>OX621171.1:694071-1388143 GCA_951640195.1 Porpolomopsis calyptriformis | reverse complement strand
AGCTCTGAAACTTCAGACCTAACAGACTATTCCATTTGCTCGAGAGTTGTATCTGCTGATATGAATGTGGTTGATTTGATAGTGCTTGGCAAGGTGATATACAGCTCCTAAGAAGGCTATTTCATTGTCCATGATGATTTCTCAAAGAGAGCCCCAGCGACAGATTATATCCTTGAAGATCCATTCACTAATCAATTTTGCTGTTTCCAATCAAAGCATTCAAAATTTAGGATAGTGGGTGAGGGAGCATTGTCCTTGAACTATATATTGAAATGGACCAGATCAGGGCATGTGCATAGTGTCAACGTAGAGTTTGGCAAATAGGGGAGCTGGCGTGGAGATGGTTAGAGGGACAAGGGCTTGTATAGTTTGGTGGATCTGACAGGTATGACACATCTGAACAAACCAGACTATGTTGGGGGCTATATAGGGCCACCAGAAGCGTTTGGAAATGATTGATTGAGTAGCAAAAATAGCCTTGTAGCCTGTTCAATCATAAAGTTCCATCATGATTGCTAATCGGCAATCCAGATCGATGACTAATTTGTAGGCACCTTGTCTATCCTTTTACCATAGTCGATCGTTGTCAATAAAGAACTCTTTGCAGTATTGTATAAAACTCGCGTAGTCATTATCGGACATGTTGCTTAGTTGTTCGAGATCTAAGAGCCACTTTCGAATGAGGATAAGTCATTGATTGTCTTATTGAGCTGTTTCCGATTGTGGAATGATGTTGTAGGAATCGGTATGTGGACAGATAGGGTCCTCCTCCTCCTCACTGAAATGTTTACTCTGTGAGTAAACTGAGGTGGGCAATTGGAGGGTTTTCATTCAGGGCACAGGTGAATTGTTGATATGGTGCATTAATCTGTAGACACAATCAATCCAATCATTGAAGTCTTTATCAATCAGCTCCTTGTTGATTTGGTCATCGGGCTATTGGGGGCATCAAGAGAGACTGTCAGGACCATGGTTTGATCCAGCAACATGTACCAAAGTAAAATGGAATGTGAGGATTGCTACAATCCATCTGTTAATACTAGCTTGGGGTGCAATGTCTGGGTTCACTAGTATTCCTTTAATATAGCAAGCATTGACTTCTATAATGAGGTTTCAAATGCTGATGAGGTATAGTTGAAGTGATTGTAAGGCTTGATAGAGACTGTAGATTTTGAGTTTTAGTTGAGAGAACCTTCTTTCTTGATCATTCAATGTGATCAAACCAAAACAATTATAGTACCTTTTCTTCAGGTCATCAGAATCACATTGGCACAGGTGAAAGCCAATAGCAATATAGGAGTTGTCAATGGTGAGTATTACAGGGGCGTCAGAAGTATAATCAAGGACTCATAGAGTGGGCAATTCTAGAAGGGCTTGTTTTAGGTCCTCTTGAGTAGCAAGCTGATTAGGACCAAATTTGAAGGGCATATCTTTCCTAGTGAGCTTGACTAGGTGGTGTGCTTGATGTGTGAAGTTGCGAATGAAAATTCGAATGACACTGATAGTGCCAAGGAAGGCTCAAACTTCAGAGAGGTCTTTACAGGGACCCCAGTTTTGGATTGCAGATATGCGTGATTCATCGGGTAGTTGTCCTAAGTGAGTACATTGATGTCCAAGAATAGTGGGTTCTTCTGCACATAAGAACAATTTATAGCCTAACATGGTTCTGCCGCAATATTTCATTCGCTAGACTATTCGATTGAGATTCCCAAAGTGTTCCCACAGGAATTGTCAAATTCCATCATTCTCTGGAATCATTTCATAGGATCCATCAGGTCATACATATCGAGTTGCAGGACCCTTCACAGGGATATCATCGATATAGGGGATTGTAAACTCAGGAATCTCCAGTTGGAGGATATAGGTGACATCGTTATGAAAAACTGGCACAGAATTTGTCCATCCCATGGGTAGAGTAACTAGTCAATGAGCTCCATAGGGTGTTTGGAATGTGGTTAGATCGCGAGATGAAGGTGCAATCATGGAAAATCAAAGATGTCCAGTTGTTCCTAGGTTTTTGAAATTTCTATAGGCGTTTTATCAACAATTACTCCGGATTGGTAGCTCCACTTACCTGACTGACCCAGAAAAACCTTCACACTCCTTGCACCCGACTATTTTCCCACATGCAAAATCTTATGCAGAATAGTCGGTAGCCTGTTAAAATTTTGTGAAAAATTTTGTCTATTGCAATTTTTTTCATTCTGCTTTGTGCAAAATCGGTCTTAAATGTTCAATGTCACTCACATTTTGCTCTTTGTAAATTGTTTTGTTTCGCATTCTTGCAAAAAGATGGGAAAATGTAGCATTTTATTATAATTTTACATTTCTGGAAAACAAAAAGTTCTACAGCATGCAATTTTCTGCAAATATTGAAACTTTTCAAGCATGAAATATTATAAATATTGTACAAACATTTTGCATGGTGCAAAATTGGTGGGAAATCTAAGATTTTGCACACAACAAGATCGATCGCGCACTACAGCACGCGATGTCTGGAACGATAGGCATGCGAGCAAGCGCGCGCAGATTTTCTTATCAATGACGATCACAACATATACCAATTGAAAGAACATTAAGTAGGCCATAGTCCAGCCAAATTTACACAGCTGAACTGTAAAATTTAGTAGACAATACAAGTAGACTACTCCTGCTCAATATATCTGAATGAGACGCATCTGTTAGCCTCAGGCATTGAAGCACAAGGATATACTTACCCGTGACAATGATATCACCACGGTTACCGCTACCTCTTCCCATGAGAGGTGAGAAGCAGCAAAATGTGAGTCGATCACATTTGTGGTTATGATCTTGATCTCTTTGAGTCGAGTGCTCCACATCCTAGTCCGAAGTATGGGGTATCGAAGGAATGGGTCACAAGCAACTTGAGCATGTTCATAACGCTGGACAGCAATTAGTGTTTCGACGGTATTCGCGGCACGCAACTGCAAGATGTAATCAATTTGGGCAGGGACAGGCATCTCACTTTCATCTGAGGCAATCAGAACTTGACTATTCCCAAGGTGCTTTGATGATATTGCATATGTGATACCGTCAATGGTCAAATGAGATAGGAAATTAGCGTGGCATGGCGGGGTGACTCTGAGGAAGGTACCCAGGGCCTGATGTACGCTCTGAGGCATCGGGTGCAAGTTGTATTCATTGGAATCATTCGCAGCTTCATCTTCTGTGTCCTGCGCTGCAGCAGATAAACTAAGGATATCAGTGACAAGTGTGTTGCGGACTTGCGGGTCCAGGAGTTTCTGGAACATCAGCTGGCAGTGTTTCATTGCCTGTGGACAACTAGACTTTGATAAAATGCCCCACAGATTGGCAGATCTGGTGAAGGAGTGAGACATGGTCTCTTCAAATTCTCCTGGTCTATAATTGGTAGTGATCCGCTGTAGTACACCGATGAGCCTCTCAAAGGGAAAGGTCCACCATGCATGAACAGGGCTGAAGAGGAGTAAATATTCGTGGAGGTGGAGTGCCATATGATGATTAGGATGGAATTCATAATCGGGGAAAATCATCTTGATACCTGCAAGGTATGCTTGCATGTATTGCAGGTACAAATCAGCATGCGCAGGTGAAGTGACATGAGAAGAGGTGACAACTACTGCGGAAAGGAGTGCCATTGTAACATCCAATATTTGACCACACCTATCTAACCAGTTATTGCCCAACTCCACCTTAGCCCAGAGCTGGACCAGGGAGATGGGAAGATACATGGTACCAAGGACACGCCACTGGTCTGCCTTGAGCTTTCCATGGCTTGGGGAGCCCAGGTTTACGGGCACTGATGTCAACCATGAGGGAGTCACCATAGCATCGATGTCAGACTGCAATTGTTGCAACTCCTCGACCGTGAGAACATGGCCATGCCTCACCAAATGAGTCTCCTGTTCCTGTTGAGCAACACGCTATAAATACTAATTAGTCTTAGAAATGCGAAAGGATCATTCAAAAGTCATACCCAAGTGATGAGTGCATCAACCAGGTCAGCCTTTCTCAGCCTGGTTTTCCATGATTGCCCTGCAATTGAGGGTTCGCAATGCAGTTCAGAGCAAGCGAAACTGAGTACTCGTTCATGTAATGTTAGAAACTTTTTCTTCCATTCTAGACGACCTGAATTTGTGGTGAGGCTGGCACTGAGGGGTGACCGGAGCCATTTGAGTAGCTTTTTGTACTCTTCTGTTCATTCTTCGAGAATGCTTCCCAGCTATTGGAAAAGGAGATTTGTAATACAGTTTTCTCCTCCTCCTCCTTGTCAAGGTGGATTCCAAGGATGCCATCAAAATGTTCCTTGATCAGACCCAAGAAGAGATTGTGCATCGCGTCAAGAATGACGAAGTGTGTAGGGTCGAAGTAAGGTAGACAAAGTAGTTCTGACCAGCGCACACCAGACTCAGTGAATGCCATCAACTGTTCTTTAGCGTCTGATGCATTCTGGTATTTTTTGGCAGCAGCATAGCAATCTTCTCTTGTACGTCATCTCCATGTATGATATTCAGTATTTCCATAGCCATGTTCATGTCTAGTATAGTGACATATAGAACAAAAGTGATTGTGAGAACAGGCCGCGAAGCCAGCGGTTTTACAAGCAGCAGGTAGGCCGCAAACGAGTGCAACAAGGGCACAGTGGACCAATCTTCTATCCCGGCATTGCTGTGTTTGCGAGAATCGTACGCCCGGCTGCCAGAACTCCAAGAGGTCATTGACTAGGGGGGTGAGGTAATGATTGAGGGCATCCAAAGGGGGTTCACGTGGACCTGGGATGACACCAGCTAGGAACATGTTTTCAGGTTTGTACCTGATATCTGGCAGGAGATTCAGGCAGAGCAAGGAGATCATGCCCACTGACATTTTCTAACCTCCTTGTTTGTTGGTCAGAGGGTTGAAGAAGTTGACACATAACAAGAAAGCGTAGCGAGCTTCATCGCCACCCGAGCTGAAGGGTGTCTTGTCATTGGGACCTTTGAAATTCTGAAGGACATTCCCGTCAAATATATCATGCATCTTCAACCCGTTGCCCAGGTTCTTGGTGTCCCAAGCAGAATCCATCATCTTTTCATAACCTGGCTGAGATAACAGGCTGCCGATCCAGTCTTTGAAGTCCCAGGATACAAATGTCTTGATTGGTACTTGATTGGTACTTGAATTTCGACACCTGATATGATCTGTGGCCGAAGAAGTTGCATCTTACAATGCTTACCGCCGTGAAATTGTTTATGAGTGCAGCAAGTTGGATAGGATGGGATTGGAGAGTTGTGTTGGAAGATTGGCGCATACGTTTGATGACATTTTGGGTCTGGACAAACAGCATATATAGTGCTTTTGCCATCCAGGTGAAGATGTTCTGATGCGGAATGGATATCAACTGGAAAATCACTGAGGAGCTTCTGATCTCGAGGCGACAACTTAGTGGTGTTTCACATCAGGCTAAGTTGGATAATATATTGCAGCATAGAGAAGATAAATCTGCACCCTCGGGCTCCAATATCCAGTACAGTGCTGCATGCTACAACTATGAAAATTGATATCTGAAGCACTGGATCAATGCCCCTCAGCAAGGGCTGGAAGTGATGGCCTACAAAAAGCAAATTAATTAGTATCATCCTCTTGGTTCACAGCGAAGCCAATAGGCTCACCAGTATTGTATTTAATGCCAGGCTGCAAAGCTCGACTTTGGTCCTTGCAATGCTTCCACTTGCGGTTGGATAGCTCGAGGGCATTCATGGAATCATGAAGCTGTTCATAGATAGAATGTTTCATCTCCGTCACCGATGCCTCTTTGCTCGCAATCGAATCAAGATCGCTTTCGAGGGAGAGGCCGCTTTGGTGAAGGCCATTGAGCGGGTAGGCTGCATCTGTCGAAGGATATTCCAAGTGGTCCAAAGCAGTAGTCGTCTCATCCACGAAGGCCTTTACAAGTGAGTCAAGACTTGACAAACGCCAAAGCAGATCCGCTACGTGGCTTCTACAGGAATCAGGAATGCGTTTGCATGCATTATAGGGAGTGCTGGAATTTTTGACAGTATCCTGTGGATACGACGAGGAAGACTGCTGGGAAGAGGATGGGATATTGTGATTGTTGAAGGCACTTTGTATATCCTGGAGATCAGGCTTCGCTTTGGCCCATATGCAGCTAGGACCTTGGGAAGCACTGGAGACTTTATCTGCGAGGGTGACCAAAGAAAGGTAGGAAGCGATATTATCCAGTTCTGCAGTGACGGCACGATCTGAGGCAACACGGGCCTTGCGTGCAAGGGCTGCTTGATCTTCAAGCCAGTGAAGCTTAAGTGTACGAGCGTCTACAGGGGTGCCAAGAGATTGATTCATTACAGGATCAGTTCCCCGTTCGGCACATCCAAATGATGTGCAGAAGCAATTTGGCATCATGAGATAAGCGGGGTTGGGTAGGCCGGGAGGTGTCTGGGCTACCCAAAACACTGGGAACAAGTGGGAAGATAAGGAGTTGGGTAGTGCGTGTCTAGGTCACCCAAAACACAGGAAAGGAACAAGGGGTACAATAGATAGGTAATGCAAATGCATTTCGGCAGTCCATTTATGCTAGGAGAGTACAAGGTTGCGAGGGAAACGATATACAAAGCAACAAACACACAGAAAAGGATATGAAGGCATCTCTGGATTATCCAAAAGATGCAGAGGAAGAGACGTCTCTGGGAATCCCAAAAGATGATGGTGGTGCATTGTTTTGATGTGCAAACTGACTTTGTTTGATGCTGCTTTGTTGTTGTAAGTTGTTTGACACTGCTTTATTGTGCGACCAAACTTTGTTGACGCTGCTTTGGCACGACAACTCATGTTCTTGATCACTCTTACCACCACCATCGTGTTCTGGATTATCCAGACACGATCCCCCTCTCTCTCCCTCTCCCACCGTGTTTTGGATTATCCAGACACACCTCTTCTCTCACTGTGTTTTGGATTATCCAGACACCTCTTCTTGCCCGTGCTTGGCTACTCACACGCTCCTGTCCCACTGTGTTTTGGGTCCCCCAGACACAACTTTTCTTGCTGAATTCATGTAGGCATTTGAGTCCGCATACAGGAGTACTCTACACATCTGCCTCAGTTATATCAGGAAGATCTACCGGATCTTTTGCAGTGAGGTCCCTCTTCTGCCTGTTGGTAAGTCCATGTCACAACTGTAGTTGCAAGTTTTTTCATTGATCACAAGGCAGGCCTTTGAGCTTAATAGGTCTAGAAGGATATAGAAAAAGGTTCTGACAGGAATGTCTTCAAAAAGAGTAATGATTCCTTCAGAGTTAAGTTGGACTTCTATAAAGAAGTTATTTTGTGGGTTGAATCCGTTTCATGCCTCTGCTGAGAGTTTAGGGAATATAGGTATGAACAGTTGGTCCAATAGTTCCAAGTTATGTTTCCCTTTTCTTGTGCTGATAGAAAAGAAGTCTGATGATTCTGATTGCGTTCATGCTACTACAAGTAATCTCACAGGAGGACGAAGTGATGATCCGCTTCGCCCTCAGGGTTTATATAGTATTTCTAAAATAGGAGTCACTATGAGTCAGCCTCTGCAGTCACCCCATTTTCTATTGTTCACAGCCTTCAATTAAGGTTTGCCATTGTTCCTAGTCATTCTGCAGAAGGCTGTGTGCTTCTGATGACTCAATTCTATTGGGCATAGCCTTCCGCAGAATGAGGCTGTGTTGTCTTATGACTGGTTTCTATTGTTCTTCTGGTTATGAGATCACCGTTGTTTCTATCTCTTGCCTGGCGTATCGGGTTTCTCTTCTTTGACTGAGGAAGCTCTTTTTGGTCCTCCCTTTGTGTCTGGGCATATAAAAGGTGTGGGGTTGTATCCCTATGCTTCAGTTCAATCCTTGTCAATCATCATAACTCCTTCCCACCAAGGCCACTACGTCCGATTCTTCAAGCAGTCTAGAGTGGTGCACCGCACTGCTCCTGTCTTCCTTGATTGTGATTCTTTTCACTACTACCTTCAGCGCACCCCCTCCGGCGCCGACCTCTGCTGGTCCTCCTTCTCTTGTTTTGCTTGCGGTAGCAAGCATAAGGTCAGAAAGTGTCCATATGTTCGCTGGCCAATCCAGCATGTTTGTGGCTTGATGGAGGATCCGCTTGGTATGTATCTGTTTTGTCTTTATTAGTCTATGTTTGTTGATAATAGGCCTTCCTTTCTTAGCTTGGGATGATGACGCCCCTCCCCCTACTTCCCAGCTCCCTTTAGAGGAGCAGGTTGATTGGAGTTCCGATCGTTGGGGGCATCCCCTCCCCTTTGATGATGCTAAGCCTGAGGACTGGGCTACCAGTCCCCCTTTCTGTCCTTGGACCCCTGGTCCAACAAGTGCTTTGTCTAGTGGTAAGCTCTTAACTCTCTCACCCTCTTCATGTTTATTGACTCCTTATTCCTCAGTAGAAGATTTGTCATCATTGACTAACGTCAATGTCAAGATCGAGGAGGAAGACATTCCTCCTAGTTTGTTATGGAGTCCCACTAATGATTGGTTGGGTGAGGAAGCGAGAAAGATAGCAATGGGTTTTGTCGAGGGGAAGGCTGCTGAGTTGCAGGCTTCTGGTGGAGATACCAATGGGGCAATCTATTGGGGTAATAAGTTGGCTGCATTAGATGGTCAAGTAGTCTCGAGTTTTGTAGAGTTCTTGAGGGACAGTATGGTGCAGGAGATTGCCAAGACGGACTAGTTTAAATAGTTAGTTGGACATGGACTCCCCCTTTTGTACAAGTAGTCTCTGCTGCCAATAAAGATAGCCCCCTTCCAAAGAGAACAGGCATAGAAAAGAAAGGAAAAGAACGGAATTTTAAGAGAGTGAACGCTAATTTCATGACACCAATAAAGTCCATTCCAATTGATTGCCACAGTTTTGTGGGTATGGGTAATAAGTGCAACAGTCCTGTCGGGTACTGCATATCGTCTTTCGACGTTTGACAAGTCTGACATGACTTGCAGAATTGTTTAACATGGCTAAATATCTTAGGCCACTAGTACCATTGTCTTACATAGTTGGCGGTACATTGTGGACCAAAATGGCCCACTATTGAGTGTGCTTAATCAATGATCAGGCTGAAAATTGATTCTTGTCCCATCTTTGCAGATGGGATACATAGTACTTCCTCTCCCCCAAAATTCTTGGACCAAATCAGGCCTTTATGGACAGTGAATGCCTTATAGTGATTAGGGTTTTCAAGAACCTTGCTGAATAATGCATCAGATATGTATCCTCTGCAAATCGCTACTGTCAGCAATTTATCATGCTCTATGCGAGCACGCAAGTTCTCTCCCCATTTACGGGATTGGAATATTATTGGATCATCTGGGGACGATCTTAATTTTTTCATCGGTTCTGTTTCTGGAATCGGAACTAGTGTGAGTGCTGCCACTTGCGCATCTCTATCTTCTTCTCTTTCAAGGAGATGATTGCTTTGATGTCATTGAATGTCTTCAATGACCTGGATAGCCTTCATTTCGATGGCTCTAGTACTAATTTCATTTAGACAATCCCAAGGGAGATCGTCTTTTTCAGGGTCTAGATGTATATCTACATCTATGTAGTCATTCATAGGATGAGCGTTATACCATGTATCACTTTCATATTAATGTGATAATGCATTGGCAACTTTATTCAGTTGCCCTTTGACATATGTTATTGTAAGGGTTGGGGATAAGTTATCACACTTTGCTCAATACCAGGATATGCACAGAACCAATGTATTGGGGCAATCTAGTATAAGCGGGAGTGGGATGTAAACTTATTGTTTACCTAAGCGTGACTGGTACTTAAGGTATCCAGTACAAATACATACAAACACAGCACGGTGGCTGTATGTAACATATCTGTTACATCCTCCCCCTTTGGCTTAACTGCCGGGGTAAGTTAAGCCTGATAGCCAGGCAGAATACACATAAACCAAATCTATATACTACATAGAAAGAACTAATAGAAACAGAAACTAAACGCCGTAGTAATACAACTGCGGCGACAACTACATTCATCCGTAGTCCATTGGGACATCAGGTATCTCTGACGTACTCTCAATACGTTCCTGAAGCGAAGCTGGCTCAGGTTCGGGGATCGGTGAGCCAAGTGAAACTTGCTCGCTATTGCTGCCTGGTGGCGCAGCGCTGTCTTGTGAATCACGCTGTGAACAGCATCGCGAAGTGTGGGATGAGTCCTAGCTATGAGGTGGTCCACGCTTGGCGAGTGTGTACATGGTTAGTCCATGCCGAGTAAACGAGTTAGACGCATCAAATGCATCTTGGGTGATAAAGCCTGTGGATGGGGTGACAGACTCATCATTAGACGAGATACGAGACTGGGGACATTGGCGAGGACGTCCGTCCAGGACCCAGGTGTCATTTCCATCATGAAGTGATGACGGAATGCCATTCCTTGCCAATATAGTACGCACAGACTCTCTATATGTCTCAAGGGAGGATAAGTCTGAGACATTACCCTGGAGGGTGTCCTCGAGCCATTGAAAGGCATAGACAAAGGCATCATCTGCCTGTTCAAATGTAACACCTTGTCTGGCGAAGAATGGAATGAGGGATTGTTCCATGACATTGGATGATCCAGAGTACCAGGCTGGTTCTCTGGTGGGTTCCGCAATGGACAGGTTCAATCCTGTCACAAGTGAGCGATAGCAGCCGGGCCACCACTCTGATGTATTGCGACCGTATCTAGTTAGCGTCTGTCAGATGATCCAGCAGGAGCACGGGTTTTAGGTGACTTTGGTTTGTGTCAACTAACCAAAAGCATCCCACAGAGGCTTCGCAGTGAAATGCTGCCATCTCATTCAAAGCGCACTCCAGGGTGCGCAGCACAGCGGTTTATGTAGAACCAACAAGCCCACTCTTCCGGGGAGCTCGTGGCGGTTGGCTGAGAGGGTTAATCCATCCAGGCACAGAAGAAGTTGGCACCTGTACAGGTGCGTCGGTGGAATCACCTGAAGCCCAGGTGGGAACTCTCCAATTAATTAACGTGATGCGTTGAGTGTCCATTCTGCTCTCTTGAGGAGTTGCCTGCGCTGTTGTGACGAATGATCACGCAAGTTTGAGAGCCTTGTTGTTGCCCGATTCTTGGGCTTGAATGAACAGAGCGCACCATTGGCGCGCGTTGACTGGGCATCTGCGATCATCCGCAGATTGAGTTCCACGTGGAGGGGGTAATCCCATTGCTTCATTTCGTCGCGCTGCTTCAGCGCTTGTGCCAACCCAGATGGTCTGGTCAACGGGTGAGTAATGGGCCCCAGCAGGGATGCTGGGCCAAGCAGTAATGGTCAAGCACTTCTTGCACTTCTTGATCATCTCGCCACTAGGGCCAGATTGATTATTCACTCCAGGATCTGGGAGGTTTGGGAACTCGACATACGAGGTGGGTTGAAGGCAAGCCTTCAGTTCCTCATTCTCTCAAATGATTTGAGGAAAGCATCTCTTGATGTATGCATTATCCTCCTTGTCGAGGTCTTCGAACATCGGGCCACAGCCTGCTAACTCGTCATCCGAGTACGGATCAAAGTGTTCCATATCGGCTCTTCGTCGAGCCTCCTTGTCTGTTTCTTTTCCCTTGCCCTTGTCTTGGGCAGAGGGGGTATTTGTCACAGGGCTAGCCGCCCTTGTGTATTCTGGCGATCGCGAATGCGATCCCTTGGTACAGGAGCGCTTGCGCTTTCCTAGCAATTCGGCTTCACTAGTGTTGTTAGACTTGTTTAGCTTGGCTATGAGCTGATTGGCTTGATAGAGCTCATCTTGAGTTTGTTCATAACAAGCGCGATAGTAATCACCATCGTCTTGAGCCTTCTTGAGTGAGACGGTTAGGTTTTGGATCTCTGTGATGAGTTCCTCTTGGTGTGCCTTGTGGCAGTCATTGAATGCCTCTTTCACCAAGGCATCTTGGTATATGCTGTCTTCGATGACATGCATTACATAGTCTTTGCAGACTTTACACCTCCGGTGACTGGAGTGTATCGCAACATTGATGGTGCTGTTACACACCCATGTTTTTGGGGGTAACTCTGATGAGTTACTTGTGTTTTGTCGAGAGCGGTGCTCTCTCTCCCCTTCAGAAGAGGGCCTACGCCATGTCTGGCACGGGGATCTGATGACTTCGTTGGGACCAGCCATTAGCTGATCCCCGTTGTCTTCCACTGTTTCCAGTGGTCTCGGGTCTACAGGGCAGGGGCTTGTTCTTACGCTTGTGGGTGTGTTGTTTTCATTCGACATCGTCATATGGGGTAGAAAATTTTCTACCATTGTTTTTTGTTTATTGTGCTTTTATACAAGTCACGCTTAGACTTGTGGCATCATTTTGGTGCCTCTAATTACCCCAATTGGGGTGAGTCCACCACTGGACTGGGTATGTCCGGTCCAATGATTGCTGATTAAGGCAATTATCGGTCGCGCTCGGTTTAGTGCGCATACAAAGTGTGCTTGTCGGCATGCCTCAAGGCTCTTAGTGCGGTCGGCATTCAGTGCCTCTTAACTGGCCATCTCGGCAGTTGATGAGGGGTATCTACACCCATTAGGGTTAGATATTTATCTAGAGTGCTAAGCTCTTTACATGATGAGATAGGCTCCCAAGTTGTGTCTCCGAGGTTCCAACGAACCTCCAGCTCAAGCTTTCGGTTGTCCCACCTACAGCTGACTATCCCGCCAACTAACCATCCAGTTTGAAGTGGTTCACCAAAGTCATAAG
The DNA here is from genome assembly GCA_951640195.1 of Porpolomopsis calyptriformis. Classification (NCBI taxonomy): domain Eukaryota; kingdom Fungi; phylum Basidiomycota; class Agaricomycetes; order Agaricales; family Hygrophoraceae; genus Porpolomopsis; species Porpolomopsis calyptriformis. The sequence goes on along the minus strand of OX621171.1, from coordinate 1,375,426 downwards.
CATCTACTGACGCTCGGTTAGGGAATAACACATCATCATTCAGATGGTGTGGATGCAGCAAATTTATGTGAAAGCATGGATGAATCCGTCGCTTCGCGAGCTCATCGGGGAGTTCCAACTCATAGTTGGATTCACTAGGAAAGGCCTGTATGACTTTGTATAGCCCAATGAACCTTGGCAGTAGTTTCCCTGCTCTACCTTGTGGTAGTTTAAGGTTCTTAGTCGTTTACTTTAATTGATGGTTCTTCCCTTCTACGCTGATTAGCATAGTGTCTTTGAAATATGCGATGCGTAATGATCGCGTCGTGAGCAGCTGCCAGATTCTGCAGTGCTTGTTGAGCAAATGCTTGGACACCTGGTGGTGTCTCAGCAGTATTTTCTACCTGCTTAATCATAGCAGGCATATATGCTCTGTTCAGCTTGAACGGGGCGAAGCCTGTAGCTTCACTGATACTCGCATTAATCGCAAATTTGGTTATCGGGATCTTTGCGATCCAGTCTCGTTGATCCGAGCTTACAGTTGCTCGGAGGATTTGACCTATTGAACGATTAGCTCATTCAGTTGCACCATCCGTCTGAGGATGGAAAGATGTAGACATCAGTAGTTTAGCTCCTAAGAGCCTGTGAAGTTCGCTCCACCATTTGGAGGTAAATTTTGAGTCTCTGTCCGAGACTATACTTTCGGGAAGGCCGTGAAGCCTTACTACTTCTTTTAAGTAGATCCATGAAAGCTCTGACACTTTTGTTTTGGTATTCACTGGAATTAGGTGGATTATTGATGTCATTCAACAAATGACTACCCATAGGTAATTGTACCCATCAATTTCAGGAAACGGACCAATAAAGTCCATTCCTATTGATTGCCATGGTTTCGTGGGTATGGGTAATGAATGCAACAGTCCTGTTGGGTGCTGCATATCATCTTTCGACGTTTGACAAGTCTGACACGACTTGCAGAATTGTTTAATGTGGCTAAATATCTTAGGCCACCAGTACCATCATCTTACATAGTCAGCAGTATGTTGTGGACCAAAATGGCCCACTATTGAGTGTGCTTGATCAATGATCAGGCCGAAAATTGATTCTTGTCCCATCTTTGCAGATGGGATACATAGTACTTCCTCTCCCCCCAAATTCTTGGACCAAATCAGGCCTTCACGGACAGTGAATGCCTTATGGTGATCAGGGTTCTCAAGAACCTTGCTGAATAATGCGTCAGCTATGTATCCTCCGCGAATCACTACTGTCAGCAATTCATCACGCTCTATACGAGCACGCAAGTTCTCTCCCCGTTTACAGGATTGGAATATTGTTGGGTCATCCGGGGACAATCTTAATTTTTTCATCAGTTCCATTTCTGGAATCGGAACTAGCGCGAGTGCTGCCGCTTGTGCATCTCTATCTTCTTCTCTTTCAAGAAGACGATTGCTTTAGCGTCATTGAATGTCTTCGACAACCTGGATAGCCTTCATTTCGATGGCTCCAGTATTAATTTTGTTTAGATGATCCCAAGGGAGATCATCCTTTTCTGGGTCTAGACGTATATCTACGTCTATGTATTCACTCATAGGATGAGCGTCATACCATGTATCACTTTCATAATAACGTGACAATGTAGCAGCAACTTTATTCAGTTGCCCTTTGATGTATGTTATGTCAAAGTCAAATCTGGACAGGTATTCCATCCAATGAGCTTGTCGGCTAGACAGGCATCTTTGTGTCTTGAAAAACTCAAGAGCTTGATGGTTGGTCACAACGTGAACCCGATATCCTATCAGTTTGTCCTCCCATTTAAGGAGGGCTTCGAGTATCGCGATCGTTTCATGCTCGAATGTATGATAATTCTGTTGAGCATCTGTAAACTTTCATGACATAAATCCTGCTGGTCTGCAGGTTTGCCAGGTAGGACCTTGTCCATACATTGCACCGACGCCATGTATTGAGGCATCACAGATGACCCATATGGATTCATCTTTCTTGTGACGTATCAGCTCTAGTATAGGTGTCGAGCAGCATATCTGCTTTATCGTTTCAAAGCATTTATTGTGGATTGGTCTCCACGCGAACAGTTGCCCGTTCGCAGTCATGGCTGCTAACGGCCCTGTATAACTTGAGATATCTGGCAGGAAATGTGCCAGATATTGTACGAGTCCTATAAATTTCTAGACATTGTTGTAATTGCGCAGTTGTCGCCAATCGCGTATTCTCGCCATTTTATCGGTGTCTGCGTGTAGCCCTTTGTCGTCTATCTTATGACCTAGACAGTCGATTACATTGGCATACAGTTTGCACTTCTCCTCTTGGAGGTAGAACTTGTATTCTCGTAGTTTACCAAACACGAGACCTAAGTGTTTTTTGTGCTCCGAGATGGAAGCACTATAGACGAATAGATCGTCGAGATAGGCATGCATGAATATGCCGATAAAATCTTGAAAGATCATTGTCATTACCTGCTGGAACATAGTGGGTGCATTGCAGTCTCCTATCTGCATTGTATGGCTCATGTAGGTGCCATATATAGTTGCAAACGCGCTTTTATGCACATCTTCAGGTACTGTCCATACCTGCTCATAAGCATCTGATAAGTCGATTTTGGACCTTATTGTTCCGCCGGCCACATCATATCTGATCTGGTCTTGGTCAGGAAAGGGCGTAACATCCTTCAAAGTATTGTCGTTGCATTTATGACAATCAATTGGCATCCGTAGAGTGCCATTCTTCTTTGGAATGCACAGCATCGGAGCTGCTTGATCAGTTTGCACCAATTCCCACCATCCAGCGCGCATATACCACACAATCTTCACCATAAGCTGAGGCTTTAGCGAGTCCGGACATCTTGGAAGGTAATAATTGTACTTCTTATCTTTGTCAATAAGAGGTATGTGGTGATTGACACCACATACCGGAGGTAATTCCTCGGGTACTCCGTGCATAATATCTTGGCACGCTTCAATCCATTTGGCTCGAAGGTGAGGTCTGTCCTCGTGTGTTAGGGACGTTTTGGTCCTTTCGTTCGGTTGAACAATTTGAGCTACACTCAGTAGCATCTTTTCATTAGACCCGGTAGGGGTACTCTCTTTTATTTTCTTTGTGTTCACGTCTGAACACCTTTTTCTTGAAAACTCCTCAACAAACTCTTTTGGTTTGTCGGTTTCTATGACATCCTGTCCAGACATCTTCCCTGCAGAACCTTTCGGTTCTGCGTCCACTAGTCATTCAGCAGACCTTTGTTCGGTTCGTCGCAGGGATTGTCTGCACATGATTTCGTCATTTTCCTCCCCTTCAGTAAGAGCAGGAGTGGCTACCCTGCAGACCATTATCTGGTTCGCGCTAGGCTCTAGCGTAATTTTGAATTCACGCATGAAACCAATGCCAATTATAGCGTCGAATCTGTTGATATTTACGATATCGAAGTAGTATTTCTTTGCAATACTTTCATATCGCACAGGATAGTAAGTACCGTAGTTAATCCGCAATCTACTACCGCAGCATCCTAGTTGGATTGGAACAGGGTCCTTCAACTGATATATTTTCAAATTTGCGACTCTTGCAAATTCTGGGCTAATGGCATCAGAGGTGCTGCCTGTATTGAACATTACAATGGCTACGAGGCCGTTTAATTCCATGCGAGCCACTAAAGGCCTTACTTTCATGCTCAGCTTCGCTGGGCAGTCCTGCTGCCTGCTGGACTTATGAACCCATGATTTGGGTTGAGTGTCCTTTTTTAACACTTGTTTGTCATTTATAGATGCTATAAATTCATGAGCAGAGTTACTCATTTCTCTTATTGAACGTATCTGTTTGTTGATGATGTTACTATCGTCTTCCTCTTGTGAGTACTCCTCATACTCATCATATTCCTAGAGGTGATACTCTTCACCTTGTGATGTATACTGTGATCCTTGTAAAGGATCGTCCTCCTCTTCCTCAACTATGATTCTGTAGTTGTTTTGAAGCTCATGTGCCTCTTGATCATTCTCGTCGATAGCATCTTCTGCTACCATTTTGAATGCATCTTCCCCCTCTTGGATTGCTGCCATTCGGGGTTTCCCAAAATTGGGACATTTCGGATCGGTCGCATAGTGGCCAAATTTGCCACACGCGTAGCATTTCACACCAGGCGATCCTGTCTGGTTCTTATTATATGCCGGCGCCTGCGGCGTCGGTTTACTTCCAGAACCGCTAGGTCTATTTAGCTGTGGTCTGTAAGGCTGACGGTTGTCAGTTGGCCTATACAGTCAGTATGGACCTCGTTTGTTAGCGTACTTATTGTATGCTGGCTTCGAATATGACGGCGTCTCTTTATTCGTTGTCTGGTTTGTTGGTGGCCACATATTCGCGGTTGCTTTAGGCTGACTGGTTACTCCAGATGTCGCCTTGCATTGCTCATCGTAGTGATGCTTTATTCGAATGCTTTCTTCGACATGTTGAGCAACTTTGAGGATCATCTCAAGTGACGAGGTTTCGGCGGTAACACCTTTCTGGACAACTGCGTTGGTTATCCTTGCAGGTAGACCCAATAACAATTGGGTTTTAAATGTATACGAGTCAGGCACGTGTATCATATGACCTGCATACCTCTCAAGGTCATAGAAAAATCCTGAGACACCACCTTCTGTGGTGTACTTTCTCAAATAGAATTTCATTGTAGCATCCTGTATGGATGCTTCATGAATGAACCAGTTGTACAGTCCAGTGATGACCTCTTTAAATGTCCATCAGCGTTTCTGCCTAGACACGCTGTCGACATTGTCGTTGAACCATTGTCTTGCTTTGTCCACAAGATAAATAGCCATTACAGCGATACGCTCTGGCTCAGCATTAGGTCCAGCGTAGTTGGACAATTTCAACTATCTCAAGAATGATTGAAGCCACCCATCAAATTTCTCAATGTCCTCCTCACCGCTATACTCTTTTGGAGTAGGCAGTTTAGGTGATGAGGTTCAGAGACCAGATAGGTTTCCTTTCAGTGGTTTGCCCACTTGTTCATCAATTAATTTATGATATTTACGATGAATGTCTCTAAGGTAATCAGAGCATCGATCTTTCCCCTCATATTTATGAGGTTTATGGCTACAACTTCTGTGTCATATTGTTGTTTTTGATGTCTGTTTAGACGTTCTCTTACTACCATGTCTGGTAGTGTCGGATGGTCGATTCCTTGACTGGTCACTTCCAGTGTCCGTCGTTTCACTACGATAGGACTCATCATCAGAAGACGATCCTTGATCTGGGTCGTCTGAATCACCGTCATCTGACTGGTGATACCGCCTTCTATCTGAGGGTGGCCTGCGGTCTCGTTTGGACTGCTCATTTTGTCCTTCTGCCCATAAATCTATGGTTTCTCCAGAAGCATCGAAGGCGATGCCTTGATCGTCTAGGCCGGATCTTCCGGTTTCACGGATGTCGCCATTTCTCAACCTTTGGATGGCCACTCTATCCTTGAGTGTGAATGTGCCTGGTCTCAAGGCCGCTTTGTTTTCTTGTTCGAATGATCTGTTCCGGTTGTTCCTTTTCTTACTTCCATGTCAATGTTTATCAACTCGATCAGCCATGGCTCACTGTCTCTGATAGATGGAACTTGCCTCATCTTCTTGTTGAGGACGGCGAAGCTCAGCTTCCGCTTGTTGCAGAAGTTTGTCTTCTTCATCCCTATCTGGACAAATGGTTGTATCCATCTTATTTCGATGGGTGTTGTCGCTATTCTTACACACTATAACCTTGTTAAGGTCATTGGCTAGCTTCATGAATTCATCACAACTAATTCCACCCGTTCTCGTCTGAATGAGTGCATTGACCCTATCAACTACATTGGAGAGTGTCTCACTTAGTGCCTCGCGATTCTGCCGGCGCTTTTCTTGTCATCTCTTAGTACGGGTCACAGTCGACATCTGACTGGGTGTGGGCGACAGGTCTCGTCACTCATATTGATCATCTATTTCATTACGCTGTAATAGATTTAACATTTGATGAACATATACTCATTCATTCAGGTTTTGTGACGAGGAAGGGACTCCCGTCCTCATTTGACCCTCAGTTAGGGTGTGCATTAACATATCGAGCATTGGGTCGATTGTCATACTTACATGCTGACTTGTTGTCGGCGATGACTCCTCTCTTTCTATGAGTTGGGAGCTGCCATCATCTAAGTTGGCACGATGTCTTCGTTCACTCTGGGGTGAATTTACGGCCAACGCTGGCCATCTTTGGGTGTCACTGAGGTCGTGATGTGGCACGCTGGAATCAGTGATGGCACTCGTCTGCGCCATTCCCAGGTCGTTGTCGTCAGGCAGTTTGCCTTGCGAGTTGCGCGCCATTGAGGCCTGCATGATTCAAGTCTTCGTGTGGGTCTTCGTCATTGATGGAGGCCGTGTTGTCAACAGGGAAGCTTTTACAGTCAAAGTTGATTTACACAGATATTCCACAATTTCTTGTGGATGTGCAAAAAAGTGTAAGGGTTGGGGATAAGTTATCACACTTTGCTCAATACCAGGATATGCACAGAACCAATGTATTGGGGCAATCTGGTATAAGCGGGAGTGGGATGTAAACTTATTGTTTACTAAGCATAACCAGTACTTAAGGTATCCAGTACAAATACATACAAACACAGCACGGTGGCTGTATGTAACATATCTGTTATAGCCTCAGCTCAATCTGCCTGACATGTTTCAGTATTGAGACAATCCTGGAGGATATCCATGCATGTGTGGGTCTCTCAGAGTTCAGCCTAGATGCTAGTAAGCTACACAATTTGCACACTCTAAGCAAATTTGTCTTCATCCTGCTGTTTGATCACTGATAGGTTTAACATGGATGTGATAGATGTGAGTGCTTCAGTTGCAGCACCTGAACATGATCGTTTGGGAGGTTTATCAATAAGGGGATTGAGGGTACAGTAGGTGTTTGCGACCATAGCTTTTTCCTCTGGCAGCTCATTTGTGTTGCCCTTCTCTTCTGTATTATCCTCATCTGTGATTTCAATAACTTCAGCAGGTGCAGTATCCTCAAATTCTGGATTGTCGAGGGCTAGGGTTCTGGCCTTCATGCTGATTTTCTCATTGATATCCCATGCCTTCTGGATATGCTCTGGAACTTGTACATTACTAGTTGGTTTGGGTGTATTCACAAACTAAGTTGCATCAGTGTGTGTTAGGTAGGTAGTATAGATCAGGATGTACCACATCAAACTTTGTACGGAGGGCCTTAGCATTGCAGTCAGAGTTATACTCGTACTTCTTGGCCCACATGTTATATGATTGCTCAACTAAATCCCAGCCATGCTGTCCAATTGGTAAGTTCCTTTCGATAAAATGGAGTAGTGCATTAATTTCTTCTTGACTATAACCTGAAGCACCTGCCTTGTGACCAGGATGCTTCAACCCCTTGGCATTCGATTTACCTTTTGTCACAGGTACCTTTGGGTTAGCTAACTTTCCTGCAGCTCACTTTTTTATAGGTTTCTCAATTTCATCATCTCTCTCTTGTTTAATTCCTTTTGTCATATCACCAAGGGTGTCACCATGATCAGAAGTGGACTAGGATGAAGGGGTAGTGGGTCTAAGAACAGGGAGGTGGGGCAGGTAGTATGAGCTGGCAGTTTGATGTGATGTTGAGAATGGTGGTTAACTAAATTGGTTTCTATCAACATCTGGGATTCTTGGCTATGAAAAATAGTTAGGTGTGTAGTTAAAATCATTCACCCAAACATACAAGCTGATTTTCTTATGCCATTAGAGGTTCAACAGCAAAAGTAAACTGGCTCATTGATTATTGTAATGAACATGCACAAGTTTGAAGATGAAAGGATTAGTGGTATCAACCAGTGATGAGTGGATAAGAGTTGGGGGCAGTAAAGATGATTTAAAAAATAAGTTATTGAAGCGCCTTATAATAATTCACGCTTAGCAGTACCAAACAAGATTCTTTTGTCTATACACATGGTTAGTAAATACAAGAGTTGCTAACATGAGTTTTACAGTGAGGGAGGGCATGTTTTGCATCAAGGGAGGGCATGTTTTGTAGTGAGGGAGGGCACATTGATATAACTTCCAAAACTAGCAACTAATAGCCAAAAAAGGTGTTACAGCAATTTGTGAAGGGGGTCAGACCCCTCTACAGATTTTAGGATTTACAATGCCTTATTCAGGTCAGCTGAGTTCAAATCTCATCAATCTGGCCTCAGCATCTCGGCAGGTGGATACATTTGGATGTATTTACAGAAATCTCATCTGCAAATCCTTACAGGAAGTTATCCAATAGCTCAGTCCAGCTCAGTCCTACATTGGTCTAGGTTGACAGCTAAGCTATAGCCAGACTAAGCCATTACAATACTATTGCAGAGGTAGGTTAAGGCTTAACTAATAGGGGTTGTAATATTAGTATCTATATGAAACTTACTATTTCTTTGTAGATCTGCTTATATAAGCTGCAGAACATACTTGCTTAACTTTAGACACCTTTATAACTATACCCTTAATAACTTAACAAGTTAACTAGTAATATAATCTATATAATTTCCTCATATGTTATAATACATTCTTATACACTATTTATTATAAGCTTTCTAATGATGAATTTATATAAAGAATATTGGAAAATTACATAAACTTACTAAACTTATAGTATTATATACCTATAGTACAGTAGGCTAAAAAGCTATTCCAATATTTAATAAGTTTGAACTAATACTATTATATCCTATAATATAAAATAGATATAATCATGCAAATATTACAGAGGATAGCCCTTTATGTTGGGTTTAAAACAAGCCTCTGAACATTATAATTAGTATAGTATTTCTAGAGATATTCTATTTTGAATCTAGTAATATTATTAAAATAGTTATTTTATTGAGAGCTTCTACTAGTATTTAGTACTTGGTATAACCTTCCTTAGCCTTCAATATAGCTTCCCACATATCTAGGTATACTCTTCTATTTTATCCCACTCTACTTACACCCTTTCCTACAACTCTACAATTCTATTAGAGGATATGTTATAGTTAGCTAACCTTGTTTTCAAGTTCCTCTAGAGATACTCAATAGGATTGAGATCAGAGGATTGGGTAGGCTATAAGAGGACTTCATATCTATAATCCTTCAACCACTTTTAAGCCTTCTTGTAGGTATATTTAGAGTTATTATCTTGTTAGAAGATGAGTCTTCTAGCCTTATTATAGAATTGGATAAGTTATTGAAGTTCCTTCTCTAGCATCTTAATATAGAGGTCTCCATCTATTCTTCTATTAAGTTTTTTCCATACCTATTTCCTACTATCTGATCCCAAGCAATTGATTTTAGTTTCACCTAACTACACTATCTTCTTCTAGTCCTCTATAATCTAATCTTAATACCTTGAAGCCAAGTCTATTCTCTCCTTCTTACCAGGGGGATGTGGAGGTGTAGGTGGCAGGTTTGGTGGAGGAGCTGGAGGAATGGCAGGGTTGGTGTCAAGGTGTCAGGGAGCTGCTGGTGAGTCTCTGAAAAAAATTTCTTTTTGTTTTCTTTTCACTGACCTTTTTTTTTTGTAGGAATGGGAGGAAGAGAGAAGGTAGAGGGAGCACAAGGAGGGTAAACACAAGGCAGAGGCCTAGAAGAAGGCTAAGGGGGTTGAGTGGGGGAGTGTGGAATTATAGGTGGGGGTGGGTATAGGTAGAGGCTAGGGAGGTCTCAAAAGGGGCTAAGTGTTATGATGCGTCCATTCTTTTTCGTTTTACCCTATTGCGACCTATCTAATCTTATCTTATCCACCCACCACCTTCCTTCCCTTATCATTTTCTTCCTTGTCACTTGTGACCTGTGACTGTCACACATGAGGGACTTCCGCTACTGGTCGGCAATGACATCATCCGCAGTTGTGCAGCAGCTGAGTCAGCCATTCCATGGATCGTCGTTGAGTCGTAGAATTCAAACTCAGAGTAGATAAGTAGTGTAGCTAGAGTTTGTATTCCTTAGTTTCGATCTCAACAAAGACACCTCCCTCTAACCTTTGGTTGGAGTCTCTGCTCTTTCTGTTGACTACCCCTAAGCTGACCGGGAAACCACTGCGCCTTAACAGAAGATCGAAACTCTCCTCCCCCTCTGCTTCTTTTCGCAAAAGCCTCTGGACAAGATTCGTCTGACATCACCCATCTTTCTTAAGACCGTTGTTGTTGCCTTGGAATCCCAACCCAGGCTCCCTCTGCAAAGCCAACCTCTCTCATTTAGAAAACTATGGGTGACTCTGACATCCCTACACGGTATCTGATTCGACCACCACCCTGGCCTCATGCTCTCCATCGCCGCCTCTGCCCTACTCCCTCACAAACCCCGAACCCCATCAGGCCTCGACGTCCGAGCTCATTAGCAACGCATGTTTGACTGCCGCTGCCACACTAGACTTGTTGCCACTCGAGCTTGATTCTCTAACGGAACAGCTCAACCCATTGGCCGATGAATTCTTTGAACCCGACCTCGCCCCTTCTCCACCTCTGTCCCCTTTGTCGTCCTCATCTGAGGAATCCTTTGATACTGCCCCGTCCTCTCCAATTGAAGACCCGTCCGACCCAGCAACACTCCTTGAAGTAGAGCTGGTCATCCACCTCCAAGTTCGCATTCACGTTCACCACCCCCATCATCTCACAGAACGAGTCACTGTCCCCGTCATTTTCATCTTTCGATGACGTGAAACTCAAGATGTATGAGAAGTCCATCTCATACTCGATCATTGAACACCACATCTCGTCTGTCGTGAAGGCCCTCTTACAGTGCCTCGGAACCCGAAGAGGATCTCGAGTATGAAGATGCACCTGAAGATCACGAGATCCACTTACCCTTCTCATCGCAACTTCTTCCCCCTCTTCTACCCTCCATCTCTTCACTCGAATCTGAGCCTTCCACCTTCGTACCCTGGACTCCCATCTCGTTCTCTTTTCTGGGTCTCAGACCCCGACGAACTCCTCCTCCTCCAGCAAAGCAATGGATTGCTTCCATAGAATTTGAACCCAAGCCCGAACCTTCAGACCCGCCTCCTTCTGCCCCTTCTTCTCTTTCCTCAAGAAAACCAAGTCCTTCTCCTCGAGAGCCACCCACTCCCCTCCCTGACGTAAACCCAAACCCCGATCTGAATCCCCCGACACCGTCTCCTCTGTCTCCAAACAACCCCCTACCTGCTCCACCCATGACTACTCCCGTTGCAAGCAAAATCAAGCTTGCTGAACCTGGCACTTTTAATGGCGATGTCATGAAATTGGCATTCACTCTCTTGAAATTCTGTTGTTTTCCCTTCTTTTCTATGCCTGTTCTCTTTCAAAGGTGACTATCTTTGTTGGCAGCAGACTATTTATACAAGAAGGGGAGGTCCATGTCCGACTAACTATTTAAACTAGTCCGTCTTGGCAATCTCCTGCACCATACTATCCCTCAAGAACTCTATGAAACTCGAAACTACTTGACCATCTAATGCGGCTAACTTGTTGCCCCAGTAGATTGCCCCGTTAGTGTCACCACTTGAGGCCTGCAACTCAGCAGCCTTCCCTCTAACGAAACCCATCACTATCTTTCTCGCTTCCTCACCTAACCAATCGTTGGTAGGACTCCACAACAAACTAGGAGGAACTTCCTCTTCCTCAATCTTGACATTAACATTGGTCGACGACAAGGACAAATCTTCAACTAAAAGATAAGGGATCAGTGGTTACAAAGAGGGCAAGATAGTTGAGAGCATTACCACTAGATAAAGGACTTAATGGACCAGGGGTCCAAGGACGGAAGGGGGGACTGGCAGCCCAGTCAACTGTCTCCTTCCTGACGGAAGGAAGAGAGTCAGCCCACTTGTCGGACCCCCAATTAACCTGCTCCTCCAAAGGGAGCTGGGAAGTAGGGGGAGGGGCATCATCATCCCAAGCTAAGAAAGGGAAAGCCCATTATCAACAAACACAGACTAATAAAAACAAAACAAAGTACTCACCAAGCGGATCCTCCATCAAGCTGCAAGCATGCTGAATTGGCCAGTGAACGAACGGACACTTCTTGACTTTGTGCTTGCCACCGCAAGCAAAGCAGGAGAAGGAAGACCAACAGAGGTCAGCGTCGGAGGGGATGCGCTGGAGGTAGTAATGAAACGAATCGCAATCGAGAAAGACAGGAGCAGTGCGGTGCACCACTCCAGACTGCTTGAAGAATTGGACGTAGTAGCCTTGGTGGGAGGGAGTCATGATGATTGACAAGGATTGAACTGAAGCATAGGGATATAACCCACACCTTTTATATGCCCAGACACAAAGGGAGGACCAAAAGGAGGTTCCTTAGGCAAAGAAGAGAAACCCAATATGCCGGACAAGAGATAGAAACAATAGCAATCTCATGACTAGAAGAACAATAGAAACCAGTCATGAGACAACACAGCCCCATACTGTGGAAGGCTATGCCCAATAGAACTGAGTCATCAGAAGCACACAGCCTACTGCAGTATGACTAGGAACAATGGCAAACCTTAACTAGAGGCTGTGAACAATAGAAAATGAGGTGACTGTGGAGGCTGACTCATAATGACTCCTATTTTAGAAATACTATATAAACCCTGAGGGCAAAGCGGATCATCACTGTTCATGCCTATATTCCATAAACTCTCAGCAGAGGCACATAATGGATTTAACCCACAACAGAACTTCTTTGTAGAAGTCAGACTTAACACAGAAGGAATCATTACCCTTTATGAAGATGTTCCTGTCAGAACCTTTTTCTATATCCTCTTAGACTTATTAAGTTCCAAGGCCTGCCTTGTGATCAATGAGAAGACCTGCAACTACAGTTGTGATAGGTGACCCCAAGGCCTACCGAGATTGGTACCACCAGGTTATCATATTCTTGGCCAGTCGAGGCATCACCGATGCTATGGAATGCGCCCTCATCACCCTCTCCTATATGAAGGAAGGAACCGCTGCCATCTGGGCTCAACAATTTGTCGACAATTTCCTCGACCAAACTGACGCTCAAGGCAATGCCATCCCCTTCCCTTCCTGGGCAAACTTCAAGCTCGGTCTTGATAGGAGCTTCAAGGATACCGCTTCAGAGCAACATGCACGGGAAGAGATTGAGACCATGACGCAAGGATCATCCCCCATCATGGAATACCTCGTCAAGTATGAAATGAAGGCAAAACTCGCTGGCCTCGGCTGCCAGGATAAAGAAAAGATCTGAATCTTCGAGAAGAACATTCATCGCAACATCGTTCATCAAATGTACCTCAACCCTCCTCTCCCCACAACTTGGTCCGATTACATCGAGAAGGCTCTGGCTATTGGACAGCTCCATGAACGGTTCCGTCAACAGGAACAAGTTCGTTGTCCAGTTGCCCCTCCCTCATGGTTCATGCCCCGGACCTTCTCTTCTCGTCCCCAGGCCCAACCTGCTGAAGATCGTCGTGTCCCCACTGGGATTATCCATGGTGGCCAAGGAAAGCCTATGGATGTCGACAAGACATGCCAGGTCCACCGATGCTTCAACTGTGGAGAGATTGGGCATTTCCAATGAGATTGTCCCAAAGAGAAGGCTGCCGTGAACGTCCGCACCCTTTTCTACGATATGACCACGTTGGAGTTGGATGAGCTGAAGAACCTCCTTTCCACAGAGGAGCACAGCTCGGTGAATGAAACCCCCACTCTCGATGACAAATCAGATTTTGTCGACAGTCGATGAAGATGCATTCCCTTCACTCGACTGGCAGCTGTTTGCTTTGGCAGAACATTTTAGTATTGGACATTTCTCCTTTATCTACTACGATGGCATGTACAGTACATGATACACCCGAATTCAATACCCCCGTCATTTCCCCACAAACTCTGAAGACTAATCTGCCGAATGAACATGTTGAACACCCCAAAATCCCTGCTCCCAAACCACTGTCTCTTTCTGTCAAATCGATCAACGTCAACTCTCTTTCAACACCTCTAGACATTGTTAATGCTATTAAGGGCAATGCTAATTTTGCAATTTCTATTCTTCAACACTGGTCACATCCAGCATGCTCACGCGAGATGGTACAATCCACCATCAATGAAATCACTGCCCTCACCCTGGAGAATGCCATTCGAGCCCTGAACGAACTCAAACAACCTCACGTCTTTGTTCGTGGCTCCAAAGGAAATCAACTCACCCTCAAAGCTCATCTTGTCACTTTGGACAATCGTGCAGAGCATACTGCCACCACTCTCATTGATAGCGGATGTGAAGGCTCCTGCATTGATGTCAAGTACGTCCAAGATCACGATCTCCACACAACCCCTCTAGCTCGACCAATCCCTGTGCATAATGCTAATGGTCAACCCAACACTGAAGGCCCCATCACAGAAATGGTCACTCTTGAGCTACAAGTCGGAACTCATGTGGAAAGGATCAATTTCAGTATAACCAATCTTGGCCAGGGACAAGTTTTCCTCGGACATGACTGGCTCAAGACCCACAATCCCTCCGTGGACTGGAAGGCTGGTACTCTCGACTTCAATCGATACCCCCCAGACTGTCATCCCTCTGTCGATTCCTTCAACATCAACAACCTCACTCAGGAGGATGAGGATCATCTCCTTATGATCGATCTCGCTCCTGCTATCCAGATCCGGTTGATGACTACTAAGTCGCAGGAACTTGCAATCAAAGCTGCTGAGGCCCAGAGGAAGGACCGCGATTGGAAAGACATTGTCCCCAATTATCTTCACGAATTCTAAGACGTCTTCACCAAGAAAGACTTCAACGAACTACCACCACCTTGCCCTTGGGATCATGCAATCGAATTACTCCCCGGAACCGAAGAGAAACTCAATTGCAAGATCTATCCCCTCAGTGTGGATGAACATTCGCAACTTGATGAATTCCTTGAAGAGAATCTCCGAACTGGACAAATTCACCCTTCCATCTCCCCCATCACTTCCCCGTCTTTTTCATCAAGAAGAAAGATGGTCGATTACGCCCGATCCAGGATTACTGAAAGCTGAACGACATGACCATTAAGAACCGCTATCCCCTCCCTTTGATCACCAAACTCATCAACACCCTGCAGAATGCCCACTATTTCACCAAGTTGGACATCCATTGGGGTTACAACAATGTTCGCATCAGGGAAGGTGACAAACACAAGGCTGCATTCAGAACCAACCGTGGCTTGTTCGAACCCTTGGTTATGTTTTTCGGACTCACGAACTCACCTGCAACCTTCCAAACAATGATGAATGATATCTTCCACATTCAGACCCACCAAGGCCATGTATTGATTTACATCGACAATATACTGATCTTTAACAAGGATCTCAAGATGCATCATTGGCATGTCTATGAAGTTATGTCCCTACTTTGCGAACACAAACTTTACCTCAAGCCTGATAAATGTGAATTCGACCAAGAACAAGTGGAGTATCTTGGAGTCGTTGTCTCCGAAGGCCAAGTCAAGATGGATCCGATCAAGGTCCAAGGTATCACCGATTGGCCAACCCCGACCTGCAACGTGACATTCAGTCCTTCCTTGGATTTTGCAACTTTTACCATTGCTTCATTCACCACTTTGCTGGTATCGCACGCCCCCTTAACATCTTAACTGGGAACACTCCTTTCGAATGGACTGATCAATGCCAGGACACCTTCGACGTTCTCAAGACAATCATTACTTCTGCTCCTGTTCTCTCTATTACTAATGATCACGACTTACTTCGCATCGAGACTGATGCCTCTGAATACGCTCTGGGTACTATACTCTCACAAAAACAAGAAAACATCTGGAAGCCCATTGGATTCCTCTCGAAATCATTCAGTCCTGCAGAACGAAATTATCAAATTTATGATCGCGAACTCCTCGCGATAATGACCGCTCTGCAAGAGTTTCGCAAGCATTTGTTGTCTACCAAGCAAGTCTTTGAGGTTTGGACTGACCACGCCAACCTGCAGTACTTCAAGAAGCCACAGAAGCTCAATAGGTGTCAAGCTCATTGGCTCACAGAGTTGCAAGACTTTCATTTCACCCTTCATCATGTCACTGGTAAGGCCAACTCGAAGGCTGACATCCTGTCGAGGCGACCAGGATTTGAAAGGGGGGTGGATGACAATGACGACATGATTCTTTTGCCCAACTCTCTTTTTTCTGTTTCTTCTCACCCCATCATAGACGTCCGACTAGTCCGACTCGATGTTGAACCCAACCACTTTCATTTACGCATCAAGGATTCCTACCAGAACAAAGAAGATTCCATTACACTCTCTCGTAGAAAACCAGAAAACGATTGGAAGACCCAAAACGACGGTATCCTCACATTCAACGATTGGATTTATGTCTCCATTGACAAGCCCCTTCATAGAGAAATCATCTCTCAGTATCACGACAACCCCCTGTCAGGGCATTATGGCCCCTTTAGGACTACCGAAATCCTCTGTCATGATTACTGGTGGCCTACCATCCATCGAGATGTGAAACAGTACATCTCTGGTTGTGAGACCTGTCAGTGAACCAAGGCATCTTGCTTGCCCGTGAAGACCCCACTCCATCCTTTCGATCCCCCAGCTCACCCTTGGGACACAATTACTGTTGACCTCATGGGACCAATCCCCGAATGCCAGGGCTACAATGCTGTCCTGACCATTGTTGACACATTCTCGAAGGCTGTCAAGTTCGAGCCCACACATATTGAGCTCAACTTGGAAGGCTTCGCCAAGATTATTCGAGATCGCATTATCTGGGATCATGGAGTCCCTCGATGAATCATTCATGATCGCGATCCGTGATTTGTATCCAAGTACATGACTGATCTCTTCCGCCTCTTAGGCACCACCCAAAACGTTTCCACTGCCTATCATCCACAGACTGATGGCCAATCCGAACGAATGAATCAAACCCTCGAACAATACTTACGGGTTTTCATCAATGACTGTCAGGATAACTGGAAAGAATGGTTGGCGTTGGCCAAATTCTCGTACAATAATTCCATCTATGCCGCTACCGCTCAAACTCCTTTCTATGTCAATTATGGTCAACATCCCTGGTCCGGAAACGACACCCAAAGAGAAGTCCAGAATGAGTCCGCTACCCAGTTCACTGAGCGAATGAAACATGTCCATCAAGAGACTGAATCTGCCCTTGGACAAGCCAATGAGAAGATGAAGACTAGCCATGATAAACGATCCCGACCTGTTCATGAGTATTCCCCTGGAGACAAAGTCTGGCTTGCCGCTACGAACATCAAGACCAATTGCACAATGAAGAAACTTGACAATAAACACTTTGGACCCTTCAAGGTCATTAAGAAAATTGGTCGTTCAGCTTACTGACTCGAACTCCCCCATGAATGGATGGGCTTGCATCCAGTCTTCAACAAATCTTACTTGTCCCCCTACCATCATTCCTCCTTCCCAAACCAAAAAGCTCCCCCTCCTCCCCCTCCTCTCCAGTTGGACAGTGAAACCAAATACGTCATTGAGAAAATCTTGGATTCCCGAATCCATCAAAAGCAGCTCCAATACTTAGTGCATTGGGAGGGCTACACTAACAAAGAGAATACTTGGCAATCCGCATCCGATGTTGCACATGCCCAAGAACTAGTCGATGAGTTCCATGTTCTGAACCCGAAATGACCAGCCCTGAGACTTCAGATCCGTGTCATCCGTATGGACGATTTCTTCAGCATCGATGACCATCTCTATGATCCAGTCACTGATTCATACGGTGAAGGCTACAAACCGCCAACAATGTCTGACAACATCGATGTCATTGTCCCGCTCACACCTATTGAAGTTGATCGTGCTCTGGATTCTGACTTCAATGCTTCCATTCTCTTCCCTCATCTCCCCTCCTTTGTACGTCGTGTCTGGATTTATGAGGAAGGCCCAGTCAATGTGGTCACTCTCATTGTACGATTGGATGATCGTGGCCAAGTGCTTCACACATACCAACTCACGCTCCCCCTTTCGGCCTTGGATATCCAACAATGATACAGTTATTACCTCCCTGTCATCCCTTGTTACACTCCCCGCTGGCCCCTACGAGATTGTTCAAGACACCCCCAACATCTATACTAACCCCACGCGGACGCGATCCTGAAGGGAGAGTGATGTTACGATGCGTCCATTCTTTTTCGTTTTACCCTATTGCGACCCATCTAATCGTATCTTACCCACCCACCACCTCCCTTACCTTGTTCCTTCCCTTATCATTTCCTTCCTTGTCACTTGTGACCTGTGACTGTCACACATGAGGGACTTCCGCTACTGGTCGGCAATGACACTATCCGCAGTTGCGCAGCAGCTGAGTCAGCCATTCCATGGATCATCGTTGAGTCGTAGAATTCAAACTCAGAGTAGATAAGTAGTGTAGCTAGAGTTTGTATTCCTTAGTTTCGATCTCAACAAAGACACCTCCCTCTAACCTTTGGTTGGAGTCTCTACTCTTTCCATTGACTACCCCTAAGCTGACTGGGAGACCACTGCACCTTAACACTAAGGTCAAGTGGGGTGATAACCATGTCACTTGATATCAGGTGAGTTCTTGGTTCTTTTTTTGTTTTTGAGTTTTCTGCATACTGATAATTTGTTCTGCAGGGGAGGATTATTTACTGGTGTTATAAACCAGTTGTTCAAAACACATTTTACTTCAGGTGTTCTGTCCCAAAAGTTAAAGTATGGTTCCAAGTCCTTGTTATTGGGTAGCTAATGAGGAATCAGACTTAAGGTCTGATACATACAAGAGGTCCCCTTTATATACTAACTACTTATTGGTATGAGTCAGTGCAACATAATATGAGTTAGAGATAAGGGTGAGTCATCATGATTGATGACAAATCATAAGGTGATGAAACATAGATGGGAATGAAATGAGTCCATATATGGATAAGGTAATGGGGAATCCCAAGAAAAGGTAATGGGGAATCCCAAGATGAGATAAGGAAGGTAATGGGGAATCCCAAGATAAGATAAAGGTTTACATGGAGATAAGAGAAGAGAAGATGAAAAATTATGACTGTGACATATCTGAGACATGATAACAATAGAGTGCATCATAAGTAAGAGACATGTGAAAAGTCCAGAGTGTTCGGAGTTGTTGGAACTGGGATGTAACAGTATCTCCCTTGAGACGACATACTGGACTTGACCATATTTGGTAATGACTAAGAAACTGGAGTTTAGGAATGTAGCGGAATCTCAGAGAATCATTAGAGTTTAAAATCAGAATATATATAATGGGGTCCAGCTGTAAGAGTTCTTGATCTTGCAGTGCTCACAACCAGCTGGATATAACTAATATCTATTGGATATGTGTAAACCTGGTGTAAGCAGTGGCAAGATATAAAAAGAACTACCTAAATAAGGGTAAATACTGCCTATATACTGCTCTCTGGTACAAACACCAATACAGAAGGACTACATCCCTAATGTACACACAGTAACAGTAATATCTGTTACATCCTCCCTCACCAGATTAACCCAAGGGGTTCAATCAATCAAGAAGAGCCTGAAATAAAGGCTTTGAAAACGTACATCAGAATCAAGACATGATCCTGAACAATATATACATTCTGAAAAATATATATATTTCTCATAACACTACTCTGCATCATGTACATTTATTAGTTGTATAGCTCAGCTCTGCTTCGCTATACTACCAGTATTCCCCTACCGAATTAAATCACAGGGGTTAAACCTTCCCCTCCAAAAAATATTATTCTCAGAGGGCACACATGTGATTCTACATGGTGCCAATCTTCTCTAGAATTGGGAGTTGCTTGAGTAAACTATAAGGTTGATGGTGAGGGACTTTGGACCTAGTGCACATAGTACAGGAATTACAGTAATCCTTTATGAATGTCCAGAGTTCAGGCCAAGTGTATTCCCATCAAATCAATTCAAGCATTTTGTTTTGACTAAAATGACCAGCAATTAGATGATCATGTTTTATATGCAGAATTTGAAGTTGTAAGTCATCTACATTGGGCATGTAGATATGACAATCACAATGAAGGAAGCCAGAAGTGTTGATAGTCCATTAGAGATTAGAGTTGGGATTGGAGTTGGATTCCACAACCTTTAGATGCTCAATAGCCACTGGATCATCACAGAGTGAACTATAAATTCCTGAATGAAGGGAGTCAACATCCATAACAAATGCAGCTTTTAAGACTAGATCTAATAAGGATAAAGCCCATAGGGATGAAGCCAGTTGCTCTGAGGTAAAAACTGGTTGGAGATTTTGAGGATTAATACTGGCATAGTTACTATCTCCCTCTTTAGGGTTGACATCATATCGACGTATTACAAAGTCCAGTTTTGCTCTGAGTTTTCCAGGATGAAAACGAATAATGAGATTAAAGCCTAACAAAAATTCAGACCAACAAGCTTGACGTCATAACAAGAGTTTGGTTATAGAAAAGTATACCAAATTCTTGTGATCAGTAACAACATCAATTGGGTCAGAAGAGCCTTCAAGGTAATGTCACCAGTTATGAAAACTATCATGAATAGCTAATAGTTCCTTGTTATGGACATCATAATTCAACTCCTGTGGAGTTAAAGTCCAAGAATAAAATGCAATAGGATGTAATGATTCATCATTGGCATAAGTTGACAGAATGTCTACTATGGCATAGTTGGAGGCATCCATTTCTACTATCAGATGTGATCCCAGAGTGAAGTTGACAAGAACAGGAGCAGAAGTGAAGGCCTGTTTCAAGGATTCAAATGCAAATTTGCATTGAGTATTGAAATTCCATGGAACATTTTTCCAGGTTAGTCGCGTAAGTGGAGCTACCAATCCTGAGTAATTGTTGATAAAATGCCTATAGAAATTTCCAAAACCTAGGAACAACTGGACATCTTTGATTTTCCATGATTGCGCCTTTATCTCGTGATCTAACCACATTCCAAACACCCTATGGAGCTTATTGACTAGTTACTCTACCTATGGGATGGACAAATTCTGTGCCAGTTTTTCATGACAATGTCACCTATATCCTCCAACTGGAGATTCCTGAGTTTATGATCCCCTATATCGATGATATCCCTGTAAAGGGTCCTGTAACTCAATATGTATTACCTGATGGATCCTATGAAATGATTCCAGAGAATGATGGAATTTAACGATTCCTGTGGGAACACTTTGGGAATCTCAATTGAATAGTCCAGCGAATGAAATATTGTAGCAGAACTATGTCAGGCTATAAATTGTTCTTATGTGCAGAAGAAACCACTATTCTTAGACATCAATGTACTCACTTAGGACAACTACCCAATGAATCACGCGTATCTGCAATCCAAAACTGGGGTCCCTGTAAAGACCTCTCTGAAGTTTGAGCCTTCCTTGGCACTATCGGCATCATTCGAATTTTCATTTGCAACTTCACACATCAAGCACACCACCTAGTTAAGCTCACTAGGAAAGATATGCCCTTCAAATTCGGTCCCAATTGGCTTGCTGCTTAAGAGGACCTAAAACAAGCCCATCTAGAATTGCCCACTCTACGAGTCCTTGATTATACTTCTGATGCCCCTGTAATACTCACCATTGACAACTCCTATATTGCTGTTAGCTTTCACCTGTACCAATGCGATTCTGATAACCTGAAGAAAAGGTACTATAATCATTTTGGTTTGATCACATTGAATGATCGAGAAAGAAGGTTCTCTCAACCAAAACTCAAAATCTACAGTCTCTATTGAGCCTTATGATCACTTCGACTATACCTCATCGGTGTTTAAAACCTCATTATAGAAGTCGACACTTGCTATATCAAAGGAATGCTAGTGAACCCAGACAGTGCACCCCAAGCTAGTAATAACAGATGGATTGTAGCGATCCTCACATTCCATTTTACTTTGGTACATGTCGCTGGATCGAACTATGGTCCTGACAGTCTCTCTCGATGCCCCTAACAGCCTGATAACCAAATCAACAAGGAGCTGATTGATAAAGACTTCAATGATTGGATTGATCGCATCTACAGATTAATGCACCATATCAATAATTCACCTGTGCCCTGAACAAAAACCCTCCAATCACCCACCTCAGTTTACTCGCAGAGTAAACATTTCAGTGAGGAGGAGGAGGACCCTATCCATCCACATACAGATTCCTACAACATCATTCCACAATCAGAAACAGCTCAACAAGATGATCAACAACTTATCCTCATTTGAAAGTGGCTCTTAGATCTCGAACAACCAAGCAACATGTCCGATAATAACTATGCGAGTTTTATACAATACTGCAAAGAGTTCTTTATCGATAATGATTGACTATGGCAAAAGGATAGACAAGGCGCCCACAAATTAGTCATCAATCTGGATTGCTGATTAGCAATCATGATGGAACTTTATGATTGAACAGGCTACAAGGCTATTTTCACTACTCGATCAATCATTTCCGAACACTTCTGGTGGCCCCATATGGCCCCCAACATAGTCTGGTTCATTTGGATGTGTTATACCTGTCAGGTCTGCCAAACTATGCAAGCCCTTGTCCCTCTAACCATCTCCATGCCAGCTCCCCTATTTGCCAAAATCTACATTGACACTATGCACATGCCCTGATCTGGTCCATTTCAATATATAGTTCAAGGACAATGCTCCCTCACCTACTATCCCGAATTTCGAATGCTTTGATTGGAAACAGCGAAATCAATTGGTGAATGGATCTTCAAGGATATAATCTGTCGCTGGGGCTCTCTTTGAGAAATCAGGATGGACAATGGAATAGCCTTCTTAGGAGCTGTATATCACCTTACTAAGCACTATCAAATCAACCACATTCACATCAGCGGATACAACTCTCGAACAAATGGAATAGTCTGTTAGGTCTGAAGTTTCAGAGCTGAATTCAGAGATCAGAGTTGGATAAACATTGGGACTTAGTCAATATTCTGTCTACAGATACAGGAAAAAATGCAGTACTTATATACCTGCTAGATAATTATATCTGAGACATAGTGACAATAGAGGACATCATAAGTAGGAAACATGTGAAAAGTCTGGAGTGTTCGGAGTTGTCAGAGTTGTCGGAACTGGGATGTAACATAGTTGAACAATCTCACTTTGACATATGACAATCACTATTCAAAGCCATCGATGGTGATCAGAAGCAATAGTCTATCAGAGCCTACTCTGTATTCTAGGCTGAGCATGTCACTACCTGAAAGCGACTGGGCTGCTCACCCTACTTCGCTGTCACTGGATCTCAGCCATTGCTACCTTTAGATATTTCCAAAGCAACATATCTCCTTCCCACTCCAGATTCGGTTCTCTCAATGACTAATCTAATATTGCAACACGCGATTGCTCTACAGAAACGAGATTCTGACTTAGAGCAACTTCAATTGAAGGTTCTCACTGCTCACCTACAATCTGCCATTCAATTCAAGAAGAGACACGAGAAAACCATTCGCAACTACAACTTCAAAACTGGCAATCTCATACTCATTCGGAACACGAAAATCAAGAAGTCTCTCAATTGAAAGATGCATCCTCAATACCTAGGACCCCTAGTCATGATATCTTGAAACCTAGGAAAAGCTTATATCATCACAGAGCTTGACAGATCCACCTTACACCATCCAATCACTGCATTTAGAGTCATCCCATACTTCACTCAAAGATTGATTGCAATTCCCAAATAATTCCTCGACATATCGACTTCATAACTTAGAGACATAGAATGTTTGCTAACTAGCAAACCACTTGATAGCATTGTGATCGAGGACTTGTAACCTGCCATAATGCACCTCTATGCAATATTTTTTTTTCATTTCAAGTCCTTTCATTTTTCTAGAGACAGAAATACAATTTTTAAAGAAGAAAAGACTAAAGGCTACAAAATTATACAAGACAAGTAAAATCTACAATTGGTCCAAGACCATTTCCTCTTCCTTCTCTTTTAAACCCCTTAACATCTCTTCGAGAATGATGATTCACACCTTTATGCATGCTTTCTCCTCTGTGATCACTACCAAAACCTCCCATAACTTCTCTTTATTGGCAGCTGCTGCCTCTGCCTTTCCTTTCCAACCTGCGATTGGCCAAGTCATCCCCTTCAAGCTTTCACCCACCATCTCCTCCTTGAAAGGTGGTGTCTCATCAATATAGACTACTAGACCTATAGAAAGAAGAGATTAGAAAAGAAAAACAATAAAAACAAAAGGAATTACTTATGAGACATGGCCCTTGCTGACTTTGAACCCCCTTCAATGATTCCCCCACCATCGCCAACTTGTTCGCACCCTTCAGTACTGGCTTGGGCTGCAGCTTGAACTTCTTGCCTAGCCAGGTTTCCCCCTTCTAATAGCATCTGCATTTATCTGTCATGCACTTGACGCATGACAGATTGGCAGGGTAAATCTCACATTTGGTGCTAACTCACTTGCAAAAATCATACTGCAAAATAAAAGAGTCCATTAGAAAAACAAAAATAAGAGAAGAAAGAAAAAGACTTACCTTGCCCTTAACCAGGTGCAAGGTGTCCTCCATCGCTTTTCCCTTGTAGTACTCCCACATCATTATCACTAGAAGGGACTAACCCTTCTCTGCCATCCTCTCCTGATAGGCTACCTTCGACCTTTCCACAATTTCCTCGGCAGTCAGCAATTGCGCTGCTACTGCCAATTCCCCTTCATTGATTGGGGGCTCGTACCCCCCCTCTGTTGTCTCCGTTGTCACCCCCATCGTGTCTGCTGTGTCTGCCGACACCTCTGCTGCCTTTGTTCCACCTTCCCCCACCACCTTTTCTGTCTCTTGATGGAACTCTTCCTTGTCAATCTTTCCATACAGAAGCAACTGGAGGAGCCTCTTGTAGGCTTCCTCCACCTGCTTCTAGTCCTCCACATCCTGTAACTCCCACTCCTGTTCCTCTCGCTCCTGCTTCTCTCGCACCTCTCATTCCACCCTCTTGACCTGCTCACACTCCTCTTGTTTCTCTTGTTCTTCTCACTCCGCTTGCTCTCAGTCTTCTTGCTCCACCCACTCTCATTCTTCTCGCTCCTTGCGTTCAACCCTCTCTCACTCCTCCCATGCAGACATCTCCACCCTCTCCCTCACCTCACAATCCTCTTCCTCCTTTCACTCTCGCTCAACCCTCTCTGCCTCCGCTTTCTGTTCTACCTCCCGACACACCACCTCTGCCAGTCTTGGCATCAAGATCTCCCCTGCCCAATCCAACCACCCTCATTCTTCGAAAGCATCAAAGGTCTTGTGGGCCTCCTTTTGCCACGTGACGACCTCATCATCCATTGATGTTTCTTTCAGGGCCTTCACAACCTGATTATACACAATCTAAGAGATAGATTAGCAAAAGAAAACAATTAGAAAAACAAAACTTACCAGCAATTTACAAAATTGTTGCCCCCAGACTTTATAGTCTTCGGTTTTGGCAACTCCATCTGGGAGTGACCTGATCTGGTTGCAAATCTTCTGCTTCACAATGGCGATAACGTTCTTCAACATTTTGAGCGACTTGACACAGTTTTCTTGATGTCGTAGTATGCAGTTTGAAGATGGTCATGTCTAGAGAAGAATGTGACACACTAGTCACACTTATAAATGCACCTGGGCAACTACCAGTAAATCACGTGATTGACTGAGGACAGTGAATATCTCAGTGAGGAGGAGATAATACAACCCCTCCATCCCCTGAGCACCATATATTCAACTATATGAATACTAGATGCCTACCAAGTCCTTTGAACACAAACATGAACCCTTCGAACACTCTTGATAGCTCCTGAACATCCCAAATGTGTTTGAGAAACATTGAACTCTCTGAACACAAATGAAAGTCTGTATATCAAAGGGAAGACACTATTCAAAAGGCAATATTTCTCTTCTATTTCTCCCTTTTGATTCAACTTCTTCATTCCCATTCACTACATCTGTCAGAAATATCTGCGCCAAATGAGCACACTCATTTTGCACACTCTCAGGTGATGTTGTGACACCTTGCACCAAATGAGCATACTCATTTTGCGCACCTTTTATAGCATTTATACCAAAATCACTAAAGAGACCATAACTCAAGAACCAGTGATTGGATTGACTCCAAACTTGGTTCATCGGACTCCTTGAAAGCTGCGCCAAACGAGCACACTTGTTTCGCGCACTCTGAGCCACTGTGCCACTCGGATCATCCATGACGGTCCCTTTTACCCTTTTGTTTTACTTCATTCTGTACTCTTATTGAACCCCCTTTAAAGACTATATTACAGACCATTATCCCTTACATATCAGGTCCCTCTGACCTTCAAACACTCGTCCCTTATAGTCCTTCATAGATTTCCCTTTTATTGCTTCATATATAAAGATACACTTTTTCATAGTAAACTCCCTAGTTTTGGCTTACTTGTCTACATACTGTGGTTCCATCCTGAATCCAACAGTCACTTTGGAACACTTGTAAGCCCTATATTGTGTCGTGCTAGGCCCAGAGAACCCCCTTGGAACCTCTGTCCTGACAACATCCCCCTTAAATCATTAGAGAGGCTCCCCCTTTATCATATACACTCAAAGGGATCCTTGTACTAGAAGATATATATACTGTATGTTGTAGCTAGTGATCCAACAAGTTAGACATTTGTTCCCCTCTCACTCTCAAGTCTAGATCTCCTCTAAGACTTCTTTTCAACTTCCTCTTTTGATTCTCCGACTCTTCTAATCCCCTGATCGATCATGTTTGCGAATGATCAAAGACTCCCTTTCCATGATCATTGAGCATAGACTGTGTTGTAACTCTTTATAGTCATCCTTGCACCTTGTTCTGTGTTTGGTTCTCATACATGAAGCAGATGTATTACTGCTCTGAAAAAATAAGAGGCAGTCCACGTGAGACATGGAATGTGGAGTGTGTTGAAACCATTCCTGCATCTACTATTATAAAGCTCAACACTTCCATTCCTTGCTTTGATTCTTTTTTAATCACTCTATTTATTGATTCGTTATCTATTCTGACTCTTATCAACTCAGGATCCACACATTGTTTCTTAGACTTTGACTTCATTCATCAAAACAAACTCAAGACATCTCCACTTCCTCTGAAGCAACTCCGATTATTTGATGGCTCTCAAGGGAGAACCATTGATATGGGAATTACTCTCCCTGTTTGATTTCTGTCTGGAGAAACTCTAGATATTAAGTTTTTGGTTACTCCATTAGATGCATCTTGTTCTGCTGTTCTTGGATTCAACTGGCTTACCTGCTACAATCCATTGATTGACTAGGATACAAGCAGTATTTTATTTAGAACACCAAAACCAATGTGTTTGTCTTTGTTGTTAACACCTATGCCTTCCAAGGCAATTCTGCTTGACCCTCTAGCTCTGACTCCAACCCCTCTTCCTCCCATATCAATTATTTCTGCAGTAGCATTTGTACATGCTAACAAGCAAGAAGGATTACAATCATTTGTTCTTCAAGCTGCTGATATTGCAAAAGCTTGTTCTGTTGAGATCTCCAATGTTCCTCTGGACTCTGCATTTTACTCTAAAGTCCCTCCAGAATATCATGATTATGCTGATGTTTTCAGTGAAGGAAAATCTAAATGTCTTCCTCCTCATCATTATAGCAATCACCATATTGATCTACAGGAAGGTATGACACCTCCACTGGGATGCATCTATTCTCTTGCTGTATAGAACAAGAAGCTCTCTATATATTCTTGGATAAGCACCTTAGAAAAGGTTGGATATGTTCCTCCGGATCTCCAGGTGGAGCTCTGATTGTTTTCATCCACAAGAAAGATGGTTCTTTACAATTATGCATAGACTATTGAGGCATTAACAAAATCACCAAGAAGGATCATTATCCACTTCTGCTCATTTCCAATCTCCTAGACTGCACCAGCAAAGGTCATATCTATACTAAAATCGATCTATGAATTGGATACTTCAATGTACAGATCGCGGATGGAGATGAATGGAAAACTACTTTTTATACCAGATATGGTGCTTTCAAATTCCTGGTTATGCCCTTAGGTCTATGCAATGCCCCCTCTACATTTCAATGATTCATGAACAGAATTTTCTCTAACCTCTCCGATATCTCTGTTGTAGTATATCTTGATGATATTCTCATCTACTTGGACAATATTGAAGATCACCAGAAACATGTCCGCGAAGTCCTCCAAAGACTCTAACTTAATAGTCTTTTGGAAAATTGGAGAAATGTTTCTTTCATCAAGATACGGTTGAATACCTTGGATTTATCCTTTCTCCTGATGGAATTACCATAGATCCTGCCAAAGTTCAAGTTATCCTAGATTGGCTAGAACCATGGAAAATCAAAGATGTCCAGTTGTTCCTAGGTTTTGGAAATTTCTATAGGCATTTTATCAACAATTACTCAGGATTGGTAGCTCCACTTACGCGACTGACCTGGAAAAATGTTCCATGGAATTTCAATACTCAATGCAAATTTGCATTTGAATCCTTGAAACAGGCCTTCACTTCTGCTCCTGTTCTTGTCAACTTCACTCTGGGATCACATCTGATAGTAGAAATGGATGCCTCCAACTATGCCATAGTAGACATTCTGTCAACTTATGCCAATGATGAATCATTACATCCTATTGCATTTTATTCTTGGACTTTAACTCCACAGGAGTTGAATTATGATGTCCATAACAAGGAACTATTAGCTATTCATGATAGTTTTCATAACTGGTGACATTACCTTGAAGGCTCTTCTGACCCAATTGATGTTGTTACTGATCACAAGAATTTGGTATACTTTTCTATAACCAAACTCTTGTTATGACGTCAAGCTTGTTGGTCTGAATTTTTGTTAGGCTTTAATCTCATTATTCGTTTTCATCCTAGAAAACTCGGAGCAAAACCGGACTTTGTAATATGTCGATATGATGTCAACCCTAAAGAGGGAGATAGTAACTATGCCAGTATTAATCCTCAAAATCTCCAACCAGTTTTTACCTCAGAGCAACTGGCTTCATCCCTATGGGCTTTATCCTTATTAGATCCAGTCTTAAAAGCTGCATTTGTTATGGATGTTGACTCCCTTCATTCAGGAATTTATAGTTCACTCTGTGATGATCCAGTGGCTATTGAGCATCTAAAGGTTGTGGAATCCAACTCCAATCCCAACTCTAATCTCTAATGGACTATCAACACTTCTGGCTTCCTTCATTGTGATTGTCATATCTACATGCCCAATGTAGATGACTTACAACTTCAAATTCTGCATATAAAACATGATCATCTAATTGCTGGTCATTTTAGTCAAAACAAAATGCTTGAATTGATTTGATGGGAATACACTTGGCCTGAACTCTGGACATTCATAAAGGATTACTGTAATTCCTGTACTATGTGCACTAGGTCCAAAGTCCCTCACCATCAACCTTATAGTTTACTCAAGCAACTCCCAATTCTAGAGAAGATTGGCACCATGTAGAATCACATGTGTGCCCTCTGAGAATAATATTTTTTGGAGGGGAAGGTTTAACCCCTGTGATTTAATTCGGTAGGGGAATACTGGTAGTATAGCGAAGCAGAGCTGAGCTATACAACTAATAAATGTACATGATGCAGAGTAGTGTTATGAGAAATATATATATTTTTCAGAATGTATATATTGTTCAGGATCATGTCTTGATTCTGATGTATGTTTTCAAAGCCTTTATTTCAGGCTCTTCTTGATTGATTGAACCCCTTGGGTTAATCTGGTGAGGGAGGATGTAACAGATATTACTGTTACAGTGTGTACATTAGGGATGTAGTCCTTCTGTATTGGTGTTTGTACTAGAGAGCAGTATATAGGTAGTATTTACCCTTATTTAGGTAGTTCTTTTTATATCTTGCCACTGCTTACACCAGGTTTACACATATCCAATAGATATTGGTTATATCCAGCTGGTTGTAAGCACTGCAAGATCAAGAACTCTTACAGCTGGACCCCATTATATATATTCTGATTTCAAACTCCAATGATTCTCTGAGATTCTGCTACATTCCTAAACTCCAGTTTCTTAGTCATTACCAAATATGGTCAAGTCCAGTATGTGGTCTCGAGGGAGATACTGTTACATCCCAGTTCCAACAACTCCGAACACTCTGGACTTTTCACATGTCTCTTACTTATAATGCACTCTATTGTTATCATGTCTCAGATATGTCACAGTCATAATTTTTCATCTTCTCTTCTCTTATCTCCATGTAAACCTTTATCTTATCTTGGGATTCCCCATTACCTTCCTTATCTCATCTTGGGATTCCCCATTACCTTTTCTTGGGATTCCCCATTACCTTATCCATATATGGACTCATTTCATTTCCATCTATGTTTCATCACCTTATGATTTGTCATCAATCATGATGACTCACTCTTATCTCTAACTCATATTATGTTGCACTGACTCATACCAATAAGTAGTTAGTTACCTTGCTTGCAAGGTTTCTCCAGTGGCGAAATGAAAGCAGTTCCTGACCCGTTTATTGATGGTTCCTGAAGTCATGTGAGGAGTTATATTTTAAGATGTGAGAATTATATTTGATATCTAACGTTGCTATCTGTGCTATCTGTGCTATATCCTATGGGCTCTCCTGTGACATTTTCTCCCACCAAATTTTTGTGAGTCTATTCAATTCTTCCAATCTATCATCTTCCGAATAGAGGGTAGGTGAATGAGATTTTTTGAAGCTGTTTTTGTCAAAATCACAGAGGAGACGAATTGTGGACCGACCAGCGCTATGCGATAATGCAACGTACAAGTTGAATAAAGTGAGAGTCCCAGTTGGCGGTTTCGCGATGTCTATAATGACATATGGAATCGTCTGTCCCTGGGATCAATAATCTGTGAAGGCGTACGCTGCAGTCATGGGGAATTGTTTTCGACAAACTGTACGTGTGATTATTTTGTTCTTGGGTCCTTTGACTTTAATTTGAAACTTGTTTGAGGCTGGTTCGACAGGGATGACGGCCTCATCAAGTCCCTCTAATTTTGTTGCTTGAGTGCGCGTCAACTTCACAAGGATGTATGAAGGTAAGTGAGATAATTCAACGACAGATCCATCTTTGATCGGAGGTTCATCTGGATGCAAAATAATATCGACAATTTCTCCACGCACACTGTTCGTGATATCAAGATCGGTTTCTATATTGCTTGTTACCATGACTTTCATGCCTATCGCGATTTCAAGTTTTGACAGTAAATCCCTTCTTTTTCTTCCTCCCTCCTGTTTTGCTCGAAAGGCAACTGCATATTTTTCAGCTAGTGACAAAGGACGACCTTTGAAGGTGTCTTCCGCTTGGCAGATGTATAAACTTTGTTTGGAAATTAGACACCATTTTCTGAGAGTGATGGCATTCCATTCCGCCTTAACTGCATGTTGTGGGGTCACTAACGCTGCGTCGTTCCAAGGAGGCGAGTGTCACAACTGTAGTTGCAAGTCTTTTCATCAATCACAAGGCAGGCCTTGGAGCTTAATAAGTCTAGTAGGATGTAGAAGAAAGTTCTGACGGGGACGTCCTCGTAAAGGGTGATGATTCCTTCTGATTTGAGTTTTACTTCTACAAAGAAGTTGTTCTGCGAGTTGAATCTGTTGTGTGCCTCTGCTGAGAGTTTAGGGAATATGGGCATGAACGATTGGCTCGGTAGTTATGGGTTTATGTTTCTCTTTTCTTGTTCTGATGGAAAAGAAGTCTGATGATTCTGATTGCGTTCGTGCTACTACAAGTAATCTCACAGGAGGATGAAGTGATGATCCGCTTCGCCCTCAGGGTTTATATAGTATTTCTAAAATAGGAGTCATTATGAGTCAGCCTCCGCAGTCACCCCATTTTCTATTGTTCACAGCCTTCAATTAAGGTTTGCCATTGTTCCTAGTCATTCTGCAAAAGGCTGTGTGCTTCTGATGACTCAATTCTATTGGGCATAGCCTTCCGCAGAATGAGGCTGTGTTATCTCATGACTGATTTCTATTGTTCTTCTGGTCATGAGATCGCCGTTGTTTCTATCTCTTGCCCGGCGTATCAGGTTTCTCTTCTTTGACTGAGGAACCTCCTTTTGGTCTTCCCTTTGTGTCTGAGCATATAAAAGGTGTGGGGTTGTATCCCTACGCTTCAGTTCAATCCTTGTCAATCATCATGACTCCTTCCCACCAAGGCCACTACGTCCGATTCTTCAAGCAGTCTGGAGTGGTGCACCACACCGCTCCTGTCTTTCTCGATTGTGATTCTTTCCACTACTACCTTCAGCGTACCCCCTCCGACGCCGACCTCTGCTGGTCCTCTTTCTCTTGTTTTGCTTGCGGTGGCAAGCATAAGGTCAGAAAGTGTCCGTATGTTCGCTAGCCAATCCAGCATGTTTGTGACTTGATGGAGGATCCGCTTGGTATGTGTCTTGTTTTGTCTTTATTAGTCTATGTTTGTTGATAATAGGCTTTCCTTCTTTTTTAGCTTGGGATGACGACGCCCCTCCCCCTACTTCCCAGCTCCCTTTGGAGGAGCAGGTCAATTGGGGGTCCGACAAGTGGGCTGACTCTCTTCCTTCCATCAAGAAGGAGGCAGTTGACTGGGCTGCCAGTCCCCCTTTCCGTCCTTGGACCCCTGGTCCATTGAGTGTTTTGTCTAGTGGTAATGCTCTCAACACTCTCGCTCTCTTCGTAGTTGCTGATTTCCTTGCCTTTTTTAGTCGAAGATTTGTCATTGTCGTTGACTAACGTCAACGTCAAGATCAAGGAGGAAGAAGTTCCTCCCAGTTTGTTGTGGAGTCCCACCAACGATTGGTTGGGTGAGGAAGCGAGAAAGATAGCGATGGGTTTCGTCGAAGGGAAGGCTGCCGAGTTGCAGGCCTCCGGTGGTGACACCAATGGGGCAATTTACTGGGGTAATAAGTTGGCCGCATTAGATGGTCAAGTAGTCTCAAGTTTCGTAGAGTTCTTGAGGGACAGTATGGTGCAAGAGATTGCCAAGACGGACTAGTTTAGATAGTTAGTCGGACATGGACTCCCCCTTCCTTTGTATAAATAGTTTCCGCTGCCAATAAAGACAGCCCCCTTTCCAAAGAGAACAGGCAAAGAAAAGAAAAGAACGAAGAAAAGAGAGGAATTTTTAAGAGAGTGAATGCCAATTTCATGACAGCGAGTTAAAATCAATTGGAGTTGATTCAGGATTCCCTATGACTTGTTTCTTTAACATACGTAAGTGATTTTCTTGTATGTTCCCGTATCTGAGATGATGTAAAAAATCCTTCCAGATAGGATCAGTTACGCGATGTTGTTCCTTTAGAATGACCACAGTACGGAATTCTCTATAAATGGCATGACCCAATTGCGAATTCACGGAGTCAAAGGGATCTATAGGTTGGAATAGTGCTTCTCGAATAGATAAAGCAACGGGAGGGAATTGATGTAAGTCTCCGCATAAGACTATGTTGATTCCGCCAAATGAATTATCATTTTGATGATCAGATTGCGTTGTGCCGATTGCGATATTCTGGGATAGATGAGCCAGAAACGTTTTCAATAACATGGAATATTCATTGATTATCAGGTACGATTTATTACGCCAAAAAACTTGTAATTTGGCTTTCGTTTCTTCACTGATCGTTGTCATAGAACGGAGTGAGAATTGTCCTATAGAATGTGTTGTTTTTCTGTTCACTAATGATGCTGCAATACCCATATAGGCAGCTTTTATGAGCATGTAAGATACTCCTTTTTGACGAAACGTTTTGGTAACAGTTTGGATAACTCTCGATTTTCCAGTGCCTCCTTCACCGTACATTATCATGCGAAGGGGAGGTGGTGCTTTTCCAGCGAGAGTTTCCTCAAGATGCCAACGTATAATGTGGTAAGCTCTCAATTGATCAGGGTTAAGTTGTGAAACGTCGATGGGAGGTAAGGCAACCTCTGAATTAGGATCTTCGACTGGTTCGTCATTCATTGGGACATGGCATACTGCCGCGTCAAGATTAGTGGGCATCATTCTCATCACGCTAGCTTCGTCGTCAACTTTGAGCGCATAAATCGATTTGTTTTGTTCTGAAACCTCTCTTTGCATTTGCGATTTCCAGGCAAGTAATCGTCGCAAATCATCTCCCGTTGCATTTGTAACTTTTATGGGGTCGACGTCCCAATGAGATAGATCTTCAGGAAATACATGTGCTCATTTTGCAATCTCCACTGCGAATTTCCCATGTAGAGTTTCTCTCGGCGGAAAATTCTTTGCTACGAGGTCCGCGAGCCCTTCTTCTGAAAGAAATTCTTTATCTTCCACAAAATTCTCGGGGAGCTCGAAATCTTCATCATCTGTATCGAGTGTTTTCCCGCAGTCATTAACTTCTATTAGATTATCTCCTCCGACGTCCTCTTTAGTGGTGGATTGACAATCATAGAAGTATTAGATGCCGGATAGTATGTTATGATATTTTCAAGGGGCGACAGCCATAAATTCATTGAAAGCTGACTCCCATGATTGCCAGGGCAATTTAATATCGATTTCGAGATTACGCCAGGGTTTCAGAAGTAAAAGCATACTCGCACAATACAATGCGTAAGACTCCTGTTCATCTCACCGTGGAAAATACTGCCCTATGATATTTGGCAGATTGTTATGTCCAAGCGACCTGATAATCCTTCGAACAAGACGATGCCTAGGATGGTCTGGGTGATAGAGTATATGATCGTTTCTAGGTTGACCACGTAACGTCAATCGTTCAGAAGATACATCATCATTAGAGACTTCTGTTATTTGTGGATGACGCTCGTATTCAGGTATGGCCTCTTCATAAGTATCGATAAAGAAATCCAGAACGTTATATTCTAATAGTTCATTGCCTCGAAATATGTAGTCGGTTACTTGAGATTTCGCTATCAATCTCCCATCTGGGTTGACATCCAAATTCATAATGTAGTTACCATTCTACCATATCAACTGTTAGTCATCATTCAGAAATGAACATGGTTTTATATACTTCGATGTCAAATGACTCTGCTTGATTCAGACGCCTTTCATCAATTGATGAAGACAATTCAAAACTGATATATATCATCAATAATCAAAGCTTTGATATGACAAAGTAATGAAACGTACGTGATATTTCTTTGCATATTTGTATCCTTATCACCGACGTCGAATGGTTTTCCACTATAGAATGTTTGTTTCAGCAAAGGATTTCCTGCGATTAAGAGAATGTAACATACCAAGATACCTGCTTCAATGAAGGGAAAACTTCCAAGAGTTTTCCAATGAACGATGACCAAAAGATGGATGTATAATGGTGCGAACGATAAACATCTCCCCATCCCATAAGGTACGATATGACCATTGGTGCTGCTAGTTCTTGCTCTCGATTAATTGCATTTATGAGTCGAAAAATGAGGAGCCTTTGCTCTTCACGAAGGTCTCCAATTACATTCGAGTTGATATGGTCTAGGTGGTATGCATATGCTTGCGCAAGGATCGCCGAGAGGTTATAAATTTTGCCCTGCTTTTTAGCGGCGTATGATGTTACATAGAATGTAATGTTTTTGGTATCGGCACCATTGGTGAGAAGTTTACCGTCATCATTGCATCTTGCGTTTACAAGTATACCTGGTATCCATCCATTGATATAGGGATATAAACGTTTTGGACCCCACTCCCCTGTTTCAGTTACGAAATCCTCAGGCGCGCACTTGAATGGTGCTCTTCTTTTACACTTGAAAACACCATCTTTGTCTGGAAATAGACAACGACGCAACTTACAGGTATGTACCTGTTCTGTACGAGCAAGCCGAAGTTCGAATTCATCAAGTTCGTCTTGATAATTTGAAGAATCAGGGTTAGGGGGTCGACTATATGCGATTTCATTATCTCTGGGAATCTCTTTTATCATTTCTGCTGAATCTAGGCCTGGCAAATATGCACGCAGATTATGGTGAATGTATGCCAGAATCCGCGCCCGAAATTGCTCAGTTTTCAAAAGATTTATCAGTTCATCTGGACTTGGTGTATACGAAAGCCACACTAGGATATGTAAGTGCAGCGTCCCACGTCCTTGTGATTCCACCATTCCAAAATACGCTGAAACCTTTCCTAAGATACCTTTCCCACTGCTTACTTTATTCCCTTTGATCTTGACTTGGAAAAGGGTTTCGAGAATAGTACGTATCATGAAATGGAAGAACTTTGCAGCTGCATATGGATCAGCTGCAATGTTCTTGGCCCGTTGATCTTTGTCGGGACCGGTTGTAGAGATGAACGAATCGAGGTCGATGTTTTCTCCAGCGAAAACTTGAGCAATCGGATCATGAATATCACTTGGATTGATTGTTATCCAGAGTGAAGGTGGGCCTTTGATTATTGTTGTCGACCATATTTGACTACGAAGCTGATAACGAGACTGATCTCAGCCCATAACACATCCAACTCCAGATAATGCATGTTTCTTCAACAATCGAACAGCAGGATCCGATATCTGTAGACCTTTCGCCTCTTCTTGCCACGCTTTCATCAACTTGTCAACTGTTATCGATGCCATGACACGAGCATCCCTTTCGAAATTTCTCCGACGCATCTGAATCCGAGCTGAACCCAATGCTTGTCATCTTTGCAAAATCCCAAAGGCTAAGAACGCAAACGTTTCATGTTTCTGAAATCGATGATCCCAATATTGAAGACTCCACCGAATATGAACTCGGAAATCAATTTTGACATGTTGATTTCCTTCGATCCCTCCCATGCCATATGGATACAGACTAGGGAAGGCTTTTTCGAAAAGGTTATGTTGCGTTTCAGTTTCAACGATGTCATTAAGCTGATACCGAGGATGGCGGAAATCATTAACAGGATATCGACCATGTCGAACAAGATATTGACTTTCATGGTGTTCTATCGATAAATTGGCCATACCCCATGCCATCATTTCATTGGCCGTCAGTTGCGTTAAATCCGTGTCTACGACACCAGATATCTGTAAGGGAATGACATTGGGTTCGACTGGTGTCATGATCAAATTAACAATCATCGTCGAAAAATTCAACAATTTAACATACGTTTCTCTTCATCATTTGTTTCTTCAAAGTCAAGTGCATCTTGCGAAACCTCATTTCCACTGTCTGATTAGGTTTTGTTCATCAGCAGATCCAACGTCAATGAAGAAAATTGTTACTATGTATCTCATCATCAATTGGTACGTACCCAGCACTTTCTTGATCTAATACAGTCATTTCAGTCAATTGGCATGTGATTGCAAGGATCTCGGATGGTACGTCATCATCCAGTAATTTGTTTAGCTGTTTCATATCGATCTGAATGTTGCCGTAGTACTTCGAATTATTCGCTTTCAACCACAACAATGCTTGCCATACAGCATTTCGGCAAATGCGAAAAATGCTGCGCAAACTATGAGGGGGTAAAGAACCTACACCAATAAACGTAACAGAAATAACGGAGGTGAGTATGGAGGGTGGTCGAGGCATCAAATTCCCTTGGATCATCGAAGCGATTCCTTCCATGTCGAGTTTATAAGTACTAACATTTCCATGTAGACCTCGCTGGAGACTGGATCCATCTACCCGACGATCGAAAGTTTTGGGATAAAGCTTGAACACATATACTCGCGGATATAAATGAGCAATCAATAATTGCTCAGGCACCGTAAGCTGTTCAAGCTCCCATGGAACTTTGCCAACCCAAAGATTATTTGCAAGAGACAATCGCGGAGGCGAAATTGCATCCTTTCGAAGGTCTTTTATACATTCGCCACAAATGTTAACGAAATCGCCGTCTACACCTTGAGGTTCTAGCAAGATATCGCCGAAGAGTTCGTGTGCAGGATGGCTATGTATTGGAACCAGACGATGTGAATTTGGTATGTCTTTTAACAGACAAAGAACAACTTTATCGTCCCTTTTATTCACCTCTCTCGCGCACACACCACAAATGACAGCCGCGATAGCCTCTGTTCCAGAGGCTTCGAAAAACCCACGATAACATTGTGCAACTTCCTCGTAACTCGGCAATTCCAGATACTGATCCGTATCCAGTTCCACCACACTGTCATTTGTTTCATTAACTTTCCGCAAAACCCTTCATTCGCTTTGCCTCTCGACAAGCTCTCGTTTTCTCTTTCTCGTGGAATCGCTCAACTTATCTTGTTGAGCCTTTTTTTTTTCAGAAGCCAGTTTCTGTAACGACAATAGTAGTGATTCATTACCAGACTTCTCAATGAAATCTAATAGGTCATCTTTGCGATTCGCAATGAGATCGGAAACTTTAATGAAGCGTCGTGCTTCACTTCATATTTCTTTCAGTGTGAGTGTCAATAGATTTTCTGTCAACATGGAAGAGGTAGTTTTGGCACAACATCAAACTCATTTGGTGAAAAGAAGATAAGTCGTCTATACCAGAATATTCTCTTACTTTCGAAATATCTGTTACCAATCAGATTACTCAGCCCCGGAACTTCTGCTTTGTGATATACTGGCTATTCGAACATACTCTGGAACATACGGTATTTATCACACCAGCTTCAAAATAAATAGCTTTTCATTGACTCGTTTGCGCTGCATAGCATTTATAACAATTGTTACAAATCCTTCAATAATCCTTATAAATCCTTCAACGTTCCTTATAAATGTTTCCAGGATGTTCTCAAGACATCATGACGAATGTATCAGTATAAAAACCTCACATTCGTGAATGGAATGCCCAGATAAGTA
The DNA here is from genome assembly GCA_951640195.1 of Porpolomopsis calyptriformis. Classification (NCBI taxonomy): domain Eukaryota; kingdom Fungi; phylum Basidiomycota; class Agaricomycetes; order Agaricales; family Hygrophoraceae; genus Porpolomopsis; species Porpolomopsis calyptriformis. Next base: position 1,336,785 of record OX621171.1, on the reverse strand, counting down.
TTCAAAACTTCCATGACAAAAACTCATCCTCCCGCCTCACCTTCGTCGAAGGCTTCTACATCATCATATCGAAATTCAGGTCTTTCAACTGAAACAACCTTAAAATCTTTGATAACCCAATCTGAAACGAGTCCCTCGTCTCCCATAACCACATCCAACTTATCGCCACAATCTTCCCAATCTTCCCAAGCGTCATCTGCACTATCCTCCAATTCATCTACTGAAGCCTCACAAAACCAATTAACTTCATTGAATCAAGGCAATTTCGACCTAGAACGAATCAGATCATTCTTACTTCAAAGTGATCTGTTCGTTGGAAACCCAAACTTATCAAAATACATTGAGTGGGTGGAATTCGGTCGGCAATTAAAACTTGTCTTGAAGCGTGAAGAAGATAACGATAATATTCGCGTCCCTGCTGTGCTTGAGTGGGTGGGTGAGATCAATCCAAATAACTTTTGGTTATATGCTTGTGGTGGGTGGAATGGCGAACGAGGTCCACATGGTGACTGGGAGAAGCTGTCACCTTTTGAATCCGCAAAAGCCAGGGCAAACATCCGCTGCCCAACCGATACGATATTCGCTGCCGATTGGAAAGCGTGCGTCGAGAATTTGAATAGTTTGATGGATTCGGCAAAAAGACACAATTCAAAAACGGCACTCAGCCTCATACAAAATGACGAGATAAAAATCCGACATGCCATCTTTGAGGTACGCATATCCATCTCAAATTTGATCTACATAAATTACTGACTTCTTTCTATTATTCTTAGCTAAAGGAACAGTCCGAAACTCCAGATAATGGAGATAGTGATGACGACGCAACTTTAAAGAGTCACACTAGTACGTCGTTGCAATATTTCACGCTTCTGACACTGATGCATGAAAGCGAAGATTCTGACCTCGAGCCTGAATTTTCGATAGAAAATTGGCCTTGTAAATTCGATAAAGTGACAGATGCCCTAGAAAGAATCAAAGAAGCAGGAATCTACGATGTCAGCCCTCTACCAGCGACGTTGGTTAATGGAAAACCTATCGTCCCTTCCGAGTATGAAAAACGACTTGCTGGGGCTACTGTGTTAGTCCGAGTAATCTTGACGACTGACACTTTTGCGAAAGGACTTTTATTCCATGCCGACGTCAAATCTATCAATGTTCTGAAGCCTCCCAAAGTCTCATTATCCGCCACCCCTTCGAAATCTCCTTCCAAAAAACGCTGTTTCGAGGTACCCAATTTCGTGCGTGAAAGTAGATTGAAATATTAAGCAATTTGTGATCTCTTGAGTAGATTATTACCATATAATGTTTTGTATATAACTTGCTCTAATCCTATTCAATGAAAATATTTGCAAGCAAGGTTTAGGCCGACGTTAGTCGGCGCTTTTCTCGTATATAAAGGGGACCTCTTGTATGTATCAGACCTTAAGTCTGATTCCTCATTAGCTACCCAATAACAAGGACTTGGAACCATACCTTAACTTTTGGGACAGAACGCCTGAAGTAAAATGTGTTTTGAACAACCAGTTTATAACACCAGTAAACAATCCTCCCCTGCAGAACAAATTATCAGCATGCAGAAAACTCAAAAAAAAAAAAAGAACCAAGAACTCACCTGATATCAAGTGACATGGTTATCACCCCACTTGACCTTAGCCCCTTTTGAGACCTCCCTAGCCTCTACCTATGCCCACCCCCACCTATAATTCCACACTCCCCCACTCAACCCCCTTAGCCTTCTTCTAGGCCTCTGCCTTGTGTTTACCCTCCTTGTGCTCCCTCTACCTTCTCTCTTCCTCCCATTCCTACAAAAAAAAAAGGTCAGTGAAAAGAAAACAAAAAGAAATTTTTTTCAGAGACTCACCAGCAGCTCCCTGATACCTTGACACCAACCCTGCCATTCCTCCAGCTCCTCCACCAAAACTGCCACCTACACCTCCACATCCCCCTGGTAAGAAGGAGAGAATAGACTTGGCTTCAAGGTATTAAGATTAGATTATAGAGGACTAGAAGAAGATAGTGTAGTTAGGTGAAACTAAAATCAATTGCTTGGGATCAGATAGTAGGAAATAGGTATGGAAAAAACTTAATAGAAGAATAGATGGAGACCTCTATATTAAGATGCTAGAGAAGGAACTTCAATAACTTATCCAATTCTATAATAAGGCTAGAAGACTCATCTTCTAACAAGATAATAACTCTAAATATACCTACAAGAAGGCTTAAAAGTGGTTGAAGGATTATAGATATGAAGTCCTCTTATAGCCTACCCAATCCTCTGATCTCAATCCTATTGAGTATCTCTAGAGGAACTTGAAAACAAGGTTAGCTAACTATAACATATCCTCTAATAGAATTGTAGAGTTGTAGGAAAGGGTGTAAGTAGAGTGGGATAAAATAGAAGAGTATACCTAGATATGTGGGAAGCTATATTGAAGGCTAAGGAAGGTTATACCAAGTACTAAATACTAGTAGAAGCTCTCAATAAAATAACTATTTTAATAATATTACTAGATTCAAAATAGAATATCTCTAGAAATACTATACTAATTATAATGTTCAGAGGCTTGTTTTAAACCCAACATAAAGGGCTATCCTCTGTAATATTTGCATGATTATATCTATTTTATATTATAGGATATAATAGTATTAGTTCAAACTTATTAAATATTGGAATAGTTTTTTAGCCTACTGTACTATAGGTATATAATACTATAAGTTTAGTAAGTTTATGTAATTTTCCGATATTCTTTATATAAATTCATCATTAGAAAGCTTATAATAAATAGTGTATAAGAATGTATTGTAACATATGAGGAAATTATATAGATTATATTACTAGTTAACTTGTTAAGTTATTAAGGGTATAGTTATAAAGGTGTCTAAAGTTAAGCAAGTATGTTCTGCAGCTTATATAAGCAGATCTACAAAGAAATAGTAAGTTTCATATAGATACTAATATTACAACCCCTATTAGTTAAGCCTTAACCTACCTCTGCAATAGTATTGTAATGGCTTAGTCTGGCTATAGCTTAGCTGTCAACCTAGACCAATGTAGGACTGAGCTGGACTGAGCTATTGGATAACTTCCTGTAAGGATTTGCAGATGAGATTTCTGTAAATACATCCAAATGTATCCACCTGCCAAGATGCTGAGGCCAGATTGATGAGATTTGAACTCAGCTGACATGAATAAGGCATTGTAAATCCTAAAATCTGTAGAGGGGTCTGACCCCCTTCACAAATTGCTGTAACACCTTTTTTGGCTATCAGTTGCTAATTTTGGAAGTTATATCAATATGCCCTCCTTCACTACAAAACATGCCCTCCCTTGATGCAAAACATGCCCTCCCTCACTGTAAAACTCATGTTAGCAACTCTTGTATTTACTAACCATGTGTATAGACAAAAGAATCTTGTTTGGTACTGCTAAGCGTGAATTATTATAAGGCGCTTCAATAACTTATTTTTTAAATCATCTTTACTGCCCCCAACTCTTATCCACTCATCACTGGTTGATACCACCAATCCTTTCATCTTCAAACTTGTGCATGTTCATTACAATAATCAATGAGCCAGTTTACTTTTGCTGTTGAACCTCTAATGGCATAAGAAAATCAGCTTGTATGTTTGGATGAATAATTTTAACTACACACCTAACTATTTTTCATAGCCAAGAATCCCAGATGTTGATAGAAACCAATTTAGTCAACCACCATTCTCAACATCACATCAAACTGCCAGCTCATACTACCTGCCCCACCTCCCTGTTCTTAGACCCACTACCCCTTCATCCTGGTCCACTTCTGATCATGGTGACACCCTTGGTGATATGACAAAAGGAATTAAACAAGAGAGAGATGATGAAATTGAGAAACCTATAAAAAAGTGAGCTGCAGGAAAGTTAGCTAACCCAAAGGTACCTGTGACAAAAGGTAAATCGAATGCCAAGGGGTTGAAGCATCCTGGTCACAAGGCAGGTGCTTCAGGTTATAGTCAAGAAGAAATTAATGCACTACTCCATTTTATTGAAAGGAACTTACCAATTGGACAGCATGGCTGGGATTTAGTTGAGCAATCATATAACATGTGGGCCAAGAAGTACGAGTATAACTCTGACTGCAATGCTAAGGCCCTCCATACAAAGTTTGATGTGGTACATCCTGATCTATACTACCTACCTAACACACACTGATGCAACTTAGCTTGTGAATACACCCAAACCAACTAGTAATGTACAAGTTCCAGAGTTGTCATGAAATTGGTGTTCACTCTCTTAAAATTCCTTTCTTTTCCTTTCTTTTCTATAACTGTTCTCTTTGGAAGGGGGCTGTCTTTATTGGCAGCAGAGGCTATTTGCACAAGGAGGGGGTCCATGTCCGACTAAATACCTAAACTAGTCTGTCTTGGCAATCTCCTACACCATCTGTCCCTCAAGAACTCTACGAAACTAGAAACTACTTGACCATCTAAAGTGGCCAACTTATTACCCCAATAGATTGCCCCATTAGTGTCACCACCAGAGGCTTGCAACTCGGCAGCCTTCCCTTCGACAAAACCCATCGCTATCTTCCTTGCCTCTTCACCTAGCCAATTGTTGGTAGGACTCCACAACAAACTAGGAGGAACTTCTTCTTCCTCAATCTTGACATTAACATTGGTCGATGACAAGGACAAATCTTCAACTAAAAAGATAAGGGATCAGCAGTTACGAAGAGAGCGAGAGAGTTGAGAGCATTACCACTAGATAAAGGACTTAATGGACTAGGGGTCCAAGGACAGAAGGGGGGACTGGCAGCCCAGTCAACTGCCTCCCTCCTGATAGAAGGAAGAGAGTCAGCCCACTTGTCAGACCCCCAATTAAACTGCTCCTCCAAAGGGAGCTGGGAAGTAGGGGGAGGGGCGTCATCATCCCAAGCTAAGAAAGGGAAAGCCTATTATCAACAAACACAGACTAATAAAGACAAAACAAGATACATACCAAGTGGATCCTCCATCAAGCCACAAACATGCTGGATCGGCCAGCAAACATACGGACACTTCCTAACTTTGTGCTGGCCACCGCAAGCAAAACAAGAGAAGGAGGACCAACAGAGGTCAGCATCAGAAGGGGTGCGCTGAAGGTAGTAGTGGAAAGAATCGCAATCAAGGAAGACAGGAGCAGTGCGGTGCACCACCCCAGACTGCTTGAAGAATCGAACATAGTGGCCTTGGTGGGAGGAAGTCATGATGATTAACAAGGATTGAACTGAAGTATAGGGATACAACTCCACACCTTTTATATGCCCATGAACAAGGGGAGGACCAAAAAGGGGTTCCTCAGTTAAAGAAGAGAAACCCGATACGCCAGGCAAGAGATAGAAACAATGGCGATCTCATGACTAGAAGAACAATAGGAACCAGTCATGGGACAACACAATCTCATACTGCGGAAAGGCTATGCTCAATAGAGTTGAGTCATCAGAAGTACACAGCCTTCTGCAGTATGACTAGGAACAATGGCAAACCTTAAATCGGAGGCTGTGAACAATAGAAAATGGGGTGACTGCGGATGTTACGGCCACTTCATTTTGTTGTCCCACCAACTTTCCTTTTTGGTCTTATCTAATCTTATCTTTCTCCTTATCTAATCTTTCATCTTATCTCTTCATAGACTGGAGGTGATAACGCCATTGGCTGATGAAGATGTGCTCCGCAGTAGCTGCGCAGGGCTATACAGTGCTGCGCATTAGTCAGCCGTTCCATGGATCGTCACCATGGCTATCACAATCACAGCCTAGACCTGGGTAGATATAAGTAGTGCACAGAATGCTTGTACATACCCAGTTTTCGTCCTTCAACGTTGTCACTGCTAGCTTATGCGCTAGCCTCTTCGTTGTCCCTCATCCAAGTGACCTGAGATATCGACTGCCAACATAACAGCGGAAGCTGACTCATAATGACTCCTATTTTAGAAATACTATATAAACCCTGAGGGCAAAGCGGATCATCACTTCATCCTCCTGTGAGATTACTTGTAGTAGCACGAACGCAATCAGAATCATCAGACTTCTTTTCCACCAGAACAAGAAAAGAGAAACATAAACCCATTATTACCAAACCCACTGTTCATGCCTATTTTCCCAAAACTCTTAGCAGAGGCACATAATGGATTTAACCCACAACAGAACTTCTTTGTAGAAGTCAAACTTAACATGGAAGGGATCATCACCCTTTATGAAGACGTTCCTGTCAGAACCTTTTTCTATATCCTCTTAGACTTATTAAGCTCCAAGGCCTGCCTTGTGATCAATGAGAAGACTTGCAACTACAGTTGTGACAAGAGTATATCCAGAAGGCATGGGATATCAATGAGAAAATCAGCATGAAGGCCAGAACCCTAGCCCTCGACAATCCAGAATTTGAGGATGCTGCACCTGCTGAAGTTATTGAAATCACAGATGAGTATAATACAGAAGAGAAGGGCAACACAAATGAGCCGCCAGAGGAAAAAGCTATAGTCGCAAAGGCCTACTGTACCCTCAATCCCCTTATTGATAAACCTCCCAAATGATTGTATTCAGGTGCTACAACTGAAGCACTCATGTCTATCACATCCATGTTAAACCCATCAGTGATCAAACAGCAGGATGAAGACAAATTTGCTTAGAGTGTGCAAATTGCGCAGCTTACTAGCATCCAGGCTGAACTCTGAGAGACCCACACATGCATGGATATCCTCCAGGATCATCTCAATACTGAAACACGTCAGGCAGATCGAGCTGAGGCTCAGCTAGACATGATCAAGATGTTTGGTGGTCATCAATTCCAAGGGCCAGTATCACACCGACATGCCCATTATTCACCTCACCAGCACCTTCCCCCAGTCTATTACAACACCAAATTTTTGCCATACAAAGGCAATACCCACAGTGATGTGCAGCAACCTAGCTTCAACCTCCCTACTCCCTCAACACCCTTAGTGAATATGCTATCCCCTGTGGCTTTGTCAACACACAACCTGACTACTGGCCTCGGGATGCTGGCATCCATTGCATCTGGTATCTGTTACAACTAGCAAAAGGCATCTATACATACTTTGTGTCAGTAGTTACACCAAAGATTCAAATTATATTACCTGTCCTACTCCTCAACAACCTTTAAGTGAAAGCATGATATGCAATCATTTTTCTGAATATCCTTGAATAAAACAGCACCCAGATTCCTCCATAATTCCTCATCTTCTGATTCTTTCCAGGTTGGCAAGTAGACTTGAAGAATTTGATTGATACCAATAAGCCAACAACATATATTGCTTGAACAAACACAGGTTTCAAGTAAATCTCGTCGCCTATTATCATCATTAATATCCAATGGGACCTGAAGGCATGCATATGAACCTTGGAGCATCTGCATTCCCCACTCAGCAGTTTGGTGGTAAGAAAGAAGGTCATGATTGAAGAGGAGAAGTTCTTGGCATTCATGGGGATCATCAGGAAGGATAGTTCCACCCTTAATAGGTGCTTGTATCTTTCCTGCAACAGCTGCTATCCCACAAGGAAATGCTGAGTTGGCAACCAAGTAAAATCCATCAGGGACCTTGGTGCGTAGCTGCTCATAAAGGGGGCAGGCAATGTGGGAGTCATGCCAACTACCCAGTGCATTCAGGACAGCTGCAATAATTACACCTATGGAAATAATAAGTTAGCCATCTAAATGAAAAGCAGTACATTTACCCACCTCATGGAGAGAAAGCTAATATGTTATTGATGAAATGAGAGCTCTTCCAGCCATTGTAAGTTGCATTCTCAACTTCTGCATCATCCGCTGTCTTGCCAGGTAACCCAAGACTGTCTACACTCCCAAATGCCCCAGTGAGGTGAGGGTGATGCATGCAGATAAGAGTGCTGTCTTCACAAAACTAATCTCCCTGTGTAAAGGTAATAGCAGCATCAGGCATAGTCCTCAGAGTATCAAGATAGGCTGTGAGCCTAAATTTAAGATAGCGGGATGTAACAGTAGGGACCAATCCAAAAACCTCTTGCAGGTTGACTTTGGGCATTGATGAGCTAAGGTAGTGCAGGACTAGTCCCAGTGCACTAGCTGCATCTAGTGAACAACAACCTAAATGAGGCCATCCGACTTGTGAAACATCAGAGTGTGGAATTGGCCTTGAGTTCCACCTCTGTTCAAACCCGCTATCAAGTATTAAATGGAAGGTTTCAACATCAAAACCCATTGCCATAATGAAAGTGCAGCCACTTTGGCTCTTATACAGAGTCTGCCAGGCTGAATCCACTCAAGGATTAGGCATCAGTTCTGCCTGACAGAGGTAATGGCAGGAGGCATTTTGGTAGGCTACTATCAGGACCTGAGCTTGTTCAGGTCTCAAGGCCTGATTAAGGATGAACTCATTGACAGGGATAACGAATGGATGAGTACAAAAGCTGTCGCAATACCAAGTTCAGGTATGCAGATGAGTAAGTCGAAAACTATGGATACAGGGGTAGCTACTAGTCTTATATAGTAATGGATAATTAGGGGTAGTCACATGTATGTGACTGTGTTGGAATATCTAGGGTGATTAGTCCTGAGACATGTATAAGACATGGTAAGCTATCATAAGTCTAAGACATAGTAAGTCATCATGAGACAGATAAGTCTAAGGCATGGCAAGTCATTACGAGACAGATAGGTCTAAGACGTAGTAAGACAGATAAGTCCTAATAAGGGAAAAGAGTGGAAGTGGATGGAAATGGTAATCTTAACAGCTACATTCTGTAAACGAGCCTCTTCAGCACCTAGGATAAGAATGGCAGCAAGTACCAGTATGTAACAGATATAGCTGTTACAGAGCCTACAGAGGCAGGTGATCAGTGTTGATAGGTGTTTGGCACCTCAGAGCAGTATAGAGGCTGTATTTACCACTATTTACAGTATGTTTTAACCCTTTGCCACCACTTGTACCAGAGATACTACACCCAATAGATATTGGTTGTATTCAGTCTAGTCTTGAGCAAGGCAAGAACCTAAACCCTTACAATTTTTTGAATATCCAACATAGACTGTTGGGTTGCCAAAAACGAGCACAAACGATGTTGTAAAATGTCATCATTGATTTTTGCACAGCCACTGCTAGCAAATCAACCACCACCAACACCGCTACCCCCGCACCAAACCACCAATATGCAGCAAGACAGCTAACACATCAAGGGTAGTCACAAACCACTATTAGGTGTTGCCCTGCAGACCAGCAGGGCTGGAAGTGGCACCAACGTGGCACACCAAGTGCCACATCATAACCCACGCCCATCACCACCACACTCACATTTTGCGAGCACTCATTCCCCTGACCCCCACAGAACTCCAGTGGGGTCCAGCAAGACCATGGAAGCCTGGAAGGAGGGAAGACAAGGCCAGTGGGAGGTAAGATGGATGCCATGTCATTGATGTCGGCTGTCCCCCCATCTACCTCCAGCACCTGACCAACTCCATCCAACCACCACCGCCCGGCCCCAGCAACGTCCCAACGTTGCCCACCATTCTCGCAACACTTATGCACAATGGAACAAAGGTCAATGAGGCCAACGATGAGCACACGAACTACTATATCACTGCCCAACAGTGGCCCCAACCTCGAGCACCTACATCCACGCACCGCGATCTGAGCCCAACGGCTCTTGCACCCAACCTGGAGGAAGCCCCCAGAGCCCATCGACAAGACAGCAAACTCATAGGGTGCCCCCGGAGGTGCCGGAAATGCCAGCAACGACGCCAGTGGCCCCCCTAGCTACGTCCCACATCCGCTGTCCCCAGGTTGAGCCCAATGGCTCCCACGACCACCACTGCAATGCCCAATGACATTGACGATGCAAGTCCAAGCCTAATGGCTCTGGAGGACACGACGACGACAACACTGAAGGTGCATTTTATGCACCCCCTGCTCTTGCACAACTGCACCTCACACATGGATCCCCCCAACGACCTTCCCAGAGATTGGGAAGGTCCAAGTACATCATCTGAATGACAACAGGTCACGCAGGATCCAGACACAGATCCTGCACTGTCTACATCCCCGACGTCTTGTACGTCAGGACAAACGCCTACCTCCCAGGAGGTAGAGGACTCACAGGCGACTAGGTCGCCCACACCTAACTTTGTACTAGGGAGGTATAGTGCATTCCGCCCATTGGGGCAGAGGCACGAGAAGCTGTCGTATAGATGGCGCAGTCAGCCCCTTGGCCTGGCAACAGGCTTGGGAGTGAGTGAAACTGAGATGCAATTTGCGCCTCAGCCACAAACTGAGCCTTAGGGCTCCAGTATTGAAAGAGTGCAGCCCATGCCCCTTAAAGCCAGGAAGGAGCATATAGATGTGCCCTTGTCAAATCATCAGCTGAGGCCCGCAAAGGCTAGAAATGCTGAAGAGGATGTCAAGCATCCTCAATACCTGTCAGACACGACAGGCGCAACCTCAAGTGAGAGTTACCATGCTTGTGCAAATCAATCCACCCGCAGCTATGTGGGAGGAAGTAATGGACATGAGCACAAGGCTCATGATGAATACCATCAGCGAAGGACTGAAGGGTCCTAGTCCGATAGAATATGCAGTCACAGATCCAGTGACCAAGAGACAACATTATCTCTAAGAAGGGGAAGGTGCAATAAAGATGCCCATCCTCATAAGAGATCTCTGTCTTGGGCAGAGGAGGAATTGATTGTCAAAGCAGTGCTTCGAGCCTGGAAAATGGGCAAGATGGATGGATCAATTGAATCCATTCTGAAAATGTATCACAGACTCTCCCAATGGATGAGGAGACGTGACTTGTACAAGTTGTACAAGGCAGGAGTTGACATTAAGTTGCTCCTCCCATCAGCTGCAGGTAACAGCGATGAGGAAACAGAGGCAGTACACACCAGTACTGCTAATGTATATGTCGAGCCTATTATTAGGGCTTGTACTATAACCACAACTGAAGCGTTGCAGTATGCATCTAGACTGCCAACTGCACCAGAGCAGGCAGTAAGTCACTACTCACAAGAGACAGTGAGGGTATGTGCCATGTTGGCATCATATAGCGATAACGAGGAAAACTCATTCACTGATGCTGAGTTAGTTAAAAGAGACGAGTATATCTCTACGCAACCACTGTGGGGTACCATAGGTACCTGTTTCATTGTGAAAATATCCTCAGACAATGAGGAGGATGGTGTTATCAACAATAACTTGTCGGATGAACAAATCACCAAGTATGGTGATGATGCACAGAGTGCCAAGGAATACAGCTCAGCATGTGCTAGTGATGCAGATGAGACACAGTCTGTGTATAGTGATGAAGCAGATGAATACATGTCTGTTGGCTATGAAGATGAAGCAGACGAATATGGGTCTGCTGAAGCCAATGATGAGGCAGATGAGAATACATCTGCTGTTGATGATAACGAGGCTTATGCCTCTGACCAGCCTTCAGATGAGGAAGGTGGGTATGAAAGCATGTAGAATCACATGTGCTGCATTCGAAACCTCTTCTAAGAGGGGAAGGAGCAATATAATGTGGAACAGCATTTTATTTTCAGAATCATACTTGAGTCTAACTCAAGTTGCAGAATCAAAACTTGATTCTGGTATATTTGTCGAAGCCTACATTCTAGGCTGACATTGTCGATTGTACCCTACAGGTCAATCTGGTGAGGGAGGATGTAACAGATATGGCTGTTACAGAGCCTACAGAGGCAGGTGATCAGTGTTGATAGGTGTTTGGCACCTCAGAGCAGTATAGAGGCTGTATTTACCACTATTTACAGTATGTTTTAACCCTTTGCCACCACTTGTACCAGAGATACTGCACCCAATAGATATTGGTTGTATTCAGTCTAGTCTTGAGCAAGGCAAGAACCTAAACCCTTACACAGTATGTAATTATCAAGTTCATCCTCTTCAAAGAGGGACATCGTTTGGTGGGGAAGTATTGGAACTGCAGTTACAGGTTTGCAAATTTGCTGTAAATTTACAGCCAAACATTTCAAATTATTTATGGCTTTGCTTTTTTCCCTAAAATCTTACAGGAAGTCACCCATTAGCTAACAGTCCCTAATAGCTCAAGAACCTAGAACTCACCTGATATCAAGTGACATGGTTATCACCTCACTTGACCTTAGCCCCTTTTGGGACCTCCCTGGCCTCTACCTACTCCCCCTTATTACCTATGCCTACCCCCACCTATAGATAACATCATCTAAAGGTGTGCAGGATGAGTATGCTCAGATCGCACAAGATGATATAATATCATCCAAAGGTGCACAAAACAAGTGTGTTCAGATAGCGCAGGGTGTTGGGGTTAGGATTTCTAACAATATGGCTATTGCAGAGGTAGGTTAAGGCTTAACTAATAGGGGTTGTAATATTAGTATCTATATAAAACTGACTATTTCCTTATAGATCTGCTTATATAAGCTGCAGAACATACTTGCTTAACCTTAGACACCTTGATAACTATACCCTTAACAACTTAGAGCAAGTTAACTAGTAATATGATCTATATAATTTCCTCATATGTAACAATACATCCTTATACACTATTTATTATAAGCTTTCTAAAGATGAATTTATATAAAGAATATTGGAAAATTATATAAACTCACTAAACTTATAGTATTATATACCTATAGTACTATAAGCTAAAAACTATCCCAAGTTTGACCTAATGCTATTATATCCTGTAATATAAAATAGATATAAATATAGGAATATTACAGGATAGCCCTTCATCTTAGGTCTAAAACAAGCCCTAAAACATTAGAATCAGTAAAGTATTTCTAGAGATATTCTATTTTAAATCTGGTAATATTATTGAAATAGTTGTTTTACTAAGATACTAAAATCTAGAAAAGATAATACTTTAACTTAGGGGTAAAGACTGTTTATAATATGTTTGGTTCCAAAAGTGAGCTGTAGATTATATTAATAGTAACAAATAAACCTAACTAACTAGTTGAACTTGACCACTATTATTATAAAAAGCCTTTCTACTGCTAATTGCAATTACATCATTCTAGCTCCTAAATTTAGTACTTCCTATACTACTATCTGTAGATTATACACTAGATATTACCCTGATCTTCAAAAGTCTTTTAGTAGACATCCTTCAAAGCTTTCCACCTCTAATATTTATTAAAGTTCCTCCTCTAGCATCTTAATATAGAGGTCTATTAATTTTTTTCCATACCTATTTCTTACTATCTGATCCCAAGCAATTGATTTTAGTTTTATCTAACTACAGTACCTTCTTCTAGTCCTCTATAATCTAATGTTAATACCTTGAAGTAAAGTCTATTCTCTCCTTCTTATACTTCTTAGTGAGTAAAGGTCTTTTCTTCTTCACTATAGCCTTTATCCCCACTTCTTTCTAAGCCATTATTAAACAGTTTGGGAAGAGAGAGGTTAGTTAGTAATATTCCTAAGCATTTAAGTAACTTCCATAGTATTTTTAACCTTCCCAGAGCTAATAAGATAAATAGTATAGGAAACTATCCAATTCTATAATAAGGCTAGAAGACTTCTAACAAGATAATAACTCTAAATACACCTACAAGAAGGCTGAAAAGTGGTTGAAGGATTATAGATATGAAGTCCTCTTATAGCCTACCTAATCCCCCAATCTCAATCCTATTAAGTATCTCTAGAGGAACTTGAAAAGAAGGTTAGCTAACTGTAAGGTATCCTCTCTAATAGAATTGTAGAGTTGTAGGAAAGGGTGTAAGTAGAGTGGAATAAAATAGAAGAGTATACCTAGATATGTGGGAAGCTGTATTAAAGGCTAAGGAAGGTTATACCACGTACTAAATACTAGTAGAAGTTCTCAATAAAATAAATATTTTAATAATATCACTAGATTTAAAATAGAATACCTCTAGAAATACTATACTAATCCTAATGTTTGGGGGCTTGTTTTAAACCCATTATGAAGGGCTATCCTCTGTAATATTCCTATAATTATAGCTATTTTATATCAAAGGATATAATAGCATTAGGTCAAACTTGCCAAATATTGGAATTATTTTTAGCTCATAGTACTATAGGTATATAATACTATAAGTTTAGTAAGTTTATATAATTTTCCAATATTCTTTATATAAATTCATCCTTAGAAAGCTTATAATAAATGGTGTATAAGGATGTATTGTAATATATAAGTGTCATGATTGTATTTTTTACACCTTTTCCATTTTCATCCTTTAGTTATTGTGATTAGATCATGCTTTCCTTTTATCCACCTCATGTCTTCTTATCTAGTTGCATCCCTCTTCCTTTCTATTTCCTTTATTGTTCTGCTAGCTCTTCACAAGTCACATTCTATATTCCACTAACTTAGATTATTTCTTATCTCTGACTTATATAGTTACCTAGTAGTATAAACACTTAGTCATAGTTAGTAGATAGTTAAGTTTGGTTCCTAGTTAGCACCCAATTCTATCATTGGAACTCTTTCTCCTATCTCAGGCCTACTCAGCCAGTATTTAAAGTAAAACCCCAAGTCCCACTGATAATAGAATATAATAAAAATCAAACTTCCTTCTTACACATCCTAACTCTCTCACTCTGGAGGATTACCTATTTATATGATCCATCTTTTCTAAAACAGAATCCAAAGACTACTACCAACTACTAACTTTTGCTACTCCCCAATAATCACTCCACTCTTCTACCTCATTACCTTTTCCTCAAACAACTAAGTTATCAATATCTCAAGAATCCCAAACTGGTGTCCCTTCTGGTTCTCAAAACATCAAGACCACTCCTGCTCCCCCTCAAGGTCCCTACACCATGCTATCCCTCAAAAACTCCATGAAACTTGAGACTACCTGACCATCTAACGCGGCCAACTTGTTACCCCAATAGATTGCCCCATTAGTATCTCCACCAGAAGCCTGCAACTCAGCAGCCTTCCCCTCGACAAAACTTATCGCAATCTTTCTTGCTTCCTCACCCAACCAATCATTGGTAGGACTCCACAACAAACTGGGAGGAACTTCTTCCTCCTTAATCTTGACATTGATGTTGGTCAACGACATCAATAGATCTTCCACTGAGAGATGAGGAGTCAACAAACATAAAAGAGAGTGAGAGAGTTTAGAGCTTATAACTAGAAATGGGACTTGGACTAGGGGTCCAAGGATGGAAGGAGGGACTGGCAGCCCAGTACTCAGGCTTGGGGCCGGCAAAGGGGGGAGGGCACCCCTAATGATCAGAACTCCAATCAACTTGCTCCTCCAAAGGGAGCTGG
The DNA here is from genome assembly GCA_951640195.1 of Porpolomopsis calyptriformis. Lineage (NCBI taxonomy): Eukaryota > Fungi > Basidiomycota > Agaricomycetes > Agaricales > Hygrophoraceae > Porpolomopsis > Porpolomopsis calyptriformis. Next base: position 1,321,528 of record OX621171.1, on the reverse strand, counting down.
GAAGTAGGGGGAGGGGCGTCATCATCCCAAGCTGAAGCCCATTATCAACAAACAAAGACTAATAAAGACAAAACAAAGGACTTACCAAGCAGATCCTCCATCAAACTGCAAGCATGCTGGATTGGCCAGCAAACGAACAGACACTTCTTGACTTTATGCTTGCCACTGCAAGTGAAGCAGGAGAAGGAAGACCAACAGAGGTTGGTGTCAGAAGGGATACGCTGAAGGTAGTAATGGAATGAATCGCAGTCAAGGAAGACAGGGGTAGTGCCATGCACAACCCCAGACTGCTTAAAGAATTAAACATAGTGGCCTTGGTGGGAGGGAGTCATAATGATTGATGAAGAATGAACTGAAGGATAGGGATACAACCCTGCAGCTTTTATATGCCTACAGACAAAGGGAGGACCAAAAGAAGCTTCCTCAGTTAAAGAAGAGAAACCTGATATGCCGGGAAAGAGATAGAAACAACAGTGATCTCATGACCAGGAGAACAATAGGAACTGGTCATGAGATAACACAGCCCATGCTGCAGAAGGCTATACCCAATAGAATCAAGTCACCAGAAGCACACAGCCTTATGCAGTATGACTAGGAACAATAGCAAACCTTAATTGGAGGCTGTGAACAATAGAAAATGGGGTGACTATGGAGGCTGACTCATAATGACTCCTATTTTAGAAATACTATATAAACCCTGAGGGCGAAGCAGATCATCACTTCATCCTCCTATGAGATTACTTGTAGTAGCACGAACGCAATCAGAATCATCAGACTTCCTTTCCATCAGAACAAGGAAAGAGAAACACAAACTTAGAATCATTAAAGCCAACTGTTCATGCCTATATTCCCTAAACTCTCAGCAGAGGCACGAAACAGATTTAACCTACAACAGAATTTCTTCATGGAAGTCAAACTTCATTCCGAAGGAATTATCACCCTTTACGAAGACATTCCTGTCAGAACCTTCTTCTATATCCTCTTGGATTTATTAAGCTCCAAAGCTTGCCTTGTGATCAACAAAAAGACTTGCAACTACAGTTGTGACAGTGAGCCCTTGAGACCGCATATTAGACTTGACCATATTTGGTAATGACCAAGAAATCGGAGTTTCAGAATGTGGCAGATTTCGGAGAATCATCGGAGTTTGAAATTGGAACATATATAATAAGGTCCAGTGGACTACTCTTCTTTATTAACAATACCCACTCGCGATGAAATCCAAGCCTAACTCGCACAGCTGCAAGTCTAGCTTGAAAACAAAGAATGATGAGAACGCAAGGAAGCAGAGAAACAAGTGGAGGAGGCCTGGAAGGCAGAGGAAGAGTGTCAGTTGGCAGAGGAATGACGGGCAGCTAGAAAGGCTGCCAAAGCTGCAAAAAAGGAGGTGGCGAGGAGGGCGAAGAAGGCAGCTCAAACAGTGGAGCAGGCAGAGATAGTGGTGGAGGAGAGATCAGGGCAAGAGGCCTTGATCAGAAGGCTATAAGTATTTTCTCTTTTATCCACTTTATTCTGGAGTTGACCAGAGTTCATTTAGGAGGGCTCCATGCAAGCCTTGCATCAGGAAAGGGAGTGCAGAGGAGTGCATGTGGCCAACTGGACAAGGGAAGGCCTGGAGTTGCACCACCTGCCAACAGGTAAAGGCCAAATGCTGGGTTGGGGAAGAACCAGCAAAAAGGAAACGCACCCAGAGTGCCACGGAGGAACTAGAGCACAGAGGAAAAAGGCAATGAGGAAATGCAGAGTCGGCAGAGATGGTGAATTTGAGGGAGGAGTTGTAAGGAGTTTGGGGGGAGATGAAGAAGATGAGAATGGAGTGTTATAAACTGGTTGTCGATGAGATGGTTTTACTTCAAAGAGCTCTGTCCCAAGACGATGATAATGTCTCAAGTCCTAGTTATTGGGTTGCTAACAAGGAATCAGACTTAAAGTCTGAGTACGACTAACTAGGAGTTTATATACTGACTACACTACTGCGGATGAGTCAGTGTATACACGAGGAATACATGCGACAAGTAAAGATAAGCATGATAGAAGACTCAGAGCATGTGAAGAGCTGAAACATAATCGTCGGAAATGAAATGTGTCCTATCTAGGATATATGAAAAGATACGAGACTGTGGGGAATCCCAAGCAGAGATAAGACCTATCCGACTAAGCAGCAATGACTAACATAGAGAGAAAGTGAAAATTTACGTCCGTGACATACACCTCGTTTTTCAGGAAATTCAACCTGAATTTCAAACCTGGGTGACGTCGGTCGTTTTGTTCTCCAAGGCCTGGGTCTGGATTTCCTCAGTGGCGGGGGCCTCGATGACCACTGAGAGGGAAGCGATGGGGGTAGCTTCCGAGGCTGCTTCGATGGGGGAAGGGGCTTGGACTGTCATGACGTTGTCGTTGTTGTCCGGGTACTCCAAGTCGAGGTTGATCGGGTATTCGACCGATTTCCCGTACTCGATTAGAGTCTCCGTCGTTGCGAGGTCTCATTGGGCCTGGAGAAAATCTTCTTGGGAGAGCCATTCAGCTTGACGACTCTCTTCCACGAGCTTGATGATGACGGCGTGGGTAGTGACATCATAAAAGTTGACCCACATACACTTCTTCTCCTGCTGGAGCTCCCAGTACTTGAGCTCGCTTCTATCCCAGTGGTCCTTCCAATATAAGGCACTCTTTTCCAAAGCCTTGAGCTCGGCTTGCAAGACGTCGCGTTCCTGATGGAGTTCACGATTCCAGTTGCTAATGCTGTTGCTATGGACCGTGAGGTGGGAGATGGTGACGGCAGGATCCTCGGGGGGAGGGGTTCGTACATTGAAAAAGTCTTCTGCATGGGCATGAGCTTGTCGACGCAGTTGTCAAGTGGAGGAAGCAGTAGTGGAGGGACCGGGGGTTGGGGAACGGATGATGGCGGATGAAGGGATCTGTCCAGCACGTTGGATGGCGACTTGAGGGGATGGAGATCGAGTGGCGGGCATTTCGAATGATGATTCTAGGACGTTTTAGTCAAGTGATCTTGTTCATCGAAAGTGGGGAAAGATTGGATGGAGTCATATTAACCACTCTGAGTTTATAAGCGCCAACTCGAATCTAAGAATAGAATTCAAATAATGGACAGCCAGAATGATGACAAACGAGTTAAGTCGCCGTTTGAATTGAGTCTTCGTAAGTCTTCACAATTTCCTTGGCGTGTCGTAAGACGTTCGATCGTTCTTCCCAAGTAGCTTCTTCAATCGGATAACCTTTCCATTTGACCAAATATTTTCGTCAACGTTTAGCTCCGGAGTGTTGAAGAATAGATTCGACTTCATATTCTTCTTCATTCTCGATCAGATCTGGGGGAGGTCAAGATGTATCAGTGATATCAGGGTGGAGCGACTTATCTTCAACGTTCAGTCTCAGGAGTGATATATGAAAAACTGGATGGAGTTTCCAAGTTCCGGGGATATCGATAAGATATGCAAGATCTGATACTTGTTTCAGGATCTTGAATGGTCCAGTTCTTCGGTTATCCAACTTCTTGGCAGGTCGAGTCATCTTGATGTTCTTGGTATCTAACCAAACCAAATCTCTGATTTTGAAGGAGGGAGAGAGTTTCTGTTTTCGATCAGCATATTTCTTCATTGATTCTGTGGCGTGTGATAGTGACTCACCAGCATTCTTCTGAGCATGCGTGAGACATTCATGGAAGGTGTTTGCTGCGGGGATGTTACTCGGGGATTCAATTGTGATCGGCAAATGAGGGTGATGGCCATATTCCAAATAGAAGGGTGATTGTGACGTAGCAGAATGTTGTCGATTATTGTAAGCGAATTCGGCAGAAGCCAACCATTCGGACCAGTCATCTTGCATGAAGTTGGTGTAGAACCGTAAGTAGACCTCAAGTTCTTGATTCGTACGTTCAGTCTGACCATCGGTCTCAGGGTGGTAAGCAGTAGACAGTCTAGAAATGGTTCCTAGAAGTTTATTGAGGGCTTCGGTGAATTTTGATGCGAACTGAACTCCACGATCAGAAATGATCTTCTTTGGCCATCCATGATGTTTCCAGATGTGATCACGGAAGAGTCGGGCAGTGCCTTCTGATGAGAGATTGGAAGTCGTCGGGATGAAGTGGGCACGTTTTGTGAAGCAATCGACAACTACCATCACAGCATCGTATCCAAGCGAGTCAGGTAGTTGAACAATGAGATCGACAGTTATCTCAGTCCATGGTTCAGTAGCGGGGGGTATAGGTTGTAGGAGTCCTGTCGGCTTCAAAGGGTAATTCCTGTTTTGCTGACAAGCAGGACAGGACCATACGTAGTTGATAACGTCTTGAGAGACGCCATCCCAAACAAAGTTTCGGAGCACCAGCTCCTTCGTCTTCTCAATGCCAGGGTGTCCAGCATGGGGGTAGGTGTGGGACAGTCGTATTATGTCTGTGCGCAAAGATACTTCCTCCGGCACCACAATTCGACCTTCAACATCGCGAACCAACCCATTGGCTTGGTCCCAAAACAATGAGGCATCCTCGATTTTCTGTGAGATCTTGTTCGGTATCAGTAGCTTGAAGCGTAATCTTGTGAAAAAGTTCGGTTCTGAAAGTTTGACGATCGAATTGATCCAATGTTCATCCGCGATTAAAATCTCATCTTCCACCTCGCCTTTACCCTCATCGAAATAATCCAGGCACCTAGATAACCCATCAGCTTTGTTCTTTCTCCCTGGGACATACTCGATTTTGTATTCATATCTTGACAAGATTTCTGACCAGCGAGCACATCGTCCAAACAACACACGAGTGATACTGAAATATTTGAGGGCGAGACTGTCAGTACGGATCAGAAGGTCATGTCGTGAACCTTCTAAGAGATGTCGCCATGCTTTAAGACAGTCTATTATCGCTAGAAGCTCGGTGTCGTGGGTTGGATACTTCTTTTCAGCAGGGGTCAAAGATCTTGAATGGAAGCCTACAGGTTTCCAGTTGCTTCCATGTAGCTGAGACAGTATTCCTCCTAAGGCAAAACCAGAGGCGTCAGTCTCCAAGCAGTATGGCAGGTCTTGGTCTGGCACTTCGAGGACAGGGGCATTCATGAGGGAGTGTTTCAATTGATCAAAGGTGTGTTGTCGTTTGGGAGTCCATTCCCATACAGTGTCTTTGCGGAGCAATTGGTTAAGCGGTTGGGCGATCTTTGAAAAGTCCTTGATGTATTTTCTCCAGAAATTTGCGCTTCCGAGAAAGGATTGAAGTTGTTTTATGGTTCGAGGTTCAGGCCATTCGGCTATGGCTTTGATCTTCTTGGGATTGGTTCCGATATGACCTTTCATCAAGGTCACCCCAAGATAGATCACCTCTTCTTTCTCGAATTGGCATTTGACGGGTTTGCAGGAGAGTTTGTTCTTCTTCATGATATCAAGGGTTTTGAACGTCCAGTAACGTAGTTCTTCTAGATCATCTCCACAGATGAGAACGTCATCAATATAGATAAAAACACAACCTGATTTCAGCACTTCAGCAAATCGCGTATCGATCATCCGTTGGAACATAGCTGGAGAGTTTCGCAGACCAAAGAACATCACTCTTGGAACATAGAGTCCCTTGACCGTGTTGAAAGCGGCTTTCCATTCATCGCCTTCTTTAATCTGAATATTGTTAAATCCCCATCGGATATCTACGACTGTGAATAGCACAGCAGATCGTAACTTTGGTTGTTGAACGATTTGATGGAGGAGTGGTAGAGGATATCGGTCGGGAATGGTGAAGTGGTTTAAGTAACGGTAGTCTTCAATTGGTCTGTATCTGGCGTCTTGTCCTTTCGCATTAATTTCTTCAGCTTTCTTGCTCAGGAAGAAGGGGGCGGCTTGAGGTGAAGATCCCTTGAATATTGATCCAGTAGCCACATTTTCTTCCAAAAACTTCACTAGGAAGTCTATCTCTTGAGGGGATATCACATAAGTCGCGTCATTTTGGGGTACGAAGTTATCTTTCAGATCAATGATGTGATTGAACTCGGAATGTGGTGGAAGGCAATCAAAGGACTCCTTGGCGAAGACACTAGCATAGTCTTTCCAATAGACCTCTGGTACAAACTTTCGCATATCTTCTTCCACCATGCTGGCTCGAGATTCATCCGATTTTGAAATACTTGTTATCGCCAGCAAGACCGATTCTACCACAGGGGTCTCTGCTTCGCTGCTACAATACTGACGAGAAGTCTCTTTGCCTCCAAGAGCTAGTGTTGACTTCTCCCAATCAATACTAGGGTTTTGAGCTCTGAGCCATGGTGTTATGGTCATTTCATTTTGTCATCCCACCAACTTTCCTTTTTCGTCTTATCTAATCTTGTCTTCGATTCGATCTTATCTTATCTCTCCCTATCTAATCTTTTACCTTATCTTCCCATAGATCAGAGGTGATAACGCCATTGGCCAACGAAGACATGCTCCGCAGTAGCTGCGCGAGGCTATGCAATACTGCGCATTAGTCAGCCATTCCATGGATCGTCGCCATGGCTATCACAATCACGACCTAGACCCCAGGTAGATATAAGTAGCGTACAGAACGCTTGTATCTCCCTTAGATTTGTTCTTCAACGTTGTCACCCTCAGCTTATGCGCTGAGCTCTTCGTTGTCCCTCATCCGAAGCGACCTGAGATACCAACTGCCAACATAACAGAAGAACAAATCTCATCACTCACCTCGCTTTTCCTCTCAAGAGTCCCTGGTCAAGATTCGTCTGACACCAACCGCATTGTTTTGGGTTACCAGACAACGCTGTTGCTGTTGCCCTCTGGAATCCCAACCAGGCTCCCCTCATTCGACCCATCCTTTCTTACCTTGAGAACCACAGGAGACACTTCGGTACATCCCCGCACGGTATCAAGAGTGACCACCACCCTGGATCATTCCTCTTCCACTCCGCCCCTGTCCTACTCCCCACCACATCAATCCCCCCAGGCCTCGTCCAGTCAGCTCATTAGCTACTCAGAGCAACAGGCCGTCGACGCATTAGACATTGAACGAGAACAACTCGAAGCTCTTGCGCTTGAGTTCTCCCACCTCGCTTTCGACATCACCCCTCCCATTTCCACCAACCTTTCTCCTGCCTCGTCTCATTCTTCTCTCTCTTTGGACTCGTATTATACCGCCCCGTCTCCCCCGGATTCTTCGGACGGTCTCGACTCCTTCATCGAGATCGAACCGCGTACATTCAATCGCATTCGCGTCAGAGTCTATCGTACCCAGTTCTCATTGCCAACTTTCTCGCCTCTTCCATCCGCGTTTTCTACTGTCGCGGATCTTCTGGTCACATCTGAGAGATCCACATCCGAGACAATCTATCACCACGCCTCCCTGTGCAGGATCCCGTCAACCCAGCTTCGGGCTCACAGACGACGAATTAGAGTTCCAGGACGCTGTCGACACCGCTGAGATATTCTCACCCTTATCATCTCAGATCCTCGATCCCTCAACCCCCTCCGTCTACTCTATTCTCGGACCCACCACTCTCCCTGCCCCTTCTCCGCGACCCACAGAAACCCCCTCGCCCTTTGTGTTCGGACGTCCCCGTTTTCTCCGAACACCACCTCAACCTCTATCTCGCTCGTCGTCTTCTCCTTCTCCCTCGAAGGTGACCACCTCTGCCACCCCGCAATGACCACTTCCGGAAACCCCCGGAAACCGAAAGACTCTCCTCCACCGAAGGAGTCTCCCTCCCCTGAACAGAATCCTTCCCCTCATTTCTCCCCAGCTCCTTCCCCTTCTTTGTCTCCCCCACCGCCTTCGAACCCGAATCCACTTCCCCCCATGCAACCGACGGCTCCAATGGCCTCAGTCTCGAAAACAATCAAACTCGCCCAACCTGATGTCTTCAATGGCGATAAAAAACTTTATAAGAATTGGTTCCGCCAGGTCATCATCTTCCTTCGCGGCAGCAAAGTTACCGATCCCGAGAAGATGATACTGGTCACCCTCTCTTATATGAAGGAAGGCATCGCCGCCGAGTGGGCCCAACAGTACGTGGATGCTTTCTTTGGCCGAACGGACCCTGTTACCAGTAATCTCCTCCCCCTCGGCCCCTGGAAGGATTTCGTGGATGTTTTGGATGTTGTTTTCACCGACCATGCCACGGAGCAGTGTGCCCGTGAGGAGGTCAAACACTTCTCGCAAGGACGATTAGGTATTGTAGATTGGTTCGTCAAATTGGAACTCTTGTTCCGCCAAGCTGGTCTCGTCGGCCAGGATAAAGAATGCATCCGAATCCTTGAAAAGAATGCTAACCAGAGCATCATTCGTCAAATATATATGTCTCCCCCGCTCCCCACCACATACCCCAAGTACCACGACAAGGTTGTGGCTATTGGACAGCTGCTAGAGCGTTTCCATGATCAGGAATGCCGCCAACATCCGTCTGCCCCTCCTTCTCGTCCAACTTTCCGCCCCCCTGCTCCGAGATTCCACGCTCCTTTCCCCCAGGACAAGCAAGTGCCATCTGGCACCATCCATGGAGGACAAGGTCTACTGATGGACCTGAGCAAAACGCACCAAACCAACAGGTGCTACAATTGTGGTCAAACAGGACATTTCCGTCGAGAGTGCCTGCAAGAACTCAAGAAGGTCAACGTTCGCGCCCTCCAGCACGAACTGACTGTCGACGAGATCACCAAGTTGATGAACTTCCTTTCCACAGAGGAACACAACTCCACCGAGCCCGCCCCCGACAACGACGAACAGGATTTTGGCGACGGTCGATAGAGATGCGCTCGCTCTATTCAACAGAATCGTACCTACTCTGGCATTGTGAACAGACAGTATCGGACACCCCCTTTGTTACCCCTTCTCCCCTCTCCGTTCTTTATACTGATACGACGGCATGTATAATACCTGATACCAACAAGTCCGTCAATGAAATTTGTCCCCCACTGTCTATGCCAGATGAGAGCACTGAGTGCCCTGAATTCCTTGACTCCCCCATTCCCGAATCATCGTCTCTCCCTTCTGTCGATTCGATCGACATCGACTCTCTTTCCTCTCCCTTAGAAATCGTTAACGCTATCAAAGAACAGGCCAATTTCGCAATTCCCATTCTCTCAAGATGGTCTCACCCCGCCCGATCATTGGAGATGACTCAAACTACGATCGATCAGATCAATGCCCTTTCAACGGAGAACACCATCCGAGCCCTCAATGAACTTAAGGAACCTCATGTGTTCATTCGCGGCTCAGGCTCCAGGAATCAATTAACCCTCAAAACCGTCGTCACCACCTTGGATAATTGTGCTGAACACCTCGCAACTGCTCTTGTCAACAGTGGCTGCGAAGGTTCATGTATTGATATCAAGTACGTTCGCGAAAACGACCTTCATACCACCAGACTTGCTCAACCCATTCCAGTACATAATGCCGATGGACAACCCAATTCCGAGGGACCCATCTCTGAAATGGTCACGCTTGAGCTTAAGGTTGGAGCCCACATTGAACGGATTAATTTTGGTATCACGAACCTCGGCAAGTCTCAGATTTTCCTCGGACACGATTGGTTGAAGAGCCACAATCCCTCCATCGACTGGAAGGCCAACTCTCTTGTTCTCGATCGATGCCCCCCTGACTGTCATCCTTCTCCCTTCCCCGACTCCGTCAACATCAATGAACTCAGCCTTGAAGATACTCTCGAGGATGGCGATCAACTACTCATAGTTGATTTCAATCCTGCTATCCAAATTCGTTTGATGGGAACAAAGTCTCAGGACCTCGCGATCAAGGCTTGGGAAGCCCAGAAGAAGGACCGCACATGGGTGGAAATTGTGCCCGAATACCTCCACAAATTCCAAGACGTCTTCACCAAGGAAGACTTCGACGAACTCCCCCCAAGTCGTCCCTGGGACTACGCAATCAAACTTCTCCCCGGAACTGAAGAGAAGCTTGACTGCAAGGTCTACCCACTCTCCGTGGACGAACGTGCTCAATTGGATGAGTTCTTGGAAGAAAACCTCCACACCAGACGAATTCGAAAATCCATTTCCCCCATTGCCTCCCCATTCTTCTTCATCAAGAAGAAAGATGGTCGACTATACCCCATCCAGGACTATAGGAAACTCAATGATATGACTGTCAAGAACAGATACCCCCTCCCTCTGATCAACGAATTGATTGACACCCTACAGAACACTCGCTATTTCACTAAGCTAGATGTTCGTTGGGGATACAACAACATACGGATCAAGGAAGGAGATGAACACAAGGCCGCATTCCGAACCAATCGCGGCTTGTTCGAACCTCTTGTTATGTTCTTCAGTCTCACCAACTCACCCGCAACATTCCAAAACATGATGAACGACATCTTCCACATCCAAATCGTTGAAGGACACGTCTTGGTCTACATAGACGACATCCTCATCTTCGACAAGGATCTCGAGACGCACCACCAACATGTTTACGAAGTTATGACCACACTTCACGAACATAAACTCTACCTCAAACCAGAGAAGTGTGACTTCGATCAACGCCAAGTGGAATATCTCAGTGTTATCGTGTCAGAAGGCCACATCAAGATGGACCCTGTCAAGGTCCAAGGAATCACTGACTGGCCAACCCCCGAATGCAAGCGAGACGTCCAAGCTTTTCTTGGATTCTGCAACTTCTACCGTCGATTCATCCACCACTTCACCGGAATTGCTCGACCCCTCAATACGTTAACTGGAAACACTCCTTTCGACTGGACCTCTGAATGTCAGGATGCTTTCGACGCCCTGAAAATAATCATTACAACCTCTCCCGTTCTCTCCATCGCTAACGATGACGACTTACTCCGTGTGGAAACTGATGCCTCAGACTACGCATTGGGCGCTATACTATCACAAAAACAAGACAACGTTTGGAAGCCCATCGCCTACGTCTCCAAAGCCTTTACCCCTACAGAACGAAATTATCAGATTTATGACCGCAAGTTACTCGCAATCATGACTGCGCTCCAGGAGTTTCGCAAATGGTTGCTGTCAGCCAAGCGAATCTTTGAGGTTTGGACGGATCACGCCAACCTCCAATACTTCAAGCTGCCTCAGAAGCTGAATAGGCGCCAAGCCAGGTGGCTCACGGAGCTCCAGGATTACCACTTCACTCTCCACCATGTCACCGGCAGGGCCAACTCCAAGGCCGATATCCTGTCAAGGCGACCAGGTTTTGGGAGGGGGGTGGATGACAATGACGATGTTATTTTACTTCCGTCTAATCTCTTCCCTGCCTCGGATCACCCTACTGTAGATCTCCGACAGGTTCAACACGAGATTGAACCCATTAATTTCCACTCTTGGATTCGGAATTCATACCGAAACCCCAAAAAACAAGTCACACTCCTTCAAGAAAAACGTAAAACCAATTGGAAAATCCGAGATGATGGCATCAAGACCTTCTTGGACCGGACTTACGTCTCAAAGGACACCCCACTCCGCGGCGAAATCATTGCTCAATACCATGACAACCCTCTCTCCAGACACTATGGCTCCTTCAAGACCTCCGAAGCCGTGTGTCGTGACTACTAGTGGCCCACTATCAGGAGAGATGTTGAAACCTATGTTCGTGGTTGCGAAACATGCCAACGCACCAAGGCATCCCGATTGCCTGTGAAGACCCCATTGCACCCCTTCGATCCTCCTCTTTGACCCTGGGATACGATCACAGTTGATCTCGTAGGCCCCATACCCGAATGTCAGGGCTACAACGCGATCCTCACGATCGTCGATCACTTCTCAAAGGCTGTCAAATTCGAAGCCACCCACATCGAGTTGAATTCCGAAGGATTCGCGAAAATCATTCAGGATTGTGTTATCCGGGATCACGGTGTCCCCCGACGCATCATCCATGATCGTGACCCGCGATTCGTTTCCAAATTTATGACTGATCTTTTCCACCTTCTGGGCACCTCCCAGAATGTTTCCACAGCTTACCACCCCCAGACCGACAGCCAATCCGAACGAATGAATCAAACGCTCAAACAGTACCTTCGAGTTTTCATCAATCATCGTCAGGATAATTGGAAGGAATGGCTTGCGTTAGCTGAGTTCTCATACAACAACTCTGTCCATGCAGCCACACGACAAACCCCCTTCTATGTCAACTATGGCCAAAACCCCTGGAAGGGAAACGACACCACAAGAGAAGTCCGAAATGAATCTGCGACTCAATTTGCCGATCGTATGAAAAATATCCACCAAGAAACTGAAGCTGCTCTCAGGAGAGCGAATGAAACCATGAAGACTGCTCATGACAAACACGTCCGAACCATTCAGGAATACTTGCCAGGAGAAAAAGTATGGTTGGCTGCCACCAATATCAAGACCAAACGACCAATGAAGAAACTTGACAACAAACGCTTCAGTCCTTTTAAGGTCATTGAAAAGGTTGGCCGCTCCACCTACAAACTCGATCTCCCCCATGAATGGTTAGGACTCCATCCAGTCTTTAACGAATCCTACCTCTCCCCCTATCGCTCTCCCTCCTTTCCAAATCAGAAAAAACCTGCTCCTCCTCCCCCAATCCAACTAGAAGGCGACTCCGAATACGTTGTCGATGAAATTCTGGATTCTCGTCTGCAACAAGGAAAACTTCAATACTTGGTGCACTGGGAAGGCTACACGAGTGAGGAAAACACCTGGGAACCCGAGTCAAATGTCAAGAATGCTCAAGAATTGGTTGATGAGTTTCACACTCTCCATTCCGATCGACCAGCTCCTCGACTCCAATTACGCGTCATCCGTATGGACGACTTCTTCAGAATTGACGAACGACTTTACGACCCGATCACAGACTCTACTGGCGAAGATTATAAATCACCTAAGGTCAGTAACAACATCGACGTCCTCATCCCACTCTGTCCCACAGAAGTAGACCAATTGCTCGAATGCGATTTCGATGGTTCCATCTTCCTCCCCCGCCTACCCTCATCCGCTCGTCGAGTATGGATCTACAAGTCTAGTCCCATCAATGCTGTAACTGCTGTTCTACGGCTGGACAGTCAGGGTTAAATGCTCCGAATGTACCAATTAGTCTCTCCCTTGTCCGCTCTGGAAATTCGTCGACGGTACCAATACCATCTCCCAACTTCTCCCTGTTATGCGCCTCGGTGGTTATTACAAGATTGTTCAAGACATCTCCAACGCCTGTTCTGACGTCGCGCGGACGCAAATTTGAAGAGAGGGTGATGTTACGGTCATTTCATTTTGTCGTCCCACCAACTTTCCTTTTTCATCTTATCTAATCTTGTCTTCGATTCGATCTTATCTTATCTCTCCCTATCTAATCTTTTACCTTATCTTCCCATAGATCAGAGGTGATAATGCCATTGGCTAACGAAGACATGCTCCGCAGTAGCTGCGCGAGGCTATGCAATACTGCGCATTAGTCAGCCATTCCATGGATCATCGCCATGGCTATCACAATCACGACCTAGACCCCAGGTAGATATAAGTAGCGTACAGAACGCTTGTATCTCCCTTAGATTTGTTCTTCAACGTTGTCACCCTCAGCTTATGCGCTGAGCTCTTCGTTGTCCCTCATCCGAAGTGACCTGAGATACCAACTGCCGACATAACACATGGGTAGCCGAGGATAATATCAATCTTGGATCCAAGGTCAGTCACTTCCAAACGGATCCTTTCAGTGTGTCCACCTGGAGCTTCTATCCAGACATCTGTGTCAAAAACAATCGGGCCTCCTCGGTTCTCTGACCCATGGGCATTCCATACAGGGATTGGGGTTTCCAAATCCTGAAGAGTAAATTCATGACGAGTTGCGAAATTCTCGTCTATAAAGTTTCCAGAAGCTCCGCTATCAATAAGACACATGGTGGGGACACGTCAGCCACTGTCTGAAGCTTTGATCCAAACGTCCATCGTAAGTCCTGAGTCGCCCTTTTCGATAGTACCAAGAATTCAGAATAGATTGCATGGAGTAATGGTACATTGAGTGGTATGGTCCGTAATGTCAGGTGAATTGTCCGAACCTTTCAAAAACCCTGGGACTTCAAGTCCGCTGCCAGCCTCTTCTTTCGATCATCCGACCAATTGCGTATACCAGATTTCGCCATATCCGACGGAATCTCGCTTGTTCCCAGTGTAGGGGGCGAGTTGACGTTCTCCACATTGGGCTCAACAGTAATGACACGTACGTCGCGACCTCGTCCTCGACCTCGTCCTCGGTAACTGCCTCTACCTCGGAAGTATCCTCCTTGACGTGAGGAAGAGGTATCGGGTAGATTCTTCGCATCACCGGCGACATGGTTTGGGCAGGCATTCGCGAAGTGCCCTGGTTGGCCGCAGGAATAGCAGTTTCCATATGGGATCGTAAGGGCAGAAGAGGAAGACTCTTCTCTTTTGATGGTGGGGGCTGCTGTCGTTTAGCGGGTCGCCGTTGCAGCCACGTGCGATCCTTGGGCAGGAAAGGGGTTGGAGTATTGGGGTCGGGACATAGAGGATTGTTTCTGTGAGGCCAGAATGTCTTTTTGATGTTGATAACGTGTTGTGGTGTCCTTCCACTCTTGAAGTGTGGTTGGGACAGCAGGAAGTCAGTAAACAAATTCAATGAACTCAGAATCGAGTCCAGCTTGGTAAAGATCAATGAGGGTGGCGTTGTTAAAACCAGTATCAACCTGTAAAGCACCGAAGTGCAGGTTATAATCTTCTATCTTCTTCCTTCCCTGGCGGAGATTCTTGATGTCATTTCGAGCGCGGGACTGTCTGTCGATTCCTTCGAACGTTGTCCGGAATCAAGTTACAAATGCAGCCCAGGTAGCAGTCGGGCTGGTCCAATTGATGGCTCTCATGTCGTTGGTCTCCATCTCAGACCAGGTTTGGGCATTCGTCCCTTTCATAAAAGAAAGGGCGAAGGGGATCTTGTGTTCATTGCGGTATGGTTTTCCCATAAAATACAATTCGCAGCTGTTGATAAATTTGTCGATGTCCTGCTGTTGACCAGTGAATTCGTCTGGCTTAGCCATCTTTATCTCGATGGTGGGAGCGGCAGGAGGTTGGGGTTGAGGTTGCAGTGGGGGCTAAGGCTGAGCTTGGGTGGCAAGTTGTTGTTGGAGATCTAAAATCTCTGCCGCCTGGTTTGCGTTCGAAGCCTGAAGGTTGGCCATTTCTCTCCGCAAGTCGTTCATGACTGCGAGGATCTCGTTGAGGTTGGGAGCAGGGGGATTAATGCGAGAACCCATTAGATCAGGTGATGGTGAAGGTGAAGGTGTTGTTAAAGGTGAAGAAGGTTGAGTAGGTTGTTGGAACGGAAAGGGTTGATATCTAACAGTAGGGGGAGTAATGGGACATTGTGACTGGGTGGCGGCGAGTAAGCGAGTTGTTTCACTTCAAGTTCTTCCTAGAGCTTGTGAGATTCCTGGTAAAGGAGAAGCTTGGCTAGCTTCTTCGTTGGGGTCTGGGAAGATTCGAGTTTGTGAGTAGAGCGACTGAGAAAGAGGGTTGTTCTGCTCAGAGGGATCATAAAGGTCCTCGTCGTCGTCGTCCAGTGTGAAAGCAAGGGTGGATCAAGTAAAGGGGAGAGAGCAAGAAGGAAGTCTGATTCTTGTTATAAACTGGTTGTTGATGAGATGGTTTTACTTTGAAGATCTGTCCCAAGACAATGATAATGTCTCAAGTCCTAGTTATTGGGTTGCTAACAAGGAATCAGACTTAAAGTCTGAGTATGACTAACTAGGAGTTTATATACTGACTACACTACTGCAGATGAGTCATTGTATACACGAGGAATACATGCGACGAGTAAAGATAAGCATGATAGAAGACTCAGAGCATGTGAAGAGCTGAAACATAATTGTCAGAAATGAAATGTGTCCTATCTAGGATAAATGAAAAGATATGAGACTGTGGGGAATCCCAAGCAGAGATAAGACCTATCTGACTAAGCAGCAATGACTAACATAGAGAGAAAGTGAAAATTTACGTCCGTGACATGGAGATGAAGAGAATGAGGGAGTCCATAGAGAGGACTGAGGAGTTGCTAGATGGGGATTACCAGGATAGCAGAGAAAGTTCAGAGGAGTTGGAGGAAATGCCCATAAGGGATGTAGAATTAGTCCCTTTGGAATAGATAACAATTTTTTTTGAATCGAAGAAAAGAATAAGTAAGAGCGAAAGGATTTAATAGTCAGGTCTGGATAAGTGGAGTAGAACTCTGAGACGAGTTCTGAAGTAGGTCCTAGCTCAGTAGCGAGGATCCATGAGGTTTCTTCATCGGTACCTTCATAGCCTTCCCAATGAACCAAATACAATAATTTGCATAAGTGATGCCTATTATCAATTTTTGAGTCTAGGATTTTGGAGATCTCAAACTCCAGTTCTCCATCTATGATTACCAGAGGAGGTGGAGGTTGTACTCAGTTTGGAATCGTATTTGGTGAGGCTGGTTCCAACTGTGATACATGAAAGACAGGATGGATAGCTTTCATGGAACTAGGCAAATGGAGAGTATAGGAATGGGTTCCAACTTGGGCAATGACCTCGAAAGGACCTAAGTTCTTCTCCGAGAGTTTCTTGGAGGGTCTGGTAGTTCAGAAAAACTTGGCCTTTACAAAGGCTTGAGTTCCTATTTCGAAATCAGGGGCTGGAATGTGCTTTAAGTCAGCATAGTGCTGATAACGCTTTTGAGCTTTGGAGATGGTATTTCGGAGTTCAGAGTGGAGTTTATCCAAATCACCAGCTAGTTCTCTGGCTCAAACAGAAGTAAGATCACACTGAGGGTGTACTGAAATATTTGGATGATAACCCTTGTTGGCAAAAAAAGGGGATATCCCAGTAGTAGCATTTAGAGCTTTGTTATATGTGAATTCCACAATAGCCAGGAGATGTGTTAGGTGCGAAGCAGGACTCAGGTCTTCACTCTGGGAGGTCCAATGTGGGTCTTAGCCAATGCAAACAAGGAAGTTGGCAAGTCCAAGTTGTGGTTCAACCTAGAGAAGTACAAGCAATTCCGAGCTGCCTATATTTACCCTAGCTGAGTCCGAATATGTGATTATGTAATCAATCCATGGAATGATTGTGTAAGCAATGATTAAGTGTAAAAGATAAGATAAGAAAGATAAGAAGGAGTGACAAATGTCACACTTGTGACCGTGACTCGACCGGTCAGGTAACGGTCACGTTGTGACAGCGTGACAATCGCAGCATCGAAAATGATAGTGAAGAGAATTGGCACACAGAAAGGAAATAATAACCAAAAAAGAGGCTCATCGTAACAAGATGGGACCAGTTGTCCTGTTGATAGTTACAATACATCTGTAGGTATTGCTCCAAGGTTTGATTGACTTGTTCAGTTTGTCCGTCACCTTCCGGATAATACCTGGAGGTAAAATGGAGATGCATGTCAAGGACTTTACCCAATGACCGGAAAAAGCGGGAGACGAATTCCAAGCCTCAGTTACAGGTGACATGTGAAGGAACTCCATGTTTGGAGAATACATGGACAAGGAAAAGTTGAGCGAGTTGAGGAGCAGTGATGGTGTTGAAGGTTGGTATGAAAATAGCTTATTTGGAGAATCGATCAACAATGACAAGAATAGTAGAGAATCCATCAGAGTTAGGGAGTTGCTTGATGAAATCCATGGAGATGGAATTCCAAGGCTTCTCTGGAATTGGAAGTTGCTTGAGCAAACCATAAGGTCGATGGTGAGGGACTTTGGACCTAGCGCACATAGTACAGGAGTTACAGTAATCTTTTACAAAGGTCTGGAGTTCCAGCCAAGTGTATTCTTGTCAGATCAATTCAAGCATTTTGTTTTGTCCAAAATGACCAGCAATTGGATGATCATGTTTCATATGCAAAATTTGAAGTTGTAAGTCATCTACATTGGGCATATAGATACGACTATTATGATGAAGGAAACTAGAAGTGTCGATAGCCCATTGGAGATCAGAGTTGGCATCAGAGTTGGCATTGGAGTTAGACTCTGCAACCTTCAGATGCTCCATAGCCACTGGATCATCACAAAGTGAATTCTGAATTTTCAAGTGGAGGGAGTCTACATCCATAATGAAGGCAGCCTTTAACACTGGATCCAACAAGGATAAAGCTCATAGGGATGAAGCCAGTTGCTCTGAGGTAAAAACCAGTCGGAGGTTCTAAGGATTGATACTGGCGTAGTCGCTATCTCCCTGTTTAGGATTGATGTCATATCGATGCGTTAAGAAGTCCAGTTTTGCTCCAAGTTTTCCGGGGTGAAAACGAGTGATGAGATTAAAGCCCGATAGAAATTCAGACCAATAAGCCTGATGTCATGACAGGAGTTTGGTTGTAGAATAGTATACCAAATTCTTGTGATTAGTAACAATGTCGATTGGGTCAGAAGAGCCTTCAAGGTAATGATGCCAGTTGCGAAAACTATCATGAATGGCTAATAGCTCCTTGTTGTGAATATCATAATTCAACTCCGGCAGAGTTAAAGTCCAAGAGTAGAATGCAATGGGATGCAATGATTCATCATGCACATAAGTTGATAGAATGCCTACTATGGCATAGTCAGAGGCATCCGTTTCTACTACTAGAAGGGATCCTGGAGTGAAGTTGACAAGAACTGGAGTGGAAGTGAAGGCCTGTTTCAGAGATTCAAACACAAATTTGCATTGAGTATTGAAATTCCACAGAACATTTTTCTGGGTCAGTCGCGTAAGTGGAGATACCAATCCCAAGTAGTTGTTAATAAAACACCTATAGAAATTTCCAAAACCTAAGAATGACTGGACATCCTTGATTTTCTGTGGTTCTGGCCAATCCAGGATAATTTGAACTTTGGCAGGGTCTATGGTAATTCCACCAGGGGAAAGGATAAATCCAAGGTATTCAATCGTATCTTGATGAAAGAAACATTTCTCCAATTTTCCAATGATATGTCTGCTTCGTGTATGAGAACCGAACACAGAACAAGGTGCAAGGATGACTATAAAGAGTCTCGACACAGCCTATAATCGATAATCGTAGAAAGAGAGTCTTCAATCGTTCGCAAACGTGATCAATCAGGGAATCGGAAGAATCGGAAGATCGAATGAAGAAGTCTTAGAAGATCTAGAGAGGATCTAGACTTGAGAGCGAGAGAGAAGCGAATATCTAACTTGTTTTTTTTTTGTAGCCTCTAGTCTTCTCCTCTAAAATTGTATTTTTTGTTTCTAAGAAAAATGAAAGAAGATTTGAAATGAAAAAGATTGCGTAGAGTTTCGTTACAGCAGGTTACAAGTCCTCAATTGCAACGCTATCAAGTAGTTTGCTAGCTAGCGAACGTTCCATGTCTCTAAGTCGTGAGGTTGATATGTCGAGGAATCGTTCAGGAATTGCGATCGATCTTCGAGTGAAGTATGGGATGACTCTAAACACCGCGATCAGGCAATGTAAGATGGATCTGTTGAGCTCTGCAATGATATAAGCTTTCCCTAGGTTTTGAGATATCATGACTAGGGGTCCTAGGTATCGAGGACGCATTTTCTGATTGAGAGACTTCTCGATTTTCGTGTTCCGAATGAGTACAAGATCGCCAGTCTTGAAGTCATAGTCGCAAATAGTCTTCTCGTGTTTCTTCTCGAATCGAACAGCAGATCGCAGGTGAGCAGTGAGAACCTTCGATCGAAGTTGCTCTAAGTCAGCGTCTCGTTTTTGTAGGGCGATCGCGTGTTGCGAAATTAGGTCAGTCATCGACAGAACTGAACCTGGAGTGGGAAGGAGATATGTCGTTTCAGAAATATCTAGAGGAAGCAATGGCTGATATCCAGTGACAGCGAAGTAGGGTGAGCATCCCAATCGCTTTCGGGTAGTGACGCGCTTAGCCCAGAATACAGAGTAGGCTCCGATCGACCATTGCTTCTGATCGCCATCGACAGCTTTGAATAGCAATTGTCGCACATTGAAGTGAGATCATTCGACTATTCCGTTCGCACGAGAGTTGTATCTGCTAATGCGAATATGGTTGATTTGATAGTGCTTGGCGAGGTGATCTATGGCTCCTAAGAAGGCTGTTCCGTTGTCTGTGATGATTTCTCGAAGAGAGCCCCAACGACAGATTATATCCTCAAAGATCCATTCGCCAATTGATTTTGCTGTTTCTGAATGAAGCATTCGAAATTCGGGATAGTGGGTAAGGGAGCATTGCCCTTGAACGATATATCGAATAGGACCGGATTGGGGCATATGCATAGTGTTGATGTAGATTTTGGCGAAAAGGGGAGCTGGCGTGGAGATGGTTGGAGGGACGAGGGCTTGCATGGTTTGACGGACCTGACAGGTATGACACGTCCAAATGAACCAGACTATGTCGGGGGCCATATGAGGCCACCAGAAGCATTCGGAAACGATCAATCGGGTAGTGAAAATAGCCTTGTGGCCTGTTCGATCGTGAAGTTCCATCATGATCACTAATCAGCGATCCTGATTGATGACTAATTTATGAGTGTCTTGTCTATCTTTTCACCATAGTTGGTCATTGTTGATGAAGAACTCGTCACAGTATCGTATAAAACTTGCGTAGTCGCTGTCGGACATGTTGCTCGGTCGTTCAAGATCTGAGAGCCATTTTCGAATGAGGATAAGTCGTCGATCGTCTTGCTGAGCTGCTTTCGATCGTGGAACGATGTTGTAAGAATCGGTACGTGGGTGGATAGGATCCTCCTCCTCCTCACTGAAATATTTACTCTGCGAGTAAACTGAGGTGGGCATTTGGAGGGTTTTCCTTCGGGGCGCGGGTGAATCATTGATATGGTGCATTAACCTGTGGATGTGATTGATCCAATCGTCGAAGTCCTTATTGGTCAGCTCTTCATCGTCTTGGTCATCAGGTTGTCGAGGGTGTCGAGAGAGACCGTCAGGACCATGGTTCGAACCAGTGACGTGTACCAAAGTAAAATGGAACATGAGAATCGCTACGATCCATCTGTTAATACTAGCTTGCAGCGTGATGTCTGGGTTCACTAGTATTCCTTTGATATATCGAGTGTTGACTTCTATAATGAGGTTCCGAACACCAATGAGGTATAGTCAGAGCAATCGCAAGGCTCGATAGAGACCGTAGATTTCAAGTTTCGGCTGAGAGAACCTTCTTTCTCGATCGTTCAGCGTGATCGAACTGAATCGATTATAGTACCATTTCTTTGGGTCATCAGGATCGCATTGGTAGAGATGAAAGCCAACCGCGATATAGGAGGTGTCGATGGCGAGTATGACAGGGGCGTCAGAAGTATAATCGAGGACTCGTAGAGCGGGCGATTCCAGAAGAGCTTGTTTTAGGTCCTCTTGAGTGGTGAGTTGATCGGGACTGAATTCGAAGGGCATATCTTTCCTAGTGAGCTTGACTAGGTGGTTTGCTTAATGCGCGAAGTTGCGAATGAATATCCGAATGACGCCAATAGTGCCAAGGAAGGCTCGAACTTCGGAGAGGTCTTTACAGGGGCCCCAGTTTCGGATCGCTGAGACACGCGATTCATTGGGTAGTTGTCCTAAGTGAGTACATCAGTGTCCAAGAATGGTGGTTTCTTCTGCACACAAAAACGATTTATAGCCTGACATGGTTCCACCACAATATTTCATTCGCTGGACTATCCGATTGAGATTCCCGAAGTGTTCCCACACGAATCGTCGAATTCCATCATTCTCTGGAATCGTTTCATAGGATCCATCAGGGAGTACGTATCGAGTCGCGGGACCCTTGACAGGGATATCATTGATATAGGGGATCATAAACTCAGGAATCTCCAGTTGGAGGATATAGGTGACATCGTCGTGAAAAACTGGTACAGAATTCATCCATCCCATGGGTAGGGTAACTAATCGATGAGCCCCATAGGGTGTTTGGAATGTGGTTAGATCGCGAGATGAAGGTGCAATCACTCGTTCGTCATATCCGACATAAAGATCAAACATAGCGCTGCAGGATTGACTGCCGAACTGTTCGGCCAAGTGTTTAGGAATTGGTGTCACTCCTGAATGTCGAATCGTGACTTGATTAAGTGGTTTGAGACTATGAACGATTCTAAGTTCTTTCCCTCCTTTCTTTAGAATGGTGAACCATCGTGATCAGTAGGAGGAGTTCAAGGGTTTGTAGACACCAGCGTCAATTTTTTGCTGGATAACTTTGCAGACTTCGTGGTAGATCCCTGGGGGAATCAGAATATTCTTTTGTACCCAGGGCGTATGTGGTATGACTGGGAGATTGATGGGAGGGAAAAAGTCAGATCTGAAACGTCCTCGTTTGGAGTCGTTCCAGGCGAAGGTGAGATCTTTGCTTTCTCATGAAATCGTGAAGGAGAGCCCTTTCTTGAGGCCAAAGGAAATCTCCAGGGTGAGCTTTATTGAAAAGCTCCATCTGTTCGATCGTGTATCGTTCGGTTGGAATAAACGTTGGGGGGTTCAGGTCGAGTGTTGGCATGTCCGTGAGTGGATCGCCAAGGATTTTCTGAATGATTTGGAACTTGTTGGGGAGTTCAGCTACTACGGAGCGAACTTTCTTTGAGACAGGTTTGTATTTCTTTTTCGATGTGAGGAAGGTTGCAATTTCCATCGATCAATTGAGATGGTTGGAATTGGAAGGTCGATCGCTAGTCGATCGAGATTTAGAGATTAGGTTGGGGAGGTCACAAGCAGATAAATAAGCATGGGAAACTGTTGAAACTTTATTTGTTGCGCATAGAGGCACACAGGAATTGATAGATAGCATAGACATAGCGTGGTCGTAATCTAGAATTATCGCGATCTCTCCTTGATCAGGAATCAAATCCTCGATGAGTGAAAATCCGAACGATGCTTCGGTAGACCTCGTGGAACTGTCGGAATCGTGACGGTCCTTCCGCTATTCGGATTGCAAATAGTGATCGTCTGGTTTTCGTCGGCGAAATTCTTGACAAGGCTTTGTGCTAACACATCGAACGGTCTTCCGAGAAGGATGTCGTAGGCGGGAGCGCGAATGATGTGGATCTGGAGGTAGAGGGTTATGTCGCCGATCTGACAGGGGACATTCCTCACGAGACCTAACAATTGGTCTATTTCGCTGTTGGCCGATTGCATGTTTAGTTGGATAGTCGGGTCGTAGATTAGTCCTAGGTCATGACAAACGGCTTCGGACATAGCAATAATTTGAGATCCAGGATCGACGATACATTCAATTGTTTCTTTATGATCAATCAACATGACGATCGATTGGAGAGCATGCGATTCCTTTGTGACAGTAACAGTATGAGGAGTTTCATCGGATGAGGGAGTGTTTAGATATGATTTGTAAGGGTCGGGAACGGTGATTGAACAATCGTCGTCGTCGCAATAAGGGAGGGCGTCGTTCGGAATTGCTTCAACTTCGACAGTTTTGACCGTGATCGGTCAACTAGGAGGCTGAGTTCGTTTGGGCATTACTGCCTCTCGAACCTTCGATCGGACTTCGGGTGAGAGGGATACAGTGTCTCAAAAAACTGTCCGGATGTTTTGCACTTTTGTAAAGATTTATAAATAACTTAGGGAATTCCTATCCAAAAAATATTAAAAAAATAACAAGAGGAAGGTATGCTTCTTGCCTATCTAGGTATACAATATCACAGTCATCACATTTCCTATTATGGTAATATTAATTCAACAATGAAGGAGTATTATCCGGACAGTTTTTTTGCATATATCTTATTTCCATTTAAGTGTACTCTAGTCATGTGATTTCTACTGTGGCTGTGCTGAATTTTGTTGTGGCTGTGCACAATTAAACAAAGTCATGTGATCAAGGTAGATTTTCATATATATACCAAGCAATTCTCTCTTAATTCCCCATTACCCAAAGATGAAATCACTTTCTACTGATACTCAACATACCATCCTCTCTATGCTTAAAAATGGCCATTCCTGTCGCAATATTGCTACCAGGCTTCATATTGGTCATTCTACTGTCTCAGAACTTCGCTCTCGTATCCTCACCCCCCTCCCAACCAACACTGGTGGTAGACCTACCAAGCTTACTACCTATGATCGTCATCACCTCACTCGACTTATAACCACTGGCCAAGCTGATACTGCCACCCAACTCAAAAAGGTTGTTGGCACTGATGTCAGTACCCAAACCATCAGAAATGCTCTCAAGAAAGAGGATATGCAAGCCATTGTCAAGACCAAGAAGCCTCTTCTTCATCCTCACCATATACACCAGCGATACAATTTTACCCTCAAGTACCAACACTGGACTGAAGAAGACTGGTTTCATGTTGTTTGGTCTGATGAAACCAAGATTAATCATTTGGGGTCTGATGGAAGGCTTTGGGTGTGGAAAAAAAGAGGAGCTCCTTGAACAGCACAGCATGTGAAAGGAACTGTGAAGTTTGGAGGAGGAAGTTTAATGGTTTGGGGATGTATGACACCTCATGGAGTGGGCTATATGTGCAGGATAGATGGGAGGATGGATGCACCACTATACCAGGAGATTCTGGAGGATCATCTCTTCAAAACGGTGGACTACTATGATATAGACCGCAACACTTTCATCTTCCAGCAAGATAATGACTCCAAGCATACCTCCAAACTGGTCTCAAAGTGGTTCAATAAGAATCAGGTTGAACTCCTAGACTGGCCTGCTCAGTCTCCTGATCTTAATCCAATTGAACATCTTTGGTCCCACCTCAAAAGAAGACTTAATTCATATCTAGTTCCCCCCAAGAGTATTTTTAAGTTATGGGAGAGGGTAGAGGTGGAGTGGGAGAAGATTCCTAAGGAAACATGTTTGGATTTGATCAAGAGTATGCCTAGAAGAGTTGCAGCAGTATTAAAAGCTAAAGGAGGATATACAAAGTACTAGAATTGTAACTTTATCTTTGTAAAAAGTATATGCAAAAAAACTGTCCGGATGATACTCCTTCATTGCTGAATTAATATTACCATAATAGGAAATGTGATGACTGTGATATTGTATACCTAGATAGGCAAGAAGCATACCTTCCTCTTGTTATTTTTTTAATATTTTTTGGATAGAAATTACCTAAGTTATTTATGAATCTTTACAAAAGTGCAAAACATCCGGACAGTTTTTTGAGACACTGTAGCAACTCTTTGGGGGAAAGCATGACACAAGGGGTTTTCATCAAATGAGTATAGACATCGGAGGCGATCTTGGTGTCTTGGATCAGTGCTTGGGTATGGTACGAGGGGTCTTTGTCTCTTTTCGCCATTGGAGAGCCAAAGTTCCAGATGTGGGGCGGTATGTAGTTGGATTCTTTCGCTTTCGCGAACGGATGTTCTGTCGTAGTGGGTTGAGTCAGGGTGGTTGTGATTGGAGTGTTCAATGGTTTGTCAGCCGCTTTCTCTTTCTTGGGTTCTTGTCGTCGAGGCCGAACTATCTCTACTCCATCAAATGTCTTCTTGCTCCTTAACGCAAAAATCTCTTTTTCGAGGGCGGCGATCCGTTCGTTGGCAGTCAGTTGGTACGTTTCGGTCGCTGGATCGCATTGGATACCGGCTGAAATTCCATACATCATTCCAGCGGTTGGAGTTGGGTTTTGTTTATACCATTCGTCCATTCGTTCTTTCAGGGTTTTTCCCAGCATTTGCTGGGGGACAAACCTGTCATTCGGGAGTATGATCCTTCCTTCGAAGTTTTTCTTGCATTGACTGTTTTGGATATATTTGCGACAGGTCGGGCAGCTTCCGATGAAGTGATCGGGACTTCCACAGAAGACGCAAGTTTTCAGCTCAAATGAGTCGGGAGCATTGAGTCGTCATTCCGAAGTTTGTAGTGATCGAGGGGGCAGGTTTCGTTTCAGGGGACCTCTATTGTCCAGGGTTTTGACTAGCATAGTCATTAGTTTTTCCATGAAGACGCTGAGGTCTTCTTGTTTTGTGGCGGGGGTAGTAGTTGTCGTCGAAGTCGTAGTTTTGCATGGTAGAAAGGTGTTCGGAGACGTTCCATACAGAACAAAATGGGCCACCTCATTGATATCGTTTACCCTGTAAGGATCATCAGGGAAGTGATCGGGGAACTTGATTTCCAGTCATCGGATGATCCTAGACCAGAGTTCGGGTTGGAATCCTCGGATGAAAGCGTGACTTTGTTCCGCTTTGGAGATTTGGTTCTTCAATCGCAGGAATTTAGTGATTGCAAGGAACGATCAGAAATACGCTCCGAGTTCGTTCATGTTCATAATCCCTAGTCGAAGCTGTTCTCCGACTATCTTGTCCATATTGGCAATGGACCACTTTTGATTGTCTTCCGATCCTGGGTAGAGCTTGTAAATGGCGGCAACGAATTTGTCGAATGTGTGTCTAGCTTGGAACTCCGTTTGGTATTCCCAGAGTTCAGAGGTATCAATGTCGATGTACTTGCAGGTGTAAGTTTTCTTAGCATTGTCGTCAGTGATGCTACAATTAGCGAAAAGACCTCTAAGGTCTTGGAAGTATCTTCGAAGTTCATGAGGTTGTTCGGGATTGAACTTCGGGGCGGTCGAGTGACCGCAAGCAGGCATAACTAGAGTTGGTGGAGTTGTCATTGTTGTCATAGAAATAGAAGATAATGACGAAAGCGATGAGGTAGAAGAGGGTTCATCGGGCGAATCGGTTTGGTTGATCGAAGTTGAATTTCGATGTATTTGAGAGCTGGGAAGTGTTAGTTGGGTCAGATTGGTGTTCCAAGTGAATCTATCTCGTAGGGTAGTACTTCGAGTGACTCGATTGTGCATTGGGAATGGTGGTTCGAAGGACTGAGTCAAAGGAATCTTTTAAGATTTAATAGTGGGCCCTCGTGGTGGGCTCCAAAATGATATGACTGGGCTGGGCCTGAGCCCTCCAGAAGTGCAAGTGCAGAGGGAATGTGGTGGTTGCATACAAAGGCTTCTTCTCTCGTTACATGTCACATCTACTGTAACTAGTCACTATCAACATCAACACATACAAATCATGAATCGGAGTCCAAAGGACCAATGGGTCATATCACCGAAAAGACTATTAAGTCAGAGTCTTTAGAGCACTTCGCGGAGATGCCTCCGGTGATCCTCAATGTTATCTGAGTAGACAAGGATATCGTCAAGATATACTACAACAGAGACATCGGAGAGGTTGGAGAAGATTTCATTCATGAAACATTGAAATGTTGATGGGGCATTGCATAGACCTAAGGGCATAACCAAGAACTTGAAAGCACCATACCTAGTATGGAAAGTGGTTTTCCATTCATCCTCTTCCGCGATCCGTACATTGAAGTATCCAATTCACAGATCAATTTTGGTGTAGATATGACCTTTGCTGGCACAGTCTAGGAGATCAGAGATGAGCGGAAGTGGGTAATGATCTTTCTTGGTGATTTTATTAATGCCTCGATAGTCCATGCATAATCATAATGAGCCATCTTTCTTGCGGATGAAAATGATCAGAGTACCTCCCAGAGATCTGGAGGAATGTATCCAACCTTTTCTTAGGTGCTCATCCAAGAATATATGAAGGGCTTCTTGTTCCGCAACAGAAAGAGAATAGATGTGTCCTAGTGGAGGTGTCGTACCTTCCTCTAGATCAATATGGTGATCGCTATAACAATGAGGAGGAAGACATTTAGATTTTGCTTCACTGAAAACATCAGCATAGTCATGATATTCTGGAGGAACTTTCACATAAAATGTAGGGTCCGGAGGAACATCGGAGATCTTGACAGAGCACACTTTTGAAATATCCACAGCTTGAAGAACGAATAATTGAGATCCTTCTTGCTTACTAGCATGTACAAATGCGGCTGCTGAAATAATGGACACATGAGGAAGTGAAGTCGGAGTCAGAGTCGGAGCTGGAGGGTCAAGCGGAGTTGCCTCAGAGGGCATAAGTGTCAACGATGAAGAGGAATACATTGGTTTTGGTGCCCCGAATGAAATACTGCTTGTAACCCAGTCAATCAATGGATTGTAGTGGGTAAGCCAGTTGAATCCAAGAACAGCAGAACAAGATGCATCCAATGGAGTGACCAAAAACTCAATATCTAGAGTTTCTCCAGATAGAAATTGGACAGGGAGGATAATTCCCACATCAATGGTTCTCCCTTGAGATCCATCAAATAATTGGAGTTGCTTCGGAGGAAGCAGAGATGTTTTGAGCTTGTTTTGATGGACAAAGTCAAAGTCCAAGAAACAGTGTGTGGATCCTGAATCAATAAGAGTCGGAATAGATAAAGATTTGATAAATAAAGTGATCAAAAAGGAATCAGCACAAGGAATGGAAGCGTTGAGTTTTACAATAGAAGATACAGGAACAGTTTCAACGCAGTCCACATTCCATGTCTCATGTGGACTGCCTCCTATTTTTCCAGAGCGGCTGGAGAGGCACTTGGAATAGGAGTAGGGGATTCCTGAGTAGGTGGTTCGGTGACAGTAGTGGCACATCCAGAAGCCTTCTTTGAAGCGGAAGAACCTGACTTTGGATATTCCTTTGCCATATGACCTGGGGATCCACAAAACATACACAAGTTGTTATCCAAATGACGTTTTTGTTTGGCTGGAGTAAGCTTTCCATCTTTTCTGAGCTTATCAGAGAGGTCAGGACATTTCAGAGTTGAGGTAGTTGGGGTAGATTCCATAGGAGTTTTCTTGAAAGTAGAAGGTGTCATTGGAGTTGAAGATGGTTTAGGAGCATTCGTCAGAGGTGCTAGAGCACAACTGGAGTCTCGCTTAAGCTCTCCTTTACATTCCCAATACCTAGCATCAATTGTTTGAGCTAACTCCTTCATAGCTACCAACGTGGCTGGTTTTCTGACTTGAGACATTTGATCCTTGATTCGATCTGGAAGACCATGGTAAAAGATATACCGCGGTGCTCCGACATCCCATTGAACTTGAACTGCTAGCCTATTGAAGTGCTGTAACAGATATGGCTGTTACAGAGCCTACAGAGGCAGGTGATCAGTGTTGATAGGTGTTTGGCACCTCAGAGCAGTATAGAGGCTGTATTTACTACTATTTACAGTATGTTTTAACCCTTTGCCACCGCTTGTACCAGAGATACCACACCCAATAGATATTGGTTGTATTCAGTCTGGTCTTGAGCAAGGCAAGAACCTAAACCCTTACAAGTGCACAATATATTTGGCAATCCGTTGATTATCGAACATCTTCAAAGATTCCAATTCCACTTCAGCAGTTCCTACTGGATCCAAAGGTCCAAATTGGTCCTGTAACTCAGAGTAGAACTCCGAGAAGTCCGAGAGGAACAACAGAGGGTTAGGAATAGTCTCCAAAAGGTAAGGTTCAAATAAAGATAAGGCCATTCCCTTCAGAAACAACATAGCATAATTGACCTTAGCTTCATTGGAAGTAAACGCAGAAGGCCTATCCTTGAAATTCAATTGAAGTTGAACTAGGAAAGGTTGGAGTTTCATCAGATCAGAGCCATCGAAAGGATCAGGCTCTCGGACTTTGGATTTTGCAGGTTTGGCTCCAGAAGAAGCTTGAGCGATGGTGGCAATATTTTGAAAAGCCATGATCAATCTCTCTTCAGCTGTCTCCTGTTCCAGAGCTTCTTGAGCTGGCTGGACTTGAGGTGTTTCTTCAACTGAAGTTGATGCTTGACCTTGAGTAGTCTGTGGAGTTATGGGTCATAATGGATTTTCTTGATCATGAAAAGCAGTAGGGAGCCTTTCAGATATATGCATAGTCAGAGACACAGGACTTGTTTCGGAGTTGGTTAGAGATAATCAACCTCTAGTTGAAAATCCTGTGAAACCTTCAAGAGTACATTGTGTCATCGTGAATAAAACTGAGCTAGAGACAGAATATACTGTTAGGTCTGAAGTTTTGGAGTTGAATTTGGAGATCAGAGTTGGATAAATGATGGGACTTAGTTGATATTCTATCTACAGATACAGGAAAAAATGCAGTACTTATATACCTGCTAGATAATTATATCTGAGACATAGTGACGACAGAGGTCGTCATAAGTAGGAAACATGTGAAAAGTATGGAGTGTTTGGAGTTGTTGGAGTAATCAGAGTTCATTGGAATTCATTGGAGTTCATCGGAACTGGGATGTAACAAATATATACTATAAAAATGAAGCAGTTAAAGAAGCAAAGGGTATAAATGAGGACAAAGATAAGTCTACTACCAAATCTAGTCACCTTCCACTACCTCCTGTACCTCATTAGCATCTTCCTAGTCCTGATCCTCATTCCCACTCTTGTTCTTACCCAAATTCCTCTTTATCTTTGCCAACTTTGCCAACTTTTGAGCATGATTGTGATAGCCACAAGACCTAGCAGATTTATTGATGGCATGGGCTAGCTGAGCAGGCTGGGGTTGGCATTAAGATTCTTGGCAGCAGCAGTTATCTTTCCAACAACAATACACCAATCTTCATCAGACAATTGCAGGTCTTATGCCAGGTTAACCACTATTACCTGATCTTGCTCAATAGTGGTAGGATCAGCAAATTGAGCCAACTGTCAATCAGTAGCACAAGTCAGATGGTAGTACAGGTCCCTGTGCCCTGATTCACCCTAAATAATGCATAGAGATTGATAATACTAATGAAAAAGAGGGAGAATTACTCACATCAAGCCTAGTCTTTGGTTGGTATCTGCCAAGGGTTTAACTATGGCTGTTGAATCTGAAACAGATAAGCAATAAGATCAAAAGCAAGAGCTTAGCACTCACTAGAGACCTCCTTGACAGCACTGCACTTGATGTCAGTTGAATTCTAAGTCCAGTTGAAAACTCGGTTGCCACTTTTGGCCACCTCAGCATTCTTTTTCTGCTTGGCTAACCCCTTCTTAATAGCTGCCTCCTTTGTCTGGTTCCTTTTCTTCTTGAGGGCAGCTGGGTGCTCTTTGGCTTTGAGCTGGGCCACAAGATTCTGGAAGCACATAAATCCACTATTAATAGATTAGAAAAAGGATTATACAGTGCAAGACTTTTTGCCCTTAGAAGCACTTTGGGCCTGAGCCTGGAGGGTAGATTAGGCCAAAGAAATGCATAAAAAGTCAGGTTTACTCACCTTTTTCTTGCCCTAGGATATGGCCTTTGCAGCAGCAGCTACAGCCATAGCCCTTTTGGGCTGACCAGAGGTGGTCTGTCAAGAAATTGTTCCCTCTTACTCCCAATCACGTGTTGCTTGGCATAGTCATACAATTACAAACTGTAGATACCTTAGTTCTGCAATGATGTGAATAGAATTCTGATAGTTTGCAGAACTCCCTCCCCGACAGTCCTAACTAAATGTTCTAGACCCTCAGTAAAACCCCTCACCTTAATCCAAGATGTCCAACCTTGAGTAATTCCTTGCAGAGGTAGCTGCCCACATGACAAAAATGAATGAGATGTTCTCCTCACTCGAATCCAACATAACCCTCCTAAACAAGGGAATGACCCAGCTTCAAAACCTCCACCTTGCTCTAAACCTCTCCAACCTGACCTAGACCATCCAAGCCCTACAAAACCAGATAATGGCCTCGAATGCCAATCCCCAACCAATCCTTCCCCCAAACCCCCCTACCGCTCCTCCTCTGACTCACATCAAACCAGTGACCCCAGAATACTATGATGGATTGTGCCCAATAGCCAAAACCTTCTTCTGCCAAATCACCCTGTACACAGAATGGGTTAGTCACAACCACACCCTCC
This sequence comes from Porpolomopsis calyptriformis, assembly GCA_951640195.1. NCBI lineage: Eukaryota > Fungi > Basidiomycota > Agaricomycetes > Agaricales > Hygrophoraceae > Porpolomopsis > Porpolomopsis calyptriformis. The sequence continues at coordinate 1,289,971 of OX621171.1, read as the reverse complement.
ATATCAAACACACCCTCAACTTCATGATGAAAGGCCCAGCCCAAGTCTGGGCCCAAAACAAATTTGATGCCTACAAAGCAGGGAGAAACCCTTTCCTTGACTGGACTGACTTCCAAGACAAATTCTTATGCCAGTTTGATGACCCCAACTGTTACAGCTACTTCATTTTTCATCTAGCCCACTTTCCCTATTTTCAATCTTATCTAATCTTATCTTCCCATATCTAATCTTCATCTTGTCCTCTCCTAGATTGGAGGTGATAACACTATTAGCTGATGAAGACATGCTCTGTAGCAACTCTGTAGTAGCTGCACAAGGCTGCACAATACTGCGCATTAGTCAGCTGTTCCATGGATCATCGCCATGGTTATCACAATCACAGCCTAGACCCAGGTAGAGTATAAGTAGTGTACAGAACGCTTGTACATACCCAGTTTCGTCCGTCAATGTTGTCACCCCTAGCTTATGCGCTAGGCTCTTTGTGATTTACATCAAGCAACCTGAGTCCCCCTGCCAACATAACACCAACCCCCAATGAACAGCAATTGAAGCCCTAGAAAAGATCAAACAAACTGGCAGGACAGCTGAAGAATACAATGCCAAGTTCCAAGCCCTAGTCAACCTAAGTGGGATTAACAATATTGCCGCTATAGAATACTATAGAAAAGGACTCACCCCTACCCTCCGTAACTGTATCTTCAACATAATACCCCTACCCACTACCCTGGAAGGCTGGAAGACCCAAGCCGAAACCCTTGACTGCCAATGGCGAGAATCCAATACTTACACCACCCACAATATGGGAAGACCCACAAGAACCAACTGACCCCCTTTCCAACCCTACCACAACACCAAACCCACCCCGACGAACTTTAATACACTAGCCCCTATGGATATTGATCACACCAGACACCCCACACTAAAGTTCGCAGGCAAATGCTTTAGCTGTGGAGGGGGGGGCCATCGCGTATCCAACTGCCCCTATGCGTAAAAAATGATAAAGCTAATCGAAGCTGGGAGAGGTGATGAATGGTTAGTATTACCAGATTTTCAATAGGGATATTGATACCTACTGCCTGCTTGTCCCATAACAGATTCACAGTCCTCAAAATAGAGAAGACTGATGCTGAAGATGAGGTAGAGAAAGAAAAGACTGAAAATGGAAGAAAGACACTCACCACCCCCCCTGATAAATGGACCAATGAAGAAGAACCCCCATGCATGCCAGAGGATAATCATGTCATACGCAGGATGCTTGACCAGAAACTAGAGACCTCCATCCATATCCATCTAACCATCCCTAAAATGCTATGATCAACATCACAGAAAGCCCTAGTTGACTGTGGTGCTACCAACTCTTTCATTGACTGACAATATGCCTGAGAGAACGAAATCCCAATTACCCACCTTAACAGACCCATACCAGTATTCAATGTAGATGGCTGTAACAGATATGGCTGTTACTGAGCCTACAGAGGCAGGTGATCAGTGTTGATAGGTGTTTGGCACCTCAGAGCAGTATAGAGGCTGTATTTACCACTATTTACAGTATGTTTTAACCCTTTGCCACCGCTTGTACCAGAGATACCGCACCCAATAGATATTGGTCGTATTCAGTCTAGTCTTGAGCAAGGCAAGAACCAAAAACCTTACAATTTTTTGAATATCCAACATAGACTGTTGGGTTGCCAAAAATGAGTGCAAATGACGTTGTAAAACATCGTCGTTGATTTTTGCACAGCCACCACTAGCAAATCAACCACCACCGACACCGCTACCCCTGCGCCAAACCACCAACATGCAGCAAGACAGCCAACACATCGAGGGTGGTCACAAACCACCATTAGGTGTCGCCCTGCAGACCAGCAGGGCTGGAAGCAGTGCCGACGCAGCACACTGAGTGCCACGTCATAACCCACACCCATCACTGCCGCGCTTGCATTTTGCGAGCGCTCGTTCCCCCAACCCTCACAGAACTCCAGTGGGGTCCAGCAAGACCACGGAAGCCCAGAAGGAGGGAAGACGAGGTCCGCAGGAAGTAAGATGGATGCCACATCACCGACATTGGCCATCCCCCCATCTACCTCCAGCGACCAACTACCCCCATCCAACGGCTACCGACCGGCCCCAGCGACATCCCGACATCGCCCACCATCCTCGCAACACTGACGCATGATGGAATGAAGGTCAACGAGGCCAACAATGAGCACACGAAGTGCCACGCCACTGCCCAATGGTGGCCCCAACCTCGAGCACCTACATCCGCGCACCGCGATCCGAGCTCAATGGCTCTCACACCCAACCCAGAGGAAGCCCCCAGAGCCCGTCAACAAGATGGCAAACTCGCAGGGTGCCCCCAGAGGCACCGGAAATGCCAGCAACGATGCCAGCGGCCCCGACCGCTACGCCCTATGCCTGCGGTCCCCAGGTTAAGCCCAACGGCTCCTGCATCCGATCGCACAATGAGCCGTATGGCTCTGGATCTCATCATCACGACTACAGACGACGTTGCCAATGTCGAGACGAGCCCAATGGCTCCGACATCGACACCAATGATGACGGATGACGTTGCAAATGACGTGAGGCATTGGCCAGGTGACCTCCTCAACCAGAGAGCAGCCAGACACACTCGCGTCGCCGCTATCGAGCGCAGCTGGAGAGGGAGGAGGTAGACGAAGAGGTAAACATACACAGTAGGTACGTTCAACCCTCTAAGTCCCACTGACAACGCGCGTCCCTTGGACGTCGCGCCCACTGCTGCCGTTTGAATGGCAGCGGTACCACTAGCAGGATCCAGACACGGATCCTGCCCCAATCCCATCCCAAATGTCTTATACATTCAGACGACCAGTTACTTCCCAGGAAGTAACACACTCCCAGGCACATTTGTCGCCTAAACCTGACCAAGTACCTATGGGGTACAGTGTTCATCCACAAGGTGGAGAACACCGTTGGCTGTCTGTTAGACAGTGCGGTCAGGACCTGAACCCAGAAATGGGGTCAGATTTGATTAAACACTGGGTGCCCTGTGTGTCCCAGTTGTGAAATGAGCCTTATGGCTCTGATCTTGAGGAACGGCAGACAAGCTGTAACACTTCCCAAGAAGGGGAAGAATGCCTGCAAAGGCGTAATCATTGTTATGCGATGCTTGAAGACATCTCCAAAGTCGTAAATGCAATTGCGCTTTCTGGAAACAGAGTAACGCATGAAGCACTTCTTGCTATTGCCAACACAATTGCTGTAGCAGCAATGCTGTTAGAGTCACCTGAAAGGGTTGAACCAACAGCGGGTACAGCCGAACCCGTCAAAGCTGAGAGCTATGCGAATATGCGTAGCAATCAACTTGCTGATAGGGTGCAGCCTGCGCCCTCAACCTCAGCCATGCACTACAATGCGCATGCAAATCAACCCACCCACAGTCAAGTGGGAGGTCACTGTAGGGGTGAGCGCAATGCTCACTATGAATACCACCAGCCAAGGACTAAATGGTCCTGGCAAGGTAGTAATGGGGGTCATGAATATAGTCATGACCACAAAACAACCCTGTCTCGGAGGGGAAGGTGCAATAAACATGCCCATCCTTGTAAGAGATCTCTGTCTTGGGCAGAGGAGGAATTGATTGTTGAAGCAGTGCTTCGAGCCTGGAAAATGGGCAAGATGGATGGATCAACTGAATCCATTCTGAAAATGTATCACAGACTCTCCCGATGGATGAGGAGACGTGACTTGTACAAGTTGTACAAGGCAGGAGTCAACATTAAGTTGCTCCTCCCATCAGCTGTAGGCGACAGCGATGAGGGAACAGAGGCAGTACAGACCAGTACTGCTAATGTATATGTCGAGCCTATTATTAGGGCCTGTGCTATGACTGCAACTGAAGTGTTGCAGTATGCATCTAGACTGCCAACTGCACCAGAGCAGGCAGTAAGTTGCTACTCACAAGAGACAGTGAGGGTATGTGCCATATTGGCATCATATAGTAATAATGAGGAAAACTCATTCACTGACACTGAGTCAGTTAAAAGAGACGAGTATGTCTCTACGCAACCACTGTGGGGTACCATAGGTACCTTTTTCATTGCGAAAATATCCTCAGACAATGAGGAGGATGGTGTCATCGACAATAACTTGTTGGATGAACAAATCACTGAGTATGGTGATGATGCACAGAGTGCCGAGGAATATAACTCAGCGTGTGCTAGTGACGCAGATGAGACACAGTCTGTGTATAGTGATGAAGCAGACAAATACATGTCTGCTGGCTATGAAGATGAAGCAGATGAGTATGGGTCTGCTGAAGCTAATGATGAGGCAGATGAGAATACATCTGCTGTCAATGATAACAAGGCTTATGCCTCTGACCAGCCTTCAGATGAGGAAGGTGGGTATGAAAGCATGTAGAATCACATGTGCTGCCTTCGAAACCTCTTCTAAGAGGGGAAGGAGCGATATAATGCAGAACAGCATTTTATTTTCAGAATCATACTTGAGTCCGACTCAAGTTGCAGAATCAAAACTTGATTCTAGTGTATTTTTTGAAGCCTACATCCTAGGCTGTCATTGTCGATTGTACCCTACAGGTCAATCTGGTGAGGGAGGATGTAACAGATATGGCTATTACTGAGCCTACAGAGGCAGGTGATCAGTGTTGATAGGTGTTTGGCACCTCAGAGCAGTATAGAGGCTGTATTTACCACTATTTACAGTATGTTTTAACCCTTTGCCACCGCTTGTACCAGAGATACCGCACCCAATAGATATTGGTCATATTCAGTCTGGTCTTGACCAAGGCAAGAACCAAAACCCTTACAACGGCACTAAGAATGCTGCTAGAGCCATCACAGGAAAGTCAATGGTGATCATAGAATACAAAGGACATAGAGAATGCCTCGAGCTCCTGGTGACAAACCAAGGGAAGATGAATATCATCCTTGGACACCTATGGCTTCAGAAACACAATCCCTCAATTAACTGGAGAACAGGTGAAGTAGACTTCTCACGATGCCCCCCCGAATGTTGCACACAGCCTATCATGAAATTGGCATTCACTCTCTTAAAATTCTGTTCTTTTCCTCTCTTTTCTGTGCCTGTTCTCTTTGGGAAGGGGCTATCTTTATTGGCAGCAGAGACTATTTGTACAAGAGGGGGAAGTCCATGTCCGACTAACTATTTAGACTAGTCTGTCTTGGCAATCTCCTGTACCATACTATCCCTCAAGAACTCTATGAAACTTGAAACTACTTGACCATCTAAAGTGGCCAACTTATTTCCCCAATAGATCACCCCATTGGTATCTCCACCAGAGGCCTGCAACTCAGCAGCCTTCCCCTCGACAAAACTCATCACAATCTTTCTCGCTTCCTCACCCAACCAATCATTGGTAGGACTCCACAACAAACTGGGAGGGACTTCTTCCTCCTCGATCTTGACATTGACAAATCTTCCACTAAAGAGATAAGGAGTTAACAAATATGAAGAGAGTGAGAGAGTTGAGAGCTTACAACTAGAAACGGGACTTGGACCAGGGGTCCAAGGACAGAAGGGGGGACTGCCAGCCCAGTGCTCAGGCTTGAGATCAGCAAAGGGGAGAGGGTACCCCCAACGATTAGAACTCCAATTGACTCGCTCCTCCAAAGGGAGCTAGGAAGTAGGGGGAGGGGGGTCATCATCCCAAGCTAAGAAAGGGAAAGCCTATTATCAATAAACATAGACCAATAAAGACAAAACAAAGTACTCACCAAGTGGATCCTCCATCAAGCCACAAGCATACTGGATTGGCTAGTGAACGAACGGACACTTCTTGACTTTGTGCTTGCCACCACAAGCAAAGCAGGAGAAAGAAGACCAACAGAGTTCGGTATCGGAAGGGATACGTTGAATGTAGTAATGAAAAGAATCACAATCAAGGAAGACAGGGGCAGGGCGGTGCACCACCCCAGACTGCTTGAAGAATCGAACGTAGTGGCCTTGGTGGGAGGGAGTCATGATGATTAACAAGGATTGAACTGAAGCATAGGGATACAACTCCACACCTTTTATATGCCCACGAACAAAGGGAGGACCAAAAGGAGGTTCCTCAGTCAGAGAAGAGAAACCCGATATGCCGGACAAGAGATAGAAACAAAGGCAATCTCATGACCAGAAGAACAATAGGAACTAGTCATAAGACAACACAGCCCAGTGCTGTGGAAGGCTATGCCTAATAGAATTGAGTCATCAGAAGCACACAGCCTTCCACAGTATGACTAGGAACAATGGCAAACCTTAATTGGAGGCTGTGAACAATAGAAAATGGGGTGACTACAGAGGCTGACTCATAATGACTCCTAATTTAGAAATACTATATAAACCCTGAGGGCAAAGTGGATCATCACTTCGTCCTCCTGTGAGATTACTTGTAGTAGCACGAACACAATCAGAATCATCAGACTTCCTTTCCATCAGAACAAGGAAAGAGAAACATAAAACCTGAAACTATTAAGCCAACTGTTCATACCTATATTCCCTAAACTCTCAGCAGAGGCATGAAACAGATTTAACCTACAACAGAACTTCTTTGTAGAAGTCAAACTTACCACTGAGGGAATCATTACCCTTTACAAAGATGTTCCTATCAGAACCTTCTTCTACATCCTTCTAGACTTATTAAGCTCCAAGGCCTGCCTTGTGATTAATGAAAAGACTTGCAACTACAGTTGTGACAGATGGTAGGCTGTGGATACATTCTGGGAGGTGCCCAGAAGGCGAAAGAGATCAGTCATAAACTTGGAAACGAATCATGGATCGCGATCATAGATGATGCGTCAGGGACACTGTGATCTTGGATGATATGATCCCGAATGATTTTTGTGAACCCTTTGGAGTTCAGCTCGATGTGGGTGGCTTCAAATTTGACAGCCTTTGAGAAGTGATCAATGATCATGAGAATTGCATTATAGCCCTGACATTCAGGTATGGGGCTAACGAGATTGACTGTAATCGTATCCCATGGTCAAGGAGGAGGGTCAAAAGGGTGGAGTGGGGTTTTCGTGGGGAGTTGGGATGCCTTGGTGCATTGGCATGTTTCGCAGCCATGAACATAAGTCTTGACATCTCTCCTGATGGTAGGCCACTAGTAGTCGTGACACACAGCTTCAGAGGTCTTGAAAGAGCCGTAATGTCCAGAGAGAGGATTGTCATGGTATTGAGTGATGATTTCGTGGCAGAGTGGGGTGTCCTTTGAGATGTAAGTCCAGTCCAGGAAGGTCTTGATGCTGTAATCTCGGGTATTCCAATCAGTTTTACATTTTTCTTGAAGGAGTGTGGCTTGTTTTTCTTCATTTCACTATGAATTTTGAATCTGGGAGTGGAAATTAGTGGGTTCAATCTCATGTTGAACCTGGCAGAGATCTATGATAGGGTGGTCTGAGGTGGGAAAAAGATTATCTGGGAGTAAATAATGTTGTCATTGTCATTCACCCCCCTCTCAAAACCTAGTCATCTCGACAGGATATTGGCCTTGGAATTGGCCTTGCTGGCAACATAGTGGAGAGTGAAGTGATAGTCCTGGAGCTCCGTGAGCCATCTGGCCTGGCATCTATTCAGCTTCTGGGGTAGCTTAAAGTACTGGAGGTTGGCGTGATCCATCCAAACCTCAAAGACTTGCTTAGCAGACAGCAGCCATTTGCGGAACTCTTGGAGTGCAGTCATTATCGCGAGCAACTTGCAGTTATAGATCTGGTAATTTTGTTCCATGGGGGTAAAAGCCTTGGAGACATAAGCAATGGGCTTCTAGATGTTGTCTTGTTTTTGTGATAATATAGTGCCCAATGCGTAGTCAGAGGCATCAGTTTCCACATGGAGTAGGTCATTATTATTGGCAATGGAGAGGACAGGAGAGGTTGTAATGATCCTTTTCAAGGTGTCAAAAGCATCCTGGCATTCAGTTGTCCAGTCAAAGGGAGTGTTTCCAGTTAGCATATTGAGGGGTTGAGCAATCCTGGCAAAATGATGGATGAATCAACGATAGAAATTACAGAATCCAAGGAAAGCTTGAACATCTCGCTTGCATTTGGGGGTTGGCCAGTCAGTGATTCCCTGGACCTTAACAGGGTCCATCTTGACGTGGCCTTCGGATATAATGACACTGAGGTATTCCACTTGTCACTGATTGAAATCACACTTCTCAGGCTTGAGGTAGAGTTTATGTTTGCGAAGTGTGGTTATAACTTTGTAAACATGTTGGTGGTGCATTTCAAGATCCTTGTCGAAGATAAGGATATCATCTATGTAGACCAAGACATGTCCTTCGATGATTTAGACATGGAAAATGTCATTCATCATATTTTGGAATGTTGCAGGCAAGTTGGTGAGACCGAAGAACATGACAAGGGGTTCAAACAGGCCGCGATTGGTTTGGAATGCAGCCTTGTGTTTGTCTCCTTCCTTGATCCAGACATTGTTGTATCCCCATCGAACATCTAGCTTAGTGAAATAGCGAGCATTCTGTAGGGTGTCAATCAATTCGTTGGTCAGAGGGAGGGGATACTGGTTTTTGACAGTCATGTCATTGAGCTTTCTGTAGTCCTGGATGGGACGTAGTCGACCATCTTTCTTCTTGATGAAGAAGAACGGGGAGGCAATGGGGGAGATTGATTTGTGAATCCATCCAGTGCGGAGGTTCTCTTCCAAGAACTCGTCCAATTGGGTGCATTCATCCATGGAGAGTGGATAGACCTTGCAGTCAAGCTTCTCTTCAGTTCTGGGGAGGAGTTCGATTGCGTGGTCCCAGGGATGACTTGGGGGGAGTTCATCGAAGTCTTCTTTGGTGAAGATGTCTTGGAATTCGTGGAGGTATTCGGGAACAATTTCCTTCCAGGTACAGTCCTTCTTCTAGGCCTCCCAGGCCTTGATCACGAGATCCTGAGACTTTGTTCCCATCAAACAAATCTGGATAGCAGGGTTGAAGTCAACTATGAGTAGTTGATCGCCATCCTCAAGGGTCAGTTTGTTGATGTTGATGGAGTCTGGGAAAGGAGTGGGATAACAATCTAGGGGGCATCGATCAAGAACTAGGGAGTTCACCTTCCAATCAATGGAGGGGTTGTGAATCTTTAACTAGTTGTATCCAAGGAAAATTTGGGATTTGCCAAGGTTTGTAATACCGAAGTTAATTCATTCGACATGAGTACTGACCTTGAGCTCGAGCGCAACCATTTCGGAGATGGGTCCCTTGGAATTGGGTTGTCCATCGGCGTTATGTACCGGGATGGGTCAAGCGAGTTTGGTTGTGTGAAGGTTGTTTTCATAGACATATTTAATGTCAATACATAAACCTTTGCAGCCACTATCAATGAGAGCAGTTGCGAGATGTTCAGTATGATTATCCAAGGTAGTGATGATAGTCTTGAGGGTCAATTGATTCCTCAAGCCTGAACCACAAACAAACACATGAGGTTCCTTAAGTTCGTGGAGGGCTCAGATAGCATTTTCCATTGAGAGGGCATTGATCTGATTGATCATGGTTTGAGTCATCTCCAGCAATCGGGCAGGGTGAGACCATTTTTGAAGAATTGGGATTGCTTGATTAGCCTGTTCCTTAATAGCATTAACAATATCTAGAGGGGAAGAAAGAGAGTTGATGTCAATTGAATCAACAGAAGGGAGAGATGATGATTCAGGAATGGGGGATTCAGGGAATTCAGGGCACTCAGTGTTCACATCTGGCATAGACAGGGTTGGACAAATTTCATTGACAGACTTGTTGGTATCAATTAATGTACATGCTATCATAGTAGTACAAGGGAGGGAAAGGGGAGAAGGGGTAACCAAGGGGGTGTCTGATACTGTCTGTTCGCAATGCTAAAGCAAACACAATTCCGTCGAGTGAAGTGAGCGCATCTTCATTGACCGTCGCCAAAATCCTGATCATCTGTCACAGATGTAAATTTTCCATTTCTCTCTATGTTTGTCCTTGTAGTTTAGTCAGATCTACCTTATCTTGCTTTGGATTCCCCACAGTTTCATCATAGGATTTACTATGACCTTATCTTTTTCATTTATCCAAGATAGGATACTTTTCATTTCTGATGATTATGTTTCATCCTTTCACATGCTCCGAGTTCCCTATCATGCTTATCTTCACTCGTCGCATGTATTCCTCATGTAAACACTGACTCATCCACAGTAGCATAGTCAGTATATAAACCCCTAGTTAGTTGTACTCAGACCTTAAGTCTGATTCCTCGTTAGATACCCCAATAACTAGGACTTGAGACATTATCATCATCTTGGGACAGAGCACTCCAAAGTAAAACCATCTCAACAACAACCAGTTTATAACATTATCATTGTCAGGGGTGGGTTTATCAGCATTGTGTTCCTCTGTGGAAAGGAAGTTCATCAACTCCGAGATCTTGTTGATGGTCAGTTCATGCTGGAGAGCATGAATGTTAACCTTCTTGAGCTCTTGGGGACAATCCTGGTGGAAGTGTCCAATCTGACCACAGTTGTAGCACCTATTGGTCTGTCTCATCTTGCTCAGGTCCATTGGAAGACCCTGGCCTCCATGGATGGTGCCCAATAGCACTTGCTTGTCCTGGGGAGGTGGGGGGTGGAAGCATGGGATGGAGGGATGAAAAGACAGATGAGAAAGGGGGGCAGATGGGCATTGGCATCATTCCTGTTCATGGAAATGTTCCAGCAATTGACCCATAGCCATGACCTTTTCGTGGTACTTGGGGTATGTGGTGGGAAGCAGGGGTGACATGTACATTTGATAAATGATGTCCTGGCAGACATTCTTTTTGAGGATCTGGATGCATTCTTTATCCTGGCTGACAAGGCCAGCTTGGCAGAACAAGAGTTCCAACTTGACAAAGTAGTCTATGATACCTAATTGTCCTTGTGAGAAGTGCTCAACTTCCTCACAGGCACATTGCTCCATGGTGTGGTCAGTGAAAACAGCATCCAGAATATCCATGAAGTCTTTCCAGGGGCTGAGAGGGACAAGATTGCCAGTGATGGGGTCTGTCCAGCTGAAGTAGTTGTCCATGTATTGCTGGGCCCATTTGGTGGCGATGCCTTCCTTCATGTACAATAGGGTAACCAGTATCATCTTCTCGGGATCCATGACTTCGCTGCCACGAAGGAAAATAATGACCTAGCAGAACCAGTTCTTGTACAGTTTTTTATCACCATTGAAGACGTTGGGTTGGGCAAGCTTAATCATTTTCGAGACTGAAGCCATTGGTGGCATTTGCAAGGGAGGAAGTGGGTTTGGATTTGAAGGCAGTGGGGGAGACAAAGAAGGGGAAGGAGCTGGAGAAAAATGAGGGGAGGGATTCAGTTCAGAGGGGGAGGGAGACCTTCCCGGTGGAGGAGAGTCTTTCAGTTTCTTGGGGGGTTCCAGGAGTGGTCATTGCGGGGAGGTTGAGGTGCTTGCTTTCGTAGGAGTGGATGACAAGTGAGCAAGAGGTGGTGGCAGGGTTTGGAGAAAGCGGGGACAGCTGAACATGAAAGGCAAGGGTGTATCTGTGGGTTGCGGAGAAGGGGTGGGGAGAGTGGTTGGTCTAAGAATAGAGAAGACAGAAGGAGTTGAGGGGTTGAGGATCTGAGATGATAAGGGTGAGTGTATCTCGGATGTGTCGACTGCATCCTGGAACTCTAATTTGTCATCTGTGAGCCTGTAGCTTGATCAACGGGATCCTGCATGGGGTGGCGTGGTGAAAGATTATCTCAGACATGGATCTCTCTGATGTGACCAGAGGATCCGCGACAATAGAAAACACAGATGGAGGAAGTGAGAAAATTTGCAACGAGAACTGGGGAATGAAAGATTCTGACATGAACACAGTTAAACATGTGTGGTTCAATTTCGAGAAAGGGGTCAAGGCTATCTGAGGAATCCAGGGGCGAGGGGGCAGTGTAAAATGAATCCAAAGAGAGCAAGGAGTGAGATAAGGCGGGGGAAAGGTTGGCAGAAATGGGAGGAGTGATATCGAAGGTGAGATGGGAGAACTTGAGCGCAAGAACTTTGAGTTGGTCTCATTCGATCTCTAAAGCATCAATGGCTTGCTGTTCTGAGTAGCTAATGAGCTGACTCATCGAAGCCCAAGGGGATTGATGAGGAGGAGAGTAGGATGGGGGTGGGGTGGATGAAGATCGATCCAGGTTGGTGGTCACACTTGATACTGTATGAGGATGTCCCGAGGGGTCTCTCATGGTTTTCAAAGCAAAAGAGAACAGGTCGGTCGAGGGGAGCCTGTTGGACTTCTGGGGAGGCAACAGTGACAGCTTTTACTTGATAACTCAAAGCAAAAGCGGTTGGTGTCAGATGAAGTTTGACCAGTAGCTCTTGTGAAGAGTAGCGAGGTGAGAGGAGAGTTTCGTCCTTCTGTTATGTCAGCAGGGGGACTCAGGTTGCTTGATGTAAATCGCAAAGAGACTAGCGCATAAGCTAGTGGTGACAACGTTGAAGGATGAAACTAGGGAAGATATAAGCATTCTGTACTCTACTTATATCTACCTGGGTCTGGGCTGTGATTGTGATAACTACAGCAACAATCTATGGAACAGCTGACTAATGCACAGCACGTCTTCATCGGCCAATGGCATTATCACCTCTAATCTAAGAGAAGATTAGATAAAGATTAGATAAGATAAGTGAATGAGACAAAAAATGAACTAGCTGTAACATTCCATGCCATAGCTTCACAGTGAGATCAGGTGCATTGAGGGATAGAAGATGCATTATGTCAAGGCTAAAGTATCTTGAGACATCAATGATATGAGTAAGACTAGAAAAAATAGTTGGCTTGCAGATACCAGTTACAAGCTGACATAGCTCATACTGAGTCTTGTTGCAAGCGGTTTTGACTAGCTAGAGGTTTTGCTGGTACTTTTTGATTAAACTGCCTGATAGGGAATGAATCAGAATGTTATTGTGGTCACAACCTGCAACATAGTAGTTATCAGGCTTGAGACATGCTGGGTAGTAATGGGGAAGTCCCTCTTTGTGACAGCCTAGTAGTGGGCAGTAGATCCAGTTGCCATTTTTTCCATAATAGCTAACAAAGCCAGTGATTTGGGCCATCCCAATAGTATCAGCACATACATGGAATAGAAAGACATTTGATATGAATGTATAGCAACATGAGGCATCCCAGATCTTGAGTCCCTCATTTTGAATTGCACCAAGGTGATGGAGACCAGGGAACAAGAAAGAATTCAAAATCTTTAGAGCATTTGGACCAGGGATGAATCCTCCTGGAAGGACATATTTTTTCTTGTATCAGACACCAGGAGCATGATCAAGGATAATCCAGATATATATCCAAGTGTCAGAAGCCTTGTTTTTGTAAAGTTGGGCACTATCAATAGAAAGCATCAATGTTATATCACCAGCAGTAATTTTACTATTGAGAATGTATTACAAGTAGTTGCTCCCACAGAAGACATTGTCATACAGTGAGATATGGCCCTCATTTTGTTCCAGCTTGTTGAGGAGATTGTTGGTGTGTTGTTCATGATACCACATGTCTCCTGCACCTTCTGGTGACCTCCACAGAGCTTGATGCTGGGGACCAATGGGGATTATATAGAACTGTTGGCAGCTGACTTTCTCTTTAGTAGAACCATTCTTGTATCAGTCTGCACTACATTTGGGGCAGTGATCAAGTTCCAACCATGGGCCAACATATGTGAGACAAGTGTTTGGGCACATGTTATGGACAATCAGAACAACACTGCTGAACTCAGCAATGTGTCATTTGACTTGATCGAGGGAGAGCATCTTGCATTCTGGGAAGCATTTGTGAATAGTCTCCTGAGCCATGTTGTAAATCCCTTGAGAAGCATGCTCAGTGGATAGAAACATCTTGATTGACAGCTGTAGGTCAGGTTCATTGATGATGAGAGGCTCCTCAGGTGGATTGCACAGATGCTCACAGAAGTGTTCATCAAGTTTGTCATGTACATCACCTAGTTGAGTATTTTTGATAAGATCAATTAGCTTCATACAGTTTGCAATCTCTTCAACCTGAAGTATGTGGTATTTATCATCATTGCCATCTTGTAGTTAGTCATGATGGTGATCTGTTGTATTGAGATTTTATTGTGGGTCTTGATTTCATTGATCTTCTATACTTCCAGGGTCTGGATCAGAGTGTAGCAAGTTACTAGAGCTGCCAGATACTCCACATGGTGTGGGTAGTTGATTGGACTGAGTATTGTAGAGGGAATACTCAGCTTCATAGAACTACACAGACAGGTTAGATGTAGATAGATCAATAGTATCAATACACTCCATCCTCTTGGGTGTTTATACACCTGAATTCAGGTTCATACCTAGCCACATTCTCTTAGTTACTTCTGCACTTTTTGCCAATAGGTTGGATCACTTGTAGACCATTGTCTTGAGGTTGTTTAGATTGACAATGCCTATTCAAGGTTTCAGATGGCTGGCTAGACTGAGATGCAAGAAACTGATAGAGCTTAGGGGAAAAGGTATCAAGTGTATACCATTGTAAATGTCAGTTATAGGTTGCATGTGATACTTCTCAAGGAGCACCACCGCAATGCTTTTTACATCCACAAACAGGTATAAAGTTGGACTTGGTAGAAGAAAAGTTGGACAGAACAGTGCAATAGACAATCGAATTGCATTGTGCAATAGCTACAAAAAAGTATGTACTCAAAAGAGTATTTAGATAGCTGAAAGCGGTACTGAAAATGCTCTTCAAATGGATGTGAGCTGGCCAGAGATGGTGAGAATAGATCCAATCTCCTACAGTCACTCACGGTCAGTCTGAATAGACTGATTTTTCACTAGGGCTTAACCTTGAAAGGGAGATACTGTTATATATACAATTCTGACAACTCTGACAACTCCAGATGCTCCAATTACTTCCCCTATTTAGTATGTTCTGTTATCTTTCAATCTATGTTTAAATGTGTCTTAGACTTACATTGTCTCTGATCACACCTTTCTCAAACTTCTCTTGACTTAGATAGATACTTTATACAAATATCTTACACAACCCATAGACACTTGTCTCAAGTATTAATAGTTAACAGGTATATAAGTCATGCACTTTCACCTGTATCTGTAGTCAGAATATCAACAAAGTCTCCTACCTATTGTCTTCTTAGAACTCCAAATCATCTCTGTATACTAGACTTAACAGAGTATGAGGAAGAAGGATCCAAAAGTTTATTGCAATTCTCTTGGGGAATTTTGTCAGAATCAAAGGTGAGTTATAATATAAAGGAAGGTTCAGATATTAAAATGATTGAATTGATGAAACATTCTTTTGGAAGTAAGACTTGATTTTTGATTTTGTCAAATCCTAGAGGGAGGTGATCTAGATGTCTAGAAAGTCTGTCAGCTTTGTTTTTATTCCCAGGGGAGTACTTAATCATGAAGTTATAAGGAGCAATAAATTGCATCCAGTATGCTTGGCATCTTAAAAGTCTCTAGTTGGACATGAAAAAATTCAGGGCAAGATTATCAGTGTGAATAAGAACAGGATGTTCCCTCTCACCTTCCAAAAGGTATCTTTAGTACTTCAGAGCCAAGATAATTGTGAGCAACTTGAGATCCTGTATCAGATAATTACACTCTACAGGAAGTAGGGATTTTGAGAAGAAGCTAATAGGGAGCCATTAGTCATTATACTTCTGAGATACATGTAGCATAGTACTAATTGCAAATCTAGATGTATTAGTCTCCAAAAGGTAAGAGAGATCCTGACAAGGAGTTCTAAGAATAGGAGTGGAAGTAATCTTAGATTTGATAGTATCTATAGCTTGCTAATATAAAGGAGACTAGAACCAAGGGTGGTCCTTATGTAAGAGATTAGTGAGAGGATGAACAATGGAAGAGAATGACTTGATATAATAATGCTAGAAGTTAGCAGTACTAAGAAAGGATTGAAGATTGCATAACTTCTGGGGAGTAGGCTAATTGATAATAGCATCTACCTTTTGAGGGTTTATCACTAGTTGACCTTTCAAGACAACAGTTCCTAGGTAAGTAACTTTCCTTCTCAATCTAGCATTTAACTGGTTTTGCAGAGAGCTAGTCATTCTCCATAATCTCCTAAGTTCTATTTATCCAATAGTCTAGTTCCATGAGGTTGTCACCCATGATAAGGATATTATCAATGTAGATGTGGACACAACCTAAGTCAATCACTTCCTTGAAAAGAATATTGATCATCCACTAAAAAGTAGCAGGAGAGTTTTGCAGTCTGAAGAATATAACTGTTAGTTCAAAAGTCCTTGATTGCTGATGAAGGCTACTTTCCATTCATCTCCTTCTTTCATCTGTACATTGTTGAAGCCCCATCAAATGTTGATTACTATGAAGAGAGAAGCCATTGCAATTTCAGGCACTTGAAGAATTTCAGACAGCAAGGGGAGAGGGTATTGATTAGGAATAGTATAGGCATTCAGGTAACAATAGTCCTAGATAGGATGGAGGCTAGTGCTGAGACCTTTTGCATTAATTTCTTTAGCATTTTTTGCAAAGAAGAAGGGAGCAGCTTGGGGAGATTTCAAGGGATGTATATAGGTAGTTTGTAGATTGTTATTAATGAATTTGTTGAGTTCCTTTTATTCATAAGAGAGAGGATAGATTTTCCTAAGTTGGAACTTAGTTCTAGGATAGTGTCAGAGATATCTTTTTTCTTTTTCCTTTGCTCATCTGTTCCTATTTACATCAGACAGTTTACATCAATAACCGCTTAGCCACCCAAGCTCCGCTTAGTAATAGAAGGTGACCAAGCCATATCTATATTTAGTCTACCATCACTCTCCTTACCTACATGACTCATCTATGGTCGTTACGACTCACACGTAGTCAGTATGACTCATACTTAGCTAGTATATAAAGCTAGCAGTAGATAGACTTAGGATAAGTCTGTTTCTTTCGTTAACACCCTAATCAGTAGTCTGCCAACCCTTTAAAACCCTACACCCAGAGCCTGAAGTAAAACCTTGCGATCAACCCTAGACTGCCGTCTAACAGATAGAGATTAATTGCATGATTGAATGGATAATGTGGGTGGAGTTTTTCAAATTCTTTTGTGTGGAAGATATGCCAGAAGCAATAGACATAGAATAGAAGCTATAGGAAGATGTTGGGCTAGCTCTGGAGTTGTATGGAACTGATAACAATGTGATTGTGTTTTGCCTATTGATTAGTGAAGCTAGCTCCCTGGCTAGGATAGAAGATTTAATGTTGTCCTTAATGGAAACAGGTTGTAAGTGGTCAACTCTGACCAAAGAGATGTGAGAGTCATGTTTCAGACTTGAACTAAAGAAGCAGAGTTCCTCTCTAGGCTCTATTACTCTGACTTGCATACTACTAAATAATTGTAACAGATATGGCTGTTACAGAGCCTACAGAGGCAGGTGATCAGTGTTGATGGGTGTTTGGCACCTCAGAGTAGTATAGAGGCTGTATTTACCACTATTTACAGTATGTTTTAACCCTTTGCCACTGCTTGTACCAGAGATACCGCACCCAATAGATATTGGTCATATTCAGTCTGGTCTTGAGCAAGGCAAGAACCAAAACCCTTACAATAATGTAATACCAGACACAAAAGTTGAGGTGCCTTTTGTCCAATTGATGGTGGGGTTGTGTAACAGATATTACTATTACAGTGTGTATATTAGAGATGTAGTCCTTATATATTGGTGTTTGTACCAGAGAGTAGTATATAGGCAGTATTTACCGTTATTTAGGTAGTTCTTTTTATATCTTGCCACTGCTCATACTAGGTTACATATATCCAATAGATATTAGTTGTATCCAGCTAGTTGTGAGCACTGCAAGATTAAGAACTCTTACAAGTTGTGATGATTGAGCCAAGGGAAGCTAAGGATGACCTATTGTTTTCTTCCAAGACTGGTAACCTCTGTTAGGTCTGAAGTTTCAGAGTTGATATCAGAGATTGGAGATGTGTAAACATAGGACTTGGTTGATATTCTATCTACAGATACAGGAAAAAATGTGGTACTTATATACCTACTAGATAATTATATCTGAGACACAATAATGATAGAGTGCATCATAAGTAAAAAACCTGTGAAAAGTCTGGAGTGTTCAAAGTTGTTGGAGTTGTTGGAACTGGGATATAACAACCTCCAGTTGAATACATTCATAGTATGATAAATCTAGCATCTTAATGAACAGGTCTGTATTATAGCTGATAGGACCTCCTCAGTTCTCAGAAGCATTAGCATTTTTTACTGGTATTGCTTTAACAAGCAGATAAGTTCAAATCTCAAACTGATGGATAAAATCTTTGTCAATGAAATTTCCAGAGGCACCAGAGTCAATGAGTACTATTACAGTAACTCTTTGGATATTGTTGTACTTATAATCCAGATGTAAAATTCAAGAGTGCTGGGGCCCTGTTAAAGTGTGCCAAGAGATTGAAATTCTTTAACAGGTAGTGGTACACATACATGCAAACTGTCCTTAGTAGCTGGGCTCTTACCACTATGATGAATCAAAAATCCTTGTTCTTGTTTTTATTAAGCTCCTAGACAAGAGCTACTCATCTCTCTTTCAACCATTTTGCTATCCCCATTTCCTAGAAATTGTTTCAAGCTGCTTATTCCTTTTCCTTTGGATTTGCTTCTACTTCCTCAATTTGCACTTCTGTTTGCTCTGTATCAACTCAATTTATCATTTGAACATTTCATCTATACCCTCATTGATGTCCATCATGTCCTTGAAATGAAGGAGAAGATTGTTAAGTTGGGACATTTTTAGCCCTTGGGCTTTGACAAACATTAGCATAGTGGCCTTTCTTGCCACAGTGAAAGCAGATGATAGAACACATGTCTTCTAAGGTGGCAGAGAGGGTGGCTTCTTTCATTTCTTCCTTTTTGATGGGAGTAGAAGTTGTGATTTATGAAGAGGATTATCCATATAGGTAAGGTTTAGAGTTGGCCCATTTTCCTTTTGAATCTCTAGTTATTGAGGCCACATGAATGTCTTGTTCCTATTATCACTATTGTTAATTGAATTGCAAAGCTCATTCCATCCATTGTTTTAGGCCTTTGGGTATAGTGGGGAGACTGTAGATATAGTCTACAACTCCTGAGTGTAGTCCTTTCTAATAGAAGTTGATGAGAACTTTATTATTGTATTTAGTTTTAGTAGTATAATAGGCAAAGTTGATATTGTAGGCATCACCTATCCTAGTCATCTTCAGTCTTGCAATCTCAAATTGTGCAGTAGTAGCAGGATCTACATCTCCAAAGTTGCCCTTAACTTCTTCCTTGAAATCCTTGCAATTCCATTTTCCTATTACAATCATAGCCTCCAGATTCATTTTCACCTATTCTGCAGTATTCCCCTTTCTCATAAAGAGAACTCTTTCTTTGTCTGTATAGTTTCTAGCACTAAGATACAACTCAAAACTGATAGAGAAAATTCTCAACATCAATAGGGGTGCCATCAAATTCTGCAGGTTTGGCAATTTTGATAAGTAGAGCTAAGTGAGAAATGGGAGGTTGTTAGGAAATTTAAACAAATAGATTTGTGGGGGTTTCAGGAATAGTGTATAATCATTGTTGCAGGGTGATTGGCAGTGGAGGAGTTTATTGTCAGGGGAGAGTATGTGTTCCTTGTTATAGTTGTTGTTGGATTTTATCCCTTTCTTTAGCTAGTTGTCTAATCCATTTATCAGCTTGTTCCTTGTTCTATTGAGGTTGGGTGATCATTTCTCAAAGATCTTCAATAGTGTAGGGACCTTGAGGGGGAGCAGGAGTAGTCTTGATGTTTTGAGAACCAGAAGGGACACCAGTTTGGGATTCTTGAGATATTGATAACTTAGTTATTTGAGGAAAAGGTAATGAGGTTGAAGAGTGGAGTGATTATTGGGGAGTAGTAAAAGTTAGTTGTTGGTAGTAGTCTTTGGATTCTGTTTTAGAAAAGATGGATCATATAAGTAGGTAATCCTCCAGAGTGAGAGAGTTAGAATGTGTAAGAAGGAAGTTTGATTTTTATTATATTCTATTATCAGTGGGACTTGGGGTTTTACTTTAAATACTGGCTGAGTGGGCCTGAGATAGGAGAAAGAGTTCCAATGATAGAATTGGGTAACTAACTAGGAACTAAACTTAACTATCTACTAACTATGACTAAGTGTTTATACTACTAGGTAACTATATGAGTTAGAGATAAGAAATAATCTAAGTTAGTGGAATATAGAATGTGACTTGTGAAGAGCTAGTAAAACAATAAAGGAAATAGAAAGGAAGGGGGATGTAACTAGATAAGAAGACATCAGGTGGATAAAAAGAAATTATAATCTAATCACAATAACTAAAGGATGAAAATGGAAAAGGTGTAAAAAATACAATCATGACACTTATATATTACAATACATCCTTATACACCATTTATTATAAGCTTTCTAAGGATGAATTTATATAAAGAATATTGGAAAATTATATAAACTTACTAAACTTATAGTATTATATACCTATAGTACTATGAGCTAAAAATGATTCCAATATTTGGCAAGTTTGACCTAATGCTATTATATCCTTTGATATAAAATAGCTATAATTATAGGAATATTACAAAGGATAGCCCTTCATCATGGGTTTAAAACAAGCCCCCAAACATTAGAATTGGTATAGTATTTCTAGAGGTATTCTATTTTAAATCTAGTGATATGATTAAAATATTTATTTTATTGAGAACTTCTACTAGTATTTAGTATTTGGTATAACCTTCCTTAGCCTTTAATACAGCTTCCCACATATCTAGGTATACTCTGCTATTTTATCCCACTCTACTTACACCCTTTCCTACAACTCTACAATTCTATTAGAGAGGATACCTTACAGTTAGCTAACCTTCTTTTCAAGTTCCTCTAGAGATACTTAATAGGATTGAGATTGGGGGATTGGGTAGGCTATAAGAGGACTTCATATCTATAATCCTTCAACCACTTTTCAGCCTTCTTATAGGTGTATTTAGAGTTATTATCTTGTTAGAAGTCTTCTAGCCTTATTATAGAATTGGATAGTTTCCTATACTATTTATCTTATTAGCTCTGGGAAGGTTAAAAATACTATTGAAGTTACTTAAATGCTTAGGAATATTACTAACTAACCTCTCTCTTCCCAAACTGTTTAATAATAGCTTAGAAAGAAGTGGGGATAAAGGCTATAGTGAAGAAGAAAAGGCCTTTACTCACTAAGAAGTATAAGAAGGAGAGAATAGACTTTACTTCAAGGTATTAACATTAGATTATAGAGGACTAGAAGAAGGTGCTATAGTTAGATAAAACTAAAATCAATTGCTTGGGATCAGATAGTAAGAAATAGGTATGGAAAAAAATTAATAGACCTCTATATTAAGATGCTAGAGGAGGAACTTTAATAAATATTAGAGGTGGAAAGCTTTGAAGGATGTCTACTAAAAGACTTTTGAAGATCAAGGTAATATCTAGTGTATAATCTAGAGATAGTAGTATAGGAAGCACTAAATTTAGGAGCTAGAATGATGTAATTGCAATTAGCAGTAGAAAGGCTTTTTATAATAATAGTGGTCAAGTTCAACTAGTTAGTTAGGTTTGTTTGTTACTATTAATATAATCTACAGCTCATTTTGGAACCAAACATATTATAAACAGTCTTTACCCCTAAGTTAAAGTATTATCTTTTCTAGATTTTAGTATCTTAGTAAAACAACTATTTCAATAATATTACTAGATTTAAAATAGAATATCTCTAGAAATACTTTACCGATTCTAATGTTTTAGGGCTTGTTTTAGACCTAAGATGAAGGGCTATCCTCTAAGATTCCTATATTTATATCTATTTTATATTACAGGATATAATAGCATTAGGTCAAACTTGCCAAATATTGGAATAGTTTTTAGCTCATAGTACTATAGGTATATAATACTATAAGTTTAGTGAGTTTATATAATTTTCCAATATTCTTTATATAAATTCATCTTTAGAAAGCTTATAATAAATAGTGTATAAGGATGTATTGTAACATATGAGGAAATTATATAGATTATATTACTAGTTAACTTGCTCTAAGTTGTTAAGGGTATAGTTATCAAGGTGTCTAAGGTTAAGCAAGTATGTTCTGCAGCTTATATAAGCAGATCTACAAGGAAATAGTCAGTTTTATACAGATACTAATATTACAACCCCTATTAGTTAAGCCTTAACCTACCTCTACAATAGCCATATTGTTAGAAATCCTAACCCCAACACCCTGCGCCATCTGAACACACTTGTTTTGTGCACCTTTGGATGATATTATATCATCTTGCGCAATCTGAACATACTCATCCTGCACACCTTTAGATGATGTTATCTATAGGTGGGGGTAGGCATAGGTAATAAGGGGGAGTAGGTAGAGGCCAGGGAGGTCCCAAAAGGGGCTAAGGTCAAGTGAGGTGATGACCACATCACTTGATATCAGGTGAGTTCTAGGTTCTTGAGCTATTAGGGACTGTTAGCTAATAGGTGACTTCCGATAAGATTTTAGGGAAAAAAGCAAAGCCATAAATAATTGGAAATATTTGGCTGTAAATTTACAGCAAATTTGCAAACCCATAACCGCAGTTCTGATACTTCCCCACTGAACAATGTCCCTCTTTGAAGAGGATGAACTTGATAATTACATACTGGTACTTGCCGCTGTTCTTATCCTGGGTGCTGAAGAGGCTCATTTACAGAATGTAGCCTGCTGAAATGCCTCCTGCCATTGCCTCTGTCAGGCAAAACTGATGCCTAATCCTTGAGTGGATTCAGCCTAGCAGACTCAGTATGAGAGCCAAAGTGAATGCGCTTTCATTACGATGATGGGTTTTGATGTTGAAACCTTCTATTTAATACTTGATAGTGGGTTTGAACAGAGGTGGAACTCAAGGCCAATTCCACACTCTGATGTTTCACAAGTCAGACAGCCTCATTTAGGTCATCATTCACTAGATGCAGCTGGTACACTGGGACTAGTCCTGCACTACCTTAGCTTATCAATACCCAAAGTTAACCTGCAAGAGGTTTTTGGATTGGTCCCTACTGTTACATCCCGCTATCTTAAATTTGGGCTCACAGCCTATCTCAATACTCTGAGGACTATACCTGATGCTGCTATTACCTTCACACAGGGAGATGAGTGCTGTGAAGACAGCACTCTTATCTGCATACATTACCCTTGCCTCACTGGGGCATTTGGGAGTGTAGTTGGTCTTGGGTTACCTGTTCAGACAGTGGATGATACAGAAGTTAAGAATACAACTTACAATGGCTGGAAGAGCTCTCATTTCATCAATAACATATTAGCTTTCTCTCCACAAGGTGGGTAAATGTACTGCTTTTCATTTGGATAGCTAACTTATTATTTCCATAGGTGTAATTATTGCAGCTGTCCTGAATGCACCAGGTAGTTGGCATAACTCCTGTGTTGCCTGCCCCCTTTATGAGCAGCTACACACCAAGGTCCCTGATGGATTTTACTTGGTTGCTAACTCAGCATTTCCTTGTGGGACAGTAGCTGTTGCAGGAAAGATACAAGCACCTATTAAAGGCAGAACCATCCTTCCTGATGATCCCTATGAATGCCAAGAACTTCTCCTCTTCAATTGTAACCTTCTTTCTTCCTGCCAAACTGCTGAGTGGGGAATGCAGATGCTCCAAGGTTCATATGCACACCTTTGGGTCCCATTGGATATCAATAATGATAATAGGCGACAGGATTTACTTGAAACCTGTGTTTGTTCAAGCAATATATGTTGTCGGCTTATTGGTATCAATTAAATTCTTCAAGTCTACTTGCCAACCTAGAAAGAATCAGAAGACAAGGAATTATAGAGGAATCTGGGTGCTGTTTTATTCAAGGATATTCAGAAAAATGATTATGTATCATGCTTTCACTTAAAGGTTGTTGAGGAGTAGGACAGGTAATATAATTTGAATCATTGGTGTAACTACTGACACAAAGTATGTATAGATGCCTTTTGCTAGTTGTAACAGATACCAGATGCAATGGATGCTAGCATCCTGAGGCTAGTAGTGGGGTTGTGTGTTGATGAAGCTGTAGCAGATAGCATATTCACTGAGGGTGTTGAGGGAGTAGGGAGGTTGAAACTAGGTTGCTGCACATCACTGTGGGTATCGCCTTTGTATGGCAAAAATTTGGTGTTGTGATAGACTGGGGGAAGGTGCTGGTGAGGTGAATAATGGGCATGTTGGTGCCATACTGGCCCTTGGAATTGATGACCACCAAACATCTTAATCATGTCTAGCTAAGCCTCAGCTTGATCTGCCTGACATGTTTCAGTATTGAGACAATCCTGGAGGATATCCATATGTGTGTGGGTCTCTCAGAGTTCAGCCTGGATGCTAGTAAGCTGCGCAATTTGCACACTGTAAGCAAATTTGTTATCATCCTGCTGTTTGATCACTGATGGGTTTAACATGGATGTGATAGATGTGAGTGCTTCAGTTGCAGCACCTGAACACGATCGTTTGGGAGGTTTATCGATAAGGGGATTGAGGGTATGGTAGGCCTTTGCAACTATAGCTTTTTTCTTTGGCAGCTCATTTGTGTTATCCTTCTCTTCTGTATTATCCTCATCTGTGATTTCAATAACTTCAGCAGGTGCAGCATCCTCAAATTCTGGATCGTTGAGGGCTAGGGTTCCAGCCTTCATGCTGATTTTCTCATCAATATCCCATGCCTTCTGGATATGCTCTGGAACTTGTGCATTACCAGTTGGTTTGGGTGTATTCACAAGCTAAGTTGCATCAGTGTGTGTTAGGTAGGTAGCATAGATCAGGATGTACTGCATCAAACTTTGTACAGAGGGCCTTAGCATTGTGGTCAGAGTTATACTTGTACTTCTTGGCCCACACGTTATACGATCGCTCAACTAAATCCCAGCCATGCTGTCCAATTGGTAAGTTCCTTTCGATGAAATGGAGTAGTGCATTGATTTCTTCTTGACCATAGCCTGAAGCACCTGCCTTGCAACTTGGACACTTCAACCCCTTGGCATTCAATTTACCTTTTGTCACAGGTAGCTTTGGATTAGCTAACTTTCCTGCAGCTCGCTTTTTCATAGGTTTCTCAATTTCATCATCTCTCTCTTGTTTAATTCCTTTTGTCATAAGACCAAGGGTGTCAGCATGATCAGAAGTGGACTAGGATGAAGGGGTAGTGGGTCTAAGAACAGGGAGGTGGGGCAGGTAGTATGAGCTGGCAGTTTGATGTGATGTTGAGAATAGTGGTTGACTAAATTGGTTTCCGTCAACATCTGGGATTCTTGGCTATGAAAAATAGTTAGGTGTGTAGTTAAAATTATTCATCCAAACATACAAGCTGATTTTCTTGCACCATTAGAGGTTCAACAGCAAAGTAAACTGGCTCATCAATCATTGTAATGAATGTGCACAAGTTTGTAGATGAAAGGATTAGTGGTATCAACCAGTGATGAGTGGATAAGAGTTGGGGGCAGTAAAGATGATTTAAAAAATAAGTTATTGAAGTGCCTTATAATAATTCACACTTAGCAGTACCAAACAAGATTCTTTTGTCTATACACATGGTTAGTAAATACAAGAGTTGCTAACATGAGTTTTGCAGTGAGGGAGGGCATGTTGACATGACTTCCAAAACTGGCAACTGATAGCCAAAAAAGGTGTTACAGCAATTTGTGAAGGGGGTCAGACCCCTCTACAGATTTTAGGATTTACAATGCCTTGTTCAGGTCAGCTGAGTTCAAATCTCATCAATCTGGCCTCAGCATCTTGGCAGGTGGATACATTTGGATGTATTTACAGAAATCTCATCTGTAAATCCTCACGGGAAGTCATCCAATAGCTCAGTCCAGCTCAGTCCTACATTGGTCTAGGTTGACAGCTAAGCTATAGCCAGACTAAGCCATTATAATACTATTGCAGAGGTAGGTTAAGGCTTAACTAATAGGGGTTGTAATATTAGTATCTATATGAAACTTACTATTTCTTTGTAGATCTGCTTATATAAGCTGCAGAATATACTTGCTTAACTTTAGACACCTTTATAACTATACCCTTAATAACTTAACAAGTTAACTAGTAATATAATCTATATAATTTCCTCATATGTTACAATACATTCTTATACACTATGTATTATAAGCTTTCTAATGATGAATTTATATAAAGAATATTGGAAAATTATATAAACTTACTAAACTTATAGTATTATATACCTATAGTACAGTAGGCTAAAAAACTATTCCAATATTTAATAAGTTTAAACTAATACTATTATATCCTATAATATAAAATAGATATAATCATGCAAATATTACAGAGGATAGCCCTTTATGTTGGGTTTAAACAAGCCTCCAAACATTATAATTAGTATAGTATTTCTAGAGATATTCCATTTTGGATCTAGTAATATTATTAAAATACTTATTTTATTGAGAGCTTCTACTAGTATTTAGTACTTGGTATAACCTTCCTTAGCCTTCAATATAGCTTCCCACATATCTAGGTATACTCTTCTATTTTATCCCACTCTACTTACACCCTTTCCTACAACTCTACAATTCTATTAGAGGATATGTTATAGTTAGCTAACCTTGTTTTCAAGTTCCTCTAGAGATACTCAATAGGATTGAGATCAGAGGATTGGGTAGGCTATAAGAGGACTTCATATCTATAATCATTCAACCACTTTTAAGCCTTCTTATAGGTATATTTAGAGTTATTATCTTGTTAGAAGATGAGTCTTCTAGCCTTATTATACAATTGGATAATTTATTGAAGTTCCTTCTCTAGCATCTTAATATAGAGGTCTCCATCTATTATTCTATTAAGTTTTTTCCATACCTATTTCCTACTATCTGATCCCAAGCAATTGATTTTAGTTTCACCTAACTACACCATCTTCTTCTAGTCCTCTATAATCTAATCTTAATACCTTGAAGCCAAGTCTATTCTCTCCTTCTTACTAGGGGGGATGTGGAGGTGTCAGTGGCAGTTTTGGTGGAGGAGTTGGAGGAATGGCAGGGTTGGTGTCAAGGTGTCAGGGAGCTGCTGGTGAGTCTCTGAAAAAAATTTCTTTTTGTTTTCTTTTCACTGACCTTTTTTTTTGTAGGAATGGGAGGAAGAGAGAAGGTAGAGGGAGCACAAGGAGGGTAAACACAAGGCAGAGGCCCAGAAGAAGGCTAAGGGGGTTGAGTAGGAGAGTCTGGAATTATAGGTGGGGGTGGGCATAGGTAATAAGAGGCAGTAGGTAGAGGCTAGAGAGGTCCCAAAAGAGGCTAAGGTCAAGTGGGGTGATAACCACGTCACTTGATATCAGGTGAGTTCTAGGTTCTTTTTTTTTTTTTGAGTTTTCTGCATGCTGATAATTTGTTCTGCAGGGGAGGATTGTTTACTGGCAGGTGCTATACACCTAGTGTGTGCAGGGTCAGGTTGTATGCATGGGGATGCAGAGCAGGTCCTATGACCACTGTCACAGGAGCAAGCACAAGTGCAAGGAGAGTGCAGTGGGGAGTAGGGTGGGGGTGTGCAGGGGTTAGATGAGGGAGTCAATGGGTGAGGTGGGGGAGGGACAGATGAAGGTGGTAGTGAGGAAGTGTGGAGTGGGACATAAGAGGAAGAGGGCAGAGAAGGCTATGGAGGCTGAGGGTTCAGAGGTGGCAGATGGGGGGATAAAGTTATCTGCAGAGGTATCTACATCCAAGAGGCATAGGTTAGTTGCAGAGGCTGCATGGAGGGCTGGGGATGCAGGGATAACAGATAGGAAGTAGGCCCACTAGGGATATAGGTGGGCCCTGTATAACATATCACAGGGGTTTAGGGATATGCAGGAGTTAATAGAGACTCTGTCAGGTAGGTTTAGGGGAATGGTGCAGGCTATAGAGCAGATCGCTAGTGGACTCAAGCAGTTCTCAGCAGGGATGGGAAGGTTTCAGTGGGTAATAGAGAATGCAGCATTTGCAATGGTGGGGCTAGATAGGAGAGGAGAAGAGGAGCAAGAGGGATATGAGGGGTAGGGGTTTCTTTTTTCTTTCTCTTTATATTTTGTAGTTTTTGTTGTGAATATAAGAGAGTGATGTTTGAAAAATGAGTAAGCCTGACTGAGGGTTGGTAGGACTTGATGGGAAAAATCTAGCAATATAGGCTTTGCAGGATGGCAGTAGTGAAAGTTGCAGATGAGTTCTTGTGCATAAGAGAGGTTGTCTGCAGGTTTCTAAGTGCAGAAGTCTGTGGAATGTTTGTAACCTGCCCATTCCACTAGGTATTTGATGCAGGATTGCTTGCAGCAGCTGTCTAGGACTTCAGCAACTTCATACTCTTAGTCATTATCAATTTCTACTAGCAGCAGGGGTGGTTGCAGATAGTGCAGAATAACTTTGGGGGCCACAGGTTCTAGGAGTTGCATATGGAATACAGGGTAGAGGGTCTTCAGTAATACAGGGAGGTTGATGCAGTATACATGTGAGGATATTTTCACTAGAACCTTACAGGGGCCTATGCAGTAGTGATCTAGCTTCTTGGAGGAGTATTTGGTCTTAAGATTGCAGGTGTTACAATGCATCCTTTTTTATTTTCATTTTATCTTATCTCTCATTCTAATCTTATCTTATCTCCCTACCACCTTCCTTTTCTATTCACTACCTTGTAGATTAGAGGGGATATCACTATTGGTCAGCAATGACACCATCTGCAGCAATGTGCAGTAGCTGAGTCAGCCATTCCATGGATCATAACTGAGTCATCACATTTGAACTCAGACTAGATAAGTAGCATAGTTAGAGTTTGTAGACCCCAGTTTTGATCTCAACAGAGACACCCCCTCTTAGATATTCAGCTAAGATCTTTGGTCTTTCCATTGAGCACTCTAAGCTGACCAGGAGGCTCCTGCACCTTAAAGCAGGCATTGAGCCAGACTTCAGAGCTTATGGGGAAGTTGGGTTTGGGTTGGCAGCAACTTGTGGAGGCTACAGCATAATACTCTATAGCACTCTAGAGCTGGGTTTTCAAGTGCTCATGGAGTGTAGAGAGGTCTTTTGCAGTCTGTTAGGCTGTAAGGGAGGTGATATTGTCAGTACTTATCTTGAGATCTTGAGATGAGGGTGGTATCCTTCATCAGCAAATCGGGGCTTTTGATACATTGACTTGTATTACTATACATGACCCTTCCAACAATGATGAATGTTTTTAAGCCATGTGAGGGATTACAAGGGACAAATTTGTGCAACAGCATGTATGGATACTATAAGAATTCCAATGCATTACAAGTGTCTGCAAGAATTCCGATACATTACAACTCTCTATAAGCATTCTGTCACATTGCAGCAGTCTGTGAATACATTCAACTGTCTGTAAGTATTCTGTTGCATTACAACTGTGCTGCAGGTATTCCGATATACACAATGGTTTGCAAGTATTTTGACACACACAACTTTCTGCAAGTATTCCGATACCTGTAGAAAGTTGTGTGTATCGAAATATGTTACAATGATTGTAACATTTGGGAAACTACTACAAGACCTCACAAACCACGTATTGGTACACCCAATCTGATATTGTCTCAAGACAAATTGCATTACATTGCGAGTACTCATACCATATTTTGAATCTCAGGTGATGTATAAGAATTTGCGCTCTGTTGCAAGCAAGTATACTGTAGCAAAAAAGTATTCGCACGCTCGGGAATGAAGCTATAGAGATTCTATCCCACTCTCTTCTCACCATGTCGTCATCATTGTGACTGAGGATCCATGCCTGGGTTCTTCGATATCTTGTATAGTGAAACCAAAAATATTACTGCGCAGCATCAGAGGAGAATGCTATTTGATAGTCAAATACTCACAGTGTCCACCATTGCAGAAGGGCAGCGCTTCGCCTTTTGGCTCTTGCACCAGCAGTTACTTCGAAGTGGTCAATGATATTGTTGTAAAAATCCTTGTGGACGAAGAAATCATCTCTATCACTCCACGAGAAAACACTGGATAAGGCCATCCGAAGCTGCAGCCATATTCAGTCGTCAAGTAGATCAAAATCCATTGGAAATAGCTTACTTGGCAAGCCACATAGGCAATAGAACGCGGGATAACGTCTCTCAAGCCAATTAATGAGGCATTATTTTCATGGGCACCACAGCGGCTGGAGCTAGTGAATCCTTGAGCCGCTTGGTCAATACCATCGATCGCAATGTGATCAGCTGAATGCGGAGAGGTGAAGATGAGTTTAAATGCCTGTGCCATAGACCATCACTTGCAGCAGATGAAAATGAACAAGACATGCGTACTTTGACTAATATCAAACTTCGTAGGAACCCCTTTTCTGGGTTCTGAGGATCCAATTTCTCTCGTTCATAGCAGAACGCAGGCCAAGAGTCAGCGGTGACTCTGAATCCAGGAAGAAACTGATGTATTCCTGCATGAACGCTAAGCTAAGTCAGATGAGATAAACACACAGAGACAAATTATAGATACTCCGGGTCCTCCCAGTTAAGCTCCACAGGGCATAGCAGACAACCAGTGTCATCATGGTTGAAGCCTCTGTCGATCTTGTTAGCGGGATGGAGAGGTGGGTCTGGGGCTTTGAATAGTTTAGCCAGCCAAGGCACGACAGCCCTTTTCAAGTTTCCGGTGTCCACGCAATGAGCAGCGTCTGCTGCCTCTTTGAGCTAACAAAAAGCATTCAAAGGGTTTGCAATGAGCTATGACCTAAAGACTTATGGACTTGATATATATGTTGAGACTGTTGGGATTGTTGCCAATGAGGCTGTCCTTCAATGTGGGAATGAAACGGATCAGTTGGTTGTAGCTTTCAAAGGTGCGATCCTGACTGTCATAGCGATGACAATTGCAACTCATGTCAATGTGGAATGGATGCAATTGGGGACTGCTCACGTGACAGTGTGCACAGGATTAGAATCTTCAAGAAATCCATCTTCTTCGAGTGCTGCGTGCCAGTCTCTTTCTTGGACCAGGGTGTCAATGGGTTGGTAAAGTGAGACGATACATTTAACTGCATGGCCTTGGTTTCTCTGATAGTTACTAGACGGTGTGGTTCACTAGATCACAGGGAGAGGAGCAAAGAGTAATGACACTTACAATTTCCTTTTCTTTCTGCCCGAAATTTGCTCAAGCTCAGCAGTCAATAATGCAATGCAATGTTTCAGAGATCTTGCAGAGTCGGGGTCAGGGTTAGCGGATGAATCACGTGAAGACATGAGTAGAGAAACAACAGGAGAAGAGGGAAGTTGAAGGTGAACTCTTATATTGAATAGACTCTGTGGCGCACCTGGGATATCAAACCAGGTCAGAGGGCGTTCTGAGAATGGACTTTCTACACTGCAATATCATCCAAGAACACATTGATGCTGATTCTGATTAGTTCCTGATTTCCAAAAATTTAAGCCCTGAGTCTCAAGCAGTCTCTTTACCTTCAGACTCCAGCCAAATGACTGCCACTGTTTCCGAGAGTACAACCACTGATTTGTCTAGGCTTACCTCCGAAATGCCCCTTATCAAGCAGCAGGATATAAGTACCGATGAATCGAAATATGAGCATGTATATTACATTGTGATTACTGATCTGACCCACCTCAAGTGTGCATTGTCATCCAGATACCTATCAAACCTGAAGCCTCAGGTGGTATTGTTTCGATGGGCACAATTTCCTTTGAGCGCGACATCAGCCATATTGATTTTCTTGACTGTATTTGCGCACACATGGACTTGACATATGATAGCACTGAGCTTGGATACAAGTGGAGTTCTGAATGCCAAAAGGATCCTCCGCATCGCTTGCTGACAACCAAGGACATCGCGCATGCATTCAAGAAAGGGATTGGACTGTCGAGCTCCAAAAGATGCAAGCATGTAGTCATGGAAATAGTAGTTCGTGGCATGCAGCTCTATTTGTGTGTGGCACACTGAAAAATATGCATGTCATGGTCAGACTGACTTTGTCGAGCGATGCAACATCAGTCAATATCAATTGTTTGTCTCAAACATTGAGACCATTAAAATATCTTTGCATACTTAAAACTTTCCTGCAAATGTTGGGAATAACCTCTGCCATCTGATGACCTGATTTAACTTGACCCATGATGGCCTTGAGCTCAACATAGATGGTCTTGTATTGCAGGCCGAAGGGGTGATCTTGGTGGATACTAGCTCGGAACTCTTCTATAGCACAGTACAACTGGGGATGATATTAATTGTGATTCATACAAAGGAAACGTGAGTAACTCACCACTGCACTCACTAGCAGAAGGACAGCCTCCGGGATTTGCAGATGGAACGGTGTACGATGGTTCGAGGTTCTTCCGATAGCCCCCTTTTTCCCAAACCAATACTCCGACACCAACGCAATCAGGGCGGGGTGACAGAAGGGGGTATCTTCCCCCTAAATTGATTTATCAGTGTGGTATAAACATTAAACAAGCGGGAAACTTACAAGTTCACCTGGTCCATATATATAAGAATGGCCACGCAACAAAGTCATCACTCAGTTGGAAACATGGGTTTGGGCTTGTTGGTCTGTATACGCACCGGACACGAGTTGCAACACCGGAACAATGTCATACCCAGCTCTGACAATAGCTTTCACCATTGTTTTTAACGTTGACCGCACTACTGAAAGTTCCTTCTGGAGCTGTCACTACTGTTAGTTCAGAGCGACATCGTGGATCATGGCGAAAGCTTACAGCCATCACTGCTTTGTCAATGTGTCCTTCGGCTGTGATACATAAGGTCGGTATGGGTAGGGCAATGATGGAAGAGGAATCGTACCCATCTTGTCGACACCAAAATTGTTGATAAATTCATTTATGGCCTCATGGGCCCCTGGATCATCGGGGGTGTCCAGAAAAGGATCACTGTCAGACAGTTTTACCCGAAATTCTGCTTTAAGGGTGTCCAAGGTGTGGTTGCTACTCTCTTGGTCAACTGGAGAGGGAGCGGGTGTCGATGCATCTTGGGAGGTCCTTGCCCGTTTCCTAGCCCGACTTGATGACGATGAAGTGGATAGCCGGATTTTTTGGATGTTTTTTGAACAAGGAATAGGGTTGCCCTGGAAGCTGATGTGTCAAAAAAAATGCTATAAGCCTGGGAGAATGAACATACACCAGGACTCTGCTGTTCAGCAAGATCTAAGTATGGGCCAATGACACAAGGCGAAATTCCGGTAGCAGCCTGAGCGGGAAATGCTACCTGGCTTCCCAAGACAGGATTCTGATACACCACATTTGCATCCACGTTGCGTTGTTTGGCCATATCTGAATATGGTCAGCCTACATAGTGGGGTGCAACCCCAGCAGCAACCTGATTGAGACCTCGATGCATGTGGGATGACTGATTACTGCTGGGAGTAAAAGGAAGCAGATTGTAGGCTGTGAAAGGCAATTGATAGATGCTGTAAGCCGTGGAAGGCAGTTGGGAGTTAATGTGACTGGTGGTGTTAAAATATTGCGGATTGGATGTGTCCATGACCAGTATGTTGCCTGGAGGGTTAACTTCAACATTTGATTGGGGATGGTAAATGATTGCGTGTCGCCAGTGGGAGATGATTCCTGTGGCGAGTTATACGCATTGCATTCTTGAGTGCCAGCACCTCCATACGCTTTCAATTGGACATGTTAGAGAACACGTTAATTGGCCAAATAATAATGTGCAAAGACCTTGCCCCACAGCTGACATCATTTGCGTGCACTCGTCAAAGTCGAACTCAAAATCAATAAGAACTTCATTTGTCCCAGTGGAACCATCCACATTCGAGTGAAGAGGTATCTGGTGGTCTGAAACATATGCGAATATTAGCATTTTCTTTATTAATAAACTCGGAACTACGCACCTTCTGGGAGCATGTTGAGTGGGGGGGGTAGCCGTGCATAAATGAGATCTTGTGGTGGGATTTTATTGGAGCACAAGTCGGCCACATTGAGGACCCCTGACTTGGATGGCTGGTTTACCTTGACGGCGGGATGTTACAAACGTATCGAATAGAAAGCATCAGAATTTATATTTGGCAATGTGGCAATGATAGTGAATTCAATAGCCATGTATTCAGAGGAGACAATTCTGGCGGCGTTCAAACTTGTATATACATACCCAAGGGCTATACCCAAAATCATGAATCTCCAGTCAATAAATCCAATGCCAATGTCATCACTGGCCATTACCTCAGACCCTCAAGTTGACAGTGGTGACATGACAAGGGGCTGTCAACTCAATTTCAAGCCTGAACTCAAGACCGATGGTCAGGGTGCATGTGATAATGATAATGTCACCATAGGTCGTTCACTTCCCGATGCTTACAATTCAACGTCAAAAAACTGATTCAGATCCACACACTCTGCCACAATCCAACCAATTTTGTGACTGAAGATGATATTGAATGTGAACTTGACCTGGCACACGCAATAAGACAGTTACGCCATCTTGAAGAAGAACTTGCACATTCTCGGCTGGCAGAGGGACTTACGTTTGCCGCCGTTATGGGGTACAGAACAGTAAAGGCTGTGGAAGAGTGGTTAAAAGCAGAGCATGTTGTGTCCCATTTGCATAATCGGCTCAGACATCACAGCATATCACCCGTCGCCAGGCCCATACTGAAAGAAATGGGCCTCAGAGTGACTCTCAACAAGATATTGGATCTACTAGCTAATCGTTACTCGTACAAGGATGGTGATGAAGATGAAGATTCAATGGCAGAAACTGGTGAGGATGGATGGTGGGGTTCGACTTTAGACAGTGGTCAATCATGACATTGTTGATCTTGTAATATGTCTTCCAAGTATTTTGAGTCTGTGTATTATTATGGGATCCGAAAAAATGTACAATAAATAAATATTATAATATGTAGGTTCAGGGCAATTGGCAAGTAGCTAGGCTATGTGTGCAAGTGATGTTCCCAGCCTGTTGCATGTTTGATAACGCATTCAAAGAATGAGGCGGATCTTCTAAGAATGGTCACACAATCCAGAATGAAGCGCATTCTTTGAATGTGCAACATGTGGTAAGACAATGCATTCCTGAATCCCTTCAAGCAGGTATTTGTTATTTATTGAGTTGGCGGTCAACGTGTCATGCTACAGCGATATGTGTGAGTGCTCTCAAATGAACTTTGTCTAATTTTCTTTCACTTAACCTATGCTAGCACCTTCACCATCGCACACGCTTGATAAAGGTATGTAACAGTTTGTTCTGTTGAGCACCCACTCACGACATACAAGCATTTATGAATTTCCACATCTCTGATTTGACTTTGTCATCCCCATCATTGGTGCTGTCCATCGGTGCCTCTTCTATATCATCTCCCAGCATGCCCAATCGCAGCTTGGATCCATTTGTTCTAGTGGCAGGATGTGCTCAATTCAAGGCAAACAACCTTGCATCGCCAGCCAGGCCAACCCAGCTGCACAAAAGCCAGAAGTTTGTAGCCTATGTTGTCACGAGAGGCCGAAAACCCAGCATATTTAGCGATTAGTCCATTTGCTAGTTATTGAAACTGTCATATATATTGATATACATGTCCCACATAGGTTACTTTTCCGGGCATCTACACATGACTATGTTGGTGCTGTTTGGAAAGGCTATCCGAGTCTCAAAGATGCAGAGCGGGCTTGGAAATCCGCTGTAGTGAGTGGAGCTATTGGCCTGACCGTCCCTCTAGGTCATCCTGGAGATGGAGAACAGTTTCCTGGCATTTTCTGGGTTGTCGTGAAGGGCTTGTGCCCAGGCATCTATCATGGAGAGTGAGTTATCTTTATTCCAACGAGACCTCTCAAAAAGTTGACTCTTATTTTAGGGAACTTGCTCGGGCAGCCCTTGGAGACATGCTCGACCCATTCGTAGAATGTGCTCCTACTCTAGCTGAGGCGGACTGAATTTTTGTTGAAAGGTTTAGGTGTGGAGAGGTCGTTATCGCAGATATATAAGTATGAATGAATCCTTATCCCATGAAATTTCGCAGCCAAGGCTGTTGGGCATGAACTTCTCTATAAGTTTCAACTTCATGTTGTCGTAAAGCAGTAGTTAATACCATAGGCAGGTGTCAGCCTGCATTTTTTCTGCCTTACATTTGTATGATTGAGATAACTAGCATAACAATCAGTTGCCACAATGCTGGGAAATGCCAAAACAGTTCCCGAAATGGAAGACATCTCTTATTCTTACGCCAACCAGTGACTGGGCAATTCATCGCCACAAAGGCATGATATTCTCCCTGCTTTTGCTCCTTCTGGCTATCATGGGTGTTTATGAGTGTTCTCCCCAGTGTGGATGCCAGTTCCATGCTCAAAATGCCGTATCGCGTCATCGAAATCTGTGCGTGATGTGGAAGGCACATCAAATCAAAAGGACATTACGCAGGCAGGAGTTGCATGCTAAGAAGCTGCTAAGGCTCATTGCAAATGGCAAATGCAATGCATCAATATCAGAAGTATGTGAGCCAACATGTGTCATGATAGAAGAGTACTTTAATCAGGTCGTAATTGCATTAGCCGTATACTCCAACTGCAGATCCTCATTGTCTGCCAGTATCACCGGAACCAGAACCAGGGGATTTCAGTCAGAGTGTTGTAGGGAGCAACTTGATAGACGTAGAGCAACCTAGATTAATCTCCCAGGATTTGACCATGGATTGCTCTCCTCATCCTCCCCATACACAGTCGGGGCAAATAAAGCAAAATTACTGACCGCCGTCAAAATATCTATGCATCCTTTACAACAAGATTCCCGAACCACCCACGCCATTATCACCCACCAGACCATCCATTTCAACCTGTGCCATTCCACTCATCCGAAGAGTAATTCTTCACGTCTGAGACACGATTTGTACTGCAGCCAATAGTTTTGGGCTTTATCAGGAGTACCCACATCATCCAACTTACGATCCGGATGCCATCGTTGCTCCTGAGGACCTGGCTAACTATTATCCATCGTCTTCTCAGAGCGTGTCAAATACGGCTTCAATAACCATCGATAAACTGCCACCATGGCCATTCAAGAACATCTCGATCTACCACCTAATGCAATAGATGAATACCGGCAGTAACTCAAAGTTGGAAGGCAAGATCAATCGCCTCGTAAATGATGTCCTTTGTGCAGATGACTTCAAAGCAGAAGACCTTCGCGATTTTCATGTGCAAACTGAAAACAAGATATTTGACAGATCCGAACACTCCCCCCCCCACGATACCCCTTTTCACTCAGATGCTTGGGTAGAGACACCAGTGAAAATCTCGATCCCTTCAGGCGTCAAAAATACAATGGGCAGTGGAACCATTTATTCTGTGGAAGGATTGTACCATCGTTCATTAGTTGCTACAATCGTGGCTGCCTTCTCTGAGGAGACTTCAAAATATTTTCATCTTACTCCCTTCAGACGGTTCTGGAAACCTTCAAACTCAAGCGACCATATGGAGCACGTACACAATGAAGTTTACATGTCCAATGCTTTCATCGATGCCCATGATGAGCTACAGAAGCAACCGTCGGAGCCTGGATGCAATTTGGAGAAGGTCATCGCTGGTCTCATGTTTTGGTCAGACTCTACACATGTTGCAACTTTTGGGACAGCTAAGGTTTGGCCTATCTACCTCTATTTCGCAAATCTCTCAAAATACTTCTATGCTAATGCGAATTTTGGTGCATCTCACTATATCGCATATATTCCTTCGGTAGCTATCTTCTCTGTGACTGCAGTAGACCTCATCACTAAGGGAATATTTAAAGCTTCCAGATCATGTCAAGGATGTCATTACAACCCTGACGCAAAATTCTAAGAGTCGGACCAAGGAGTTACTCACGCATTGCCGCCGTGAACTCATGCACAAGGTATGGTGGATTCTACTTGATCCTGAATTTATACATGCATACCAACATGGAATTATCATTAAATTCCTTGATGGTGTGGTTTGACACGTGTATCCTCGAATATTCACCTACTCGGCAGATTATCCAGAGAAGTGCCTTGTCATTCCCTCTACTCTGTTTCTGACTACTTATACATCTATTGAAGAGTTCTTCTAGCTACTATTCGCCATCTAGGAGCATGTCTATGCCTGCGCTGTACCATTCCTATGAGCGACATTGTTAAGATGGGCTGGATTCGTGATACAACGGCGCGTGTAACCCTGGCCCAAGTCTATATTGCGGATATCATTGTGAAAGTGCGTACATACATGTATGAGCTTGGTAAGTCTACTCGTAGCATCAGTGTGACTAGCCTATTGCAGTCCACATCCATGGTTCCGACTTTAGTGGGTGTCTGTAATCTTCATTGTTTGGGTGCTGATGCAGGTCTAGAATGCGTTTGCCGAGAAGCTCGGTCCCTTTGGATTCAATCCCTTCCCTATGCTGGTTGTCGATGTCCTCCACGAGTTCAAGTTAGGCATCTGGAAGGGGGTGTTCACTCATCTTATCCGTATGTTGTATGCTTCCGCCCCAAGCGGTAGCTTAGTAGCCAAGCTTGACAGATGGTTTGTGCAACTCGTTAAGTGGTTGGTTTGCACTGATGAATAATATTGTGTCAAGGTTTCGACTGGTGCCTTCCTTTGGGCACTCTACAATCCAGAAGTTTTCTGCAAATGCATCTGAGATGAAGAAACTTGCTGCACGAGACTTTGAAGATCTCCTTCAAGTGAGTCAGATATCATGTTTCAATGTAGATATAACTTACACAAGCAAATTAAAGTGTTCTATTCCTGTGTTTGAAGGTCTTTTGCCTGAACCACATAACAAGGAAGTCATGGCCCTTTTGTTTCACCTATCAGAATGGCATGCTTTAGCAAAACTTCGCCTCCACACTGACACCACTCTCAATCTTCTGAGTGCTGTAACAGCTACACTGGGTTGCATCATGCATCAATTTCGCAATGAAACATGCCCGTGTTTCAAAACAAGACTGCTTCCAGGCGAGGCAGCTAAACGGGATCGTCAAAACACTAAGAAGATAATGGCCAGCCTCCAAGAATGAGCGATCAAAGGGGAGTAAAGCTTGCCTTTGTCTCTAGTCATAAAGCACTTATCATGATCTACCCAAACAATTTACCCAACCACTGTAGACACTTCACCAGCTAACAAGACATTGAATTTATCCACCTATAAATTCCATGCCCTCAGTGATTACGTGTCAACCATCCGAGCATTTGGGACAACAGATTCTTATAGCACTCAGATTGTTTGCTCATTTTATCTTTTTCCTTTGTTTCTCCACTAATATATTTGAGCTAGGGAGAGTTCGAACATAAGCTCATCAAGCGACTCTATAGCCGAACTAACAAAAACAATGTCCTCATGCAAGTAGAAAAACATGAGCAGCGGAATACACGATTTTGCTGCGCAAAGGACTGCGCAACAAAACATCCTCACCTGGTTGCCTTGTTACATCCCAGTTCCGACGAACTCCGATGAATTCCGATGAACTCTGACAACTCCGAACACTCCGTACTTTTCACATGTTTCCTACTTATGACGTCCTCTGTCGTCACTATGTCTCAGATATAATTATCTAGCAGGTATATAAGTACTGCATTTTTTCCCCTGTATCTGTAGACAGAATATCGACTAAGTCCCGTCGTTTATCCATCTCCAATCTCTGAATTCAACTCCAAAACTTCAGACCTAACAGTATATTCTGTCTCTAGCTCAGGTTTTTATTCACGATGACACAATGTACTCTTGAACATTTCACGGGATTTTCAACTAGAAGTTGATTATCTCTGACCAACTCTGAAACAAGTCCTGTGTCTCCGACTACGTGTATATTTGAAAGGCTTCCTACTGCTTTTCATGATTGAGAAAATCCGTTATGACCCATAACTCTGCGGACTACTCAAGGTCAAACATCAACTTTGGTTGAAGAGACACCTCAAGTCCAGCCAACTCAGGAAGCTCCAGAACAGGAGACAGCTGAAGAGAGATTGATCATGGCTTTTCAAAATATTGCCACCATCGCTCAAGCTTCTTCTGGAGCTAAACCTGCAAAATCCAAAGTCTGAGAGCCTGATCCTTTTGACGGCTCTGATCCAATGAAACTCTGACCTTTCCTGGTTCAACTTCAATTGAATTTCAAGGATAGGCCTTCTGCGTTTACTTCTGATGAAGCTAAGGTCAATTATGCTATGTCGTTTCTGAAGGGAATAGCGTTATCTTTATTCAAACCTTACCTTTTGGAGACTATTCCTAACCCTCCGTTGTTCCTCTCGGACTTCTCGGAGTTCTGCTCTGAGTTACAGGACCAATTTGGACCTTTGGATCCAATAGGAACTGCTGAAGCGGAATTGGAATCTTTGAAGATGTTCGATAATCAATGGATCGCCAAATATATTGTGCACTTCAATAGACTAGCGGTTCAAGTCCAATGGGATGTTGGAGCACTGCGGCATATCTTTTACCGTGGTCTTCCAGATCGAATCAAGGATCAAATGTCTCAAGTCGGAAAACCAGCCACGTTGGTAGCTATGAAGGAGTTAGCTCAAATGATTGATGCTAGGTATTTGGAACGTAAAGGAGAGCTTAAGCGGGACTCCGGTTGTGCTCCGGCATCTCTGACGAATGCTCCTAAACCACCTTCAACTCCAGTGACACCTTCTACTTTCAAGAAAACTCCTATGAAATCCACTCCGAACTCCGAAATACCATCTCCGAAGCTCAAAAGCGTTATCAACACTATGCTGACTTAAAGCGCATTCCAGCCCCTGATTTCGAAATAGGAACTCAAGCCTTCATAAAGGCCAAGTTTTTCCGAACTACCAGACCCTCCAAGAAACTCTCGGAGAAGAACTTAGGTCCTTTCGAGGTTATTGCCCGAGTTGGAACCCATTCCTATACTCTCCGTTTACCTAGTTCCATGAAAGCTATCCATCCTGTCTTTCATGTATCACAGTTGGAACCAGCCTCACCGAATACGATTCCGAACCAAGTACAACCTCTGCCTCCTCCAGTAATCATAGACGGAGAACCAGAGTTTGAGATCTCTGAAATCCTAGACTCGAAAATTGATAATAGGCGTCGCTTATGCAAATTATTGTATTTGGTTCGTTGGGAAGGCTATGAAGGTACTGATGAAGAAACCTCATGGATCCTTGCTACTGAGCTAGGACATGCTTCAGAACTCGTCTTGGAGTTCCACTCCGCTTATCCAGAGAAACCCAGACCTGACTATTGATTTCTTTCACTCTTATCTATTCTTTTCTTCAATTCAAAAAACATTATCTATTCCATTGAAGGGACTATTTCTACATCCCTTATGGGTAATTCCTCCTCTGACATCTCCAACTCCTCCAATTCCTCCAAACTTTCTCTGCTTTCTCCACTGTCCTTATACTCCCCATCTAACAACTCCTCAGTCCTCTCCATGGACTCCCTCATTCTCTTCATCTCCATTCTCATCTTCCTCATCTCCCCCCGAACTCCTTGCAGCTCCTCCCTCAAATTTGCCATCTCCGACGACTCCACATTTCCCTGTCACCTTTTTCCTCCGTGCTCCGGTTCCTCCGTGGTACTCCGGACGTGTTTCCTTTTTGCTAGTTCTTCCCCAACCCAGCATTTGGCCTTCACCTGTTGGCAGGCGGTACAACTCCAGGCCTTCCCCTGTCCGGTCAGCCACACACACCCTTCCACGCTCCCTTTCCTGACGCAAGGCTCGCACGGAGCCCTCCTAATGAATTCCGGTCAACTCCGGAATAAAGCGGATAAAAAGGAAAGTACTTACGGCCTTCTGATCAAGGCCTCTTGCCACCCTGATCTTTCCTCCGCCGTCATCTCTGCCATCTCTGCTTGCTCCACTGTTCGAGCCGCCTCCTTCGCCCTCCTTGCTGCCTCCCTTTTTGCAGCTTTGGCCACCTTTCTGGCCGCCCATTGGTCCTCTACCAACTGACACTCTTCCTCCGCCCTCCGGGCCTCCTCCGCTTCCTCGCGCTCTCGTTGTTCTTCATTTTCGAGCAGGACTTGGAGCTGTGCGAGTTGAGCTTGGATTTCGTCGCAAGTAGGCATTGTTAATGAAAAAGAGTAATCTGCTGGACCTTGTTATATATGTTCCGATTTCAAACTCCGACGATTCTCCGAAATCCGCCACATTCCAAAACTCCGATTTCTTGGTCATTACCAAATATGGTCAAGTCCGATATGCGGTCTCGAGGGCTCGCCCTTAAGAGGGAGATACTGTTACATCCCAGTTCCAACGAACTCCGATGAATTCCGATGAACTCCGACAACTCCGAACACTCTGTACTTTTCACATGTTTCCTACTTATGACGTCCTCTGTCGTCACTATGTCTCAGATATAATTATCTAGCAGGTATATAAGTACTGCGTTTTTTCCCCTGTATCTGTAGACAGAATATTGACTAAGTCCCATCGTTTATCCATCTCCGATCTCCGAATTCAACTCCGAAACTTCAGACCTAACATGCCTCCTCTAAACAGGATCTACCCTCGTGTACTGCGATTGAAATGCATCACTTTATCTCTGACTCAAAAAACTTCCCCATGAACATTTCCTCCCTTTTAACCATGTATCCAGATGGTGACCCGGCTACCCAGGTATGCAAGTATGTGTAATTGAAATAGAGATTCACACCTTTTTACTAGGGATTCATGGTAAAATTACAAAATCATCTTCTTTATCGACTTCTTGGTCTTGATTATGTGGGTGATGAGCATCACTTTTCAGATGATGATCGTAACACAGTCTGAATCATCAACAATCACCTTTATTCAGCAAGTATCCTGCATGTAAATTATACAACATATGATGTCTGCAGAGATCAGGATATTTTGTATCCTCGCATTAACAAGGTGGACATCATGGTGTTGTCTTGTGAATCTGGTTCCGATGCCCATCCATTTTGGTACACACGTATCATCGGCATCTTTCATGCTGATATCATGCATGTGGGGCCAGATTCTAGAAACCATTCCATTCAGTGAATGGAGTTTCTTTGGGTACAATGGCTTGGCGTGGATCTAGACTACTGCTAGGGTTTTCGGAGGGCACAATTGCCAAAGATTGGCTTCGTTCCAGATACCGACAATGGCGCCTTTGGATTTCTTGACCCTTCTGTCATTATCCACGGATGTCATCTAATTCCTGCTTTTAGTCAAGGCCGGAGTGTGGAGCTACTGTCTTTGCAGGGATCGGCTGGTCGCCCACCTGGTGAGGTCGATGATTGGGAGGCATTCTACATCAATTTGTCAGTTCTTTCATTACCAACCTGGCTGACATGCACTGAACATTTTTTCAGGTTCGTCGACAGGGACATGGTCATGCGATACCTTCGTGGAGGTGTTGGTCACTACCACAATGACATACCTTCCAGTGTTTTTAACCATGGAGATGGTGACCTTGAGGAGGAAGAGGAGGCCAAGGATGGCAGCTATGACAAGAGAGAAGAGAATATGGAAGGCCAGATGGTTCATGAGTTGCAAGATGATGATACAGACGAAGAAAATGAGGATGAAGAAGACAGTAATGATGAAGATGAAGAGGGTTGTTGCAGTGATGACAAGGACCATGAAAGCAACTTCGAAGATGATCTTCCTCTATAATTCATGTCAATGGATTCGTGAAGTGTCATTCCTGGGTTAGTCCCCAAGTGTAACCCATTGTTAGTGTATTAACTGTTGACCCAGGATCACATTCGCAGAGAACCACTGATAGGACGACCTCTGTATGCAAGCTATTGTAAATTTCGGCATTATAATGCACAGAATATATGTGGTGAGGTGTCCTCCTTGTGGTGCCCCATTTTTTTCTTTCTTGCTGTGATGAATCATTTTCTCGCAGTCTACATATCTCCTCCACAGCGCTAGGTCCCAGTATGACCTCCCCTTAACCATATCAACATGCTCCACAGCTGCAATCTACAATTTCAACTTGAACATCAATACCCCTCCTCTCCATTATCAACATATCAATACTTGCCATCAATCTGACTGAGAATATCACTCCTTCCCCCCCACTCAGATGTATCACTGTTGGTGATTACATTATCACTGGCGATTATATCGTCACTGCAAATTGGGTAAGCACTCATCCACAACC
Organism: Porpolomopsis calyptriformis; assembly: GCA_951640195.1. Lineage (NCBI taxonomy): Eukaryota > Fungi > Basidiomycota > Agaricomycetes > Agaricales > Hygrophoraceae > Porpolomopsis > Porpolomopsis calyptriformis. Next base: position 1,245,921 of record OX621171.1, on the reverse strand, counting down.
CACCCACCCCTTCTTTTTTACAAGGATGGGCCGCATAAACCAACCCATTGTTGTTGGAAGCGCGCTGGGTTCACCCCTTGCTAATCTGCCTGCTAACTCAAATGGGGTGTGTATTTGCAAACAGATATTGAGTATGCACCATTTGTTTCAATGGGCATTTTCTTGACTGATTAACAATGCTAGAGTGTCTCAGACGCTTCACGGAATGGTTAGCATGGAGGACTGCCTGAAATTTTCTTTTTTATTTTTTTTAATTGTATTACGACACAATAAGACTACTGGGCGTTGGCTGACAGGGATGCCCACCCATCCAGACACGCTTATGTCAGCAAGCAACCTCGCACTTGTTTACAACTTGCAAGGATGATACAACGAGGCTGAGACACCCTTCAAGAGGGCGTTAGCTGGCTACGACGGCCATCTGGGTGCTGACCGACCACCCATCCACGCTTACATCAATGCACAACCTCGCAGGCATTTACCGGTCACAGGGATGGCACAACAAGGCTGAGACACTCTACAAGTCGGTGGTAGCTGGCTACAAGGACCATCTGGGTGTTGACCACCCAGACACACTTACGCCGGTCAACAACCTCACATTTGTTTATCAGTCACAAGGACAGCATGACGAGGCTGAGATGCTCTACAAGTGGGCGTTAGCCGGCTACGATGGCCATCTGGGTGCCAACCATCCACCCATCCATGCTTACGTCGGTGACAACCTCGTAGGCATTTACTGGTCACAGGGACAGCACGACAAGGCTGAGATGCTCTACAAGTGGGCGTTAGCTGGCTACGAGGACCATCTGGGTGTCAACCACCCAGACATGCTTACCCCAGTCAACAACCTCGCATTTGTTTACCAGTCACAAGGACAATACAGCGAGGCTGAGATGCCCTATGAGTAGTCATTAGCTGGCAGAGAGGACCATCTTGGTGCCGACCACCCATCCACGCTTACGTCAGTTCACAACCCCACACTTGTTTACAACTCACAAGGACGACCGATGAGGCTGAGATGCTCTTCAAGCAGGCATTAGCTGGCAGAGAGGATTTATGGATGATACGATGAGGCCAAATACTCTACAAGCAATCACTAGCTAGCTACGAGGATGCATCTAGGTGTTGACCTATTCACAAGACCCTTGCAAGAGCATGTAATATATTTTCTCAGTTTATGCAGCTGTTAGAATATATTCAGAAACTAGTGATCCGACTGAATTGATTGCCTTGTCATGTAATGTAATGTCATGTGGTGGGAGATTTATACCAAATTGTAGGTTACGAAATGGAATCCCGAATTTCCTGATGTTTGTTAGTGAAGAAGGGAGATACACCTATTGCAGAGTGCAGGATATTGTTGTTGGCAATAGTAGGGATATCCAATTGTCTTGTTGGTAGTTGATATATATGCAGAGGTATTATTCAAGGATTTGGTTGATGCATTTATTTTGTCTGTTGGTTTGTAGATGGTAGGCTGTGGACACATTAGACTTGATACCTAAGAGTTTGCATAGGGAAGACTAGAACTTTGAGATAAATAGTTTGCTTCAGTTAGAGATGATGTTGTGCAGGGCTCTGTGTTTTAAGAATACATGCTTGAGGTAGGTCATGGACAGTTGCAGAGTAGTGTCTGTGGACTTTCCTTCTATAAATAGTGTAGCTTTGGTGAGGCAGTATACTATAACAAGGAAGGAGTTGTATCCTTTGGAAGGGGGGAGTCCTTTAATAAAGGCCATAGAGATTGAGCTCCAGGGTTATAGAGGGATTGGTAGGAACTTGTGTAGGCTGTAGGGTTTATGGTGAATTGTCTTGGTGTATCAGCAAAGGTGACAGGTGCAGATGTAGATAGTGATATAGCATTGAAGTTTAGGCTAGAAGTATCTGCAGTGTACAATTTGAATTGTCTTGTGGATACTGGGCTAGCTAGCTAGTTGGTGATCATAGTAGTTACTGAGGATCTCAGAGTGAAGTTTGTTATTGTCAGGGATGTAGATAAGGTCCTTTCTCTTGAGGTGTTCATTAGAGGAGTTAGAAGGTTCCAAGGGGTTAGGTTCCACAGTGGTTTATAAGCAGCAGATTTGTTCTTACCCATATGGTGTCACAACTGTAGTTGCAAGTCTTCTCATTGATCACAAGGCAGGCCTTGGAGCTTAATAAGTCTAAGAGGATATAGAAAAAGGTTCTGACAGGAACGTCTTTGTAAAGGGTGATGATCCCTTCCATGTTAAGTTTGACTTCTACAAAGAAGTTCTGTTGTGGGTTAAATCCGTTACGTGCCTCTGCTGAGAGTTTTGGGAAAATAGGCATGAACAGTTGGTTTGGTAATAATGGGTTTATGTTTCTCTTTTCTTGTTCTGGTGGAAAAGAAGTCTGATGATTCTGATTGCGTTCGTGCTACTACAAGTAATCTCACAGGAGGACGAAGTGATGATCCACTTCGCCCTCAGGGTTTATATAGTATTTCTAAAATAGGAGTCATTATGAGTCAGCCTCCACAGTCACCCCATTTTCTATTGTTCACAGCCTTCAGTTTAAGGTTTGTCATTGTTCCTAGTCATTCTGCAAAAGGCTGTGTGCTTCTGATGACTCAATTCTATTGGGCATAGCCTTTCCACAGAATGAGGCTGTGTCATCTCATGACTGGTTTCTATTGTTCTTCTGGTCATGAGATCGCCATTGTTTCTATCTCTTGCCCAGCGTATCAGGTTTCTCTTCTTTGACTGAGGAACCTCCTTTTGGACTTCCCTTTGTTTCTGAGCATATAAAAGGTGTGGGGTTGTATCCCTATGCTTCAGTTCAATCCTTGTCAATCATCATGACTCCTTCCCACCAAGGCCACTACGTCCGATTCTTCAAGCAGTCTGGAGTGGTGCACCGCACTGCTCCTGTCTTTCTCGATTGCGATTCGTTTCTCTACTACCTCCAGCGCATCCCCTCCGACGCCGACCTCTGTTGGTCTTCCTTCTCCTGCTTCGCTTGCGGTGGCAAGCACAAAGTCAAGAAATGTCCGTTCGTTCGCTGGCCAATCCAGCATGCTTGTGGGTTGATGGAGGATCCGCTTGGTGAGTATTTTGTTTTGTCTTTATTAGTCTGTGTTTGTTGATAATAGGCTTTCCCTTTCTTAGCTTGGGATGATGACGCCCCTCCCCCTACTTCCCAGCTCCCTTTAGAGGAGCAGGTTAATTGGGGGTCTGACAAGTGGGCTGATTCCCTCCCTTCTGTCAAGAAGGAGGCAGTTGACTGGGCTGCCAGTCCCCCCTTCTGTCCTTGGACCCCTGGTCCAATGAGTTCTTTATCTAGTGGTAAGCTCTCAATTCTCTCGCTCTCTTCATGATTGTTGACTCTTTATTCTTAGTGGAAGATTTGTCGTCGTCGTTGACTAACGTCAACATTAAGATCAAGGAGGAAGAAGTTCCTCCTAGTTTGTTATAGAGTCCCACCAATGATTGGTTGGGTGAGGAAGCGAGGAAGATAGCAATGAGTTTCGTCGAGGGGAAGGCTGCTGAGTTGCAGGCCTCCGGTGGTGACACTAATGGGGCAATCTACTGGGGTAATAAATTGGCCACTTTAGATGGTCAAGTAGTTTCTAGTCTTGTAGAGTTTTTGAGAGATAGTATGGTGCAGGAGATTGCCAAGATGGACTAGTATAAATAGTTAGTCGGACATGGACTCCTCCTTTTGTACAAGTAGTTTCCGCTTGCCAACAAAGACAGCCCCCCCTCCAAAGAGAAAAGGCATAGAAAAGAAAGGAAAAGAACAAAGAAAAGAGAGGAATTTTAAGAGAGTGAACGCCAATTTCATGACAGGCCACTACGTTCGATTCTTCAAGCAGTCTAGGGTGGTGCACCACACCGCTCCTGTCTTCCTTGATTGCGATTCTTTCCACTACTACCTTCAGCGCACCCCTTCTGATGCTGACCTCTGTTGGTCCTCCTTCTCTTGTTTTGCTTGCGGTGGCTAGCACAAAGTTAGGAAGTGTCCATATGTTTGCTGGCCAATCCAGCATGTTTGTGGCTTGATGGAGGATCCACTTGGTATGTATCTTGTTTTGTCTTTATTAGTCTGTGTTTGTTGATAATAGGCTTTCCCTTTCTTAGCTTGGGATAATGACGCCCCTCCCCCTACTTCCCAGCTCCCTTTGGAGGAGCAGGTTAATTGGGGGTCCAACAAGTGGGCTGACTCTCTTCCTTCCATCAGGAGGGAGGCAGTTGACTGGGCTGCCAGTCCCCCCTTCCATCCTTGGACCCCTGGTCCATTAAGTCCTTTATTTAGTGGTAATGCTCTCAACTCTCTCGCTCTCTTCGTAACCGCTGATCCCTTATCTTTTTAGTTGAAGATTTGTCCTTGTCGTCGACCAATGTTAATGTCAAGATTGAGGAAGAAGAAGTTCCTCCTAGTTTGTTGTAGAGTCCTACCAACGATTGGCTGGGTGAAGAGGCGAGGAAGATAGCGATGGGTTTCATCGAAGGGAAGGCTGCTGAGTTGCAAGCCTCCGGTGGTGACACTAATGAGGCAATCTATTGGGGTAATAAGTTGGCCACTTTAGATGGTCAAGTAGTTTCTAGTTTCATAGAGTTCTTGATGGACAGTATGGTGCAGGAGATTGCCAAGACAGACTAGTTTAGGTATTTAGTTGGACATGGACCCCCTCCTTGTGCAAATAGCCTCTGCTGCTAATAAAGACAGCCCCCTTCCAAAGAGAACAGTCATAGAAAAGAAAGGAAAAGAACGGAATTTTAAGAGAGTGAATGCCAATTTCATAACATATGGGTCATTTTTGAGGTCTTGATCTTGTAGTTGATGGAGGTGATGTCTATAGTGATTGCAGCAAGGTATTGACTGGCTTTAAATATGGACTAGAGGTTGTGTAGGTTGGCTAGGGTGTAAGCACTATCCTTCCCTTGAGGATACATATTGGGTCATCAGGTAAGAGTGTTAGCCTTGGTGCTTAAGTAGCTGGGGTGGAATTTTACAACAAAATTGAATCTGGAAAGGTATTCTAACCATCTAGCTTAGCAGCAGGATAGCTGTTTAGTAGTGGTGAAGGATTCCAGGTTGTTGTGGTTGGAGACAATAAGGATTTTATACTTTGATCCTTCTAGGTATACATGCCATTCATAGAAAGCTTCAGATATAGCCAGTAGTTCTTTATCATAGATGTTGTAGTTGAGTTCTGTGGGTTGCATTATCCTTGAGAAGTAGGTAACAGGGTGCATAACTCCAGTGTTGCAGTTGATTTGGGAGAGTATAGTGGCAATGGCATAGTCAGATTTATTAGTCTCTAGGACTATAGGGTTATCTGGGTCAAAGTGTGTTAGTATAGGTGTGGAGGTGAAATCATCTTTTAGTGTAGAGAAGGCTTCTTCACATTTTGGGGTCTAGGTGAATGGGGTGTCCTTCTACATGAAGGTATAGAGGGGACAGGCTATTCTAGAGTAGTTATGAATAAAGTGGTAGTAGAAGTTTGCAAAGCCTAGGAAGGATTGTACTTCTTTGACTTTTGTTGGGGTAGGCTATTTGTGGATGATCTTTGTCTTTGCAGGGTCTATTGAGACACTATTGGGTGATACTATATAGCCTAGGCATCCCACCGAATCTATGTGGAAGAAGCACTTTTCAGGTTTAGCATGGAGATTGTAATTGCAGATGTGTTGCAGTGCTCTGCAGATATGGGTGCAGTGTTCTTTGATGTTTGTGGAGAATATCAGAATATCATCCAGGTAGATGACTACACAGTTGTTGCTCATATCTGAGAAGACTTCATTCATAAAGTGCTTGAATACTACAGGGGAATTGGTAAGACTGAATGGCATAATGAGAAATTTGAAAGATCTGTAGCAAGTGTAGATAGCAGTTTTCCATTCATCTCCTTAGCAGGTGTGGATGTTGTTGTATCCTATGTGTAGCTCAATCTTGGAGTAGATTTTAGCTTTGCTAAAACAGTCTAGGATAGTGCTGATAAGCAGAAGGGGGTACCAGTTCTTTACTGTTACTTTGTTCAATGTGCAGTAGTTAGTGCATAGGTGGAGGGATCTATCCTTCTTTAGTGCAAAGAGGACAGGGGTGCCAGTGGGGGATCTGGATGGTTATATGAATCCCTTTTCAAGCATTTCATCCAGGAATTTGCAGAGGGTAGTCAGTTCCTTTTTAGACATATTGTAGATGGGTCCCTAGGGTAGTTGTATTATGATGTGTCCTGTTTTCATCTTATCTTATCACAATTTTCTAATCTTATCTTACCTTCCACTGTAACCACTGTGACATGTGATGTGACATGTGACACTCATGTAATCAGAGTTATATTTGCCATTAGTTGGTGATAATATAATCCACTGATACAACCCTTCCATCCCCTGAGCCCTGTATATTCAACTATATGAATACTAGATACCTATCAAGTCCTTCGAACACAAATATGAACCCTTCAAATGCTGCTAATAGCTTCTGAATGTCCTGAATGAGTTCAAGAATTATCAAACTCTCCAAATGCAAGTGAAGGTTTCTGAATGCGAATGAAAGTTTGCATATCAAAGGGAAGATACTATACAAAGGCTTGTATTCTCTTCTATTTCTCCCTTTCCATTTGACTTCTTCATTCCTATTCACTACATTCCCCTTAGATCATTAGAAAGGCCCCCTTTTATTATATACACTCAAAAGGATCCTTGTCTCAGAAGATATATATACTGTATGTTGTAGCTAGTGATAAAACAAGTTAGATATTCATTTCCCTCTCACTCTCAAGTCCAGATCTTCACTGAGACTTCCTCTCAAATTCCTCTTTCAATTGTCCAACTTCTCTGATCCTCAATCAATCACGTTTGCAAATGATCAAAGACTTCCTTTTCATGATCATTGATCATAGGCTGTGTTAAGACTCTTATAGTCATCCTCACACCTTGTTCTGTGTTCGGGTCTCATACATGAAGCAGACATATCATTTTGGAGCCCACTGTGAGGGCCCACTAGAAATCTTAAAAGATTCCTTCAACTCAGCTCTTCAAACCACTATTCCCAACACTGTCAGGGTTGTAGTTTTTCAATTCTCTTTTCCTTATCTCCATGTAATTCCTTGTCTTATCTTGGGATTCCCCATAGTCTTTCCTTGGGATTCCCTATAGCCTTATCCCAAGACTTTATCCATATATGGACTTACTTCATTTCTGTTCATGTTTCACCCCCTTATGATTCATCATCAATCATAATGACTCATCCTTATCTCTAACTCATTTTATGTCACACTGACTCACACTGATAAGTAGTCAGTATATGAAGGGGACCTCTTGTATGTATCAGACCTTAAGTCTGATTCCTCATTAGCTACCAAATAACAAGGACTTAGAACAATACTCTATCTCTTGGGACAGAACATCCAAAGTAAAATGTGTTCTGAACAACTGGTTTATAACAAACACAATCAGGTTACTCAAAGCATAACCCAACAAGATAGATTGACTCAAAACATTGACCTGACCTAACTACTATTTCCCAACTCTTCAAATTGAAATCTGATTTCAATCAACTAACCCAATTCACCCAATGAACCATCCTCTACCTTATCCCTTTCATCATTATCCTCTATCTCTACAATGACTATAACAACTCTACCAACTCTAGTTATGCCCACTTGTGGTCACTTGACTACCCCACAATTCAATCCTGAACAATCTCAAGAACTTAGAAGATACTTCCAGGACCTCAGAGGCTGTTTTGTTAATTGTAGCATCAACAATAACAATGCTAAAAAGACCTACACCTGCAAATATGTTGACATTGATACTTCTGAACTTTGGGAATACCAAACAGAGTTCCAAGCTGAATTCATTACCACCATTTATAAGCTCTATCCAGGATTGGAAGATGATCAAAAGTGGTCTATCACCAATATGGACAAGATAGTCAGAGAACAACTTTGACTAGGGATTATGAATACAAACAAATTAGGAGCATATTTCTAATCATTCCTTGTGATCACCAAATTCCTGCAATTGAAGAATAGAATCTCTGAAGCAGAACATAGTTGTGCTTTCATCTGAGGATTCCAACCCAAACTCTGGTCTAGAATCATGTGACAACTGGAAATCAAGTTCCCCAATCACTTCCCCAATGATTCTTATGGGGTAAACAATATCAACAAGGCAGCCCATTTCATTCTCTATGGAACATCTCTAAACACTTTCTTACCATGCAAAACTACAACTTCTATGACAGCTACCTCCCCTGCCACTAAGCAAGAAGACCTCAGTGTCTTCATGGAGTGACTTATAACAATGCTTATCAAAACCTTTGACAATAGAGGTCCCCCGAAATGAAACCCACCCCCTCAATTGCCATAGTCTTCAGAATAATAACCCAATGCTCCTGACCTGTTTGAGCCAAAAACCTGTGTCTTCTGTGGAAGTCCCAATCACTTTATCAGAAGCTGCCCAACCTGCCACAAATATATTCAAAATGGTCAATATAAGACAAATTTCAAAGGAAGGATCATACTCCCAAATGACAGGTTTGTCCCCTAGCAAATGCCTGGAAAAACCTTGAAAGAACAAATGGACAAATAATATAAACAAAACCTGACTCTAACTACTGGAATGATGTATGGAATTTTAGCTAGTACCAATCGCAATCCAGCAACTGAAACATTCAAACTATCTGCCAATAAATGGATTGCTACTTGTAAAAAAGACATTTTCACATTAAGGAGCAAAAAGACATTTGATAGAGTAGAGATTGTTTAGCCTCGATGACAAGAACTGGAAAAAGAGAAAGTAGCTGATAAACTATTGAGTGCTCTGATCACAACCACCCCAACTCAACCAGCTATACTGGAACATCCATTCTCGAAAGCAAAAGAGTCCAACTATGTACTGCCCCACATCTGAAACTTTGGCTCTCTGATGGCAAAGAGAGACAAAGACCCTTCATACCACACCCAAGCACCAATCTAAGACTTGAAAATTGCTTCCAACATCTATACCCATTCAATGAAAACCCCTTGAGTTATGCTTTCCCCTGAAGAGCTGCTATCCCTCTCACCCAAAGTTGGATTGAAGGTTTGAGAGGCAGTAACTCCTAAATGAACTCAGCCTACTAGTCAACTGATCATGATCAAAACCATCAAAGTAGAAGCTATTCCAAATGACGCTCTCCTCTATTGCAACAATGATAATTGTTCCATTACTGTTCCCAACCCCTATGAATCTTATCTGAACACCCTCTTATCTGATAAAACTCCTCACACTGTTACAGTTGCAAATGAATTGCAAGCTCTCCAATCGATCATAGTGCTGATCGATTATAAAGAAACAATTGAATGTATCATTAATCCCAGATCTCAGATTATCACCATGTCCAAAGCCATTTGTCATAATTTAGGACTAATCTACAACCCAACTATCCAACTCAACATGCAATCAGCTAATGGCAAAATAGACCAATCCTTAGGTCTCACAAGGAATGTCCCCTGTTAGATCAGTAATATAACCCCTTACCTTCAGATTCATGTTATTTGTACTCCCACCTATGATATCTTGCTTGGAAGACTGTTTGACATTTTAGCACAAAGCCTTGTCAATAATTTTGCCAACAAAAACCAGATAATCACTATTTGTGATCCAAATAGTGGTAAGACTATTACTATTCCAATGATTCCATGAGGTCTACTGAAATGCTATTCAGATTTTTGCTCATTGAGGATTTGATTCCTGATCAAGGAGAGATTGTGATAATCCTAGATTATGACCACACTACATCTATGCTATCTGTCAATTCCTATATGCCACTACGCGCATCAAATAAAGTTTCAACAGTTTCCTATGCTTATTTATCCACTTGTAACCTTCCCAACCTTATCTCTAAATTCCAATCAACCAGTGATTGACCTTCCAATTGTGACTGTTTTGATCAATTGATGGAAATTGCAACCTTCCTTTCATCGAAAAAGAAATATAAACCCATCTCAAAGAAAGTTTGCTCCATAGTAGCTAAACTCCCCAACAAGTTCCAAATAATCTGAAAAATCCTTGGTGATCCACTCACAGACATGCCAATACTCAACCCAAACCCCCCAACATTTACTCCTACTGAATGATATACAATCAAATGAAAGGAGCTTTTTAATAAAGCTTACCCTAGAGATTTCCTTTGGCCTCAGAAAAGGGCCCTCCACGATTTCATGAGAAAACAAGATCTTGCCTTCACCTGGAATGACTCTGAATGAGGACATTTTAGATCTGACTTTTTCCCTCCCATCAATCTTCTGGTTGTACCACATATGCCTTGGGTACAAAAGAATATCCCAATTCTACCAGGTACAGTGATCCAGCACTCCTTGACATAGTATCACTCCTTGACACACTTGGCTTCACTACTCTCAAATCACACCTAATCTATTAGGTCCACTAACAAAAGTTGATCAGATATGCTTATACTATGTATATTAAAATTCTTGAATTTTTTGAAGTGGTTGAAGCCACATCTGAGACATTACACTAAATTTGCTAAATTTGGAACTTTGACAACTTTTCAACAGCTCCTGCATCTGTTGTCCTTTAGATAATGACAAATGTAAAAATTGGGACAGAAAATGTTGGACAATAGCTACAATTTGACTACAAAAACAGGATAATTGGGCACGAGTTGAAATGAGGAAAAATCAGGCAAAAAAATGTCATGTTGAGTGTAACATTGTGCATGTGAGATTTGATCATCATGCATACTCCCTTCTCTAGGGCTTTGCCTACCACATCCAATTGACAGCTGATAGCCAATTATCACAATGGTAGGACGCGCTCTTTCTGAAAGGGTCAAGAATCAAGTGAGATGACAGGCAGAGAACAAGCGTTATCAGGCAGCTATCGACATCTATCTACATGAGCAAGAGAAACCAGAGGGGATGAAAAAACACGGCCTTCGCATCATTGCACAAAAACACAATATCAATTACAGTACTCTTGGATGCCTTGTGAAGGGGGGGCAATCATTATCCACATTTAATGCGTCAAAAAGGAAACTTACTTACCCAGAAGAGCGCATTCTTGTGGACTTCATCTTGGAATCTGCCAACTGTGCATGTCCATTGACTTTGTCAAACATCAAAGAGCATGCGAATGCAATTATTGCACATCGGGAAGTCCCCAATAGGGAGGTAGGAGAGTCATGGGCTGGGACATTCCTGGAGAGGTACAGAGATGAACTACAGACTCATTGGTCTAGCCCATTAGTGACAGAGCAAGCAAAAAGTCTAAACAAGGAAGTGGTTGAGCATTGGTTTAAGCTTGTGGAGGAAATGCTAGTAGCAAGAGGGATCAAGAGCTATAATATCTATGGTATGGACGAGAGTGGATTCCCACCTTCTCATGCTGGGATGGAGCATGTCGTTGGCCGACAGGGGTCAAACATCCAGCACCGGGCTGGTAGCACAAATCGAGAGAATGTTACAGTGCTTGTCACCATTTGCGCTGATGGAACCACACTAAAGCCAACAATTATCTTCAAGGGGCGCAACTTCATGAAGAGTTGGGGTAATGACAACCTGTCAGAAGCATCGTGAGCCTCATATTGTTACACCTTGAGAATATAAATTTACATGGATAACACCAGAATCTGTGTCTCAGAAAATGGCTGGACTGATGGGGGTCTTGCTCTTCAATGGATGATCAACAACTTTGATCCGCAAACAAAAGACAAGGCCACAGGCGAGACATGAGTCCTTCTAATGGATGGCCCTAGCTCGCACTACACAGCAGACCTATTGGAATATTGCGTAGCAAACAATGTTGAAGTTATCAGCTACCCACCACATTGCACACATGCATTACAAGGCCTCGATGTTGTCTGCTTTGCAAAGATGAAAACTGTCTGGAAGGCCGAAATTAAAGCATTCGAGGAGTTGCATAAACGACTAGTAGAGAAGGCCGACTTCTGCAGTGTCTTCGGTAGTGCATTCCTTCAAGCATTCATGAAAGAAAATGTCGAGGCTGCCTTTGCTGCCACTGGAATCCACCTGTTCAACCCAAATGTGATCAAACCCGAGCAGATGAAGCCTGCTGAAGCTACATCAACTTGATCATCTTTCCTCCTTCCACAGTCGAGCCCGGTCCGTGCTATAATGACAGCTTGCCGCAACTATGAATTTACCTACCAAGAATGCCCCCCCGATTCACCCACCACCACCAGACCGCTGCCTGACAATGCCATCAACCCTGCACTGCAAAGCTCACCGAAATGCCAACACAATCCTGCTTCAGATTCAGATCTTGCCACACCATCGAAGTGGATGTGCCTTCTTGCCACTGGTCTGGGAAAGACATCGTCAGGTTCCATTCTCGTCTCAAAGGCCCGTGTCTCTCACCTAGAGATGTCAAAACTTATTACTTCACCTGTTGTGGAGCATGTCCCCAATGAACTGAAACATCCCGACTGGTCACTCCTACAATCGTCAACCTCATTATCTTCACTCTCAAAAAATGGACTGGAGAAGTACTGCGAGGCTCTTGCGGAGAGTCTTGAATGTTCACAAAAGGTCATTGCGGCGCAGCAAATCATTAACGAGGGTGCAAATGCACAGCTGGTGGTAATGAACCTCACTCACGCCAAGCTGAATCAAAGTCTGCATGCGAGAGAGACAAGAAAGAAGACAGACTGAACAATCATGTATCCTGGAGGGAAAGGACGCCATATGACGGCTATGGATGTCATCCAACAGAAGCGGAAGTTAGAGGAGGACAAGGAGCAAGAGGAAACAGAAAAGGGGCAGCGGAAAGCAGAAAAAGAAAGTCGGAAAACAGAAAAAGAGTGGCTAGAACGGCAGTGGAAGGTGGTCCTAGATGGATATTTGCATGAAGTTGCCGAGTGGGAGGAGAAGTGTAAGAAGTTGCAAGGGCAGCATGTGTTGGTAAAAGACTTACCCAAGAGACCCAAACGGCCGCTGAAACCAAAATCGAAGGCATTCGAGGATGATCTGCAGGACAATGAGGGGGACGGTGCTGAAGACGATGGCGATGGTGGTGCGGGAACGTAGATAGAGGCCTGTCACACACTGTGTCAAGGAGTGAATTTTGTGACAAAATCACCCTCTCCACCAATTGACTTCATTCTTCAACTTCTTCCTTGTAGCCCGTTTATAAATGTAGTAGAATTATGCTCAAGAACCTACCCTACAATACTGTCAACTCAGAATTGCGTAAATATTTGCATGAGGAGCACACCACACCGATCTCAACTAGGTGTGTCAAGGAGTGCCGGATCACTGTATCTATTATGAAGTCTGCAAAGTGATCTAGCAAAAAATCGATGCTGGAGTTTACAAACCTTCACACTCCTCCTATTGATCGCAATGGTTCACTGTTCTAAAGAAGGGAGGAAAAGAACTTAGAATCATTCATAGCCCTGAACCACTCAATCAAGTTATGATTTAACACTTAGGAGTAACTCCAATCCCTGAACACTTAGCTAAACAGTTTAGTGGCCAATCCTGCAGTGCTATGTTCAATCTTTACATCAGATGTGACAAATGAGTGATTGTGCCTTCATATCATGATCTAACCACTTTCCAAACACCCTATGGGGCTTATCGACTAGTTACCCTACCCATGGGATGGACGAATTCTGTGCCAGTCTTTCATGATGACATTACCTATATCCTCCAACCAGAGATTCCTGAGTTTACAATCCCTTATATCAACAATATCCCTGTGAAAGGTCCCATGACTTGATATGTATTACCTGATGGATCCTATGAAACGATTCCAGAGAACAATAGAATTTGACAATTCATGTGGGAACACTTCAGGAATCTCAATTGAATAGTCCAGCAAATGAAATATTGCAGCAGAACCATGTTAGGCTATAAATTGTTCTTGTGTGCAGAAGAAACCATCATTCTCAGACATTGATGTACTCACTTAGGGTGACTACCTGATGAATCACATGTGTTAGTGATCTGAAACTGGGGTCCCTGTAAAGACCTCTCCAAAGTTTGAGCCTTCCTTGGCACTATTGGTGTTGTTCGAATTTTGATTCACAACTTCGCGCATCAAGCACATCACTTAGTCAAGCTCACTAGGAAAGATATGCTCTTCAAATTTGGTCCCAATCAGGTTGCTGCTCAAGAGGACCTAAAACAAGCCCTTCTAGAATTGCCTGCTCTATGAGTTCTCAATTATACTTCTGACACTCCTGTAATACTTACCATCAACACCTCCTATATCACTGTTAGTTTTTACCTGTGCCTCATTGGCATCTAAAACCTCATTATAGAAGTTGATGCTCACTATATCAAAGGAATGCTAGCAAATCCAGACATTGTGCCCCAAGCTAGTATTAATAGATGGATCATATTGCTTCAGTACACTAATACATCATGCCAGGAAAATCCTACATCTGCAACTGCACAAAGTACTGTGGAAACCCTCCAAAACCAGTCTCGGGGGCAACATACTACAGCCATGCTCCCTTTCGCAACTGGGATGCGTTTACCCCTAGATTCCATGATTGGATTTCATTGCATGTAGCCCAAAAACTACCTACTTCCAGTCAAATACGCTTGCGCGGCTTTGGAGAAAATGGAAACCAACCCCCAAGGAAAAGGCGGAAGAGGATGGCAGAGGATAGTCCTATTGACAGTACACAGATAGATCAGCAAGTATGTTCTATAAGTGATCTTTGTTCGTACATAGCTTACCTTCATGTCCATCCTAAGGGGGAACATATGATCAACAACAACCTGCCAGACCCTCCAGGATCCTCTGTAAATTCTGGTGTAGACTGGGGGGGAATCAATCCTGGAAGCCTTGCAGATCAGGAAACTGATCCGGACGAATGCCTTGGAGATAGGATGGAAACCCATCCTCCTGCAGAAAATACTTCGAATCAACAAGACATTGAAGAAGAGTCAGCTCACATTCAAATGGAGGAGATTCGCATCACTCACCAGCTCATCCGACTTCTGCGAAATGCATCCCTGGGTGATGCACACGACCATCTTGATGCAGAATCCATCGAGCATCTTCGTAACCCTCCCAAACATACCCTCACTGTCGAAGATCCCGATTTGCATCTGTCAATCAATATCTATCTAGCAGTGCATCAAGGGAAACTTACAGTTCCATCTGCGAGAACCTGATCTGCTGATACCCTGACAGCCAAATGCTGTCATATGACCAAGTGAAATATAAGGTTACTGAGCTAAGCGGTATCGTTCCAATCATGAATGATATATGCATTAACTCCTGTGTGGGCTTCACTGGTCCTTGGTCTGAGTGCGAGTGCTATCCTAGGTGTGGTGAGAATCGATATACCGAAGTGAAAAAACGAAATAAGATGAAGAAACGAGCTCACCAACAATTCCTGACCATCCCTATTGGTCCCCAACTCCAGGCACTTTGACGATCACCTGAAGGCACTATCAATATGAGGTATCAAGAAAGATGGACAGCCAAACTACTCACTGAACTCCAAGAAAATGGGGGCAAGATATCTGCCTATGATGACGTTCTATGTGGAATTGACTACCTCTCGGCGGTAAAAAGCGGTAGGATCAAGAACCGCGATATGATCTTGATGTTCTCAGTCAATGGTGCTCAGCTCTACTGAAGCAAAGTGTCTAACTGTTGGATGCAAATCTGGATCGTCATCAACCATCCTCCTGACACCCGCTATAAGAAAGTACATGTCTTACCTGGTATGATTATCCCTGGGCCTAACAAGCCCAAAAACTGCAACTCTTTCCACTTCCCAAGCTTGCACCATCTTGCAGTGATCCAAAACGATGGACTCAAAATTTGGGATGCAAGCTGGAAGGAGACTTTTGTCTCTGACCTGTTTTTCTTTCTTGCTTGCACTGATAGTCCTGCAATGGCAGCCCTGAATGGATTTGTTGGTCATCATGGCAAGGCTGGATGTCATACTTACTGCCCCCTCAAAGGCTGTCACAAACCTGGGGGATCTCACTACTACCCAGTCTGCCTCAAGCCCATTGGATATGTAGTTGATGGGTGCGATCATCCTGATGTTCCACTTCAAAACTTGACAATGGACACTCGAACTGTGGAAAATTATGAATGTAACCTCAAGTTCCTAGAAGAGTCAAGGAACCAAACTCAATATGAAAACTGCCACTTGGAGACTGGAATTTGCAAGCCAATGATCTTTACTGGGCTTCCTCGATGGCTTAGTATTCCTGGAATCTTCAGTCTGGATTTAATGCACTTACCTGCTCTCAATGCCCCAGATCTCCTACTCAAGCTGTGGCGAGGAACCTTTGATTGTGATGCAAATAATGATTGCAAAGACTGGCCGTGGGCTAAGCTGAAAGGTGTTGTCTGGAAAAGACATGGAGAAGAGGTAGCACAGGCAACACCATATCTGCCTGGTTTGTTTGATCACCCCCCTCGTAACCCAGCAGAAAAAATCAATAGTGGCTACAAAGCTTGGGAATTTATTCAATATGTCTTTGAGCTTGGGCCTGATTGTGTACTACCCAATATCTACTGGCAACACTACTGTCTACTCGTCTACACTATTCACATCCTCTATCAAAAATGTATACCTATCCAACAACTATGTTGCATGCATGCTGCGATCCTCAAATTTGCAGAAGAGTTTGAGCTTCTTTACTACCAGTGCAAACCTTCCTAGATCCATTTTGTACGACCCTGCATACATACGCTATGTCACTTAGCACCTGAAGCAGCATGAGTTGGACCTGGGATTTGCTCTTCCCAATAGACTATTGAATGGATGATTGGCAACCTTGGGGAAGAAATCAAACAAGATTCAAATCCATTCTTGAACCTTGCTCAATGGGCCCTTTGTCGCTCTCAAGTAAATGCTCTCAAGGTAATAATTCCAGAGCTTGAGCAGCCTGAAAAGCTGTTTCCCTGAGGCTCTGTTGATCTTGGCAACAATTACGTTCTCCTGCATGCGATGGACCATGCTTCGCGCCCAGTTCAGGCAATTGAGGCAATAGCCATCCGATCTTACTTGCAGGACTTGGGAATCAATTTTGATCAGGAGGATATCATTCGGTGGGCTCGCTTACATCTCCCAAATGGACAGATCGCACAGTCAGCTTAGAAAGAGGAACAGAAGTTGCTGCAGCAGGTCCGGATGGCTCGAAATGTCAAAGTAAGTACCTTGCTATATTTATTCATCTAATCTACTTCTCTGTCTACAGATATCCATGAACAGCTAACATGTGTTTGTGGAAGTTCACTTCTACTTCTGCCTGCAAGTGCGAGACAATACACACACTCTCGCACTTGTATCAATCTATGGACCACCTAACACAGAGCTCCTAACTGCCTCAAACCAGACTCTCTGGGTTTGCAAATACCAAGGCGATGCTGGACTCCAAGTTGTCCCTGTGAAGACAATCCTCTCGGTGGTCGTGATGCCTCCCTTCAAAGATGAAGAGAAACATTTTGTGTATGAGAAGCTTGGGCTAGATGTTAGAATCCTTGAAGGGTTTGAAGAAAATGACAACCGAGAGGAAGGAGAAAATGTATAATATTTATTGAATATAGATACATACACCTGGAAGTAAATGACGCAATCATTACTTTGACCTTTGACCACAATGTGAGATAGTCTCCTCGATGCCTTTACCTTCACCCCACCCCAGCCCACCCCTCCCTGGTCTTCTAGAGGCATTCCAAGACAGCTAGACCTCTTTCACCCCTGCATTCATCTCTCCCAGTATCCATTTACCTGATCGCATGAACTCATTAACTCGAACTGACAATCCAAGTTATTCTTATCAGCAACATATATCAAGGCACTACAATGGAATGGTATGATCCAATAAGCATGAAATCTGTTGACTGGTTGGTTTGTAGAATAATGAATATGATGTCTCTCATAAAATCGCAACGGCATCTCATTCAACTCTGATGCAACTTCACAATATGGCCTATCTACAACTGTATCAACAACTCAATCAAGCACACAAAGAAATCAATGAACTACGAAAACAAAAAGCCAATCTGGAAGTGCAGATAGAAGAAGAAACGTTTAAGTACGCATTTCTCTATATCATATTTATCATAACTAACATTCCTTGAGAAATGCATATATTATACTCGCAAATGCTATCCCGCAACTCCTGTCCATCAAGAATCCCCTCAAACTTTCTAACCCATCCATGCTATCGTTTGGATTCTCAAATACCCCCTCTGACCCTCCCTCAAGCTGGCCAAAGGAATCCTACTACATGACGGAACAACTTCAAAAAATGTTTTGGAAGAGGTCAATGTATATGGCCTGGAATAAATCAGGACATACCAAAGGGATCATGGACCCTGTCAAGAGGACAAGTATACCTAGCAAAACCCAGATAGCTGATGGCAAAAACGTCGGGATGCAATATGTTGTTGATGAAAAGGGCGCTCCAGTGGATAGGTTCCATGCAGCTGAAATGCGCAAAGTTGTGCATTCGATATGGGCTGAGATTGCTTTGGCTAGACTAGCACTGGATAAGTGGATGATGGATGCGGGACTGGGTGTCACTGACCACTATAACCATGAAATGCAGGCACGGTTTCCAGAGCTCTGCCTCTGTGACAATGGATGGAAGCCTGAGCAAATCGCAAAGGACTACTATCCATCCTGGTGAACTGCACAGATGAAAAAAGCAATGAGCAGTGTTGCAAAGAAAGAAGAACCAATCGATGTACCTTTGATTCTGCAAAAATGCAAGAGTCCAGATTCTGACTCTGATATCGAAAACCTGCATCTGGTTATGGATTCACACCTAAGTAAGATAGTCGATATTGATAAGCCAATGGCCAGCAGCATTCCAGCTATCCCTGAGGTTTGTCTCTCTTGTTGTTTGGACTTACTACTGACTAGGGCTTTTGCATATAGATTTCAGATCTGTTGTAAGTGCATACATCAAGTAGTTTACTGATTCCTGATTGTATTACAGGGCAGATGTCTCCGCGTCCATTTCAAATGAGCACAACAAGATGCCTGAGCTGTCCCCAGCTCCCGACATCCCTATCAACACCTCAAGCATTTCGCCATCAACTAATGACCCTTCCGCTGACCCCAATCCCACTCCCCCATCTGCATCGTCCACTTCCACCCAAGGTGACAACCCCATCAAGAAAAGGGTTGCTCGAGTATCAATGGGAGAGAAAATGATGGTCCTAGGTGAGAAACCTACTGCACAGTGCATAACTCAATCTCTCTTGCTAATTGTTCTAACTGTTATTCAGAAACTTATGTGCTCGTGAATGGTGCCAAGCAAACGTTGGAGGTTCCGCAAGCAGCTTCAAAACTTACTGGGACTCACTTTCCAGTAATGACAGAAAAGTATGTATATCTCATTATACCCTTATTTTAACTCTACTAACTATGTTTTATTTGCCTCTCAGAGATATCAGAAGATGGAAAGGGCAGCAGTGAGTTTCCATATCACCCGCATCTACCTTATCCTGACCTGCATTTGTTTAGAGAGCCTCGTCTTGAGCTTTGTGAAAGGTACATTCACATTATCTCACTTGTTCTCTGTTTTCTAACTATATTCTTCTAGACAGGACACTTGTACGATTATGAAGATAACCAAGAATGTACGAATACAAGCAGGAGTGGCAATAAATCCACTTGGGCCTTGGATGGTAATGGACGAGGATGAGGGTGGAGGTGAGTGGGAGTGGGATCGGGAATGGGAATGTGAACAAGAAGGGAGGGGGGCAGGAAAGCTGGGGATGAATGGGGGCGGAAGCGGAGTAGCTGGAAAACAATGTAAATCAATAGGAATGGAATAAATGAGAGCTGTAAATGCATGTACAGCGTAGCTATGGCCCAATGTAAATCAATAGGATGTGAAAGCAAGGCTCCAAGGCTAGGTGATTGTGAGTGACTGACATCAAATGTGTTGCTGGGAAGCGATGAATATCATTAACACACTTTTTTTATCTACACTATTCTAGATTTCTCAACTCTGGTTGATGCTCTACAATAAATTCAGCCTCAATCATTCTCCATCATTACTAATCACTTGATTTTCCACTGGGATTTAGTACTTGGTATAACCTTCCTTAGCCTTTAATACAGCTTCCCACATATCTAGGTATACTCTTCTATTTTATCCCACTCTACTTACACCCTTTCCTACAACTCTACAATTCTATTAGAGAGGATATGTTATAGTTAGCTAATCTTCTTTTCAAGTTCCTCTAGAGATACTTAATAGGATTGAGATTGGGGGATTGGGTAGGCTATAAGAGGACTTCATATCTATAATCCTTCAACCACTTTTAAGCCTTCTTGTAGGTGTATTTAGAGTTATTATCTTGTTAGAAGTCTTCTAGCCTTATTATAGAATTGGATAGTTTCCTATACTATTTATCTTATTAGCTCTGGGAAGGTTAAAAATACTATGGAAGTTACTTAAATGCTTAGGAATATTACTAACTAACCTCTCTCTTCCCAAACTGTTTAATAATAGCTTAGAAAGAAGTGGGGATAAAGGCTATAGTGAAGAAGAAAAGACCTTTACTCACTAAGAAGTATAAGAAGGAGAGAATAGACTTTACTTCAAGGTATTAACATTAGATTATAGAGGACTAGAAGGAGGTACTATAGTTAGATAAAACTAAAATCAATTGCTTGGGATCAGATAGTAAGAAATAGGTATGGAAAAAAATTAATAGACCTCTATATTAAGATGCTAGAGGAGGAACTTTAATAAATATTAGAGGTGGAAAGCTTTGAAGGATGTCTACTAAAAGACTTTTGAAGATCAGGGTAATATCTAGTGTATAATCTAGAGATAGTAGTATAGGAGGCACTAAATTTAGGAGCTAGAATGATGTAATTGCAATTAGCAGTAGAAAGGCTTTTTATAATAATAGTGGTCAAGTTCAACTAGTTAGTTAGGTTTGTTTGTTACTATTAATATAACCTACAGCTCACTTTTGGAACCAAACATATTATAAACAGTCTTTACCCCTAAGTTAAAGTATTATCTTTTCTAGATTTTAGTATCTTAGTAAAACAACTATTTCAATAATATTACCAGATTTAAAATAGAATATCTCTAGAAATACTTTACCGATTCTAATGTTTTAGGGCTTGTTTTAGACCTAAGATGAAGGGCTATCCTCTAATATTCCTATATTTATATCTATTTTATATTACAGGATATAATAGTATTAGGTCAAACTTGCCAAATATTGGAATAGTTTTTAGCTCATAGTACTATAGGTATATAATACTATAAGTTTAGTGAGTTTATATGATTTTCCAATATTCTTTATATAAATTCATCTTTAGAAAGCTTATAATAAATAGTGTATAAGGATGTATTGTAACATATGAGGAAATTATATAGATTATATTACTAGTTAACTTGCTCTAAGTTGTTAAGGGTATAGTTATCAAGGTGTCTAAGGTTAAGCAAGTATGTTCTGCAGCTTATATAAGCAGATCTACAAGGAAATAGTCAGTTTTATATAGATACTAATATTACAACCCCTATTAGTTAAGCCTTAACCTACCTCTACAATTGCCATATTATTAGAAATCCTAACCTAACACCCTGTGCCATCTGAACACACTCATTTTGTGCACCTTTGGATGATATCATATCATCTTGCGCAATCTGAGTGTACTCATCCTGCACACCTTTAGATGATGTCATCTATAGGTGGGGGTAGGCATAGGTAATAAGGGGGAGTAGGTAGAGGCCAGGGAGGTCCCAAAAGGGGCTAAGGTCAAGTGAGGTGATGACCACCTCACTTGATATCAGGTGAGTTCTCGGTTCTTGAGCTATTAGGGACTGTTAGCTAATGGGTGACTTCCCATAAGATTTTAGGGAAAAAAGCAAAGCCATAAATAATTTGAAATGTTTGGCTGTAAATTTACAGCAAATTTGCAAACCCATAACTGCAGTTCCAATACTTCCCCACTGAACAATGTCCCTCTTTGAAGAGGATGAACTTGATAATTACATACTGGTACTTGCTGCTGTTCTTATCCTGGGTGCTGAAGAGGCTTGTTTACAGAATGTAGCCTACCGAAATGCCTCCTGCCATTACCTCTGTCAGGCAAAACAGATGCCTAATCCTCAAGTGGATTCAGCCTGGCAGACTCAGTATGAGAGCTAAAGTGAATGCGCTTTTATTATAATAATGGGTTTTGATGTTGAAACCTTCCATTTAATACTTGATAGTGGGTTTGAACAGAGGTATAACTCAAGGCCAATTCCACACTCTGATGTTTCACAAGTTGGATAGCCTCATTTAGGTCATCATTCACTAGATGCAGCTGGTGCACTGGGACTAGTCCTACACTACCTTAGCTTATCAATGCCTAAAGCCAACCTGCAAGAGGTTTTTGGATTGGTCCCTACTGTTATATCCTGCTATCTTAAATTTTGGCTCACAGCCTATCTCAATACTGTGAGGACTATGCCTGATGCTGCTATTACTTTCACACAGGGAGATGAGTTGTGTGAAGACAGCACTCTTATCTGCATGTGTCACCCTTGCCTCACTGGGGCATTTGGGAGTGTAGACAGTCTTAGGTTACCTGTTCAGACAGCGGATGATGCAGAAGTTGAGAATGCAACTTACAATGGCTGGAAGAGCTCTCATTTCATCAATAACATATTAGCTTTCTCTCCATGGGGTGGGTAAATGTACTGCTTTTCATTTAGATGGCTAACTTATTATTTCTATAGGTGTAATTATTGCAGCTATCCTGAATGCACCAGGTAGTTGGCATGACTCCTGTGTTGCCCGCCCCCTTTATGAGCAGCTATGCACCAAGGTCCCTGATGGATTTTACTTGGTTGCCAACTCAGCATTTCCTTGTGGGACAGTAGCTGTTGCAGGAAAGATACAAGCACCTATTAAAGGTGGAACTATCCTTCCTGATGATCCCCATGAATGCCAAGAACTTCTCCTCTTCAATCGTGACCTTTGTTCTTACCGCCAAACTGCTGAGTGGGGAATGCAGATGCTCCAAGGTTCATATGCATGCCTTTGGGTCCTATTGGATATCAATGATGATAATGGGTGATGAGATTTACTTGAAACCTGTGTTTGTTCAAGCAATATACATTGTCAGCTTATTGGTATCAATTAAATTCTTCAAGTCTACTTGCCAACCTGGAAAGAATCAGAAGACGAGGAATTATGGAGGAATCTGGGTGCTATTTTATTCAAGGATATTTGGAAAAATGATCATGTATCATGCTTTCACTTAAAGGTTGTTGAGGAGTAGGACAGGTAATAGAATTTGAATCTTTGGTGTAACTACTGACACAAAGTATGTATAGATGCCTTTTGCTAGTCGTAACAGATACCAGATGCAATGGATGCCAGTATCCCAAGGCTAGTAGTGGGGTTGTGTGTTGATGAAGCCGCAGTGGATAGCATATTCGCTGAGGGTGTTGAGGCAGTAGGGAGGTCAAAGTTAGGTTGCTGCACATCACTGTGGGTATCACCTTTGTATGGCGAAAATTTGGTGTTGTGATAGACTAGGGGAAGGTGCTAGTGAGGTGAATAATGGGCATGTCGGTGCAATACTGGCCCTTGGAATTGATGACCACCAAACATCTTGATCATGTCTAGCTGAGCCTCAGCTCAATCTGCCTGATGTGTTTCAGTATTGAGATGATCCTGGAGGATATCCATGCATGTGTGGGTCTCTCAGAGTTCAGCCTGGATGCTAGTAAGCTGTGCAATTTGCACACTGTAAGCAAATTTGTCTTCATCCTGCTGTTTGATCACTGATGGGTTTAACATGGATGTGATAGACGTGAGTGCTTCAGTTGCAGCACCTGAATGCAATCATTTGGGAGGTTTATCAATAAGAGGATTGAGGGTACAGTAGGCCTTTGCAACTATAGCTTTTTCCTCCGGCGGCTCATTTGTGTTGCCCTTCTCTTCAGTATTATCCTCATCTGTGATTTCAATAACTTTAGCAGGTGCAGTATCCTCAAATTCTGGATTGTCGAGGGCTAGGGCTCTGGCCTTCATGCTGATTTTCTCATTGATATCCCATACCTTCTGAATATGCTCTGGAACTTGTGCATTACTAGTTGGTTTGGGCGTATTCACAAGCTAAGTTGCATCAGTGTGTGTTAGGTAGGTAGCATAGATCAGGATGTACTGCATCAAACTTTGTATGGAGGGCCTTAGCATTGCAGTCAGAGTTATACTTGTACTTCTTGGCCCACACATTATACGATCGCTCAACTAAATCCCAGCCATGCTGTCCAATTGGTAAGTTCCTTTCGATAAAATGGAGTAGTGCATTGATTTCTTCTTGACTATAACCTGAAGCACCTGCCTTGTGACCAGGATGCTTCAACCCCTTGGCATTCGATTTACCTTTTGTCACAGGTACCTTTGGGTTAGCTAACTTTCCTGCAGCTCACTTTTTTATAGGGTTCTCAATTTCATCATCTCTCTCTTGTTTAATTCCTTTTGTCATATGACCAAGGGTGTTACCATGATCAGAAGTGGACCAGGATGAAGGGGTAGTGGGTCTAAGAACAGGGAGGTGGGGCAGGTAGTATGAGCTGGCAGTTTAACGTGATGTTGAGAATGGTGGTTGATTAAATTGGTTTCCATCAACATCTGGGATTCTTGGCTATGAAAAATAGTTAGGTGTGTAGTTAAAATCATTCATCCAAATATACAAGCTGATTTTCTTGTGCTATTAGAGGTTCAACAGCAAAAGTAAACTGGCTCATCGATTATTGTAATGAACATGCACAAGTTTGTAGATGAAAGGATTGGTGGTATCAACCAGTGATGAGTGGATAAGAGTTGAGGGTAGTAAAGATGATTTAAAAAATAAGTTATTGAAGTGCCTTATAACAATTCATGCTTAGCAGTACTGAACAAGAGTCTTTTGTCTATACACATGGTTAGTAAATACAAGAGTTGCTAACATGAGTTTTACAGTGAGGGAGGGCATGTTTTGCATCAAGGGAGGGCATGTTTTGCATGGGTAAGCGTTTGAACATACTCAGCTATGTTAACGCTTGATGAAACTACACTCTTTTATTTCAATCTTAGCAACAGCAACCCATATCTTCCTCCACTGTGCTGGCTCGAGATTCGTCCGATTTTGAAATACTTGTAATTGCCAGTGAGACCGATTCTACTGCAGAGGGCTCTGCTTCGCTGCTACAATACCAACGAGAAGTCTCTTTGCCTCCTAAAGCTAGTGTTGACTTCTCCCAATCGATACTAGGGTTTTGAGCTCTGAGCCATGGGTAGCTGAGGATAATATCAATCTTGGATCTGAGGTCGGTCACTTCCAAACGGATCCTTTCGGTGTGTCCACCTGGAGCTTCTATCCAGACATCTGTGTCAAAAACGATCGGGCCTCCTCGGTTTTCTGACCCATCGGCATTCCGTACAGGGATTGGGGTTTCCAAATCCTGAAGAGTAAATTCGTGACGAGTTGCAAAGTTCTCGTCCATAAAGTTTCCAGAAGCTCCACTATCAATAAGACACATGGCGGGGACACGTTGACCACTGTCTGAAGCTTTGATCCAAACGTCCATCGTAAGTCCTGAATCGCCCTTTTCGATAGCACCAAGAATTTGAAATAAATTGCATGGAGTGATGGTACATCGAGTGGTATGGTCCGTAACGCTGGGCAAATCATCTGAACCTTTCAAAAACCCTGGGACTTCAAGTCCGCTGCCAGCCTCTTCTTTCGATCATCCGACCAATTGCGTATACCAGATTTCGCCATATCCGATGGAGTCTCGCTCGTTCCCAATGCAGGGGGCGAGTTGACGTTCTCCACGTGGGGCTCAGTGGTAACGACACATATGTTGTGACCTCATCCTCGTCCTCGTCCTCGGTAACTGCCTCTGCCTCAAAAGTATCCTCCTCGACGTGAGGAAGAGGTATCGGGTAGATTTTTCGCATCACTGGCGACACGGTTTGGGCAGGCGTTCGCAAAGTGCCCTGGTTGGCCGCAGGAGTAGCAGTTTCCGTACGGGATCGTAAGGGCAGAAGAGGAAGACTCTTCTCTTTTGATGGTGGGGGCTGCTGTCGTTTGGCAGGTCATCGTTGCAGCCACGTGTGATCCTCAGGTAGGAAAGGGGTTAGAGTATTGAGGTCAGGACGTAGAGGACTGTTTTTGTGAGGCCAAAATGTCCTTTTGATGTTGATATCGTGTTGTGGCGTCCTTCCATTCTTGAAGTGTGGTTGGGATGGCGGGGAGTCGGTAAACAAATTCAATGAACTCGGTGTTGAGTCCAGCTTGGTATAGATCAATGAGGGCGGCATCGTTGAAACCAGTATCGACCTGTAAAGCGCCGAAGTGCAGGTTATAATCTTCTATCTTCTTCCTTCCCTGGCGGAGATTCTTGATGTCGTTATGAGTACGAGACTGTCTGTCGATTCCTTCGAACGTTGTCCGGAATTGAGCTACAAACGTGACCCAGGTAGCGGTTGGGCCTGTCCAATTGACAGCTCTCATGTCATTGGTCTCCTTCTCGGACCAGGTTTGGGCATTTGCTCCCTTCATGAAGGAAAGGGCAAAGGGGATCTTTTGTTCATCGCGGTATGGCTTTCCCATAAAATACAATTCGCAGCTGTTAATAAATTTGTCGACGTCCTGCTGTCGACCAGTGAACTTGTCTGGCTTGGCCATCTTTATCTTGATGGTGGGAGCGGCAGGAGGTTGAGGTTGCAGTGGAGGCTGAGGCTGAGCTTGGGTGGCAAGTTGTTGGTGGAGATCTTGAATCTCTGCCGCCTGGTTTGCATTCGAAGCTTGAAGATTGGCCATTTCCCTCCACAAGTCGTTCATGACTGCGAGGATCTCGTTAAGGTTGGGAACAGGGGGATTAGCGTGAGAACCCATTGGATCAGGTGATGGTGAAGGTGAAGGTGTTGTTAAGGGTGAAGAAGGTCGAGTAGGTTGTTGGAACGGAAAGGGTTGATACCTAACAGTAGGGGGAGTGATGGGATGTTGTGACTGGGCGGCAGCGAGTAAGCGAGTTGTTTCACTTCGAGTTCTTCCTAGAGCCTGTGAGATTCCTGGTAAAGAAGGAGCTTGACTCGCTTCTTTGTTGGGGTCTGGGAAGATTCGAGTTTGTGAGTAGAGCGACTGTGAAAGAGGATTGTTCTGCTCAGAGGGATCGTAAAGGTCCTCATCGTCGTCGTCCAGTGTGAAAGTAAAGGTGGATCAAGTAGGGGGGAGAGAGCAAGAAGGAAGTCTGATTCTTGTTATAAACTGGTTGTCGATGAGATGGTTTTACTTCAAAGAGCTCTGTCCCAAGACAGTGATAATGTCTCAAGTCCTAGTTATTGGGTTGCTAATGAGGAATCAGACTTAAAGTCTGAGTACGACTAACTAGGAGTTTATATACTGACTACACTACTGCGGATGAGTCAGTGTAAACATGAGGAATACATGCGATGAGTAGAGATAAGCATGATAGAAGACTCAGAGCATGTGAAGAGATGAAACATAATCATCGGAAATGAAAGGTGTCCTATCTAGGATATATGAAAAGATACGAGACTCTGGGGAATCCCTGGGGAATCCCAAACAAAGATAAGACTGATCCAACTAAGCAAAGATGACTAACATAGAGAAGGAATGAAAATTTACGTCCGTGACAGAGGGCCTGGATTCGAGCGAAGAGATGGAGGGTAGAAGAGGAGGAAGGAGTTGTGAGGAGAAAGGCGAGTGGATCTTGTGATCCTCTGCATCTTCGTACTCAAGATCCTCTTCGGGTTCCGAGGTGCTGTAAGAGGGCCTCCGTGATGGACGAGACGTGGTGGTCAATGGTCAAGTACGAGATGGAGTTCTCATACGTCTTGGGTTCCACGTTGTTGGAAAATGCAGATGATGGGGATGACGGCTTGTTCTTTGAGATGATGGGGGTGATAGACACGAACACGAACTTGGAGATGGACAACCGGCTCTACTTCAAGGAGTGTTGCGGGATTGAACAGGTCTTCGATCGGGGAAGAGGGAGCAGTATCAAAGGATTCCTCGGATGAGGAGGACAAAGGGGACAAAGGCGGGGATAGGGCGAGGTTGGGTGTGAAGAATTCATCGACCAACAGGTTGAGCTGCTCCATGAGGGAATCAAGCTCGAGTGGCGACAAGTCTAATGCGGCTGCGGCAATCAGACACTCGTTGCTAATAAGCTCGGACGTCGAGGCCTGATGGGGTTTGGGGTTAGCGAGGGTGTAGGGTGGGGGCGGTGATGGAGAGTGCGAGGCCAGGGTGATGGTCAAGTTGGATACCGTGTGGGGATGTCAGAGTCACCTGTGGTTTTCCAAATGAGAGAGGTTGGTCTTGCGGGGGAGGTCCGAGGTGGGATTCCAAGGCAATTGTTCGGCTAACACGGTAGCGGAAATGATCAGACGAATCTTGTCCAGGGATTGTTGTGGAGAAAAGCAGAGGGGGAGGAGAGTTTCGATCTTCTGTTAAGGCACAGTGGTCTCCTGGTCGGCTTAGGGATGCTCAACGGAAAGGACAGAGACTCTAACCAAGGGTTAGAGTGGGGTGTCTTTGTTGAGATTGAAACTGGGGAATACAAACTCTGACTACGCTACTTATCTACTCTGAGTTTGAATCCTACGTCTCAACAACAATCCATGGAATGGCTGACTCAGCTGCTGCGCATTGCTGTGCAACTGTGGATGGTGTCATTGCTGACCAATGGCAGTAATCCCTCTAATCAACAAGGAAATAGATAATAAAGGAAGGTGGGGAAGAGATAAGATTAGGGAAGGATTGCAATAAGATAGAAGAAAAAGGATGCATCATAACAACTATGAAGTGAACTTTCTTTGAGATGGGTTTATATTTCTTTTTTGATGCAAGGAAGGTTGCAATTTCCATCGATCGATTGAGATGGTCGGAATCAGAAGGTCGATCGCTAGTTGATCGAGATTTATAGATAAGGTCGGGGAGGTCACAAGCGGATAAATAGGCATAGGAAACTGTTGAAACTTTATTTGTTGCGTATAGAGGCACACAGGAATTGATAGATAGCATAGATGTAGCGTGGTCGTAATCTAGAATTATCGCAATCTCTCCTTGATCAGGAATCAAATCCTCAATGAGCGAAAATCCGAACGATGCTTCAGTAGGCCTCGTGGAACCGTCGGAATCGTGATGGTCCTTCCGCTATTCAGATCGCAAATAGTAATCATCTGGTTTTCATCGGCGAAATTCTTAACAAGACTTTGAGCTAAAACGTCGAACGGTCTTCCGAGCAGGATATTGTAGGTGGGAGTGTGAATGACATGGATCTGTAGGTAGAGGGTTATGTCGCCAATTTGACAGGGGACATTCCTCGTGAGACCTAACGACTGGTCTATTTTGCCGTTGGCTGATTGCATGTTTAGTTAGATAGTCAGGTTGTAGATGAGTCCTAGGTCATGACAAACGGCTTTGGACATAGTGATTATTTGAGATCCGGGATCGACAATACACTCAATCGTTTCTTTATGATTGATCAACATGACAATCGATCGGAGAGCGTGCGATTCTTTTGCGACGGTAATGGTGTGAGGGGTTTCGTCAGATGAGAGGGTGTTTGGGGTCAGGAATGGTGATGGAACAATTGTCGTTGTCGCAATAGGGAAGAGTGTCATTCGGAATCGCTTCCACTTCAACAGTTTTGACCGCGATCGGTCAACTAGGAGGCTGAGTTCGTTTAGGGGTTACTGCCTCTCAAACCTTCAATCGGACTTCGGGTGAGAGGGAGAGCAACTCCTCAGGGGATAGCGTGACACAAGGGGTTTTCATCGAACAAGTATAGACGTCGGAGGCGATTTTCGAGTCTTGAATCGGCGCTTGAGTGTGGTACGAGGGGTCTTTGTCTCTCTTCGCCATTGGAGAGCCAAAGTTTCGGATGTGGGGTGGTACGTAGTTAGACTCTTTTGCTTTCACGAATGGATGTTCCTGCATAGCTGGCTGAGTTGGGGTAGTCACGATTGGAGCACTCAATTGTTTGTTGGCCGCTTTCTCTTTCTCGGGTTCCTGTCATCAAGGCCAAACGATTTCTACTCCATTGAATGTCTTCTTGCTCCTTAGCGTGAAGATTTATTTTTCGAGAGCAGCGATCTGTTCGTCGGCGGATAGTTGGTACATTTTGGTCGCTGGATTGCGTTAGATACCTGCTGAAATTCCATACATCATTCCAGCAGTTGGAGTTGGGTTTTGCTTGTACCATTCATCCACTCGTTCTTTCAGGGTTTTTCCTGGCATTTGCTGGGGGACGAACCTGTCATTCGGGAGTATGATTCTTCCTTCAAAGTTCTTTTTGCATCGACCATTTTGGATATATTCATGGCAGGTTGGGCAGCTTCTGATGAAGTGATCGGGACTTCCACAGAAGACGCAGGTTTTTGGTTCGAATGGGTCAGGAGCATTGGGTCATCTTTCCGAAGATTGTGGTGATTGAGGGGGCAGGTTTCGTTTTGGGGGACCTCTATTGTCCAGGGTTTTGACGAGCGTAGTCATTAGTTTTTCCATGAAGATACTGAGGTCTTCTTGTTTCGTGGCGGGGGCAGTAGTCATCATCGTAGTCATAGTTTCGCGCGGTAGAAAGGTGTTCGGAGATGTTCCATAGAGAATGAAATGAGCCGCCTCATTGATATCATTTACCCTGTAAGGATCGTTGGGGAAGTGGTCGGGGAACTTGATTTCCAGTCGTCAGACGATCCTAGACCAGAGTTTGGGTTGGAATCCTCGGACGAAGGCGTGACTTTGTTCCACTTTGGAGATTCTGTTCTTCAATCGCAAGAATTTGGTGATTGCAAGGAACGATCAGAAATACGCTCCAAGTTCATTTGTGTTCATGATTCCTAGTTGAAGCTGTTCTCTGACTATCTTGTCCATATTGGCGATGGACCACTTTCGATTGTCTTCTGATCCTGGGTATAGCTTGTAAATGGCGGCGACAAATTCTTCGAAGGTGTGTCCAGCTTGGAACTCCATTTGGTATTCCCAGAGTTCGGAGGTATCGATGTCGACGTACTTGCAGGTGTAGGTTTTCTTAGTATCGTCGTCGGTGATGCTACAATTAGCGAAAAGACCTCTGAGGTCTTGGAAGTATCTTCGAAGTTCTCGTGGTTGTTTGGGATTGAACTTCGGGGCAGTTGAGTGACCGCAAGCGGGCATTACTAGGTTTGGTGGGGTCATCATACAGTGTCTCAAAAAACTGTCTGTTATGATTTGGTAGTTGAAGGGTTTTACTTCTCGCGTTGGAGGGGCTGATGAGGAAATGGAATTTGACTAAAGAGTGGGGGAGCTAACTAGGAATCGAACTTAACCTACTGACTAGAGGTCAGGCTTTATATACTAACTACCTGAGTCGCCATGAGTCAGTCGTATGTACGATTACAAAGCGGAATCCGGAATGTGACTAGTGAAGAGTCACAAAAAGAATAATGGAAACGGAATGTGACTCATGAAGAGTCGGAAGGAAGGTACATGTGATCAGTCTCTATATATAAAGTGGTAAAGCGGAAGGATGAACGGAATGGAGACTAATCAAGTATGACTAAAAAGAAAAAGAAAAAAGTGTCCGTGACACTGTCCAGATGTTTTGCACTTTTGTAAAGATTCATAAATAACTTAGGTAATTTCTATCTAAAAAATATGAAAAAAATAACAAGAGGAAGGTATGCTTCTTGCCTATCTAGGTATACAATATCACAGTCATCACATTTCCTATTATGGTAATATTAATTCAATAATGAAGGAGTATCATCTGGACAGTTTTTTTGCACATACTTTTTACAAAGATAAAGTTACAATTCTAGTACTTTGTATATCCTCCTTTAGCTTTTAATACTGCTGCAACTATTCTAGGCATACTCTTGATCAAATCCAAACATGTTTCCTTAGGAATCTTCTCCCACTCCACCTCTACCCTCTCCTATAACTTGGGAATACTCTTGGGGGGAACTGGATATGAATTGAGTCTTCTTTTGAGGTGGGACCAAAGATGTTCAATTGGATTAAGATCAGGAGACTGAGCAGGCCAGTCTAGGAGTTCAACCTGATTCTTAATGAACCACTTTGAGACCAGTTTGGAGGTATGCTTGGAGTCGTTATCTTGCTGGAAGATAAAAGTGTTGCAGTCCATATCATAGTAGTCCACTGTTTTAAAGAGATAATCCTCCAGAATCTCCTGGTATAGTGGTGCATCCATCCTCCCATCTATCCTGCACATATAGCCCACTCCATGAGGTGTTATACATCCCCAAACTATTAAACTTCCTCCTCCAAACTTCACAGTTCCTTTCACATGCTGTGCTGTTTGAGGAGCTCCTCTTTTTTTCCACACCCAAAGCCTTCCATCAGACCCCAAATGATTAATCTTGGTTTCATCAGACCAAACAACATGAAACCAGTCTTCTTCAGTCCAGTGTTGGTACTTGAGGGTAAAATCGTATCGCTGGCATATATGGTGAGGATGAAGAAGAGGCTTCTTGGTCTTGACAATGGCTTGCATATCCTCTTTCTTAAGAGCATTTCTGATGGTTTGGGTACTGACATCAGTGCCAACAACCTTTTTGAGTTGGGTGGCAGTATCAGCTTGGCCAGTGGTTATAAGTCAAGTGAGGTGATGACAATCATAGGTAGTAAGCTTGGTAAGTCTACCACTAGTGTTGGTTGGGAGGGGGGTGAGGATACAAGAGCAAAGTTCTGAGACAGTAGAATGACCAATATGAAGCCTGGTAGCAATATTGCAACAGGAATGGCCATTTTCAAGCATAGAGAGGATAGTATGTTGAGTATCAGTAGAAAGTGATTTCATCTTTGGGTAATGGGGAATTAAGAGAGAATTGCTTGGTATATATATGAAAATCCACCTTGATCACATGACTTTGTTTAATTGTGCACAGCCACAACAAAATTCAGCACAGCCACAGTAGAAATCACATGACTAGAGTACACTTAAATGGAAATAAGATATATGCAAAAAAACTATCCAGATGATACTCCTTCATTGTTGAATTAATATTACCATAATAGGAAATGTGATGACTGTGATATTGTATACCTAGATAGGCAAGAAGCATACCTTCCTCTTGTTATTTTTTTCATATTTTTTGGATAGGAATTCCCTAAGTTATTTATAAATCTTTACAAAAGTGCAAAACATCTAAACAGTTTTTTGAGACACTGTAGTCATTGTAGAAATAGAAGATAATGACGAAAGCAATATGGCAGAGGAGGGTTCATTGGGCAAATCAGGTTGGTTGATCGAAGTTGAATTTCGATTTATTTGAGAGCTGGGAAGTGTTAGTTGGGTCAGATCAGTGTTCTGAGTGAATCTATCTCATAAGGTTGTGCTTCAAGTGACTCAATTGTGCGTCGGGAATGGCGGTTCAAAGGACTGAGTCGAAGGAATCTTTTAAGATTTAATAGTGGGCCCTCGCGGTGGGCTCCAAAATGATACATCTGCTTCATGTATGAGAACCGAACACAGAACAAGGTGTGAGGACAACTATAAAGAGTCTCGACACAGCCTATGATCAATAATTGTGGAAAGGGAGTCTTCGATCATTTGCAAACGTGATCGATCGGGGAATCGGAAGGATCAGAAAGTCGAAAGAGGAAATTGAGAGGAAGTTTTAGAAGATCTGGACTTGAGAGTGAGAGAGAAGTGAATATCTAACTTGTTTGATCACTAGCTACAACATACAGTATATATATCTTCTAGTACAAGGATCCCTTTGAATGTATATGATAAAAGGAGAGCCTCTCTAATGATCTAAGGGGAAAGTAGTGAATGGGAATGAAGGAATCGAATGAAAAGGGAGAAATAGAAGAGAACTGATGCCTTTGAATAGAGTCTTCCCTTTGATATACAAACTTTCATTCGCGTTCGGAAAGCTTCGATCGTGTTCAGAGCGTTTGATGATTCTCGAAGTTGTTCAGGACGTTTGGGAGCTATCAGGAGCATTCGCAGGGTTCATGTTCGTATTCGAAGGACTTGATAGGCGTCTAGTATTCGTATAGTTGAATATACAGTGGTCAGGGGATGGAGGGGTCATATCAGCGGCCAACTTATTACCCCAGTAGATTGCCCTGTTAGTGTCACCACTGGAGGCCTGCAACTCAGCAGCCTTCCCCTCGATGAAACCCATCGCTATCTTTCTCGCTTCCTCACCCAACCAATTGTTGGTAGGACTCCACAACAAACTGGGAGGAACTTCTTCCTCCTCAATCTTGACGTTGACATTAGTCAACAACGACAAATCTTCTACTAAGAAATAAAGGGTCAATAAACATGAAGAGGGTGAGAGAATTGATGGCTTACCACTAGACAAAACACTCATTGGACCAGGGGTCCAAGGACAGAAAGGGGGACTGGCAGCCCAATCCTCAGGCTTAGGATCATCAAAGGGGAGGGGATGTCCCCAACGATCGGAACTCCAATCAACTCGCTCCTCTAAAGGGAGCTTGGAACTAGGGGGAGGGGCGTCATTATCCCAAGCTAAAAAGGGAAAAGCCTATTATCAACAAACATAGACTAATAAAGACAAAACAAGATACATACCAAGTGGATCCTCTATCAAGCCACAAACATGCTGGATCAGCCAGCAAACATATGGACACTTCCTAACTTTGTGCTGGCCACCGCAAGCAAAACAAGAGAAGGAGGACCAACAGAGGTCAGCATCAGAAGGGGTGCGCTGAAGGTAGTAGTGGAAAGAATTGCAATCAAGGAAGACAGGAGTGGTGCAGTGCACCACCCCAGACTGCTTGAAGAATCAGACGTAGTGGCCTTGGTGGGAGGGAGTCATGATGATTGACAAGGATTGAACTGAAGCATAGGGATACAACTCCACATCTTTTATATTCCCACGAACAAGGGGAGGACCAAAAGGGGGTTCCTCAGTTAAAGAAGAGAAACCTGATACACTGGGCAAGAGATAGAAACAACAGTGATCTCATGACCAGAAGAACAATAGGAACCAGTCATAGGATGACACAGCCTTATACTGCGGAAAGGCTATGCCCAATAGAGTTGAGTCATCAGAAACACACAGCCTTCCACAGTATGACTAGGAACAATGGCAAACCTTAAATTGGAGGCTGTGAACAATAGAAAATGGGGTGACTGCGGAAGCTGACTCATAATGACTCCTATTTTAGAAATACTATATAAACCCTGAGGGCAAAGCGGATCATCACTTCATCCTCCTGTGAGATTACTTGTAGTAGCACAAATGCAATCAGAATCATCAGACTTCCTTTCCACCAGAACAAGGAAAGAGAAACATAAACTTGAAACTATTGAGCCAACTATTCATGCCTATATTTCCTAAACTCTCAGCAGAGGCATGCAATGGATTTAACCCACAAAATAACTTCTTTATAGAAGTCCAACTTAACACTGAAGGAATCATTACTCTTTTCGAAGACGTTCCTGTCAGAACCTTTTTCTATATCCTTCTGGACTTATTAAGCTCCAAGGCCTGCCTTGTGATTAACGAAAAGACTTGCAACTACAGTTGTGACAGATTTTATATGGAGAAATTTATGTACGATGCATTGAGAGGATTACTTTGTTTCCAGGAAACTTGATATCCATCACCTTTGAAGACAACAGCAGGAGGTGTGCATGTCCCATCAGCGCAAATGGTAACAATCATGGTAATGTTTTCTCAGTCTCCACTTCATACTTGATGCTGATTTTTCTTTCCAGTACCTCCAAAGACACGCTCCCTTCTCCCTACCCCCAACTGGATCCCTGTTTCATCAACACCATAGATGAGCTCTGTCAAAATAGGTTCCTCACACCCACCACCTTTAATGGTCTCCTCCAGCAACCTGAAATATGTTTCCTTTGTGTTGGGGTTGACTGCATAAGCTTGAGAGTGGTCAAGCGCATGAGACTAGTAAGGTTTGAGTCTCTCAGAGTTTTTTTCGGTAAATCTCTTGCTCTAGTTTTTTCCAACCCCCTCCTCAGGAAATAAACTGCCTAACTGTGCTCGGCATATCTTGTTGACATGTTCTGCAAGCCACTTGTGACTAAGGGGGAATCCCTAGTCTGCAATTTTGATTGTGTATGCAAGTACCTCCTCAGTCTCCTGGGCTGTCAGCCATGATTTCTGAGCATTGAAAGAAACAAGACTTTGTCCACCCTTTGCATGACGTTGCAGGGTTTCTTTATCAAGATGGATCTTTTTTTTCGTCATCTGCCAACAATCAGCTTCTGCCTCCACACAAATAGCACCATATCCCTTCGCTGGTCCTTCTACCTGTGAGGAGTTATAAGCCTTGACTGCATAGCTATACCACTCCTCTCATAAAGCATTGTAAATTTGTTGTTCCTTTGTTTTGGAATGCGAACATCCAGGCATATATAAGCAGGTGCATTGATGGCCAAATCTGGAAGTGTGATGTGACATGCATTTGGATGACCTCAACACTGTCCTCAGCAGTTTCTTATTGCACACACTCTGGATTATGGTCTGAATGAATTCTTAATAGTGTTAGGAGCTGGTAATAGTAATGGCCAGAAAAAACAATGAAAATTAAATGGAGAAAATTGCAGAACCAAGCTCGAAAATTTCACTTGTTTGCTGAAATTGCATAAATTCATGGCCTCAAACATCATTACTATAACATGACTCTCAAGACTCTTGCTGTTGGTGCTTAATAGATGCTAGATGATACTGAAAGAAAGTCTGAGGCCAGAATGTAGTATAGTTTTTATTTAAATTCAATTTTACTCAAGGACTGGTACCACCTCAAGGACTGGTCCTTGACTGTATGACTTAGCACTAAGGTCTATTACTGATAAGAATATGAGCAGACACTTTACATAACTAAGTACCTCAAGTGACTAAGCACCTGGGGTGACTAGGCACCTGGGATGACTGGGTACCTGGGGTGACTAGACACCTCAAGTAACTAGTCACTTCAACTATAATGCTTAGGTAACTAAATATTATCTAAGGTAACTTGGTGGATAATACCTAAGGTAATATTATAACTCTAACCACAATCTCTATAACCTCAAAAAAACTATCTAAGTCAAACTCTAACACCTTCCAATACTTTTCTACACCCCTCTGCAAAACTTGTAGAAGTTTTGTATCTACAACAAATATGCACTAATAACTCTCCTTATAATTCTTAATAGTGCTAACTACTAGAACCCCTAAAACATCTTTTTGACAGACCTCTAGATATATTTCACATACACTCTAGACCTACTCCCTCTAAGTTACCTACTGATGTTATTTTATATATTTCCATCTATCATTAAGTACTGAAATATCCCCTATATATAAGACCTTAGCATATACTTAGACACTTCAGATACCTTATTAACAAGTTCACCTCAAAGACTTCTATTACATAAGCTTAATTTTAACTCTACAATAGTTTTATCATCTCTTATAGAATGTCCCTTTTACTTACAGCTGTGGAATGGCTTTATCTAAGCTTAGATTCTAGCTCTAATCCCCTATGAACCAAGACCACAATAGATAATTGGGATACCTAAAGTAACTAGTATCTATAGTTATTTGCTTTATTACTAGTAGTTACTATGCTATTACAATTGCAACTCCTTGTAGCTACCTAGATAGCAAGCAAGCTTAGTTATTGGATATTGGACATCTAATTCTATTTTATTATTTATAGTTATTCTCTTATTAGCTATATAAATATGTGTATAGCCTTAGTAACACCTGCTCAGGCCCCAGTTATAGTAGTTACTGGGACAGCTACCTATTATATATATATAGTAGGCTAGTGGTTTGGAATTAGAGCTTATCTTGATATTAACTTAGTTCTAAACACTATTAATTTGACATATACACTTACTCCCCTACTCCAGCTTCTTCCCCACTGTGCTAATCCCCTGCTATTTCTACTTACCCAAGCTCCCACTTTCTTATTTGTACACTATAGCCTATGTAATTACCCCTCTCTCCTATAAAAATACCTTCTAGAGGGGAGTATTGATAAATGTGTAAATTTTCCTTTTTAGGAAAATGCCGATAGTGTGGGCTCTAGAGGATGCAATTCGCTCCCTGAATGCTAATTCTCAGCTGAATCTGTCAAGAATTGAGTCCAGGAGGTTAGGGGGAAAAATGCCTAGTCCTATCCAACCTCTGATCCTATATCTCCACAATGACTAATCCGATGATACAACCCCTCTATCCCCTGAGCACTGTATATTCAACTATATGAATACTAGATGCCTATCAAGTCCTTCGAACACGAACTCAAACCCTCCGAACGCTCCCGATAGCTCCCGAACGTCCCGAATGAGTTCAAGAATCATCGAACGCTCCGAACGCAAATGAAAGTTTGTATATCAAAGGGAAGACACTATTCAAAGGCATCAGTTCTCTTCTATTTCTCCCTTTTCATTTGACTTCTTCATTCCCATTCACTACTTTCCCCTTAGATCATTAGAGAGGCTCCCCTTTTATTATATACATTCAAAGGGATCCTTGTACTAGAAGATATATATACTGTATATTGTAGCTAGTGATCCAACAAGTTAGATATTTGCTTCTCTCTCGCTCTCGAGTCTAGATCCTCTCTAGATCTTCTAAGACTTCCTCTTTCGATTCTCTGATTCTCCTGATTCCCCGATCAATCACGTTCGCGAATGATCGAAGACTCCCTATCCACGATTATCAATCATAGACTGTGTCGAGACTCTTTATAGTCATCCTTGCACCTTGTTCTGTGTTCAGTTCTCATACACGAAGCAGACATATCACTGATTCCCACGCCACTGCCATGAGGGTCTAGCCCTAGTCTGGGGCATTTCCACGATACCTGACTTGAGCTGATTGGATCAAAACTGAGTGAGTTTGAGCTGAGGTGTTGGAACTGACTGAGTCATCTGACCACAAGAACTATAGGAAAGATGCGGAGAGAGAAGATTCAGGTTCAGGAAGATATATAGTAGGTAGAACTCAGTCAAGAGTCAAGGCTGCTAGGGAATGGGCAGATTTAGAGTCTGATTCTGATTCCGATTCATTAGAGTACACAGATGAGCCAGGATTAGAGCAATCTAGTAGCTGATGTATCAATTTGAAGATTATATATTCACAGGTCTATTCTACCTATATGCCTTACACCACTCATTGTGGTACCCCAATCAGTCTGCCCATGGGGATATAGTTATTCTGGGATGTTATTACACTAATGCTATTGATTGAATATAACATGCTGATGGTTAGAGAGCTCTGTGAGTGTCATGAAATTGGCGTTCACTCTCTTAAAATTCCTCTCTTTTCTTCGTTCTTTTCTTTTCTTTGCCTGTTCTCTTTGGAAAGGGGGCTGTCTTTATTGGCAGTGGAAACTATTTATACAAAGGAAGGGGGAGTCCATGTCTGACTAACTATCCAAACTAGTCCGTCTTGGCAATCTCTTGCACCATACTGTCCCTCAAGAACTCTATGAAACTTGAGACTACTTGACCATCTAATGCGGCCAACTTATTACCCCAGTAAATTGCCCCATTGGTGTCACCACCGGAGGCCTGCAACTCGGCAGCCTTCCCTTCGACGAAACCCATCGCTATCTTTCTCGCTTCCTCACCCAACCAATCGTTGGTGGGACTCCACAACAAACTGGGAGGAACTTCTTCCTCCTCAATCTTGACGTTGACGTTAGTCAACGACAACGACAAATCTTTGACTAAAAAAGACAGGGAATCAGCAACTATGAAGAGAGCGAGAGAGTTAAAGGCTCACCACTAGACAAAACACTTGTTGGACCAGGGGTCCAAGGACAGAAAGGGGGGCTGGTAGCCAAGTCCTCAGGCTTAGCATCATCAAAGGGGAGGGGATACCCCCAACGGTCGGAACTCCAATCAACTTGCTCCTCCAAAGGGAGCTTGGAGGTGGGAGGAGGGGCGTCATCATCCCAAGCTAAAAAGGGAAAGCCTATTATCAATAAACACAGACTAATAAAGACAAAACAAGATACATACCAAGTGGATCCTCCATCAAGCCACAAACATGCTGGATTGGCCAGCGAACATACGGACACTTTCTGACCTTATGCTTGCCACTGCAAGCAAAACAAGAGAAGGAAGACCAGCAGAGGTCGGCGTCGGAAGGGATGCGCTGAAGGTAGTAATGAAACGAATCGCAATCGAGAAAGACAGGAGCGGTGCGGTGCACCACTCCAGACTGCTTGAAGAATCGAACGTAGTGGCCTTGGTGGGAAGGAGTCATGATGATTGACAAGGATTAAACTGAAGCGTAGGGATACAACCCCACACCTTTTATATGCCCAGACACAAAGGGAAGACCAAAAGGAGGTTCCTCAGTCAAAGAAGAGAAACCCGATACGCCGGGTAAGAGATAGAAACAACGGCGATCTCATGACCAGAAGAACAATAGAAACCAGTCATGAGATAACACAGCCTCATTCTGCGGAAGGCTATGCCCAATAGAATTGAGTCATCAGAAGCACACAGCCTTTTGAAGAATGACTAGGCACAATGGCAAACCTTAATTGAAGGCTGTGAACAATAGAAAATGGGGTGACTGCGGAGGCTGACTCATAATGACTCCCATTTTAGAAATACTATATAAACCCTGAGGGCGAAGCGGATCATCACTTCGTCCTCCTGTGAGATTACTTGTAGTAGCACAAACGCAATCAGAATCATCAGACTTCTTTTCCATCAGAACAAGAAAAGAGAAACATAAACCCATAACTACTGAGCCAATCGTTCATGCCCATATTCCCTAAACTCTCAGCAGAGGCACGCAACGGATTCAACTCGCAGAACAACTTCTTTGTAGAAGTAAAACTCAACTCAGAAGGAATCATCACCCTTTACGAGGATGTCCCTGTCAGAACTTTCTTCTACATCCTACTAGACTTATTAAGCTCCAAGGCCTGCCTTGTGATTGACGAAAAGACTTGCAACTACAGTTGTGACAGTGAGAAGTTGAAGGTATAACCTCTGATACCTCTTGCATACTAATTATGGTACCCCAATTATTCCGCACATGAGGATTGGACTACTCCTGATGTTTGTAGCACCAATGCTATTGATTGAACATAAAATCCTGATGCTTAGAGGGCTCTCTGGTAAGTTGAAGGTATACCCTCCCATACCTCTTGTATACTTATTGTGGTACCCCAGTTAATCCACACATGATGATTGGACTATTCCTAACCTTTGTAACACTCATGCTATTGATTGAACATAAAATACTGATACTCGGAGAGCTCTGTGATAAGTTGAAGGTATATCATCTGATACTTCTTACATACTATACCCCAATTATTCCACACATGAGGATTAGACTACTCCTGACCTTTGTAACACTAATGCTATTGATTTAACATAAAATCCCGATGCTTAGAGAGCTCTCTGATAAGTTAAAGGTATACCACCCCATAATATCTTATATACTTATTGCAGCACCCTAGTCAATTCATACATGAGGATTAGACTATTCCCAATGTTTGTAACACTGATGTTATTGATTGAACATGGAATCCCGATATTTAAAGAGCTCTGTGATAAGTTAGAGATATACTCCCCCATACCCTTTATATAGCTTATTGCAGTGCCTCATTCTATCCATATATTGTCGTTCAGAGCATCTATAACACTGGTGCTATTGTTTGAACATAAAATTGTGATGTTTAAAGAGGTCTGTGATAAGTTGGAGATATACTCCCCCATACCCCTTATATAGCTTATTGCAGTACATCATTCTAACTATATATTGTTATTCTGAGCATCTATGACACTGGTGCTATTGATTGAACATGAAATTGTGATGTTTAAAGAGGTCTGTGATAAGTTAGAGATATACTCCCTCATACCCTTTATATAACTTATTGGAGTGCCTTATTCTATCCATATATTGTTATTCCGAGCATCTATGACACTGGTGCTATTGATTGAACATGAAATCATGATGTTTAAAGATGTCTGTAATAAGTTGGAGATATACCCCCCTATACCCCTTATATAACTGATTGTGGTACCCCAAATGGTCCATAACTTGGGATTTTTGTATTCCCCACCTCTAAGACACTGGGTGTTACGTCGGCGGTGAGGTCTCAGGTAGCTTCCGGGGACAACAAGGAGCCTAGTGCATAAACTAGGGGAAACGTTGTTGAAATTCAAGACTAAGGAAGATACAAGCGTATCGTACTCTACTTATATCTATCTGAGTCTGGAATGTGATAGTGATTGCTACGGGGATGTTCCATGGAACGGCTGACCAATGCATAGCAATGCGCAGCCTTGTGCAGCTACTGTGGAGTAACTGCGGAGCACGTCTTCATTGACCAATAGCGTAAACGTCTCCAATCTATGAGGATTAGCGATAAGATAAGATTAGATAAGGAGATAAGATAAGATAAGCGAAAGGGAGAAATGGAAAGGAAAGTGGGTGGAAGTCCAGTTGGTGGTGTCATGTGTCACATCACGGTCATGGTGGTCAATGAATCGAGTGTGACAGGTCACAGGAGTCACGGACAGGGGACAAGTGGATGAAAAGTGAGAAATCGTAACATCACCCTCTCTTCAAATTCGCGTCCGCGCGATGTTAACGTAGGCGTTGGAGATGTCTTGAACAGTCTCGGAGTAGCCACCTTGGCACGTAACAGGGAGAAGTCGGGAGATGGTATTGGTATCGACGACGGATTTCCAAAGCAGATAAGGGAGAGACGAGTTGATAGAGTCGGAGTTCTTGGGCTCGATCATCCAATCATAGAACAACTGTGATCGCATTCACTGGTCCTGACTCGTAAATCCAAACTCGTCGTGCGGTAGGCGGAAGGGGAGGAAGAAGGGCGGAACCATTGAAGTCACGATCGAGGAGTCGGTCGACTTCTGTTGGGGACAGTGGGATGAGAACGTCAATGTTATCACTGACCTTGGGCAGTTTGTAGTCTTCACCCGTTGAGTCTGTGATGGGGTCGTAGAGCTGTTCATCAATTCCGAAGAAGTCGTCCATGTGAATGACACATAGTTGAAGCCTTGGGGCTGGTCGTTTGGGACGGAGAGCATGGAATTCATCGACCAGTTCCTGAGAGTTCTTGACATTGGCTTTGGGTTCCCAGGTATTCTCCTCACTGGTGTAACCTTCCCAGTGCACGAGGTATTGAAGTTTCCCTTTTCGTAATTGGGAATCCAGAATTTCATCGACGACATACTCGACGTCGTCTTCCAGTTGGAGTGGGGGAGGAGGAGGGGGTCTTTTTTGATTTGGAAAGGAAGGGGGACGGTAGGGGGAGAGATATGACTCATTGAAAACCAGAT
Organism: Porpolomopsis calyptriformis; assembly: GCA_951640195.1. Classification (NCBI taxonomy): domain Eukaryota; kingdom Fungi; phylum Basidiomycota; class Agaricomycetes; order Agaricales; family Hygrophoraceae; genus Porpolomopsis; species Porpolomopsis calyptriformis. Next base: position 1,202,672 of record OX621171.1, on the reverse strand, counting down.
ATAGTCCTAGCCATTCGCGAGGGAGTTCAAGTTTATAGGCGGAGCGACCGACCTTCTCAATGACCTTGAAGGGTCCAAAGCATTTATTGTCCAGCTTCTTCATGGGTCGTTTGGTTTTGATGTTGGTGGCAGCCAACCATACTTTATCTCCTAGCAAGTATTCTTGTGTGGTCCGGACATGTTTGTCATGAGTGGTTTTCATTCTCTCGTTTGCTTCCTTGAGGGCAGTTTCGGCTTCTTGATGGACCTTTTTCATCCGATCAGCGAATTGGGTTGCGGACTCATTTCGGAATTCCTCTGCGGTATCACTTCCCATCCAAGGGTTTTGGCCGTAGTTGACATAGAAGGGAGTTTGTCGTGTGGCAGCATGGACAGAGTTATTGTACGAGAACTCTGCCAACGCGAGCCATTCCTTCCAATTATCCTGACGATGGTTGATGAAGATGCGGAGGTACTGCTCAAGCGTCTGATTCATTCATTCGGATTGGCCATCGGTTTGGGGATGGTAAGCGGTAGAAACATTCTGGGAGGTGCCCAGAAGGCGAAAGAGGTTGGTCATGAATTTGGAAACAAATCGCAGATCGCGATCGTGGATGATACGTCGGGGAACGCCATGGTCTCGGATGACTCGATCCCGGATGATCTTGGCGAATCCCTCAGAGTTCAGTTTGATGTGAGTGTCCTCGAACTTAACTGCCTTGGAGAAGTGATCAACAATGGTGAGAATCGCGTTATAGCCCTGGCATTCAGGTATGGGGCCAATGAGATCAACTGTGATCGTATCCCAGGGTCGGGTAGAGGGATCGAAGGGGTGCAAAGGGGTCTTCGCAGGTAGTCGAGAGGCTTTGGTGCGTTGACATGTTTCGCAACCACGGACATAGGTGTTGACGTCTCTCTTGATGGTGGGCCACCAGTAGTCGCGACACACGGCTTCGGTGGTTTTGAAGGAGCCATAGTGTCCGGAGAGAGGGTTGTCATGGTATTGGGCGATGATGTCGCCGCGGAGAGAGAAATCCCTAGAGACGTAGATTCGGTCCAGGAAGGTCTTGATGCCGTCGTCCTGGGTCTTCCAATCGTTTTCGCGTTTTTCTTGAAGGAGTGTGGTTTGTGTCTCTTTGTTGCGATATGAATTCCGGATTCGTGAGCGGAAATTAGTAGGTTCAATCTCATGTTGAACCTGTCGGAGGTCTACGATAGGGTGATTCAGGGCAGGAAAAAGATTAGACAGAAGTAAAATAGTGTCGTCATTGTCGTTCACCCCCCTCTCAAACCCCGGTCGTCTTGACAGGATATTGGCCTTGGAGTTGGCCTTGCCGGCGATGTGGTGGAGAGAAAAATGATAGTCCTGCAGCTCCGTGAGCCATCTAGCCTGGCGTCTGTTCAACTTCTGTGGCAGCTTGAAATACTGGAGGTTGGCGTGATCCGTCCAAACCTCAAAGACTTGCTTAGCAGACAGGAGCCATTTCCTGAACTCTTGGAGTGCGGTCATAATTGCGAGTAATTCGCGGTCGTAGATCTGATAATTTCGTTCCGTGGGTGTAAATGATTTAGAGATATAGGCGATGGGCTTCCAGATATTATTTTGTTTTTGTGATAGCACAGCGCCCAAGGCATAATCGGAGGCATCGGTTTCCACATGGAGTAGGTCGTCATCGTTGGCAATAGATAAGACGGGAGAGGTAGTAATGATTGTCTTCAGGGCGTCGAAAGCGTCCTGGCATTCAGGGGTCCAGCTGAAAGGAGCGTTTCCAGTCAACACATTGAGGGGGCGGGCAATTCCAGTGAAGTGATGGATAAATCGACGATAGAAGTTGCAAAATCCAAGAAAGGCCTGAACATCGCGCTTGCATTCGGGGGTTGGCCAGTCGGTAATCCCTTGAACCTTGACGGGGTCCATTTTGACATGGCCTTCAGACACAATTACTCTGAGATATTCCACTTGTTGTTGATCAAAATCGCATTTCTCTGGCTTGAGGTAGAGCTTATGTTCGCGAAGTGTGGTCATAACTTCGTAGACATGTTGGTGATGCGTTTCAAGGTCCTTGTCGAAGATGAGGATGTCGTCGATGTATACCAAGACGTGTCCTTCAATGATTTGGACGTGGAAAATATCGTTCATCATGTTCTGAAATGTGGCAGGCGAGTTCGTGAGACCAAAAAACATGACTAGTGGTTCGAATAGGCCGCGGTTAGTTCTGAACGCAGCCTTGTGTTCATCTCCTTCCTTGATCCGAACATTGTTGTATCCCCAGCGAATGTCCAGCTTAGTGAAGTAACGGGCATTCTGTAGGGTATCGATCAGTTCATTGATCAAAGGGAGGGGGTATCGATTTTTGATGGTCATATCATTGAGTTTTCGGTAGTCCTGGATAGGGCGTAGTCGACCATCCTTCTTTTTGATGAAGAAAAAGGGAGAGGCAATGGGAGAGATGGATTTGCGAATCTGTCCAGTACCAAGGTTTTCTTCCAAGAACTCATCCAATTGAGCACGTTCGTCCATGGAGAGGGGATAGACCTTGCAGTCGAGCTTCTCTTCGGTTCTGGGGAGGAGTTCAATCGCGTGGTCCCAGGGACGACTTGGGGGGAGTTCGTCGAAGTCTTCCTTGGTGAAGACGTCTTGGAATTCGTGGAGGTATTCGGGTACAATTTCTTTCCATGTGCGGTTTTTCTTCTGGTCTTCTTCCCAGGCCTTGATTGCGAGATCCTGTGAATTCATACTGACTAACCAAATTTGGATGGCAGGGTTGAAGTCGACCATGAGTAGGTGATCGCCATCCCCAAGGTTGAGGTTGTTGACATCAATGGAATCGGGGAAAGGAGAAGGATAACAATCAGGAGAGCATCGATCGAGAACGAGAGAATGTGTCTTCCAATCAATAGAGGGATTATGGAGTTTCAGCCAATCATGTCCGAGGAAAACTTGAGACTTGCCAAGGTTCATGATTCTGAAGTTTATTTGTTCGATGTGGGAACCGATCCTAAGCTCCAGCGCGACCATTTCCGAGATGGGCCCTTCGGAGTTGGGTTGTCCATCTGCGTTGTGTACAGGGATGGGTCGGGCGAGTTTGGTGGTGTGTAGATCGTGTTCGCGAACGTACTTAACATCGATGCATGAACCTTCACAACCGCTATCGATAAGAGCAGTGGCAAGGTGTTCGGCATGGTTATCCAGGGTAGTAATGACAGTTTTGAGAGTTAGTTGATTCCCTCCAGAACCACGAATGAACACATGGGGTTCTTTGAGTTCGTTCAGGGCTCGGATGGCATTCTCTGTTGTGAGGGAATTGATTTGATCGATCGTGTCCTGAGTCATCTCTCGCGATCGGGCAGGGTGAGACCATTTGGAGAGAATGGGAATTGCAAAATTAGCTTGTTCCTTAATGGCGTTAACAATTTCCAGAGGGGAAAAAAGAGAGTTGATGTCGATTGAATCGACAGAAGGGAGAGACAGTGGTTCGGGAATGAGGGTTTGAGGGGATTCGGGGCGCTCGACGTTCACATTTGGCATGGGCAGTGGGGGACTAGTTTCATTGACGGGCTTGGTGGTATACGGTAATGTACATGCCGTCGAAGTATTACAGAGAGAAGAAAGAGGAGAAGGGGAGAAGTCCGGTACTGTTTGTTCGCAATGCCAAAGCAAACAACTTTCTGTCGAATAGAGGGAGCGCATCTCTAACGACCGTCGCCAAAATCCTGCTCAGTCGAGTCGGGGGTGGGTTCCTCTGGAGCGTGTTCCTCTTCGGAAAGGAAATTCATCAACTCCAAGAGCTCATCGTGTGTCAGTTCATATTGGAGGGCACGAACGTTGACTTTCTTGAGCTCTTGAGGACAATCCCGACGGAAATGTCCAACCTGGCCACAGTTGTAACACTTGTTGACTTGACGCGTCTTGCTAAGGTCCATGGGTAATCCCTGACCGCCATGAATGATGCCAGATGGCACCTGATGATCTTGTTGAGGTGGGGGTTGGAAACGGGGCACGGACGGCCTGAAAGACAGACGAGGAAGAGGGGCATTCAGATGCTGATAGCGTTCTTGCTCATGGAAACGTTCCATGAGCTGTCCGATAGCCTTCACTCTCTCGTGGTACTTGTCGTACTTGGTGGGGAGTGGCGGGTTCACATACATTTGCCGAATTATGTCCTGGCGGACATTCTTCTCGATGATGCGGATACATTCTTTATCCTGGCCAGCGAGACCAGCTTGGCGGAACAAAAGTTCCAGTTTTATGAAGTAGTCAGTGATACTCAGTCTTCCTTGAGCAAAATGCTCAACCTCTTCGCGAGCGCGTTGCTCAATGGCATGGTCGACGAAAGTCGCGTCCAACAGGGCAGTGAAGGTGGCCCAAGTCCCGAGAGGGACGAGGTTGCCAGCGGCATCAGTGCGACCGAAGAACGTGTCGACGTACTGTTGCGCCCACTCAGCGGCTACGCCTTCCTTCATGTACGAGAGTGCGACGAGAATCATCTTCTCGGGATCGGTGACATCGCTGCCATGGAGAAAGATGATCACTTGTCGGAACCAATTTTTGTACAGCTTTTTGTTGCCATTGAAGGAGTTGGGCTGAGCAAGCTTGATCTTGTTTGACGCGGAGGCCATTGGTGTTGTTTGCGAAGGAGGGAGTGGATTCGGGTTTGGGGGTGGCAGAGTACCAGAAGGAGAAGCAGAAGGAAAAGGAAAATGAGAGGCTGGATCCGATTCAGGGGGGGGTTCCTCTCGAGGGGGAGAGTCTTTCGGCTTCCGAGGGGTTTTCGGAAGTGGTCGTTGCGGGGAGTTGGAGGTGGTTGCCTTTGTGGGAGAAGACGACGAGCGGGAGAGAGGTCGAGGTGGTGTTCGGAGAAAACGAGGACGTCCAAACAGGGGTGTTCCTATGGGTCATGGAGTTGGGGCAGGGAGAGTGGTTGGGCCGAGAACCTCAAAGACGGATGGAGTGGAGGGGTCGAGGATCTGAGATGAGAGAGGTGAAAATATCCCAGAGGTGTCGACGGCGTCCTGGTACTCTAAGTCGTCGTCTGTGAGCCCGAAGCTTGGTCAACGGGAACCTGTACAGGGAGGCGTGGTCGGAGGTTGTCTCGGACGTGGATCTCTCTAACGTGAGAAGATCCGCGACAGTAGAAAACACGGATGGACGAAGCAAGGAAGTTGGCAATGAGCACGGAGGAATGATAAACTCTGATGCAAACGCGATTGAACATTCGCGGTTCGATTTCGATGAAAGGATCTAAACCGTTGTCTGAATCCGGGGGAGAGGGGGCAGTGTAGAAGGAGTCCAAAGAGAACGAAGAACGAGACGAAACTGGAGAAGGATTGGCAGAGGCAGGAGAGGAGAGTTCGAATGTGAGGTGGGAGAACTCGAGTGTAAGAGCTGCGAGTTGAGCCTGTTCGATTTCTAGGGCGTCAATGGCTTGTTGCTCGGAGTAGCTAATGAGCTGACTCGAGGAAGCCTGGGGGGATAGGTGAGGGGGAGAGTAGGACGGGGGCGGATCGAGTGAAGACGGGTCCAGGGTGGTGGTTGAATTCGATACCGTGCGGTTGGTCACTGTGGTTCTCGAAACGAAAGAGGATGGGCCTGATGAGGGGGAGCCTGGTGGATTCCGGATAGGCAACAGCAACGGTTTTCACTTGATAACTCAATGAGAAAGTGGTTGATGTCAGATGAATCTTGTCCAGGGACTCTTGCGAAAAGAAGCTAGGTGGGAGAGAGTCTTGAATTTCTGTTACGTCGGCGGTGAGGTCTCAGGTAGCTTCCGGGGACAACAAGGAGCCTAGTGCATAAACTAGGGGAAACGTTGTTGAAATTCAAGACTAAGGAAGATACAAGCGTATCGTACTCTACTTATATCTATCTGAGTCTGGAATGTGATAGTGATTGCTACGGGGACGTTCCATGGAACAGCTGACCAATGCACAGCAATGCGCAGCCTTGTGCAGCTACTGCGGAGTAACTGCGGAGCACGTCTTCATTGACCAATAGCGTAAACGTCTCCAATCTATGAGGATTAGCGATAAGATAAGATTAGATAAGGAGATAAGATAAGATAAGTGAAAGGGAGAAATGGAAAGGAAAGTGGGTGGAAGTCCAGTCGGTGGTGTCACGTGTCACGTCATGGTCATGGTAGTCGACGAATCGAGTGTGACAGGTCACAGGAGTCACGGACAGGGGACAAGTGGATGAAAAGTGAGAAATCGTAACACTGGGGCTATCAATTGAATATAAAACCCAGATTTTTAAAGAGCTCTGTGATAAGTTGGAGATATACCCCCCTATACCCCTTATATGGCTTATTGCGGTACCTTATTCTGCCTATAAATCAGGATTTCATTATTCCGAGCCTTTATAACACTACTGCTGCTATTGATTGAACATGAAATCCTAATTTTTAAAGAGCTCTGTGATAAGTTGGAGATATACCCCCCCATACCCCTTATATAACTGATTGCGGTACCCCAAATGGTCCATAAATCGGGATTTTTGTATTCCCCACCTCTATGACACTAGGGCTATCGATTGAATATAAAACCCCAATTTTTAGAGTAGTCTATAGCTACTTATACTTATGCCTCCTCCTAAAACCTTACTATCTTCCACCATGACATACCAAATGCTCTAAAAATCGGAATTTTGGGTAGGCTCACCATTTGTTCACTGTGCCTATCGAATGGACATGAAATCGCAATTTATAGAGTGCAATACAATAGCTGGGCTGCATAATAGTATAAATGGAGTATTTTAGATATATCTCAAGAATGGGACTGCTGATTTTTTTAATTTATAGCTTAAACTGATTGTATTTGGATGCCCTAACGATCCCCCAAAGAATTTTGAATTAATTTTGTGCCAGCATTTTGGTCATTTTGTTGATAATAGGTCCCTGATGGTAGACTAAATATAGATATGGCTTGGTCACCTTCTATTACTAAGCAGAGCTTGGGTGGCTAAGTGGCTATTGATGTAAACTATCTGATGTAAATAGGAATAGATGAGCAAAGGAAAAAGAAAAAAATATATCTCTGACAGAGTCATTTTAGGTGAACAAGCGATACCTGGTCATTAACAAAGTTTTCATGTTATCTTGCAAATTTCTTTCCAAATTATCTGCTATCATTGGGAAAGCCAGAGTCTTGTTAGACATGGCAACAATGGATAAACCCTTTAGAGGGCTTAATGTTATACTCACAGGCAATTTTCACCAATTCCTCCCTATAGTGACTCGAAAATCAGCTCCTTTATTCTAGCCTTGTAACCCTGGGCATGATTGTCATGGGGAAATAATCAGACAGCAGATTTATGAAGAATTCACCACAGTTGTTTGGCTAAAACAACAGGTTCATGTGGTGGATGACACATGGAATGACTTATTGCAGCATGTCTGCTATGGAATGTGCCATGATCAACATTTGAAAATTCTGCGCAACTTGATAATAATGAATCCAGATTGCCCTAAAACTGATTTTCCCCTGAGCCCTTGGAACAATGCTGTTTTAGTGACACTGCGACACAGAGTATGGATACAATGGAATGTAGCAGCAGCAATGAAAGAATATATGGCAGCAGGGAAACAGTTGTATCCATGCAAAGCAGAAGACACAATTGATGGAAGACAAATAACCCTTCTCAAATGGTTATCTATTGCAAAGAACAAGTCGATTCAAGGAAGGAATCATCAGGAAAAAGGAGGCCTACCAGATATCACAAAGTTGTTTATTGGAATGAAGGTTATGGTAACCTATAACATTAACATGGACCTCAATATTGCTAATGGTGCTTGTGGAGAGATTATCAATATAATCTTGGATGAACACGAATCACTATTCTCTTTAACAGAATTGATTGTTGATCTTCATTATCCACCACTCTATGCCCTTGTTTGATTGTATTGGACCAAGGCACCATCTCTCCAGAATCTTCCAAAAGGAACCATTCCCCTATTACCAATAACTCAATCCTTCTCATTTCACAATTCAGTGAACATCAAAAAATCAGTTAATCATTGACAATTACCCATAACCTCGGCATACATGTTCACTGACTATCGCAGCTAAGGACAAACTATAGATCCAGTTATTATCGATATAGGATGACCACCCACAGGAGGACTCACACCTTATAATGCATATGTCACTTTATCCTGGGGAAAAAGTTGAGATTGCATATGGCTTTTATGTGACTTTGATGATCAAATATTCACACAACATCCAAGCGAATTTCTACACCAAGAAGACAAAAGATTAGAAAAGCTGAATAAAGAAACCAAAAAATTGTGGGAAGCTAAACAGAGATAATGGAACAAGATACCATGTAGGCCATAGTCCAGCCAATTTACACAGCTGACACACTGGTGCCATCACTATTTAAGTCAAAGGAAACCAATTCGGAAACCAGTTTGTGAAAGTCTGGATTTAATAAACTGGTTTCTGTCAGTTTGAAACCTTCACTTTCATGTGAATTTAAATATCAATCAAAATAGGATATTTCTGGTCAAGTTTTTGTGATCTCGAAATATGTACTTAAATCATAACTTTCACTGGACTAAAAGTGTAAAGTAAATATTGGATTTCTATCCTGATTTCAATTCACTTGAAATCACCTATTTCAGGCTGACGCAAAATATGTACTGAAAGTTCACCTGTCTCCTTTGTGGAAAGGTATTGCCCACTCATTGCCCACTCATCACCCACTCATTGCCTGCTTGTTGCCCACTTGTCACCCGATTAGTTGCCCATTTTCCACCACAGTAAAATGACCATCAGCTCAAGTAATTATTCCTACATGCCAATACGTGAGCAACTAGTTAGTGTAGCAAGACAGATATTACCTGGAGAGGGATACAATAACACAAGTTTCATGAGATATGTTCAACCAAGCAACATGCAACACAGTCCAACAGGGTTTGACTATCTCAAGTTGGTTGCTCAAATGAGCTGAAAAAACTTTTGCAGGGAAGTGGGGGTAATGCCTGAATGGGTCTGAAGTGTTCGGAGGAGCAGGAAGTGGTCGCTGAACCACAAACACTATTTCATCCCTGTAAGCGACAATCCATTTGATACAACCAGGTGTTGGAGATGCTGAGATATCCCCATCTACGTGGAACTCAATTAAACTGTTCCCGATATGCGTTGATGACCTTGCATAGGATATTCTATCGTGCCGGTGACGTGCAAGGAGTTGGACTTTGCGACGAGGAAAGAGTTGTTGGAGTTCAGGTGGGACCTCTATCTCTTTGGAATGTTCTAACTCCATACCCTCATCGATATAATCTGGCCTAATAGAATGATCTGCTGAGGACCCATACCATCTAGAAAATACTCTCTGGCACTCTTTAACGGCAGGTGGGCAGTCTGGTTTCAACAACCATAACTTTAGCCTTGAAGCTCGTATAAATGAGTGTAACATTGTCACTTTGAGTTGTCCTAAAATAAAATCAGATGATGGAAAGCGATGTGTAAAGGATCCAACTAACTGAATTTATGGTTATTAGGAATGCGTTGAAGCATTCCAATTAGATGTTCAAAGGGAAAGCACCACCATGAGTGGATGGGACCAAATAGTAAAAGGAAGTCGTGAATGTGGAGGGATATGTGATGATTGGGACGGACTGAAGCCTGAGGGTGGATTTCGCAGAGTTGACGTATATATTTTGCCATCAGCTCGCGGTAGCTATTGGCATGCATCTGCGTTGTTATATGAGCACACGCCAATCGAATGGCTGAGACGAGCACCATAGTGTGGTCCAGAATGCGACGGTACGTTTGAGCCTCGAGGTCTATAAGGTGCGAGCTGCCTTCACCCCACAAGAGGACGAGAGCGAGAGGAAAGTATATAGTCGCCATGTTAAGAATTGCACTGGGAACGTGTGCTTCTGATGACAGTCAAGACCACTTGACTAAAACATCATAGTATTGGACTTACCCAATACTGTTGTTCCCAGTATATATACCAGATTACACGTGATCGGCTAGAATCTGCTCGATGTTCATGAGAGATGGCCTCAGCACGCTCGATCTCATGTCTCGAATTTCAGATTCGTGACACGCCAATGTTTGCCACTCATCTGCTTTTAGTGAACCAGCAGCTGCTTCGCCATAGTTTTTTGGTACAGAGCTGACCCACGACGGCGTTATCATCTTCTTGATGACATTCTGAACAGATTGAATGCATTTGGGGGTCACGATCTTCATAAGCTGGGGGTTATTACAGCGCCATGGCTTCTCTTGTCGCTGTGAGTCAATCAGTGAGAGAACAAGTGCGATTGCATAGGTAGGGCTAACCCATTGAAGAAGGGCATGAACCAAATCCTTCTTGTATAACCTGCCCTTTGTGATGGGGACTTGAAGAGTCGGATTCAAAATCGAATTAACGTTACATCCTAGATCTGCATATACAAAGCGGAGCGCTTTTACATTCTTAGTTTGAAGTTTTCCTTGCAAGGTTTCCATGTGATTTTTAATCGTGGAACCAGACGCAACAGCAGCAACAAGGAGATTGTGGATCTCGCAGATTTGCTTAAGTTCCTTCTCTGTTATAAGCTGATCACCCAGAGGGGTGAGATTGAATTGATGGGTGAAAGCAGGTTGAGGATCGGGTGTCGCATTCGCTTTAGTAGATGTAAGGCCGAGGAATTCCCGAAAATGAGTTTGTACAAGTCCTTCGAAGATGCAGTGCATCCCATCAATGGCGAGCTGACGAGCAGGATCCCAGTATCCCAGATGCCATAGCTCAGAATAACGCAACCCTCACAGGCAAAACATCTTGTCTTGTGTTGCTGCTGTTGGTGCAGCTTTCCAAGCTTCGGCAAAGGCACGCATCTCAGCTTTATCATGCGGTAACCAGTCTTCGTGTGAGAAATCCGTTCTGCCTAGACTAGATTTGTGAAAGCAATGGCATACAGTGCACAGATGATGACTAGTAGGAGGGCTATACTGGGACAACTTCCTAGCTGCTGGTAAGTCGCATACACCAATAGCAATTGCACTTTGGGTCACAAGTCCTTGCTGTCTGGAAGCGGTTCTGGAGAACTGAACACCACGGGTCCAGCTTACTTCCAAGTCATCAACCAATGGCCGCAGAAAATGATTCAATTCGTCAAGACGGGGCTCTTTGGGACCTGGGATGATGCTGGCGATATACATATACTCGGGCTTGTATCGCATTGTCGCAGGAAGATTCAAACAAGCCATGGAGATCATGCCGCATGATGTAGTAGCGCCATGAATTCGCATTCCCTCATTATTGAAGTAGTCGACATTGATCGAGAACACTAGACGACCCTCATCCCCTCTGTCAACGAACAATTTCCCACTGTGGGGGGCTTCAAAGGTACATATGAATTGTCCCTCAAAAACATCCTTCACGTATTCAGGAGCGGGCCTGTAGAGACTGTCCATCACATCATCACAGGCTTGGTTCATCTTTTCCTCAATCCCTGGGATGCTGAGTAACTGTGCTAAATAATCGTGAAAGTGGTGATAGACAAATGTTTTGATGGGGTGAGAGTCATGATCCAGCAGTGGAGTATTACATATAGGTGAGTCAGGTCAGGGCATGTGCATGCAATGCATAGGACAAAGGGGATGTGATGGTTCAGAGGAAGGGATCGGTTTATAGGTATAGTTACAGGCCAGGCAAACTGTATAGGTCGTTGTTTGCCCTTCGAGGTTGAATTGTGATATTGTGGACTCAATCGAGCGGGGAACCTCAGAAAGAGTCCTTCTATCTTCGTTCATCAAATGTCCTGTGTCCCTGCTCATAATGGACATCAACAAAATTTGAAGCATTGCCATGATGAAGTTTCCACCAATACGACTGATTCGCATGAGAACACTGCAAACCATGCCAAGTACAAGGGATATTTGCGCAATCTCAGATGACGTGTCTATTGGAAGGTTGTAGTGGTACGCTGGAATGAAACCTGTTGAGCGGATGGTCATTTTGACATGATGAAACTTACCAGTGTTGTAGAAGAGAGGGTGTCTTTCCGCGCAAGGAATATTCTCCTGCAATGCATTGATATGAGTCCCCAGAGCCTCGAGGTTGCTCATCAAAACCTGCTTTCTGCTCATTACCGATGGGACTTGACGATTAAGTGATGCAAGAGTGGCCAAAAGTTGGCTGCGCTCTAACTCTGCCCAGTGGAGGACTTCGTTTGATGGTGTATTTTTGATGGTGTATGCACAGTCTCTCAATCGTGCTTCAACCCTGTCCATGATGCGATGGTTATTGAAAGTCGCTCTGTGTCGTTCTCTTTTGAGGTGAGGGGAGGAATTAGGACACTGAACAAAGGGTGTATGAGAATGGGTGCCAAGGAAGGGTGAGTTATCCATTTCGCATCTGGATGAGATTGCGAGTTGACTAAGGTCGTCTGTGAGAGTAGAAAGATCGGGAATGTTCGGGGTATTATTGGCAGAATGCTCTGCTTGATACGCAGCTTGAGAGACCCAGAGTCGGCTTGGTTGATCATCAGGGTGAATGTTCTCATCTGCCAGAGCAAGGGAAAAAAATTGATTCGCCAACTCCTCCACGGAATTTGTGTTATTGTGTGGAGGCATGGAAACAGGTGCGGATATGGCCCTTTGAGCATTGCGGACTCTTGCCAGGTGAGATGCCTTGCTAGAGCACAGCTGCATCTTCCCTATATGGTTACCAGACATGTCCACATCTCTGTATTCGAGACATTCGAAACACTTGCAGCGGTACTGGGTTGATTGAGCAGGCATGTATGGTGAAGTGCAATCGTATGGGGAGTTACGGATAACGACAAGATCCTGAGGGCTCAACTAACAGAAACCAATATACATGATGGTAAATAAGGTCCAGTAGGGACAGGTAGTGACCAGCCCATTCCTGGAGAAGATAAGCTAGAATCAGCGATGATTATAATGCATTGATGACAATAACTTACACAGAAGATGCGAAAGGCAATGGATCACCTCAAGGGAGTGACCAAGGTGAAGCAGGTGTGGTTAGGAATAATTCACTTGTGTTAACACCAGTGAATTGTGGTGTTCGAGGAAGAGAAATGAACTGAGCAGCCAAGTGATGGTCGCCCGATTAGCTTTGATAATACAACAACAGCAGTAAACAACAACACATGATTTAGAAATTTTGTCAGCAGTAACTCTTTCTTTCCTCAGACTTCATCAGTGTTAACACTGGTGAAGTTATCCTCACATCACTAGCGACAAACTCTTCTTCTCCTGGAAGGTCTCCACATATGCTAGATGTGTGACTCAGAAGAAATATGCATACTATTTCAATTGTACAGGCATCTACAAAGCCTCCTCGCTCCCTTGCCTGACCACCATCCTCTTCCGAGTTATTTCACTACCCGCAGTCCTCGCACGCAACGCCTCCGCATGGTCCTGTACCTCTAATAGTACTGCGCGGAGATCCTTGAAGAGTTCTTGATTGTTTTTCATCGGCCTCTGTTGTGTATCTTCAGCTCTCCATTGGGGTGATGCCCACTACCACCAGGGTTGGGTTGTGTGTGATGCAATTTGTTTTACTTGATGTCTGGTCCACACAGGTGAAGAACTTATCCAGAAGGGATTGGAACCACTCTGAAATCGTCAGTTTTTTGTTTCCCATTCTACTTGCACTTGCACTTACCCACTTATTGATAGCAAGCGCGATTCCTATTCCGAGAATCAAGACTTCGATGATCATTCTCAAGAGCCCCCATATTGACCAACGTCGGGTGTCAGTCTGCTGATGGACCATGAATGTGACCTTCTTCCACATGCAGATTTTGCTTTCCCCACCAGCGCTGGAAGAGGCAGTGACTACAATCGTCCCCTGCAGTTGATCCTGTGCCTAGAACTGGTTGAATATGTCTGTATGGAAGGATTTCACATACTGCAATTGTCTGGACCATACCGCCTTTTGCATGGCCTAAAGTGCTGAGGCGTCTCCCAGATTCTCTATCAAAAATGTATACCAGACCCTGTTCTCCACTGCCTATGATGACTCTACCGTGTTCTGCAAAGACCACCTGCTTTGGATGTTTTCGGTGTGGCTTTGTTTCATAGGAGCAAATTGGTTCTCCATTTTCTAGTCGATGAAGCGAAAATCCGCTTGAAACATTGTCAATCACAACCTCCTTTTGGCTGTGGTCGACAACCACACTACCACTGCACCTGTGTTTAATAGCTCGTTACTGTATTAGAGAAGGACAACTCACATTGATGTATGAAATACTACCATTGAAATTTCATCTCCATTGGAACCTCTTAAAACATGCCTACATAAGAAGTGTGTGAATAGATAGCGACTTTGGCATGCGATGCACTTACACAAGTCCATTACATAGCCCAAAGATGTATATGTTGCCCTTCTTCCCAGTGGTGAAGCTCAGTGATTTCGGAACAGTGCTACTGAGATGAACTGAAAAGAGATGCTCTGGCGTGGTATCTCCCTGCATGAGAAAGACCTGCACATTCCCGTTCCTCGTTCCGAAAGCCAATTTTACAGAGTGATCAGAATTTTTCTTTGATGCCATGCAGGTTATCTTGACGCCAGTCCCAAGGCACTGTACATATACCTCATCATACCAGTTCTATTATCAGTCTATCAGTGACGTTCTCTATAGAGGGAATCAATAGCTCACAGTCTCTGAAACCTTCTGCCATAGTGCGATGTACCCTAAAGACGTCCCAAACACAAGTGTCTCGTCGATTTCATCCATCTTAACCCAAAGGGCACAGCTAACAGCCCCACGCATTTCAAATTGATACTTAAGTGGAAGTGAAGCGGACACTGGCTTCAGCGTCTTCATGTCCCAGAGGCGCATACCTTTTATTCCTGATACGTGTCAAGCTCTGTGGAATATTGAGCCAGGTATTGACTCACCACCACTTGCGAGTGTGTTTCCGGAGGGTGATATCGAGACGCAAAGAATCGCATCATGATCGACATCAATCTGGCCAGCCAGATAGTACCTAGACGATGAGAGCGTGAAGGCCACAAGTCAATTGATCAAGGAAATCATTCGTGGGATCATTCGGTGGGATCGTTCAGTGGGATCGTTCAGTGGGTGGTGGGTCTCGGTAAAGTCTTAAAGCAAATTCCTCTCGCTGTACTACTTATCTAGTATCGCCCATCCTTTGTGTCGTAATCTTTAATGAAGTAATCTTCAATGAAGTTGCCGCCCGCTTCACGAAGTCAGGATTTTGCAATGAGGTACCTGCTCCCGTTGTCTTGGAATCTGCACCCATGGGCACTGAACAAAGGTTGTAGATCTAATTCGAAACACCGTCCTGTTTCAATGCTAACAATGAGGCGGAGTAAATCCAGATGCATACAACTCATAGCTAACAATGGAGGATGTATTGTTTGATAAATGGATACATTCGATCACATTCGATCACATCGCAACATTGTTTGGCTAAGAATGATGACAAATTTGGTTAGACACGAATGCCTGCAACTCCTTATCAAATAAATCCACTGACCATCGCCCAACATATCAATCGCCCGATTGTCACTGCATCCATCGCCCACCTGCCTGATGATATCCAACTTACTCGCTCCATTCTATACGCCGCCTCCTCCTCCCGCTCTCCCTGTTCTAATCGCCCACACCTCTTTTAGTGAGGAACTTGACCATCCACTCCTTGCACATCAAGAGATCCAGAATCTACCCAAACAGCTCACATCCAAAGCTGAACGAAAGTCAGGCCGTTAGGCAAATTTCTCAAAAGAAGTCTCTTTTCATGAGGAAGGCTCTAGTCACGAGGATTCCCCCTGCTCCACCTCATCCTTGTCCTCAGCCCCATCCTCATCCTCACCATCATCGTCTGAGGCTGAAGAACTTATAAAAAAACCACATGGGGAAGCTGGATGGCTAGGCTGCAGGGGTTACAACCTGGAAGTAGCTATGCAGTGGAACAAGAGAGATTATCGGTGGCTAAGGGTATGGTTTATTATCCTATCATGACTTTTTACTGACATTCCCAACCAGGAATTTATTCACAAGTTAGCTGCAGAACATTTGAATGAGCGTCTCTCATTCTCTAAACAAACCTCACCATTGATACGCCATGTTAAAACGACTGTAGGTATCACTCCTCGACTTTGTGAATGCTTCTTGACAATAAATTCAGGCTCTTGAGACATTCCCCAAGCTTGGGGCATATGAGAATCAATGGCTGGTCACCGACTTGCTCAAACTGCGGCTTAAGGCTACTGCCACAAAGAAGAGGAAGGACAGAGATGATATGTAATTATTTGCAGGTTCAATGAAGTTTTGCAAACATGCGAACAAGTATATACATTGCCCACTGAATGGGTTGGTCCATCACCCGCTGAATGAGTGGTTCATCGCCTACTCAGTCAAGGAATGTTCAGGTTATATCCGATCAGAGCGTAACGATGGTGTAAAATTGGGGCTGATATTGGAATTTGGAGTGGGTGATGATTCAGCACACACAATGAGATCCACGTGGCTATGGATCGTGAGCTACACCATAGTGGGAAGCTGTTTTCAGGGGAGCGATCTTCGAACCATGCACATAGCGAACTGCAATGTTGAGTAGGTAATAGAAGCTGATTGTCCATGGTTGGATTGCAGTTGCGATCGCAGTGATGCAATGCAAATCGCCTAGTCAGATCTTGTGACGTTCCAAGGCCAATGCAGCAACAGCAACCATTGCCATCGCAAGGACAGACAATGACAGACAATGACACAGCAAGGACTATAAATGAGGACCACCAACTTTTCTGATCCCATACACCTTCTCCCCGCAACTGATTCTTTTGTGTTAACACAGAAGAATCCCTATGGACATCAATGTCGACTTTAATCCTTGGTCTCCACAGAAGCCTATACATACGGATGTCCCGATGTCTCAAAATCAAGAACCCATGTTGATGTCTATGGACTCGGTGAACATCCCAATGTCTGCGCGATGAATAAACCTCACCATCTTCCAGAACAAGCTCACGAGTACGGTCAACACCAATGTTCCAATATTCCTATCTGTTGTTACAGATCTCTGAATACCTGTGAGTGCCCCGATCTTCTGGAATCCATTGGTGGGAATCATACCCTTGCCCAAGGCCCGAGTTCGACACACTAAGCATGGGCACGATTCTCCTCCTTGTGCATCAAAGATGCGCGTTGTGGAGACAGACCATTCCGAACGGCTACGTGCAAGGGTGCGCGCGGAAGAAAAACGTGCAAGTGAAGTAGATAAACATCTGGATGCAAGGGTGCGTGTGACAGAGAAAAATGCGGATGAGATTAATCAACAGTTAGTGAGTTCTGATCAATAAAGAGGTTTGGATCAGATGGCTAACAGGGCGGTGGGCTAGAATCTGTTCTGTCAAAATATGGCAGAGCTTCAACAACAACATAACGAGTTTGTGCAGCGCAGCACTGCAGCGACAGAGATGGAAAATGAGTGTAGAAAAGAGCTTGAGCTGATGAGATCAGTGAGAATGAGTCTACAAAAGGCGCAGGACGCAATGCAAGCTGAGGTGAGGGTCAGGGAAAGACCACTCAGCCATAATCGTTACAGAGAACTTGACTCGCGGGAGCAAGTAAATACCCCGTCGCATTCACCCCGAAGCAGGCCATCCCCTGGAAGCCTGATGCCGGACATGAGTCCAATCAATACCCCAGCTCATTCGCTCAGAAGCCGTCCATTCCCCGAAAGCCCAATGCCGGAGATGAGTCCTCCAATCAAATCAGCTGAGTGGGGTCTGAGCAAGTCCCGACATTCTAGACTGCTGAACCTTATAGCAGAAGAGTCAACGGTATGAATGATGCTTTGATTGTTCAGGCACTCACTGACAGAAGTGTTAGGATGAAGAGAATGATTTACAGGAGCTAATGAGTACATCCAGAAGACCCAGACAATCCAAAAAAGATATTAGGTTTTCTAAAGGAGAGATAGCGGCGATTGCAGAGGCCGTAGTTCACTGCATGGCTTCTATACCCAACCAAGTGCCCATACATAACTCCCTGAAATGAGGGAGATCAAAGACAGGCAACTTAGACATTTACATACAGAATAAGCAACAGCATGTCCAATTTCAGGTAAGCTGTTGCTCAATGCCCGAATGCATGGACTAATTCATGCGACAGCGCCAAACGAGGCTTCTGTTTAAAGAAGTATTTGATGTGACAAAAGACGAAGATTTCGGGTTCTATGAACCTCCTGCGAGGGATGAAGTCGACCACTTTGACAGGGGACATGAGGATATGGGCACTGGCCCTGATCCGTCAATGCTCAAATTCGACTTTGACAGAGATGCGACTTCTCTCTGGAATGCAACAGTGATCGATCGTTTAGTCGACAATTTAGCAACTCGGTGCCAAGAGGACCATCTCGCAGAGGTGCCTAGGGCGTATTTGGAATATCTGGTGATCGACAAGTTTGCATGGTGTAGAGGCTTCTGGAACCAGGTGAAACAAAGGGTCGTGAATCAAGACATGGAGACTCCGCATGAGGTGGAAGAGCGGATGAGAGCCATGAAGGAAAGGCACATGAAGGATGCAAGACATAGGGAGAGGCGCGTGAAGGTAAATGATTCTGACCAGCGGCCAGCCCCAAACTGACATAGTCCACCAGAAATATAGCCATCGGATGCACACGCTCGACGTGATTATCCAAGAGAAGGTCGAGGGAGGGGGTGCCGATCTTGACACATGGAGATGGCTAAAAGAGGTCATCAAATGATTGGGCGCCGATGGGATGAGTTCCGAGGAAAGTGATGTGGAGACCAATGCGGAGGGGATGGAAGTGACTGTGTACCGAGTGAAGGTATTGGTATGGTGTTGTTTAATGGAACGGGAATTGTCCATAATTGACCAATGTCGTCAATATGCGAAATGCGGTCGAAGAGGGACGCAACCTGGCAAATGAAGGTGGAGCATTGCAAACAGCAGAAGTACCCGAGACCCAGTGCCTGGTCTTCCCGAACCCTTCTACGATGTGGAATGGTTGTCAGATCATAGCACCAAGTATAAGGAGGTGACTCTTCATGTATCGTGAGAGGAATTTCAATGGCTCAGTCTTAAGAAGTGGGGTAAAGCATGAGTGAGATAACTGTGGTAGGAGAAAACCTGTATATTTACAACAGTATGCACATTTTCCAATAAGCGGTCCTATATGGCATGTATGAGGGAAGCATCGGTCAGGTGAGAGTAACTGACAGCTGCAATATGAATGCTCTCCTGATGAATCCAGTGTTGGGATGCTCACAAGTGAAAAAGGATACGTGTAAGTGAGAAAGGACACAGCTGGAGATGAATACAGCAGCCGGTGTACATCCTTCATACCCCCAGGATTCATTCCGCTAATCGTTCATCTCTGCCTAGCTTGGATGGGTTGCCTGAGTGGCACGTCTAGCATCTGATCGAGGTACGTGGAGACCTTCCAGGAGAAGAAGAGTTTGTTGCCAGCGATGTGAGGATAACTTCACCAGTGTTAACACTGATGAAGTCTGAGGAAAGAAAGAGTTACTGCCGACGAAATTTCTAAATCATGTGTTGTTATTTACTGCTGTTGTTGTATTATCAAAGCTAATCAGGCGACCATCACTTGGCTGCTCAGTTCATTTCTCTTCCTCGAACACCACAATTCACTGGTGTTAACACCAGTGAATTATTCCTAACCACACCTGCTTCACCTTGGTCACTCCCTTGAGGCGATCCATTGCCTTTCGCACCTTCTGTGTAAGTTATTGTCATCAATGCGTTATAATCATCGCTGACTGCATTGCTGGGACAGTCTCTGCACTCACACCATTTTACTCGATAGTATGTTGTTATATTCACCATCTCCAGTTATTTCCTGACAAGGCTACAGTGAATCAACCACATGAAATTCTTCTGGACACAATCTGTGGAGAAGATCACATCTTCACTTCGCCCAATGCTGCTGGCCTTCCCCTCGTCTCTGACTACACCATTACCCCTCACAAGTCTGATTTCCTCAAGCAACTGTTTCAGCCCCACTGGGACCATCATGCTCACCCTTCCATAGCATTCATTCCCTTAGAATTGCCATTCGAGGGCCCAATTTTTGGTCAGCTCCACTTTGACACCCCCAATGGCCAACCTCCGCTTGTCCAGCATAAATTACGCATCGGGGTCATTGCCTTTTACCATATGTGGGGCCTGCCCCTCGATATCATTGACAAATGGGATCGTTTAGAGACTGGCCTCAATGTCATCATATATCTCCTCACAAAGAGGGAAGATGTCAGCTCTGTCGGCTGGAAAACGCCTCTTGAATTCAAGGATTTTCCGCAGCCGCATTGGTTCAGCTATAAGAAGATGCATCCTACCGCAGTATTGGCAAGGCGTGCGATATACCGGTCGCAATGCGCATTTAGTGCCCTCGTAGGCATGTGTTCGTTCACAATCGCCCTCTCCGGTGAACGACACCATGCGATTCTCCCCGAATGGCTCTTCTATCTCCATACTTGGGTGCACCCCAGTTGGCTTGAAGATCTTCGTTCTTCCGTTGTTGGAACTCTGGATGATACCATGCGACGTCGAGGCATGTTGATCCATGTCAGAAAGTGTAGCTGGAAACCCAAAGTTTTTTTCTCACTGCTGACTGCTGGTGTTCCCATTTGGTTCTATTGGGGGAAGTTCACAATGCGCTTGAACGCAAAAGCAGATTTTCTGGTGATCTTTGAACCCAACGAATCGACCCTCACCATGAGGTGTCAAATATACAAAGAAGAAAAGGCACTCCGGTTTGAATGTGCTACCGACGAACATCTCGACCCCCCCGATTTTACTTCAGAAGCCCTTCCTCTTTCTTCAGAATCCATATCGACATCTCTATTCTCAGACAAACCTCGTGCTTCCACTGACCTAACCTCCGAATTGTCTCAAACCAGCTGCATCTTTCCACCTGTCCAACCTGGCAGCAGGCAGAGACGCAGTCAAGATTGGTGTGAGTTCTTTGAAGCACAGGACCGCCGCCACGCTGAAATGGTTAGGAATGCGGATCCTGCCCAAGTCAAGATCTGGGAGGACCGGAGAAAAGCCAATGCACATTGCCCCATACCTGGAAAGTCAGGAGCTACAGTCTGGAAGTGGGTAGAAGAGGATGGATTCTATGTCCGTACCCACATTTCCAAGAAGGAAGCGGAAGATGTCTTCCTCGAGTATGGCCCCGCTCACAAGCGGTACAATCCCATTGAAAGAGAATGGGACCTCAACTATGCTTTTAATCCGGATGTACCTGCCCCCGAGGATGATTATGATGATGACGATGACGATTACATGCATCCTAATCTTAACACTACAGAAGGCATCTCTATCGGTGATGTTCCCCTCGAATCCGCTGGCGTTCAATTGCCTTCCGAAAAAATCGTTGCAACTTTCAACATCGACATGGAGCATACATATGGGCAGTTTGAACACCTCGCTGCCACCATGGAGTTCAAGTCATTCCCCACCCTAAACATCCTGCGAAATCGATATGGTCTGATTCTCAGCAACAGCCCTGTGGATCTCCCGCCATCTCCCATTTTCACCCCTCCCACTCATTCAGTGCTCGAAAAATTATTCCTCTGCTCTGACCTTCCAGATGACACCCTCACTATTCACAAGATTTCTTTATTCCAATGGTTTATCTCTCTCTACCCTTTACTCCCAGGCTCCTGTCACGGCGCTCGATCACTTTGGGACTTGAGCCATTCCTGCTGCAATACATTGAACATCCCCCTATCTTTGCAATGCGTCCAAGTGACTCAGAGGACCAAGGACACGGACAAGGGGGCTGTTAGATATATTATGCAAGGGAACCCACACCGAGCCATATGTTGGCACCTTCTGCTAGATGATCCCGTTGCCGTCCTCAAGTGTTGCTAGAGATTCTATACTCATTCGTCCACTCATGACATCGCCCTTCACTGCGTACATACAGGCATACCATTTAGTAGGGTCTTGGAGCCTGAACGCTTCCCACCATCTTACCCTCTCTACCCTTTTGGGCTGCCACGACCTCTGCCCTTCATTGCCGATGACCATTCCAATAGCTTGGGTCACCGATGGCCTCAATATGTCCCTGATCATGCCAACTATGTCTCATACTGGAAGAAGGTTGTGACCTTTCTTCGGGGCCCCCGTGGACATTTGGCTTTGATGATGGGAGGGATTACCTGGTGGCTTGCAGTTCACGCACTTGGCTTGGATGGTGCCTGTCATGCTGTTTTGTCTGGCAACTGTCCTTGATCGCTTCATCCATCTATCTATGAAACCGATATCTGGAGAGATCAATTTGAAGAGCTTGATCGACTCACTCAACCTGAGCTAGAGTTCATATCAGGCACATATTATGTTTATACAGACAAAGGTTTGCAAGTTGCAAAGTGGTCATGGTGGCCTCTGCATCAAGTTTGGAAAGGAAACGGTCGTGACATGGGTTTCTGGACTCAAGCTGCAGAGGATTGGTTCCACAAGCATTTGACCACAATCTGAGACAAACCCGACAAGGAGTTGAAAACACCAACGATATGGGACAACTACCTGAAGTACCAAGTCAAACTCCTGCGACCTTTCCTGAAAGGCAGTAGGGATGCTACTGCCGAATTCTTGCTTTGTGGACCATTGCAGTAGTTGGTAAATCACCCATTTCCACCATTTTTTAGCATCCCGTTTTTACTACGACCACTAGTCTTTAATATATAGATTATGTCATAGCTCATTGATCACAGTGCGTCTCTTAACTGCTTTAACTGCTTTAAGTGTAATGGACAAGCTGAGGACGAGCGGATGGTCACCAATCATTGGGCGACAAGTGGGCGACAAGCGGGCAATGAGTGGGTGATGAGTGGGCAATGAGTGGGCAATACCTTTCCGCAAAGGAGATAGGTGAACTTTCAGTACATATTTCGCGTCAGCCTGAAATAGGTGATTTCAAGTGAATTGAAATCAGGATAGAAATCCAATATTTACTTTACACTTTTAGTCCAGTGAAAGTTATGATTTAAGTACATATTTCGAGATCACGAAAACTTGACCAGAAATATCCTATTTCGATTGATATTTAAATTCACATGAAAGTGAAGGTTTCAAACTGACAGAAACCAGTTCATTAAATCCAGACTTTCACAAACTGGTTTCCGAATTGGTTTCCTTTGACTTAAATAGTGATGGCGCCGGTGTGTGAACTGCACTTTTATTCATCATTCACAATTATATAATCTGAACTATTGGACATCAGATGTTGGATCCGTGGGGTCACTAAAGGACCCCCAGTGACATTGTAAACAACGTAATATCGTCATTAAATGCAGTGATTGGCCTTGCTTCCCACAGTGACCACCTGTTCTACCTGTACATTAAGCCCTGCATGCAGCATATTTGTCCCTTTCGCACGCATAGCGAGCATACCCCATTGGACCCACCAATTATCCGCGTCGTCTTCTGCATCGTATCCAAATACGTTCTTTATTTCTTCCCATCGGTCCATCGTCCCGTCCTCTTCGGAAGGCTCGAGACAATTTTGTCCTTTCGCATCTTTGGATTGAAACACCATATCTCGACCCACCTGCATTTCTCCTGGGGGCAGTGACATAAAGTACATATTCCCCGCTTCGGAAATTGCGACAGAGCTGCAGCGGGGAAGCCGAAGATCTTGGAACGCGTAAAGGAAACTTGAAATTTGGTCTTCATTTCGCAGGTGCGAAAAGAGCTTGGCGAGAACAGCGCCGTCTTCGATAGCCAACGCCGTAGATTGGATGGCCCCGACCTAAGTGAAATTATGGAATTTTAAAATCATGTGAAGTGCAGAGGACTGACAGGGAGTGGGTGTGCCGCCTCTCCTATTAGGATCAGGTGTCCATTATCGTGTACCCAGTCTTCTAAATCTTTATAATTTTTCATCGGTATTGACTTCGATGTGGTCACCAATTTCATTAATTTCCTCAACCTGTGAAGCGAAAAGACAGTTGGGAGGAAGAACGATGTGTCATATCTGTGGAATGTAACCGACCTTGGCTCCGAGTTTCCTACAGAGGCTAGTAATTTTTCTTTTGTTGACCGATCTGACCAGGTACCTATAGATCCATCTGGAGGCCCATATAGATACACTGCCATAGCTTCGGTCGATTGTGATCCACCCTCCGCTCACCAAATAAGCTGCCTTCGCGGTGCGCCAGAAAATGAAAAGACTCACGATGGGAAAAATAAGTAGGCAGTGCCCGTTACCAAACCAGCCATACATATGCTCCTATGGCAGGCAAAAATGCGCCAATGGTAAACTGTGGATGCCAACACGACTTACGACATTCTCCTTGGGTTCCCAGAAATATGCAAGATCTGGGTCTCGCATCATCAGTTTCTTGGGTATAGTCGTACTGTTTGGGGGCAAACATGAGATGTGCACACGATTCGCACAACGTACTTACTGATACATGAGTAAAGCCCCAGGGTCGTGCTTGGGTTCGCCTGAAAACATCCTTTGTGAAACGCCATACTCGCCATCGGCTCCGACGATAACGTCGGCGCGTAAAGTCTCGCCTGAGGCAAGAGTGACGCTTGCGGAGCCAGGATCGATAGAAACTACCCGAGAGTTGAATCGGACATAAGCACCTGCCGAAACAGCAACACGATAAAGAAGTCGTCTCAAATCATCTCGCTATGTTTGTCACCGTAGAAGTAGTCTGGTCAGTCACGCATTTGTGTGCATCACGGAGAGAGACGTACGCTGGTATAAATGAATTCACCCCGCGTTTCCTTCAAAACTTCTTTGCTCCACACGTGTTTTCCTAGACGCGTCCCTGATTCGTCTAATCAAGGGCCAGGTAATGTGAGGGGAAGGGAATGAGATTGGAAGAAGCGAGAAACGGACATATGAACATGGTGATTGCGTCCGTCCTTGTGCCAACCTTGTAAAGTTCTTCCTTGAGACCCCAGTCGAACAAAATTTTGGAACCATTTGGAGGCAGGCGGAGACCCCCGAGCGTCTTGAAAGGAGTCACAGACAGATAGATTTATCACAAGGAAGAAACTCACCCCATCCCCGTTGGTATTAACATCTTTTTCCAAGACGATAACTTTATGGCCGACGCGTTGCAACGCAATGGCACAAGCGAGGCCTGCGATTCCACCCCCCACAATCAAAAAACAGATAGTAAGATGGGCCCGCTTGGGGGACGGGGATACGGAGGGCTGGTAGTTGGGATATTTAGCAAAGGATATACCTCCGAAATTTGAGGTGTTCTACCTTCCCGTTCATCTGGACACTCCCCCACGACAAGACTTGGTTGGGGTCAAGAAGGAAAATCGAAGCTATTACATTCTTGAGCAGAGACAAGGTTACACGTGGGCACGCTTAAGTTTTCGGATAAGTCCCTTACACTATGCGGTAATAACCGTGTACAGCCGGACGCTTACATCATGTACAGCGGGCACATCATATCGTGTACAGCCCGTCCATTTCAGTAATAATGGTTCAGGTGAACCATTTCAGTCTATATACTATTGTGCAAGAATTACTACGAAAAAATTACGACCGTTCAGAAATTGAGTGAATATAAAGCTCGGTACTCCCCTAGCCCGAGCCTTGGCACCTTTCTGGTCCATCTCGGCCTTCCGCTGCGCCAGCGCTTGGCGCGCCGCTCGTGCTGCGGCATCAGCGGTCCCCACCGTTCCCCCAGCGCGTGCCAAGGCCCCACCCAACCCAAGAGCCCCCCGTCCCGCGTCGATGAACCCGTCGACCAAAACGCGGTCGTCGACGGCCCCGCCGCCGTCAATGTCCAATCGACGTCCCGCCGCCATCGCCAACGTCCTTCCACCGCCGTTGTCAACGCGGGCCTGCTGGCTGTTCCCGTTGCCGCAGTCAACGTCATCCTATCGCGGTCGTCGACGTGCCCTTGCTGCTGTCGTCGATGTGCTGTCGTTGACGGGTGCGCGCGAGCGCAATCTAATGAAAAAACGATTAATACAAGTAGAATATATGTTATTTACTTACTTTTAAATTATTTTGCCATTGGATGGCGCGAGTTTCGACGCAGAACGACGGGTTAAGGAGGAGGGAGATGTCGGGGGGGCAGTGGGCGCGCAAACGATGACCCTATTGTCAAAAATGTTGTCAGTATGTCTACAATATACATTGGAGACTCACATTATCAAGTATGGCCGCTGGATGGCCCGTATTTCGATATGGGCCGCGTTGATGATGAGGCTGAAGAGGCGCGGGAAGCGGGATGGAACTTCCCAAATAGGTAGTAACAAAGCTAGACAAATAAGCCGTTGATTCAAAGAATATTCTCTAGCACCTCACAGAGGCCTCTTAAAATAGAGATAAAATATCTGAAAAATCACTCATACATGTGTTCATAAGGCTATAATTTATTGTGTTATTATATGAAGATCTAGTTGAGATAATCACAATTAAGTTGGATTTTCAGCCACATTCTGCTTGAATCTTGTCGCGCTCAATTATTAGGACAAGAAAAAATATTTTAAGCTAGTAGAAATGTTAAGATAGACTATAGGTACACGTACAGTACACCCGATCACAGGGAAAATATGGTGGTAGAGTGGTGGGGGAGACATTTGGTGGTTTCGAGTGGATGACCACTCACTTGATCTTAAGCAAACCCATGCTTTCCGACACAACATTCCGTCCCACCGCTCTACCACCACACTTTCCCTGTGATCGGGTGTACTCTCCTTGTACCTACAGTCTATTTTGACATTTCTACTAACTTACAATATTTTTTCTTGTCCTAATAATTGAGTGCGACAAGATTCAAGCAGAATGTGGCTGAAGATCAGGTCAAATCTGACTTAATTGTGAATTATCTCAACTGGATCTGAATATAATAACACAAGACTTTAGATTATTATAAACACATATATGGGTGATCTTTCAATTATTTTATATTTATTTTAAGAGGTCTCTGTGAGTGTGTAGAAAATATTCTTTGAATTAACAGTGTATTTGTCTAGCTTTGTTTTGTGTCCATTTAGGAAGTAGCGTCTTCCATGGTATAAATATACCATGCCTTGGAGGTATGGTATTTCTAAACCATACATGGCTCTTCTTAAACGATATAGAGATACCATACCTTCAAGGTATGGTATTTCTAAACCATACATGGCTCTTCTTAAATGGTATAGAGATACCATACCTTCAAGGTATGGTATTTCTAAACTATATGCCACTCTTCTTAGATGGTATAGAGATACCATACCTCTAAGGTATGGTATTTCTAAACCATACACTGCTCTTCTTAAATGGTATAGAGATACCATACCTCCAAGGTATTGTTATAAACCAGTTGTTTGGAATGCGTTTTACTTCGGGTGTTCTGTCCCAAGAGATGAGGTATGGTTCCAAGTCCTTGTTATGAGTAGCTAACGAGGAATCAGACTTAAGGTCTGATACGTACAAAGGTACTCTTTATATACTGACTACTTATCTGTATGAGTCAGTGCGACATAACATGTGTAAGAGATAAGGGATAAGTCATCGTGACTGATGACGAATCATAAGGGGTTGAAACATAATGGAAATGAAAGATGTCCGCATATGGATAGAGTAACAGAAATGAAAGATGTCCACATATGGATAGAGTAATGGGGAATCCCGGAGAAAGGCAATGGGGAATCCCAATGAAAGAATGTGGGGAATCCCAAGATAAGATAAAGGTTTGCATACGATAAGACAAAGGAAAGAAGAAAAATTACAACCGTGACAGGTATGGTACTTCTAAACCATACACTGCTCTTCTTAAATAGTATAGACATACCATTCCTCCAAGGTATGGTATTTCTAAACTATATGCCGCTCTTCTTAAATAGTATAGAGATACTATATCCTAGTGCTTTTAAATGGTATACAGATACTATATCCTAGCCTTCTCAAATAGTATCCAGATACTATACCTACCAAGGTATAGTACACAGATACCATATCTTACCCTTCTCAAATGGTATACAGATACCATATCACAAGCCTCTCAAATGGTATCCAGATACCATACCTCCCAGAGGTATGGTATTTCTGAACCATCTTTCAATCACACCTTTCCTATTGTCACCTTACATCAATATGTACAGTACAGTACATCTTGAATATATGGTATTTTTAAACCATCATTCAACTGTGGTAATAAGCTGTACATGACTTTGGCTGTAAAACCGTACATGACCTAAGCTTGAAAACCATACACGGTTACTACAGCTGGTCACGCATCAGGAAACCAGTGAGAAACCGGCATACCCAGGTGGAGTTGACATTTGCCTGACAGTCTGACACTAGCAGACCTGGTGTTACATGGCATTACCTGGCTCTATCACTGATTCACAACTCTTGTAACTAGTGCTCCTTTTCAATCAGACTTGGGGTGACCTTACAAGGTATTGTGATAGGCACACAGTCTGACACTAGCAGACCTGGCATTACCTGACTCTATCACTGATTCACAACTCTTGTAACTCATCAACCAAAGGGTGGGAAGTGTTTACAATGTGCAAAATCTGTAATCCAACAAAGCCATATACCAATTTAACTGCATTTTCTTCTACTCGAAAAAGCCATGCATTAGGAATAATGGAATAAGAATAAGAAAAGGGCGTTATCGCACTCACTGAGCTCAGTGCCATAATCCCATTTTTTAGGCAAGGTGTACAGGCCAACCAACTTGCTTCGTCCCTGCATTTAACATCGGGTCTTTCTCGATCTCATCTAGCTCCGACCGAGTCGATGAGGGGGAATGGGAGGAGGACGGGGAAGCATATCCTGTCAGCGAATCAGCAGAATCATGTCCTGCGGCCTCCTCCAATGCAGACGACAACAACGCCCACCGCTGACTATGTCCCAAAGTCGAATGGTATTGTCGTCAGATCCAGAAATGATACTCGTGCCATCGGGAGAAAATGCGACCGAACCAGAATGTCCATTGAAATTGTTGAGATGTGCACCGCTGACTGCATCCCACAGCTGAACAGTATTGTCGTAGGATCCAGAAACGATACGCGTACCATCAGGGGAAAATGTGACCAATTTTACCCAGTGGGAATATCCTTCTATCGTCTGTATGCATGAATCCCATCTCTCATCTAATCTGTTGTGCACTTTTATAGGAATGTCCAACTCTCCTCCATACGTCTTCTTAATTAAGGCTTCTTTGGGAGTGAACAGCAACGCAGTGCGGTACACCTGAAGTGAACAAGTACTGGTGGTTGAGAGGGTAAACTGTTCGCAATCACAAAGTAAATTCACTGTATCAGCCATGTTTCTGCCTGCTTTCTGTAGAACTCAGATCAGTTTTGTGCATTGCTGAGAGGGGAAATAACGAACAGCAATCGCCCGTTGAGCGGCACCCAATGCAAGGAGGACATTTCAAAGATCTCCCATCAGACTCAGTGCTTCAATCCAATACAGTAGATATTTTGAACAAAACTCATTGGGGTCGATAAGAATATCAACGGTCGCATTTTGTAGGTGCCAAGCCCAATGACGACATGCATATTGCAGTCCCGGTCGAATGCAGGTCACAACACGCGTCGGAAGGTCATCCACTTTGCAGTTAAGCAACGACGGATTTCTTATTCCACAAACATCTCGCTTCAGCCCTTTCATAACATCTAGACAGGCACGCACATGTAGAGTATGCTGGCTTCGAAAGTCAACAACAAATTTCAGATTTCGACATAGAGCTGGATTTGTTAAGAAGTCGAAGAAGGATGGATAGAGCATTCGAATGGGTTGGCTATCATCAACTTGCACCATGATAACTGAGTGAAGATGACGCAGTGTCTCTTGAACTGTGTCCGATTGCAAAGCCAGTAAGCATTCGATGGCAGCCAGAGAAAGTGGATGTCGAAGAAGAACAATACACAATACTGCTCAAACTCTTTTTCAGCTGACTAGAAAGACCGGAGGATATGGTAGGGAAAGCTTGGATCAAAACTTGAGTATATAATTGATCAAGGCCATAATTGGGGGATGAAGGTTCTGTCGCAGTAGCTGCATTACATACAAGATGTGCAAGTTGATCTTTGGGGTTAAGATAGTTTCAATCTTCGATGAACCTAACCGAGGTGGAGGCGATGATGAAAAGGGCAGAAGATAACCGCATCAGGGAATGGATGTCTGCTTCAAAGGCCATTTATCGTTGATATGGTCCAACTCTCTCATTAAAGTAAGTTCCGTCATCAGGTAGTGTTTGATATCGATCTCCACGATGTCTAATTCCACTTCGTGTAACACGTATCGCCGAGTGACAGGGTTCAATTTGCTTGATTTGAATACAGTCGTAATATGGCTTTCTGGCTGACTTGTCACCAAGGACTTCAATGGGAATAGTTCATTGACATGACGAGAGAGCGATGATAAGATCATCGAGGTCATCCCAGCCTCCTTGCACTCATCGAGTGCATCCAACACAACAATGTATGGACAGATCGAGTTTCTGAGTGTGCGAAGGGGTTTTATGATAAGCTCTTGAAGCTGGTATGGAGGTGTGGTATATCCAATGTCTGGATTTGATTTCATAACATGAGTCACCTCCACTCCGAATAGAGCATTGAAGTGTCCGAGCTGATAGGTGATAGTGGTGAAGATCAGATTGGGGTTGCTGCAATCAGCATCGTCTGGTGAGCAGAAGAAGCTAGCGCCAAGCACACCATGCATGCTACACTCGGCAACAGTGAAAGCAATCGTCGATTTCCCAGTCCCAGCCGATCCGCTAATCCAAGTATCCGCCCCAACGGTATCAACATCTTTGTTCAGAATGGGAACACAATGAGATTGTGAATCGCGAATACCAATCCAGCGAAAAATCTGGTTGAGAATGTCGGCCTTTGTCCCTTCCAAACATCGCGCTCGATCTTTGCAGTTGAAAGGAGAATAGTGGGCATATGGGGGGCGTTCCCCTATAATGGCTCAGTCATGTATCGAACACAGATGAAACAGTCCCTGCTCACTAGGGTGTCAAGCTTACCTTGCAGATAAACATGGATGTTTGGGTTGTTATACTGATCACGGCCGACAACGTTGGATGTGCTGCCGTCAATCTGAGTGGTCAGCAAGGGCGTGTTGGTCATGATGGAGGTGAGTGTGAAGATGAGCCGTATCCACTCGGTACTCCTACATTCGGCTACAAATGAATATATTTAAATACAAAAAAAATCTTCTAAGCGTATTCGAGCATTAATAAATCAAATTCAAACA
This sequence comes from Porpolomopsis calyptriformis, assembly GCA_951640195.1. Lineage (NCBI taxonomy): Eukaryota > Fungi > Basidiomycota > Agaricomycetes > Agaricales > Hygrophoraceae > Porpolomopsis > Porpolomopsis calyptriformis. The sequence continues at coordinate 1,171,520 of OX621171.1, read as the reverse complement.
AAATAAAATAGACTCACTAAGAAAATGATCAGACCATTTGGCCCAGATCACTCTGATCATTCCAGCTCTCCAGACATAAGTGCCTTAGTATAATGTCAACGTCGCAAAAAAAAATCAAGTACAGTCACGTACCTTGCAAGCCATCTCTGAATTCTTGCAAAGATGGACAAGTTGGAGTTGTATATATTTCTGCTAGCGACATACACCTGGCAGTCATTGAATGTGACCATATCGATGCTGGGAAGCGGCGAGGATGTTGACGCAGAGTCTGATGACTGGGAGGGGGAAAGTTGGAGGTGAACCTTGCAATAGCTGGATTTGAGGATGGTAGTCATAGCGGTGGTTGCAGATTAAAGTAGACTGTGTAAGCAAAAAGCATGTTACTGGAAGAATAGATGAAGGGAACGCGAGAAACAGATGCACCTTTGCAATAAGTGGGCAGAGCACATATCACGAGAAACAGCTAGAGTATGGCTTGGAAAAGTTATCATCCTGCAAAAAAAAAAAAGAAAAAAGATGCTCACACCCAGATAAACAAAAATAGATTGCTCTGAGCTACGTAGACACTATGGTGATGAGTCCGTATCTGTTTCTATCGATGTTCAGAGTTCAGCAAATGTAAAAATGGGAATGAACTTACCAGATTTATTATAGTTCTGGAGGCTCAAATTCTTTTTAAAGCGGCAAAGCCTCTCTCTGAATGTGAACTGGTTTGAGCATATACCCGGGCCCTTTAGCCGCTCCCAAGACCAGCTCAACTGTTAAAAACACGAGTGTGTGGGCAATGATATTCACCACAGCCTTTCATCAGCTGAGCGGTATCGTTGGACAACTAGGGTCACATAGCGATAATGACATGTCGATTCCCTGTGGTGCCTGGTTGGCAACAGTGCTTGGAGTCTGTTCAAAGGGTGGCGGGATACAGGGTACACCTAGTCTATCTCGAAATGCAGAGGCAAGTGAGGTTAGCCATAGAAATCATAATTCTCAGAGTCTCCTATTCCAGCAACCATCATCTCTTCATCACTGCCTGACATAGCTGACCTGTCTGATTGGTCGTCCTCTGTCATGATCCCAAACTGATTTGGTATCAAACTTAACCAAAGATCATGCATTCAGCAAGTAGCATCCATAGCTCAAATATCCTTTATCTTATCTTATCTGATCTTATCTTAGATAAGATATCACTGTCCTTCACACATTATCTTATCTCAGATAAGATACACTACTATCTTTACTTATGCTATCTTATCATGGACAATAGCATTCTTCCCATTGTTCTCTAAGTCAGAATGACTCATATCCCATTTCTCTATTGTTCTGTCATCACTCCATTGTTCTCTGAGTCACTATGACTCATATTAATCTTCCCCATTGTTCTCCTCATTGTCTGACTCATAGTGAGTCACAATTCAAACTCCTCATTGTTCTTTTGTCCATTGTTCTTATTTCCTATTGTTCTCATTACCCATTGTTCTCAAACATATATAAAGGGCCCCCTTTTCACCAGTGAGGAGTTCAGTTCACATTTAGTTGACTTTTAACCCACTTTTACCCCACTCCCCTCCCCCTAGTCTACTCTTCCCCTTTTCCCTTGAACTCACCCCTAGTACTCAGTACCTAGTACTACCCCTTATTGATACTACTTGTCTGTAGTCAATACATCCAATCCAATCTAGTCTATTAAGCTTATACCCTGTGTGATTTCACCTAAGCCCTCTTACGTTAAGAACCAACTTAGGAATCACCCCGTGACGTATTTCTGTAAGTTGAAGATAGCCACCGAGGACTATCTTATCTTACTTCAGCCCCTGCTTATTCATCACATTCTCTAAGTCTCAGTCCTTATTGGAGAGACCTCACTGTGATACATATTCTTCTAAGTCAGCCGTTGACTTCATTCTTGCTCTCCCAGTCAATACTATCCATTGAGTTTGGATAGCCTGCTCATCTGTACATCCTAGCCAAGGATTACTCAAGCCCCATCAAAGGAGGAAGTGATCATTACCCAATCAACTCACATCTCCCCCGAACAACTAGGACCTACTTGATTGACGTATAACTCCAGTAGTCCTAGAAGTGAAGTATTTATACTTCACCTGATATAATTTGGAGCCCACCGCGAGGGGTGATTGTGATTGATTGTAATCTCACTCCCCAACTTATTTAGACCCCACTCATCAACATAACTCCCAACTTAGTATTCAACACTTACTATGTCTGGACAGTCTCAAGTCCAATCTCAGTTTACACGCACCCCAGACATGATGCCCCTTCTGGGACAGAAGTCTGCTCCATCTAAGTTCAGTGGAAGCCATGAACAGATCAAGCGCTTCCTCAGACACTTTAATCAGTTATGTAAAGTTTACAATGTACCTGATGTGGAGAAGGGTGAACACCTCATTGACTACTGTTCTAGTAAAGTAGTCCAGTTAATTGAAGCCCTTGAAAGCTATAGGACCAATGATTGGCCCAAGCTGGAAGCTGATCTCAATAGGTACTATGATGCTGCCTTAAAGGAAACTCGATACATTGTCAAAGACCTCCTCTCTTTCACTCGTAAGTGGAAGACTAGGCAAATCCATTCATTAACACATTGGAAGAAGTATGAAAGAAGATTCATCACTATTGCAGGATGGCTACAAGCCAAGCAGAGAATCTCAGAAGACGAACAAGCTGCTTATTTCTGGAATGGAATTAACAAGACTCTCAGACAGGTGATTGAAGCCAGACTTATTAATGCTTCTGGAACCACCCCTCTGGATGTTACTTCCCCATTCCCTATGAAGAAAGTAATCAAAGTAGCTGAAGTGTTATTTGAACGTAATCGGTTTGATATCAACCTAGCTGACTCTGACTCAGATATTCCTGGAAGGGATGATGAAACAGAGTCAGACACATCTAGTGATAACTCTTCATCATTTGATGAAGAAAGTGAAGTCGAAAGGAGACCTAGAAGGAAGAAGAAGAATAATGGTAAGAAGTCCCATAAGAGCAGATGGGATTCTGATGATGAAGATCTCAAGAAACCCTCGAAGAAGACCAGTCAGAAGAAAGAAGATCACAAGGGTAAGAAGGCATCTAGCAAGTCTACTACTCCAGTCCAAGATGAAGTAGAATCTCTTGTCAAAGAGATGGGAAAACTCTCCCTAGATGATTTACGCTATGGACTTGCCTACTATAAAGCCCTCAAACTTGATCCTGATATAGCTAGGTGTATCAAACCACCTACTCTTCGAGTATCTTCACCAAGATCTTCTATGCTTCCCTCTTCAAACACATTCCCTATATCCAATACTAGTCCCAGGAATACTAGAGACACAATCACCTGTTATGGTTGTGGAAGTAAAGGACATGGAATGTCTAGTTGTCCCAAGATTGATGAACTCATTGCTTCAGGCACACTTATACGTGATGCAAATAGGAAGCTAGTATTCAAGAATGGTGCTTTTATTTGTCGACTCCCTGAAGAGACCTTTATCCAAGCTGTAGCAAGACTCACTCAAGACAAGACTAAGCCCATCCAGACTCATTTCCTTACTCTGCAAAGTGATTGCTCAGATTACTACCTATCAGAACCTGAGTTTGAAAAAGATGATTCAGGTGTATATGTAATCCCAGCCACTGAGTATGAGCCAGAAGTCCAGGATGAGGATGTACAAGTTATGGCAGCAGACAGAGTCCCTCACAAGATTACTACAGCTAGGAAGGAAGTATTTGATGGAGTCTATCCCCCTATAAAGTCTAGAACCAAAGGGAAAGAAAGCACAGCTGCTACCCAAGGTTCTCACCCATTCCCAAGCACTACACCTAAAGCTGCCCCCTTACGATTCCAAACTCATCTCCCAACTGAGGTACTGAAGCCTCATCACGACAAAGACTTTATTAAGGCACTGCCTACACCTATTGATGCTAGAGTTAAACGAATTCCTCCCACAGAAATTAATAAAGATATTGACATGAAGGATATAACTAGAAAATCCAGAGCTAAACAGACTGCACCCCTACCCCAAGATACCACAGAATTAGCACCCCAAGTCTCTACTAAATCTCCAGTACGTCAATCAGAGATATCCTCTACAATTGGTGACAACCAGGTAGTTAATCAGATTCTTGATACATCAGTTACCCTGAAAGTCAGAGAAGTCCTGGGATCATCCAAGGAAATATCTGATAAACTCTCAGAAATGATCAAAAGGAAGCATGTGAAGACTGCTGTTTTAGCTACTTCCTTTCTCACTAGAGACAGAGAGGAACTGATCAAGCTCCAGGTTGAATGTGATAAGCGCCCTGTATCTGCTATCATTGACACAGGATCCCAATTGAATGTGGTTAGTAAGGATGCATGGAAATTAATCCTTCAGAGACCTAGGGACCTAACTAAGACGTTAGTTATGAATGATGCTAATGGAGGTGTAGGAACCCTTGCTGGATTGGTATCTAATGTCCCATTAACCTGTGGAGGTATTACTACCTATGCCAATCTCTTTATTGGGGAGTCAGTCCCCTTTGATTTGTTACTTGGACGCCCATGGCTACGTGATAATCTAGTTACCATTGATGAAAGAACAGAGGGAACTTACCTCTTGTTCAAGCACCCAAAGAATCCAGAGGCCAAATATGAGATATTTGTAGCCCCTCAGGTTCCCTCCTTAGGGTACCACATTAATCCAAGCCCACTTGTTAGGCCTGAGGTAGCAGTATGTGCTGCACTTACTAATACGGCCACTGGAAGTAGTTCAAGCCCAGCCGTCGATGGGCCTGCGAGTTCTAAGCTCCGCTCGAACTTACTTCCAAAAGTGTCGGTACCAACTGTAACCTCGGGACTGACAGAGAACAATAAGAATTCGAGCTCAGACGTGATATATCCTATTATGGGTATTACAAATCCTCCGAAAAACAGACTCTGAGACGGAGGTTTATTGTTTTTTAGCGCATATCTGACTGAATTAGTTACTAACAATAGGAATTCTATTTTTAAAGATGCCACCATTGTTCCCAATAAGCATATAAGTCCAAAATATATTCCAAAGAGGCAATCGTTACCGCTGAAAATGATGCCTCATGCCCAGTCTACATCCCAAAGCACTCCCTACATCTATGTGACACCTTTTTTACCACCCCCCTTTTCCCCCAAGATCCTCCTGCTCCTAGTGCACATTGACTGGGGACCCCTCAGTAACCCAGCCCACTATTACTTTCTATACCACAGCCAACTGTTTCCTCATTGGAGGAAAGAAGACTTATGCACCCTATACCAGATGCCTTGGTGCCCTTATCCTAGTCCATTTGTTTTTCCTGTTGAGCAGGAGAGAGCTGTCTGTAACCCATTGCTCTCAGAAGAAAAAGCAGAGTTTTTTTTGTATTCAGCTGCTATATTTCAAGCAGCAAACAGACTACTTCTTGCTGATGCAATTAATGCAGTTCTTAACATAGAATTTTGTAACCCCTCCCTTATCTCAGATCTGTTTAATGAAGGATACTTTGGTCCTTACTTCAACACCAGAGGCCTTCAGGTTTATCCTCAGGATTAAACCTACAGCCAACTCCCTCTCCCATATGCAAAATCCACTTACTTTGTCCCCTGCACTAAGATACCCACCTTTATGCTTAGCCCTCCCTATCTCCTGAAAAATCCATGATGCCTTTTATGTTTCACTCCTAAGACCCACTAATATTAACACGGATCTCCATCCAGAAGAAGTGGATGATAATCTCCACCCACCTCCAAGAGAAAGAAGAATATAAGGTCAAACAAATTCTTCAGCACCACAGGTTTACTCAACATTATATGTATTTGGTCAAATGGGTCAGCTATCCCATCGAAGAAGCAAGCTGGGAACTGAAGAAGAACCTCCTTCACATGAAAGAACAAATTCTAGAATATAAACAATTAATTCAAACAGCGATTTAATCACTCTTTCATGGTATCAGCTCCCCTCGTTTACATTTTTCGCTTTTATCACCCCTTTTCCAACTCCGACTAGTCTTTATAATCGCCACCATCTCCATTCTACTCCTCAATATCAACCATTTGCTATGCCTGCAGAACGTATCCAACACCACTCCCAAACTGCTCGCAAGTCCACTAGTGGTCGCCCACCACGAACTTCTCACATGTCCACTGAACAACAGCCCCTTCATTACGCTCCCCCACCACTGGCTTCCACCTCATCAGCCTACAGTGAAGCCGAGCTTGTTGGACAACTCTGGCAGCATAACCGCCGCGCGCGAAACCGGGCCCTCTCCGTTTGGCCTGAAGAAATCAATGCACCACCTATCCCTCCCGAGCAAATCATCGAGTCATTAAAGAAAGATGTTGACTATCACAAGGCTGAGATCGTAAGGTTGAACGAGGAGTTGTATAATCAGTGGTCAGAGTTAGACCAAGAGAGAAGAGTGAGCCAACACTGGAGAGAACAAGCCAAATATTGGGAGGCGAAACACAAGGAAGTTGCAAAGGTACTTCCCCATCTCAATTCTCCTGCTCCACCCATTTTCCCCAGTCCACTCATTGTCCCTACTGGTTCATCGTCGAACCCCATCACCATCCCCGATGACGACTTTCTTTCCCCAGTTGACATTACTTCCCTGTCAACAACTATTCCCAACAAGGACTAATCCTAGTCCTTCCCCTCTTCTGCACCTATCAACTCTCTCAAATGCCATCTCGAATTTCAGGATAAATTTCCTTTTAGTGTGGGTGTATATCACGGATGTATTTTTCTTTTTCTTTTTAGTCAGACATGATTAGTCTCTTATCCGTTTACCCTTCTACTTTACCAATGTATATACAGAGACTGAATATACCCCAAGTTTGGATCTCCCCATATAACAAGCATGCTAATGGAGTTGTGGAATGTGGTCACTTCACGTTATGAGAGGCTATCGTCAAGTCAAGTGACAAAGATAAATTTGGAAGGATCAGAAACTGGCACAAACAGGTGGAGATAGCAGCCTTTGCTGACCGAGTTACAGTCAGTAGTGTTACAGGATATTCCCCATATTATCTCCTTCATGGAATGCATCCCTTATTACCCTTTGATCTTGCAGAAGCTACCTTCATGGTTGAGGGTTTCCAATCAGGATTATCAACCTCTGATCTCCTTGCCCTGAGGATTAGACAGCTAGAACGATGTCAAGAAGATATTGACAAAGCTGCTGAAACTCTAAAGAAAGCTCGTTTCAAGTCTAAGCAACAGTTTGAACACCGTTTCAGGAAGCGTCTCATCAGAAGATATTATAGACCAGGAGAACTAGTCCTTGTCAGAAATAGCCGATTAGAATCTACCTTAGGAAGGCTCAAGACAGAACCAAGGTACCTTGGCCCATATAAGGTAGCCAAGAGAACAACAAGAGGAGCCTACATCCTCCAGGAACTGGATGGAGCCGAACATGCGGAACGTTATGCTGCATTCCGCTTACTCCCCTACGTCTATCGAGATAGCCCTACCCTATATAGATTATCCCATGATGATGAGATTGCCGATGGGCAAACAGCTTCCGAGGACTCCGATCATCAATCAGAACCCAGCGATCTGGACACTGATATTGAAATGGGAAGTTTAAGTAATGAGACTTCCTAATCAAGACTTAATCGTCGATCAGATCTAGCCACCTGATGTAAACTGCATGCCCCCACACTCGCTTATTACTTTCCTTCAATCTAGACGACGACAAGCTACCTCCTGCTGCAAAGTCCCTCCCCTCCACTCGAAATCAAACCGCTCATCATGTTGACACCCTATTCCGCTGAAGCACAACGCCAATGGTTCAACTGGGACCAGGCAAACCCGAACAACCAAGCCACATCTAGCAACCTCCCCCCACCTACGACACACGTACTGCTGCCCCCACCTCTCACTGCCTACGATTGCCATAACCCCCACCAACCCCTTTATACCCTCATGCCTGCAATGGATGAGGCACCGGCTAATCCGTCAAAGGACGAAATCATCGCGACCCTACTTAGGGATCAACATCAGCAAGACATGTACCTTTGGAAGCTCGAGAGCGAGCTCTTTGAGCTCAATGGCAAACTTGTAGGGCAGGAGCTAGCGCTACGTTTAAGGGCGGAAATGATTGAGTATTGGATGGATCAAGCTACATACTGGGAGTCTAGGTATGTAACAGCATATGGGCAAAGCGCGTTCATCCCATCTATTCCCCCCCTTCCCCCCAATGTCATTATCCCTCCTTCATCTCTCATTGGTGCCAATGGCCCCATGGAGGAAGAACCCTTAGATAGGGAGTAGTATTTGTTCCTCATACACGTGCCGCCAATTCTTTGTTTTATTTTTGTATAGTCCTTTTTACTCTTTTTACCACAATGTCACAGAAAGAATCTCTTATTAGGAGTAATCCCTGTAAATAGGAGAGACATTGGGTAAATAATTAAATATGTAAACCCTCTACAAGCGACAGAATCGTTAAAGGATTGACTAAGATTTCAGCTCAGGCTAGTTATGTGCCTATAAACCAGGTTCAGTTCACAAGCCACGATATCGCACTCACCGCTATCCAACACTGCCCTCAGCCTTTACTCTTTTTTATTACAATGCAGTCATCCACTTCCCTCACTTCTATCCCCGAATCTAACTATGAGGACACCGCCAACTCATCCACATGCACTCTCCTTCGCGAATCTCGTCTTTTCCGTGCCTCGGTCGAAGTCGAACAGCCACCCCCCATATATGTCTCTGGGCCAAGAACTGGCCTAATTCTTCCAGACCACTCATATCCCCCACCCCAAGCTACCTCCACCCCCACTGTACTTGCTACCGCTCAACGACTACAAAGCGGTTTTCAGTCCCTCAACTGGGAGGGGTTTGTTTTCCGTCTCAGCCGCATTCAAGGTGGTCCTATTCAACTGGGATCCCTAGTTCAATTCCGCTACCCAAGCAACCAAGTCCAAAGACAAGGACGAGCAATAATTACTAGCGTCTGGATCGTCGCAAAATCGTATTGGGTGTTGGAGGCACATTTGGAGCGAGAAGACGTTGATATTTTGCTTGTAGTGGATCGGAAAGATGCTAGGATGGAAAAGAAGGAACCTTGGAATGGATGGTTGGGAAGGTTCTTCCCTTGCTGTACTGAATATGAGACCTCGTCTGTATAAAAGATTACTAGGTCGATAGACATTGTATATACAAGAATCAACTGAGGGCAGTTGTAATTTCTTTGTCCCCTGCAGATGTCATGATCCCAAACTGATTTGGTATCAAACTTAACCAAAGATCATGCATTCAGCAAGTAGCATCCATAGCTCAAATATCCTTTATCTTATCTTATCTGATCTTATCTTAGATAAGATATCACTGTCCTTCACACATTATCTTATCTCAGATAAGATACACTACTATCTTTACTTATGCTATCTTATCATGGACAATAGCATTCTTCCCATTTCTCTATTGTTCTGTCATCACTCCATTGTTCTCTGAGTCACTATGACTCATATTAATCTTCCCCATTGTTCTCCTCATTGTCTGACTCATAGTGAGTCACAATTCAAACTCCTCATTGTTCTTTTGTCCATTGTTCTTATTTCCTATTGTTCTCATTACCCATTGTTCTCAAACATATATAAAGGGCCCCCTTTTCACCAGTGAGGAGTTCAGTTCACATTTAGTTGACTTTTAACCCACTTTTACCCCACTCCCCTCCCCCTAGTCTACTCTTCCCCTTTTCCCTTGAACTCACCCCTAGTACTCAGTACCTAGTACTACCCCTTATTGATACTACTTGTCTGTAGTCAATACATCCAATCCAATCTAGTCTATTAAGCTTATACCCTGTGTGATTTCACCTAAGCCCTCTTACGTTAAGAACCAACTTAGGAATCACCCCGTGACGTATTTCTGTAAGTTGAAGATAGCCACCGAGGACTATCTTATCTTACTTCAGCCCCTGCTTATTCATCACATTCTCTAAGTCTCAGTCCTTATTGGAGAGACCTCACTGTGATACATATTCTTCTAAGTCAGCCGTTGACTTCATTCTTGCTCTCCCAGTCAATACTATCCATTGAGTTTGGATAGCCTGCTCATCTGTACATCCTAGCCAAGGATTACTCAAGCCCCATCAAAGGAGGAAGTGATCATTACCCAATCAACTCACATCTCCCCCGAACAACTAGGACCTACTTGATTGACGTATAACTCCAGTAGTCCTAGAAGTGAAGTATTTATACTTCACCTGATACCTCAAGATTCTCAGTGGGAATCCAATCATCATCGTCATCATCTGGGTCATTTTCATCTTGCAAATATGCTATTGCCTCCGAATCTTCTGAAGGTCTTTCGGCAGGGGTAGAACTCTGTAGCGAACCGTGAGCATAAACATGGCCGACGCCAAGTCCCCAATAATAACGCATGATCATGTCACGGTCCACGAATCTAAGGTCAATAAGTCTGAGAAGTACTGAATCAAATTCTCGTTAAATCGTGTACCGATTCACATAGTAGTAGTGCCAGTCATGTATGTCCTTGGCACACTGAGAGAGCCCAACCCCATCAGGATGGCGTTTTCCTGCAGCAAATGCAGGAATTATATGGCAAGCTCGTAGAACAAGGTGTGGATCAATAAATCCAAAGGCGCCGTCATTTGCCATTGGAGGAAATTGGACACGCTCTAGTCGACATTTGTCCCAACTGTGGATCGCAACAGTGTTCTCGTACCAATGCACCCACAAGAATTCAAGTCACCGGGGACAATAGTCAAGAGTCCCTGGTCCAGCATAAATCACGTTGACATGATAAATGCCAAGTACCTGAGCATACCAGAACAGGAAAACACTATCAGGATCAGCGAGCACCATAACGTTATGACGGGATGTATTGGGGTTGATAACATCTTGTCCACGTTGAACATCATAGGTTGTGTAGTGGAAGCGTGCCAGGTTGTGCTTGTACATGCGATCGTTCTTGAACAAGACATGGTTCCAATCGTTATTGAGAAAAGACATAGTGGGATATGGGTTGAGAGGATTGGGGTCCAAAATTGCAGTTTCCTGCAGCAGCATCTCCTTAAGGCAGGGAAGGAGGTGCTCTTTAAGCTTGGGGATGAAGTCCTGCATTGTTAAAATCAGTCCAGTTAGCAACTCGGAAGCATCAATGTCGAATTAACCTTGATTGCAGGATCCCCGGTGCGCTTCTGAAAAAAAAGCCCAATATGCTCAGGATGACATTGCAATTTACCAATGTGGTGGTGCATATCCGGGGTACATGCCACTTCCAGATCCCCGCTTTCCCTGTCCTTAGCAACTCGTGCTTGAATCCCGCGAATTCGAGTTTGGCGCCGCTCAATTTGTGCCATTTCCTTTACAAATTGTTTTCAGCTTGTGCAGGTATATCGAGCTTTGGCCGTGCAGTGTTCAAGCTTGCCCTGCAGGAATGGTCAATGTAGTGAAGTTAGGAATAGTAGCTAAGTACACACCAGCTCAGTGGAATACGAATCTGTTGTACCATACATTCGTATAGTGGCGGCATAATCACTAAGTGCGTGAGTCTTGTATGTATCCAGATTCAGGGATTTCAAACATCGGGAGGTGGTTTGTTGCTGAATGAGTTCAGTGGTCTGGGGTAGTGGCGTGGGGGGATTCGATAATCAGGTACCTCCAAGACCTTGCGTTTTGGGAGGGGTCTCGGTTGGAGTGACGAGATTGGACATCAGGATTTGGGAACCGCCAGGACCGGGCATGTAGCAGGGATGCTGGGGGGCTGAGGTGGCGGAGTGGGACAAATGGCTACCTCCAGAATCTGGCGTTGGCTCCAAGCCTTTACCCAAATGTTGGCCTTTCTTCCCCGCTTGGCGGCGTATCCGTGCATTAGCCTCTTGACGAAGCTCACGGGTAGTAAATTCGGGGCAGGTCTTGCTCACAAATTCACATAGTTTCACGCCAAACAAGACTGTAATGTCATCCAGTTTGTCCAGAGTGAGATCCGTGTGCATACGGAGCTTGGCCAAACCATGCCAATGGGCCGCAATGAAAAGGAGTTCCATAATTGTTGTGTTATGTGGTTCGGGAAATAATCCTTCAAAGATTGGTATAGCACACTGATTGGCAAATAATATGAAAGGAAGCATGGCAAACAGGAGAGCCCGCTTGCCTGTAAAATATCCTCAAAATCTCAGGCAGCCATCTTCTTCAATTCTGAACAGTTTCTGGAGAAACGTCTGATAGTATTCCTCCCAAAGGTGGGTATTTCCCTGCAACTGGTGTCTGATGAGCGGCGGGTGGACACAATTCAAGTAATTTGACTAACCGACAATCGAATTCATTTGTGAGACCTGAGTGTAGAGACTCCAAGATCCGGAGCAAGTGGATAAATAAAGCTCTCCAGATGCTGAGCTCAAACTCGTGCAGGAGATTGATAATGAAAATTGGAAAGAGGTTGAAGCCTAACGATCCCAGCTGGTTGGAGAAGGCATTCTGTTGCATAATGGAATTAATTGGCAAATTCGAAGCATGGCGTATAACTATGCGTACCATGTTTGGTACCAGCAATTGTTCCTTGAGTATATCTTTGACAGCAGAGCTGTCAACTGCATAATTTTTCTGGTAGACTGTATTCCTGGCTATAGTGACTTTGTTTCAGCATTGGTTGTCATCTACACGAGCAAGCAATATGCGTTGCGACATATCCCTGGTCATGCCAAGGTTGTGTAGGTGGGATATTGGAATCAGGCAATGAGGACAAGGACACATGCCCCGATTTCGGATGCTTGCGAGAAGAATTCTTGAAATATAATAAACCTCAGTACTTCAATATCATTCGACAGAGAAATACCCACTTTTCAGGATAGTCTGCTGAATAGGTAAAAATTCGGAGATAAAATCATTGTTTTACGCTGTCGCAACAAGTGATTACAATGCCATGCTTATAAGCTTCTAAAAACTCATCGTCGAGAAGGATTTTCCATTGTGCATGAAGGAATTCATGCTGGCAATGAGTCATGAATGCATCACTAGGTCCTTTTCCTCCTGCGTGCTCGGGTGCAAAATCCTTGAAGGAATCTGGAAGCTGCAGCAGAATAATCAATATATGACAGAAGACAAAGCTATCAGAGATAAGTGAAGCACTGACCTTTTGAAAATAAGCGACGTGGCTACAGAGATGACACGAAGGCTTGCAATGTCGATATTTCAATTCATTCCCAACATAAAGATACAATGGCCATAGTTTAGCATCACTAAATGAAGCGAGATGCATGGCATCCGACCAAAACATCAATGCAAATATGACCCGCAGAAGTTTGCATCCGGGTTTGGCAGGGGACTCTTGCAATTCACGATGGGCTTGGCCAAATGCTGGGGAGGTGTATAACTCGTTACGTATGCGTTGATATGACCCCTTGGTCCCCTGAGGTCCAGAGGACATGTTCCATATATCTACGTGATCCCCCAGACGTCTACTACACTTCTACGATGTCCTCGACTATGCGATTTAGCTTCCTGTCCAGCGATTTATCTCCGAATGCTTCAGATTTCTGCGAATTTCTTCGAATTCTCCGATCCTTCGATTCGCGATCGCAGCTTATATCAAAGGATGCATCTGATAGCCAGACATCCATTGTGTAGATTCCCATCATTTCCATCAACCCTTTCACTGGTGGCTTCATTCAGAAGTCTCATCCCTTTACTATATAGCATATAAAGGGATCTTTGTTTTCACAGATATATTTACTTGTAGATATGTTTGTATCATAGAGAAGGAAGATAGATTCCATCGTCCCACGTCCAGTCCTTCATGTTTGAGCCTCTTCGACCGCCTCTAGCACTCTAGAGAGTGCTCCGATTTTCCGATTTCTTCTATTTCTTCGATTTTTATGATTTCTTTGATAGCTCCTTTCTATTGTGCCTCCCATCATCTCTCGGGGCAGATCCCAGAGCTCAGACGACTCCACATCACATCAGCATGTTGGAGCATCATTAGATTGTGGTTGCCAGTATAATTCGTAGGGTTTGTAGTGAAAATTACGGCCCCGAACGGGATCGGCCAAGACTTCCCTGACAACTGAGACTAGATTTCGATGGTGAAAATCCATTGTTGTGTAATTTCGAGGGCCAGGAGATGCCATTCTGCGGTGGAAAGGAACTGATATCATTACAGGTGTTTTGGTCCAGCCTGCATCCTCGTCTAACCATTCCTCACCCATGTCATCGCTACCGAGTTTCTTGTTGATAAGATCCCACTTGGTGTTTTGAACATCGGCTGGTTGGAAGGCAGGATTACCAATGATGCTTAAGAGGTCCCGAAAACTGCTCTGTGACTTCTGCACCCTGTGATTCCAATACCAATCACCCAGCTGGAATGAACTATGATTGGGGTAGGGATAGAAAACTGAGGCCAGAACTGTGGAGAAATCTGAACAGAAGGGATTGGGGGGTATATTTGTGAGGTCAGCCAATTTAATACATTCTTCGGGGTCATGAGAGGGTAACGCTCCTGCCTTATACTGCTGGAAAAGCCCAAAAATGTTCTGTGGCGTTCAGAAAATCTGGCGCAGGCAACCAAACAATAGGCGATAGCCTATCCGCTCGCGAGGTATCTGAGGGTCGTGGTAGTGGTAGCAGAGATTCTTGGGGGTTCATAAGTGTTTGTGAGGCACCAAGATTGGGTAGTAACGCTGGGGGAGGCTGGGGAAGTAGATCCCTGAACCTCTGGGGAAGTCTTCGATTGGATCTTCGGGTCCTACGCTGAGCTAATGAAATAGCATCGTCATTCGATTGCATTGATGTAGATCCTGATAATACGTCCGACTCTTCTATCCTTGGCAAACCCTATCCAAGACCCTCTGAATTATTGGGTCAATATGAGGCATCAAGGTACGTACCTGCTCTACAATAGAATTGGGTATGGCTGCCATGAACACCTCACTTTGCTCAACAGTAACTCGACGCCTTTTCCATTCGACCCATTTCTCCTTGGCAACCATTAGGGCACTAGATAATCTTTTTTTGACTTTGGACAGGTCCGCTGGTGCTTTGAAAACGCGCCAGACAGAGAAAACGAACAACCACAATGGCATTCCTCATGGTAAGGTCTCGAGTTAGGCAGGTTCATTCTTACTCATCAGGCACTTGAGCAGGTCCAAGTGCTTCGAATTCCGAATCATAAAGCTGTGATTCGAGTCGCGGTGCTGTCGTTTGACCAGATGAATTCACTAGCCAATGAATCCACAGGTGAATTATCCCGACACAAGTATGGTCAGGTGAGTATTATTATTATTTTATTATTATCAACTCTCATTTTCTAACTTCACATGATTGGGGGCCGTGTGAATTCATATCATTGCCAATGCTTGTCGACAGTGTTCATGGGACCTTATGGTTCCTACATGTACAATACTGTCAGAACCGCCGCCAGGAGAGTATAAAGTCTCCAAGTTCAACTTCATATGATATACTATGTCTACCCCAGTTCCTCCCCCAGCCAGGGTTTGGCAGTTTCTGTATCAGATCCAAGGCTCACATCATGCTATTCTTCAATATGATTGCGAAGGCGATCACCTTTGTTTGTGGAAATGGTGCATTCTTCGAGTCCAAGGCCCTACTGCTCCTTTTCAAAATTCAGGATACTTATTCGCCATTATACAGGCCGGTCTATACTACAGGCGAGCGAGTGGCTCCCTCAGATTTGCAACACCACCGCATTTCCCATCAATTTCTTGGCCCATGTTGTCTATGTTCCATGAATGCCCAGGCCCCCAGCGACACTCAATCTCCTTTCATCAAGGCAGCCATCTTCATGCTAAGTAGCGGACTTTTGGTGGGAGAATATGTTGCCAGTTGTGCAACTGATCGCTGCAGATACTTTAGTAAGTTTTGCTGGGTTCGGATGCCCGCTTAGTATTGAAGGTGTCAATAGTCCCCTTAGAGCATATGTATGACAAAATAGGTGTGCCCACCCAGTCTTACCCTCGCTGTGGTATGTCAAACATTTCTCCCATAATTTGGCTTACGCTGAACATCCTCTCATCTCTTGCCTCAACCAGAAATCAACTGCGTCGCACCTGGCCTTACAATGCATATATCCGAGTTGGGGACCATCACTAGTTCAAGTATTCAAACTGTCACGGACACTTTTTTCTTTTTCTTTTTAGTCATACTTGATTAGTCTCTATTCCGTTTATCCTTCCGCTTTACCGTTTTATATATAGAGACTGATCACATGTACCTTCCTTCCGACTCCTTCACGAGTCACATTCCATTTGCGCTATTCTTTTTGTGACTCTTCACTAGTCACATTCCGGATTCCGCTTTGTAATCGTACACACGACTGACTCATGGCGACTCAGGTAGTTAGTATATAAAGCCTGATCTTTAGTCAGTAGGTTAAGTTCGATTCCTAGTTAGCTCCCCACTCTTTAGTCGAATTCCATTTCCCTCATCAGCCCCTCCAATGCGAGAAGTAAAACCCTTCGACTACCGAATCATAACAAGAATTGAACTTCCTTCTTGCACATCAACTTCCACTCTGGATCCTGCTGAAGACTTAACAAGGTCAATCTTCTCATCCGCAGATTCAGATACTCCCTTTCAACCCATAGTATTCCAAACCCCTGCACAATCCATCATCCCCCTTTCCCCCTCGTCATCATTGCTAACATCAATGTCTCAACAAGAATACGAAGCCGATCAGACCGTTCCCACACCCGGACCCAGCAACATCCCCCCTACCATTCAAGAAGAAGAAGAAGTCGTCGTCCCACTCAACATCGAACAAGAGCTCAGAGATCTAAGAGCACAAATTGATCAATTCCATGGCTGGTACTACAACGAAGTCGACGTCAATGACGAACTCCGAAAGGAATTAAAAGTTCTCAAAGAAACTCGACAAGAAGACTCAGAACCAACCACCCCTCCCCCACGATGACGATCTGTACTTCGGGGACCTGGACTTTCCCCCTCGAATCCTTTCGTTTACCCTGCAAGAAGAACCGAACCCGTCCAACCTCCTCTCCCATCAACCTTTCCCACTCAACTACCTACCCAGACAACTGCTCCCCCTACACTTCCAGCCCCCGCCAAAATCAAAATCGCCGATCCAACTGAATACGATGGAACTTCCGAGAAGCTTGAAGACTTTATTCACCAATGTCGACTCAATTTTGTAGTCAAGGACTACAACGACAAACAGAAAATCGTCTACATGCTCTCTTATCTCGGTGACGGCAACCCACGGGCTTGGGGATGACTGTTCACGGAAGGAGTTGATAGAACGAGGAATTTCGTATGGGACTACGCAACATTCTTGGACGATTTCAGGGAAGCTTTCGGAAGGATTAACCCAGCAGCGAAGGCGCGGATCGAGCTAGAAAAAGTGAAGATGACAGGAACGATTGAAGACTACAACCTTCGGTTCATGCAACACGCGGCAAGAACTGAGTACAACGAGACCGCTCTACTTCGGTTTTACAAAGCCAGACTCCCCCAGCCAATCCGAACGCGGATTTATTCGATGGACAACATGCCATCGACCTTGCTGGACTGGACGACGAAAGCGGCCCAGTTCGAAGAACAGTACCAGGAGCAACGAGCTGAACAAGCGTTGTGGTCAAGTCGAGACCAAAAAGGAAAGAAGTCTGAAGCCAAATCGAATCCCCGAGGAAACCCTTCTGCTTCACCACCACCACCACTTCATCCCCAATCAAACAAGAATCGAGAGAAGCCTCTCTCAAGACAGCGAAACGAGACAACTCCTCCATCACTTGCTACAACTGTGGCAAAAAGGGACATTACGCCAATGAATGTCGAAGCCCACGTGCTGAAGACGTTCCGGCACGTCAAGAATCCTCAACTTCTACTCGAGGAAAAGGAGGAAATCGCGGTCAAGGCAAAGGACGAAATGTCCGAATGATCAATCGGGTTGATACAGAAGAATCGGAAGCGCGGATAGAGGAAGTACCAGAGGAAGACGAAAAGGAAAAAAGGACGGCTAAGGACGACTTGAAGGATATGGGAATTGCAAATTGGGACAAGGAGAGACAGGCTGCGCTAGCTCGAGCGTTAAAAGAGCAAAAGGATTTTTAATCCAGCCAAGTGCTAAATGCCCGAGCACTTTGGCTGTGTCCCACGTATGTGTACCACCATCTATGAAAAGTTTTCGTTTTCTTGGCACACTTGAACAGGGCAAAGGCGCTCTCGAATTCTATCTTTGGATCACGAGTGCCGACAATCTTCGACGAGTGGCTATCATAGCACTCATCGACTCTGGCGCCTCAGGGAATTTTATTGACGAAGCATTCGTTCGTCAAATGGAGATATCGACCTATCCGTTGGATGAGGTTGTACCGGTACGAAACACTGATGGTTCCGAGAACCGAGGAGGTCCCATCACGCACGACACAGACCTGTTTATCGAGGCACCAGATCTATCTTTTCGAGAACGAATCCGGTTGGAGGTCACCAACTTAGGAAGAAAGCAACAGGTCATCCTCGGCTTCCCATGGCTCTTGCGACACAACCCCACCATCAATTGGACAAAAGGCACCCTAACCTTTGCGTCTGGTGTCACGCTGTTCAGTAGTATGCGAGTCGGAGTGTTGCCCCCACAGGAAGAACTCTACGTCTTTGATTCGAGTCTGAAACATGACTCCTTTATCCGTTTGGTCGGAGTTGACCACTCCCGACCAGTTTCCATCGAGGAGGACATCAAATCCTTCATTCCCAGTCATTATCATAATTTCTGGCGTGTTTTCCATACCACAGAATTCGACAAGCTTCCTCCTCGACGTTCCTTTGATCATGCGATCAACCTCTACCCGAACACCAAATTTCAAGTCGGAAAACTCTATCCCCTTTCCCCCTATGAACAGGTGGAACTTAATAAGTTTATTGACGAAAATCTCAGAACAGGTCGAATACGTCCATCGAAATCACCACAAGCTGCTCCTTTCTTCTTTGCGAAAAAAGCCGAAGAGATCAATGCCAAAGGTCTCAGTGCTGGTCTACGTCCTATCCAGGACTATCGCTACATCAACTCGAAAACCATTCCTGATCGTTATCCCCTCCCCCTTCTATCGGAAATCCTCCAAGTACCGAAGCTTGCTACTGCTTCACTTTTTACTGTTATCGATATTCGATGGGGATTTAACAACATACGACTCAAGGAAGGCGACGAATGGAAAGCAGCTTTCATCACTAATCGAGGACTCTTTGAACCGACCGTTATGTTCTTTGGACTACGAAACTCCCCAGCATCTTTTCAACGAATGATAGATGTTCTCTTTAAACCCGTTCTGGACTCTGGCTGTGTTCACATCTATATTGACGACATTCTCATTATGGGTGACACCCCCAAAGAAATCCGCCACTGGACTGACGAAACCCTTAAACTCATGGAGAAGAATCAACTATCCGCCAAACCTGTCAAATGCCAAATGGAGAAGACCTCTGTTACATACCTTGGTACAATCATCAGCAAAGGTCAACTCGCTATCAACCCAAAAAAGGTAGACGCCATTATCAATTGGCCGACACCCCAAAAGCTGCGAGACCTCCAGTCCTTCCTTGGCACCACCAACTTCTGGCGTCGTTATATCAAAAGTTTCTCCTCAGTCGTTCGTCCCCTCTGTGGCCTTTTGCGGAAAGATCAACCTTGGGATTGGTCTCCTTTGTGTCAGAAAGCCTTTGAACAACTCAAATATCTCGTCACTACAGCCCCTGTCCTTCTTACCCCGCGGCCAGACCTTCCTTACCTCTTGGAGACCGATACCTCTGATTTCGGTATTGGCGCGGTCTTATCTCAAAAACACGACAATGGTTGGCACCCCGTTGGTTTTTTCTCGAAATCCCTCCTCCCTGCCGAGTACAACTATCCTACCCATGATCTGGAGATGCTTGCGATCGTCACTTCCCTCAAATATTGGCGCTATCTTTTAGAGGGCGCAAGGGATACTGTATTGATAAAAACAGACAATTTGGCACTCAAGTACTTCATGCAGAACAGATCCCTCTCCAGACGACAAGCACGTTGGATGGAATACTTAGGCAGATTCGACTTCAAGATCGAGTATTCTCCTGGAGTTAAGAACAAAGCTGATGGACTCTCTCGCCGACCCGACCACCGTCATACAGAAAAAGAAGAATTAGAAGGCCAAGCCCTCCTCCCCCCTGAACGTTTCATCAATGCTATCATTTCCATGTCCGAACCCTCTTTCATGTCAAGACTTCGCTTCCCCGACTTCAATCAAATCCCAGAGGACATTCGCATCAAACTATCCGATTCCTCTTCCGGCTACTCCTTCACTGACGGAATTGTGAGAGATGCAGGAGATCGTATTGTCGTGCCAGCGGACGTATCGCTACACACAGAGATAATTCGATTGACCCACTCCCTACCCCATGGAGGCCATCCCGGAATCGAGAAGACACGTGAGCTTGTGTTGCGGAACTACACCTGGAGTAGTGCTGCCCCTGACATCCATGTATTCGTATCATCCTGTCCGACCTGCCAACAAGTCAAGCTCTATCCTTCGAAGCCTGCAGGTCTCCTGGAACCCATTCCCCCTTCGTCTCGACCTTGGGAAGAAATCACCGCCGATCTAATCGTGGAACTCCCCCAATCATCTGGCTATGATGCTATCTTAGTCGTTGTCGATCGCTTTACCAAACGCACTCACTTTATCCCGACGACATCGAATATTTCTGCAGAAGGAGTCGCAAAACTCTTCAGGGACAACGTATGGAAACACCATGGCTGGCCAAAGAAGATCATAACCGATCGAGGAACTCAGTTCGCCTCCAAATTCGCGAAAGCTCTCAATACTCATTTGGGAATCATCTCCGGTCTATCCACCGCTTATCATCCCCAAACTGATGGTCAAACGGAACGCACCAATCAAGAGCTTGAACAATACCTTCGTTTATATACAAACTTTATACAAGACAATTGGTCCAACTGGCTATCCCCAGCTGAATTCGCGTATAATAACTGACAACACTCCTCGACGAAATACACTCCCTTTTACCTTGACACTGGCCAACATCCCTTTGTCCCATCTATCCCTGCGATCCCTACTTCCAATCCCGCAGCAGATGCCTTTCACGATCATCTCACAGAAGCCCGCGGAGAAGCCACAAAAGCTCTAGAAACAACAGCCGAAACCATGAAACGCTTCGCAGATCGTAAACGGAAAGATACCCAACTCCAAATAGGTCAATTTGTTTATCTTGATACCCGTAACTTAAAAACAGGTCGTCCAACCCTCAAACTTGATGTCCGACGTACTGGACCATTCAAAGTTCTAGAAAAAATCGGAAAAGTCTCTTATCGCCTGGCCCTTCCCTTATCATGGAAAATACACGACGTCTTTCACGTTTCACTCCTGAGACCCGCTAATATTAACTCCGATCTCCATCCAGAGGAAGTAGATGATAATCTCCGTCCGCCTCCAGATGTCATTCAAGAGAAAGAAGAATACGAGGTCGAACAAATTCTCCAACACCACGGGTCTACCCGACGTCGTACGTATTTGGTTAAATGGGTCGGCTATCCTATTGAAGAAGCAACTTGGGAGCCGAAGAAGAACCTCCTCCATGTGAAAGAACGAATTCTAGAATACGAACACTCAATTCAAACGGCGACCTAATCATTCTTTCACGGTATCAACTCCCCTCGTTTATATTTTCACTTTTGTCACCTTTCCAAACTCCGACTTATCCTTATAATCTCTTTCGTCTCCATCTTTCACTCTCAAAATCGACATCACTATGCCCGCAGAACGCTCACACCAAACCGCTCGCAAGTCAACCGGTGGTCGTCCACCCCGCGCTCCTCATATGTCCACTGGAGGACAACCCCCTCGCCGCGCTCCCCCTCTGCTCGCTTCCACCTCCTCCGCCTACGGTGAAGCTGAGCTCGCCGGACAACTCTGGCAACACAACTGTCGCGCGCGCAATCGGGACCTTCCCATATGGCCAGAAGAAATCATCGCGCCACCCATCCCACCCAAGCAAATCATTGAGTCGTTACAGAAGGACATCGAATACTACAAAAACGAAATCGCGAGACTGAACGAAGAATTGTATAATCAAGGAATGAGCTTGGATGGAAAAAGAAGAGCGAGTGAGTATTGGCGAGAACAGGCCAAACACTAGGAGACGAAATACGAGGAAGTCATAAAGGTACTTCCCCATCTTGATTCCCCGGTCCCTCCTGTTTTCCCAGGTCCGCTCATCGTTCCCCCCGGTTCGTTGTCGAACCCCATCACCATCCCCGACGACGATAATACTTCCCCGGCCGACATTATTTCCCTGTCGACCACCGTCTCCGGTAAGGACTTAATCTAGTCCTTCACCTCCTCCACACCCGTCAACACTCTCGAAGCCGCCTCGAATTTCGGGACGAAATTCCTTTTAGTGTGGGTGTATGTCACGGACACGTTTTTCTTTTTCTTTTTAGTCATACTTGATTAGTCTCTATTCCGTTTATCCTTCCGCTTTACCGTTTTATATATAGAGACTGATCACATGTACCTTCCTTCCGACTCCTTCACGAGTCACATTCCGTTTCTGCTATTCTTTTTGTGACTCTTCACTAGTCACATTCCGGATTCTGCTTTGTAATCGTACACACGACTAACTCATGGCGACTCAGGTAGTTAGTATATAAAGCCTGATCTTTAGTCAGTAGGTTAAGTTCGATTCCTAGTTAGCTCCCCACTCTTTAGTCGAATTCCATTTCCCTCATCAGCCCCTCCAACGCGAGAAGTAAAACCCTTCGACTACCGAATCATAACACAAACCCACCAAAGTCTCATTGGATTATTAATAATTTTCCAGGTCATCCCAGCTCCACCGTCACTGCCATACCCGCAGCTCGATTGTTAAGGCTGCTCAAAAGAACATATGCTGAGGCACAACTTGGCATGTCCATCTTATCCCGATCTTACCTCTTTTATTGCCAACTCAGATCACCTTTATCGTGTCAAAAAGATGTCGGTTTGTCATCCATTCCCTTGCACCAAGAGCCGACCGCAGGCAACTCATCTTTCCAGCTCTTAGTAAAGCTCGATGCCTGGACTCAACCAGGTCTGACTGTGTCTCAATTCCGACAGCTGTTTTCAAGGTGCCGCTGCAGACTGATCACAACCCGAAGAGCTTTTCACTACCACACTTGTAATGCGAATGCCACAGTGGCATTGACTGCTATTGAAGTTATTGATCTTACGGGTGATGACACAGACTCAGAATAGAGGTATCATGCCATGTATCCACAGTTCCCAATTTATATTTTGCCCAAGCTGCCAGTGATGGCCAGTAGCATGTTTAGCAAATATTCAGATGTGAAAATAGTAGTACAATTAAGGCTTGCCACGAAAATGATTGGCAGCAAGAAAGATAGGTTGAAATCACAACCGGCCACTAGTGAACTTGGAGTCTTGGATCTGAGTTAGCATTACTGACACGCAAGATAATACAAGTACATACACAATAAGTCATGCCCAGGTGGTACCTAACCATGACTCTGAGTCAGCAGTATGGAAAATCGAGAATCGAGTGGGACGAATTGGAGGGGAGCTGTGGTTCCACTAGGGGATCCCTATGGCCTAGGAGATCATCATGTGGACCATTACCGGTACTACTCCAGGAAGCAGCATCAGGGGGACCGCTGAGGCTTGTGGTAGTTCGGCGCGGGATGTTATCAATCAAGTGGTCGAGACCGCGAATGTTTTCCTCAGCCTCAGAAAGTTCTCTCTTAGCTCTCACCAACTCCTCATGCAAGGCCAACAGTTGTTGCAAACACTGTCACAGTCGGGCCTCGGCAACATCTTTCAAAGCCAGGTATTTGCATCCATATGTGTGAGCGATTAGTTGGACTTGTTCAATGTGTTGTTGATTCTCCAGAAAATCTGGTATCTTCAGCAATTCATCTATGGATGGAATCTAATGCAACACCTGCTTAATTGAAGAAGAGAGTGGTATGGATTACACACCCCCAATCTTATCCCTGGGCCAGTTCTCTGACCGTTTGCCGCCGATCCCCCTTGGCCTGGCCTGCTAACGGGTGATGTGATGTTGATGATGGTGGCGGGGACGATAGAGGGTGAATGATGTTGCGTGGCATTTGGTGGTGTCGTTATGCTATCCTGAGGGAGGGCAGGGTCCGAGTCTTGAGATTGGCTAAGGGTGGGACCGCGGCTGTGGTGGGAGTTGCCAGCAGTGGAAAACAACGACTTCAGGTTCCACCCCATCGGATGTTTCTTTATTCTCGCCAGCGTGCTCGAGGGCATTTGCCAGTGATGGTTGTCTCACGGTTCATGATTCAAGCCCAGTGAAGATGAAATCAGCTGGATATCAAGATAACCAAGATTGGGCCCAATCAAGCCAGCTCAAAATAGCTGTACAAAGGAGACATTGAGAATTGAAGCTGAGTGACTTGAATCCTAGCCGGAAATCTTCGACGCTGGTGCGTTTACTAATAAATTTATTATTATTATAATAATACTTGGAAGAAGTCACCCAACAAAGTGAATATATGGACAGGTTTATATATGAATGGGATTGAAAGACATGCCAACCCGGACACAATGTATAATTGAGAGCCTGAGAAAGTAGGAGAGAAAGTAGAGAATTTCTCTGCTCTCTCTACTGCGCGACGTACATATTATCCTCATCATCAGAATCATCTCGTAACAACCAGCCCCTGTCATCTGTAGTCGCCCATCTATTGCCCAAAGATAATAAAGAAGGATCACAGTAAAAAAATTTAGATGAACTTACAGGGAGGCGTTTCTCGAGCCAAGCATTTTCAACGCACTAGTATATGCTTTGTCAGACAAAGTCTCAAGAAATAGCTTGTAGAACTTTGGTTGGTAGTGATCATTGAATGGAATACTGTGTCGTAAACCTTGTTGGTGTTCTTCTAGACAATTCCATGCCTAGTGGAAGATGAGTGAATTTGCTTGAGAAAGTAAAGGGTGACTCACAGCAGTTGACGAAATAAGGTGCGCGACACCAGGGAAACGATCGAGCCAAGGGTTGGAAAGTAACTTCAGAGAGGGGTATTTGCTGTAGATCCTCTCTATACAGTAAGCAATCAGGTCCTCACCATGATAATACGAATCACAGGAAATCTTGTGGATGACTGGACTATCATACAAAGATGTGACCTGTAAGGACAATAGATTCAGATCTCCCCTGAAAGCTTCACCAATGAATAGACACACATTGTCAGCAGTCTTCCCATGGAGGAAGTGATCGTCAGTGAGGAGAACCAAAATGCGCTCCCTAACTGTCGACTTGCTTGGCCACTCCCCATTTTCATTTTGGAGGATCGCATACCCTTTTTGATATTGGGATTCATCTTGATCTCCAACAGGTTCGATGTGTTTGTGTGCTTTGTTTTTAATAGACACGCGGAACCTGGAGACACCTTTATCGATGAGATGGATGAGGTTGCCATCATCAATCCCTGTGAAGCCCTCATCAGTTTCAGTCTGATAGTTGTGAGAGAAACTCGCCATATTCGGGGATTTCCCCCAATGGCTTTGAGCCCAGGACATCACGCTTGTAGTTCAACAGCTTGAGATGCAATTCTCTTGCTTGAGCCAGGGAACAAGTTGCAACTAGGATTGGGCGATAACTTTGGCTTGGAGCCCACCCAAAACTGTGAAAGGTTTCTGTTATGGCCAGGTCTATAGCCAATTGCGTTATTAGATATGTGACTGGTGCCGCATTACAGAGTATTGCCATATCTTGGAATTCGGGTGAGGGTGGCGCGATTTCTGTTGTAAATTCCACGGTTGGTTGAAACGTTGAGAGAAGGGGATAGGTAGTGGATACTGTTTGGTCAGTCACGTTAAGAAGGTCTTCGAAGGTGGGGGGGGTAGACGCTGCTGGCAAAGAAGAAGTGGATGAGGTCGATGAATCGAAGAAAGGTTGATGGCGGAGCAAAGCGAAATTGGAACCACTGGTAGTCGGACCAGTCTGACCTGTTCCTGTACAGTGAGTGAGCCTCATATCTCAGCGGGGGTCAGCTTACCTCCATAGGGAATCATATCTTCTTGTCGTGGATGAAATACTGCCTCCAAATGTTGAGAGTGTGGCTGGGTTTGAATGGCGTCTATATTCTGCTGTGCTAAATCTGCGTACGAGAACACTCCACTAGCCCTGGGGGATAGTCGGGATTGACTATTTATCTGGTGTCAATGACATTTGATAATCCCCTATGGGATCAGTAATTATATTCACCTCAGTCGTGAACCTAAAAAGTTGTGGGTTGCGGGAACTTGCGCGGATGAAGCTGGTATATCACTGCCCAATCCTTGGCTTGAAAAACCCATAGCTTTGAGGGACAGTGGCCATACAAGTATGTTGTCCTCCAGTGATTCCAGCCTAAGCCCCCAGACCTGCGTTGGACGCTAGAGTCGGGGTTACTAAAGTGACCTGCATAGAATGCTAGCGTCACAGGATGAAAGGAGGGGTTTTTTCGGTGGGGGGTCAGAAAGAGCCTGAGAGGCTTAGGATACTGTATAGTTCCAGTGACCGAGAACTCAACGTGCCTGAATGTGCAACTGGCTTATTTGTCAAGATCAGGTCCTTGCCGTCACCACGCACTAGTGTGCTTGATTGTATGTCGCCAATATGCCAGTGGACACCAAGGAACCTCTCCTCCAAGTCGCGACGTTGAGCCCCGTTGCTGCCCAACAACCCATAACGATAGACGACGTGAATGAAGCCCCCACCAATAATGCCAGTATCAACAGACACAACAAAGAACCAACCCCCCGTCCTCACTCTATTACCCCTTTCGGCTACCAAGCTAACGAAGTCTGGTGGTGTGCGCCATCATGTCTAATGCAATGACACTCTTTGTCTAACTCCACGTATGCGAGTGGTAACAGTTGGTCTAGTATTGGCAATGGGTCCGAGCAACACTGGGTAGATATGTATGGAAGTAGGGTGAACACAGACAGGGGATGGAACAATGCTGGCTGCTGGGTGACCAATGACCGTTGTTGGACGAAACCCGACAGATGCCAGTGGGGGGATAGTAACAGTGGAAGGGAGAATGACAGTGGATGGGGGAGTGGCGATGGTGGCTGTACCAGCATGAACTCCCGCCCAAGTGGTTGGAAGGATAATCTGGTCAGAAGTGCTGCAAACGATCGCAGCTGGACACATTCAACTGTACAGCTTGCCGCAGGTGGGTGTCACCATTCTCAGGTTCTTATCATTGGCTGGAAATATTTTAGCTACTGTTCCTCGGAGCTGGTCAGAAGACATTACGAACACCCACAGGCCACAGTCTTCGAATAACACAGGTGTGTAACAACTCAAACAGGGTCCTTGTTGCCCACTCAATGCCCCCTAGTCAATCCCGCCACTCCTGCCCAATCCTTCATGCTGACAGATGGCTCCACAAACCTCACCAATACACTTCAGCCTTCAAAATTTACATTGCAGTGTTCAACAAATGGGAGCTCAGAATTGGGCGCGGCACGATCACGATCAGGTACCACTGGCACTGGTGAGTGGGTTGCTTGTCTCATATTTTTGTTGCCAACTTTTTGTTTTGTAGCACTCACTCAATGCTATGCAGCCAATCGTCCAACCGTTACGTCTGCATCGTTGAATTGCAAGTTGTTACCTTCAGATGTTGCAATATGTGATGGTTCTGAAGTGCCGAGGGAAGTAATGGTGTCTTTGGGGTCATCCGGCTTATCCTCAAAACAAGCAAACAGAATAGGTGACGCCTATACTGCCACAACCACTATCAGTATCATTGGAGCAGACTGTGAAACGCAAACTGGAGAACCGAGTGCGACATCTTCAACAAACACTAGTGAATCCGATTGGCACATCAACTTGATCCAGGATCAAGCAGGTGTTCATGCCACGATCTTTTCTGTCATACCTATTGCTATGTACAAATGGAATCCCCTCTATTTGTCCCACAGCAGGCTTGTTCTTGACGAACCATCAGAAGTCTGTTTGCGTCATATAGCCTTGGTGCACCCCCAGTGGAGCTGGTCAGAAGTATTGACCTGGGCTCTGAGCATGTGCATCAGATTCCAATTGGTTGTACCCTCTTGAGATCTCGAACTATTCAAGCCTCAGAAAATGACCCAATCAATGCTGGATAATGCCGTCTTCTATAATCGTGATGCTGAACAACCTCTGCAATATGAAAAAGATATTTCTATCTTCGTATTACGCTGGCGTGCGGCATGTGCCAATCTTATGAAACGCGACCACGCAAGGGCTTTTTTGTTTCAAGGAGGAATTGTCACTCATCTTGCCTTGGCACTTGGGGGTGAGGATTTAATCTTCAGTGCGATGGCCGGCCCTTCTCCTCAGCTCACTGTGAACGAACTCAGTTGTACAACCCATATTGGAAATCGCAACTTTCACAGTGATTCTGTATCAACCAGTGAAATCGATGTTTTGCTGGGCAGGGCTGCAGCATTTAATGAAGGTGGGAGTAGGAGGTCGCTGTTTCCACCACAGACCGTCTTCGACAAGAAGATACCCGTGTATGCTGGTCAATGGAGTCAGCCCTGCGAAACATTTTTCTAGCAGCTGTGGTGCCAACTCGATGTACAACCAGTCATGCGCACACCCTCAGAATGGGTGAAAACTCTCCACCCGATCACTGCCCTGGGCCAAAGCCTTCAGTTTCCTCCGAAACTAAGCCTGCAAACATGGGAAAGCCTAGCTCAAGAACTTGCAGGTACTACACAAGAGTGCTGGAATGGGAGCCCGCTGCAGTCGCCGCCGCCGCGCTCTGCATTGCCAGCAAGTGGGACTCGGACCTACACCGGAACTCAGGATATGTGAAACACTTTCCCCCAGCTTCAAACTATTTAGTGTCACCTCAGCTACCTCACCCTCAGGTCTTGAGGGTATCGTTGTCGGTGCAAATATTTTTTAGAGTCCCACTCATTTATCTTTATCCCATAACAACTCTGATACTCATACTGTCTTTTTATCCTTTACCTATTGTATTTCTCCAAAACAATCGTAGATTCAGGTTTGACTTAGAGCGGGAATACTCATCGTTCAATTTCCCATGCATGTTATTCGTGCGAGTTGTTGGCTTCAGCTTCAACACTAACAGCATGAGAGTGGACTGTTTCCTACGTCAACTTGGGCAAAATCCCATGGAACCCAGGCCTGGCATAAATACTGGGCTATTCTTCCTGATGGCCTACACCTTCAATGCTTGGTAATGAAAATATTCCTCCGACCACTGCCCTAGAACTGGGTCCAAGAAGGAGACCATATATCCAGCACTACTTGCTCCACTTGGACACCAGCACGCTGACGAGATTTGTTTGAACAGGGGTGTTGTTGATCCTCTCATTCGCCACAGCCGCCATTTCTCTCACACCGTACATACACTTTGTAATGTCCAGACTCTGATCACTAATGGTCTCTTGCACCTGGGCGAACTGTCAGAAGAACCAGAAGAGTCATTCTCTTGTGAGTATGTGATCCTCATTCTCTTGAAAAATTGGGCTATACAACCTTTTCTAGGCAACGGCAGGAACATTGTGTTTTTTCAGCTCTTCTCCAAATGGTACTGGGTCTCGAACAACGCCTCATGAATGGTTCTGACGAGGATGGAGTGGCAATAGCGGATATGGTATGTCCAGAATTTCTACCCATGAATACGAAATGCTTCCCTTGAATAGATCCAGAAAGGTTCCGCCAACACTAGATCCGATGACACCAAGAGCTTGAAAGGCGCCATCATCGATTGGATTACCCCGAGAGGAGAATCCCTCAATCCTCCCCTTACTCGCAGCATCAAAGCCAATCGCAGCTTTCACCACGAAGGTACAGGCATGCTACTCTGCCCTGCAGGTGTAGATTGGACATGCCCGGAGTACGTCTCTTGTTAACTGTACCTCTACTGTTGCACACTAATATTAGTTTGTGGTAGAATCAAAGAGAAACTCCGAAGCGGGGAGATGATGGTCCCTGGTGATCAGTGGCCTGTCTTCTTGTATGCAGATTCTAATTATGAACTGGAGGATCCATGGAAAGGACTTTTTAAAAGCTCCCTCCTTGTCAAGGTGACTAAACTGTATCTATTCTCTTATTTGTGGCATTCACCACCAAGTTTAGGTGTACAAACATGTCTTCATGTCACCTAGCTCGGTTGAGAATGAAACGAGGGCCACACAGTCTGGGAACACTTGAATTCATGGAATGACCAGCGTTACATTAGCTTCCATTGCTTATATTGCAACCCAAGTATATCCTTGACCAAAGACCCAGGCGACACTGACTTCTCGTATCCTAGGTCCGATTTACGCTTTGTTCCTTGGCAGTTTTTTCCAGAGCAGACACAGCCACTGACTCTAAGCATTTTTACAACAGTGTGTTGGAGCTTTTTGAAGATGTCGATGAGAAGGAAGAAATTGATGGACTTTTGGTATAGTGGAATTGGTAAGTTTCTGTGATATTTCGGCTCAAGAGTGTCTAACTGGTAATTAGTCACATTTTTCCTACCTATTCTTCCGCTCGGCGCCCCATTTTGAAAAACAGTGCATTGCCAAAGATCAGAGAGATGAGGACATGTAGGAAGGCTGCGAGAGGGATGTAATATATATATTGCCATTTCCTGGATTATTAATAATATTTGTTGCATAATTAATAATGACGGCAGCGACCAATCATCCTAATATTGGTATATTTTGGCATACTGTGCAATATAGGCATACTCGTGTAATTGGTTGGGAAAGTAGCCAAGCATTCCTGAGCTTGGTAATTTACGCAATGCAGAGATATCTCCATAATATTAGTACTAGTGGGAGCGGCAGCCAACCACCATAAGATAGGTGATTTTTGACAAGCCATGCAACATAGACATACCTGAACAATCAAAACCACAGTGGGAGTAGTGGCTAACCACCATAAGATAGGTGATTCTTGACAAGCCGTGCAACATAGACATACCTGAACAATCGAAACCACAGCGGGAGCGGCAGCCAACCACCATAAGATAGGTGATTCTTGACAAGCCATGCAACATAGACATACCTGAACAATTGAAACCGCAGTGGGAGCGGCGGCCAACCACCATAACATGGGTGATTCTTGGCAAGCCACGCAACATAGACATACTTGGACAATCAAAACCATGGTGAGAATTACAGCTAATCACTGAAAGGTTTCCTGAATTTCACCGCTCCATATAAGAAGATGTATTTAGAGCACAGACTGATGTATATTTCCCAGGTCTTGCCAGACTGGCAGACTTTGTGGATCCTACCAGCGTCACTGAGCTATATCTAGGATTACCTGAGAGTACATAAGAATTGCAGCAATGGTGGAAAATCTATAGCTTGTAATGCTTTATAATTCCTTTCCAGTTCGGTCCCAGTTTCCCGATGCGCAGGCCCTGCCCCTAAGTTTTCGTGATAACGGAGAATTCCATTTATTTTTCGGAGCCAGAATGGACTCCCTTTCGCAATCCAGACTACAATACCAGCCTAATTACATGATGGTCAGTGCTCGTTTATTGGTTATAGCGCGTGCTGGTACTGAAACAGCTTGCGCAGTCCTCATCTCCAGAAAACGTGAGTAGATACTTCGATTCAACCAAAGGAATCGTATGTTCATTTTTCGACGCAGGGCTTAGGGCGTGGAAGTCAACGTCTCGACGACGCTCCCTTGGTTCAGACAAAGGCAAAGATCAACCACTTGCTTTCGAGAGGATCAGCGTCAGATTTCGGGATGGATTCCACGTTCGAAAGTCCCAGGTTAAAACGGTTCCCTTTCCATTTATCGTCGTTTTTCTGTTTCGTCGCTCCATGTTAACGGCCGCATTGGATATTATAGACAGAGACAACTGCAAATCTTGGCAGACGAGGATGCCCCTCCATCTACTTCTGTTACCGACATCCCGACCGAACTTCGCGTTGAGCCACATTCCTCCCGCTTCCAGCTCGGTAAGTAAGCGTTCTCGTCTTAAATTCCCTCCTGTATATTCAATATTTCCGCACGACTGGAAGCATTCTCCTCCGATCAGGAATGTTGGCTTCAACGTCGTAGGTAAGATCCAGATTATTCTGTGAGGCACGGACGACCAGCGTCTTGAGGATACCGAAAACGGTCTGGCGCAGAGAATAGGATACTGCCTCCATAGTCATACGACCCGCCTCAACTAGGGGTGGAAAGAAGACAATTCAGGAAGGGCAACATACAATGAAGGGTAAATCGAGACATACTTTTCGATATATCAAGAATGTCGTCAATGATCAATAGAAGCGATCTCGCGAGACTATGAACCAACAAAAGGCTCTCCCGCTGCGATCGATTCAGGTCACTATCAAGCGTCAACTCTGTCATCCCAATAATCCCATTCATTGGGGTCCTAGTATCACCTTCGCATCAGAGCCAGAACTAAAACGAACGAAAGACAGACGAACCTGATCTCATGCGACATATTTGCCAAAAACTCACTCTTACTCCTATTGGCCAACTCAGCTGCCTCCCTCGCGGCGGTATTCTTTTGTATACTATCCCTCAAATTGTAAACCATTTGATTGATCTGCGTCTTAAGCGAGTCCATCTCCCCACTCGCCTCAACTGTGATGAACCGCGTGAAATCGCCGTCCATGGCCGCCGCCGATATCTGCGCGAACCCGAGAACCTGAGTTGTCAAATTCCCCGCCATGGTATTCACAGATAATCTGCCGATCCAAATACCACCACGGAAGCCATTAGTAAACGTACCACTTGGACCACAGGGACGGGCGTCGTACGTGATCTCCTGCCAAATACCCTGCACGTTCCCAACCTCAGCCTGCACTCCCAATTTCCCTTCTGTCCCGACCTCGCGCGCTACTTTCTTCACCTCAGCAGCAAATATCGCCAGTTGGTCAATCATGTCGTTTATTGTGTTCACGAGGCTTAACATTTCGCCCGAGACCGACACACCAGTGATCTTCTGCGTGAGATCCCCACGAGCTACTGCGGTCTATATGAGCAGGGAATGCGCAAATGGGCTCATTAAAGACAACGATGGAATGCTTAAAGTGGGATGGACGTACGGTCGCAACGGCAATCGTCCGGACTTGCAAAGTGAGCTAGAGCAGAAAGAAAATGTCAGAATACGGTGCTAAAGAAACAAGAAAACACACATTGTTAGCCATAACATTCACGTTGTCTGTCAAGCCCTACCCAACAACATCAGTGCCCTCGTGAGAAACAAGAGGTAGGGTCCTCACCTTCCAAGTCCCACCGACATTTGTAACCCTGGCTTGCCCTCCTAATCGCCCTTCGGTCCCGACCTCCCTCGCCACACGCGTAACCTCATCAGCAAATAGGCTCAAACTCTCTGTCATCCCATTAACCGTCTCCTTCAGTCCCAAAATCTCACCCCTCACATCTACCTCGATCTTCTTCGTCCAGCAACGGCCTTGGTAACCTCGGCGATTGAGCGCACTTGATTCGTCAAGTTCATCGCCATAAGGTTCACGTTGTCGGTGAGAACCTATGGGATAGAATGAGCGAGAAAAAAAAAGTCGCAGAACACAACACACCTTCCACGTCCCCTGTACATCCGGAACAACCTCCTTCGCGAGAGTCGACAGCTGGGCTACCATGGAATTCACAGCCATCTTCAGATCGAGCGTCTCGCCCTGCACATCGACGTTCACAAGTTTCCCGAGGTCGCCCAGCGCCACAGCTTTCGTCACTTCTGAGATGGAACGCACTTGATCCGTTAAGTTGCTTGCCATTTTCTGGAGAAGGAAGGGGGGCGTGTGTTTACAGAATCACAAGAAAGTAGAACAAACGCACATTAACATTCCTCGTCGGGTCGGCCCAAGTGCCCTGCACCCCTTCGACCCTAGCTTGACCACCGAGTATTCCCTGAGTCCCCACCTCGAGAGCAACCCTCGTAACCTCACTCGCAAATGCACTCAAATGGTCCACCATAGAATTGACAGTTCCTTTGAGCGGTGCCATCTCCCCCTCGACAAGTATCTCAATCTTCTGTGTAAGGTCGCCCTTGGCTACAGCGGTGGTGACATGAGCAATCGAGCGAACTTGATCGGTTAAACTTGAGCACATTCGATTGACCTTTTATAAGAATGAGATAAGGCAACCGTACATCCACTTAAAAACTCAAAAATAGACACTTACATTCCTGACAAGCTCGAACCAAACACCTTCCACGTCTGGAACATGCGCTTGCCCCCCGAGCTTCCCTTGACTGCCTACTTCCAGCGTCACCCTCGTCACTTCCGCCGCCAACGCACGGAGTCGCACGACCATACCGTTCACGGTGTTCTTCAAATCTAAGATCTCGCCGCGGGCATCCACTTCGATCTGCTTGGACAAGTCTCCTAGTGCGACTGCCTTGGTGACTTTTGCAATTGACCGGACTTGACTAGTGAGATTAGCGGCAAGGTTGTTGACTACGCCTGTGAGTTCTCGCCAGGTTCCTTCGACGTCGAGGACAAGAGCTTGTCCGCCGAGTTTACTAAATAGTAATTATGCATGTTGCAGCCAACGAGGGGTGGTAAACGATCACTTACCCTTCTGTGCCGACCTATTGACTGACTCGAGTAACCTCCTTAGCGAACTGTCCCAATTTATTGACCTATGTACAATATAACGGTAGCGTACAATGGAATTATGATAGAGTAATTCGCACCATAGTATTGATAACGTCTTTGAGTTGGACCATGACAACGCCCTGTACTGGCACGGTTATCTTCTGAGATAAGTCACCCCTAGCGACGGCGTTACAAACACGAGCGACATCTTGGACTTGTGCCTTGAGCAACCGCAGCTCCTCGACGGCACTCATCCCGCTCTCGAACGCAACGGAAGACAAACCGACAGAAGGGTCGGTGTACACATGTCTCATGGTGGTGGCGTCGGTGGTGACCCTCCCGCAGGTCGGGCAGGTGGAGTGATGTCCATGGGAAGAGGCCGTCGCGGAGGCCGTTGTGGTGTAAAGGTATCGGGTGTGCTTGGTTGGGGCAAAGCTTGTGAGGTTTTCGAGGGAGATATGTTCCGGGCGGCCATTTGGGGGTGGACAGGGGATGGTGGATGGATGGTCGTCATCTCGTGGTTCCATTTCGACGTCCTGTTCGGTGGTGCCATTATTGTTGCTTGGATGGGACTCACCGTTGGCGGTGATGTGATGATAGATAGAATGCGGTGAAAGCTCGTTGGTGAAGGAGGGTATATCACCCACACTTCGTCTCTTTTTTGTATCTGGTCCGTTCAATTGCCAGCTCTCGAACGCTTTAATGGAAGCAAGCGTGTCTTCTGCAGTGTACATCCGTCTCGCCATTGCACTGAGCGACCTGAGGATGATATCCATCTGTTTATCTGTGGGGCCATCGTATCTGGGGATTGGAGCCGCCGAAGGACCAAGCTCGTAGATGGACAAGAGAGCGACAAGATACGGGAGAAAGGTTGAAGACGATGGTGATTGATTGTCGACGATGTTGGTCATCGTCAACGACAGCGAGGAGGAGGGTAATAAGCTCAACACGTGCAGAACCGTTTCCTCATCTTATCTCTCACCGTGTCTTCCAATTCCAAACCTCTCCTCAATCAACGCACAAAATCCTACGAATTCTCCGGTCCTCCGGGCGCCCTTTTCGTCACCCTCTCCGTCCCCTTCACAACCTACTTCCTCTACTTTGCCTGCTCAGAGCATTCAGGCGGTTGCCCACCCCGCCTCCCACTCGAGACACTCAAACACAGCCGGCCTTGGCTCTGATTCTGCCCGTTTATCGGACTGTACTTTTTGAATAACTCGTATGACTTTGTGTATAGCTGCAGTTGACAACGAGGAAAAAAACAGGGGCAATTGTGTTTGAACCGGCTGCGCAATGAGTTGGCCAAGAGGATGATACGGACCTCCAAGATGATCGTTAGATGATCCACCTTCTTCTCGTTCACGAATCCGGGGGAGGTCTGCAGGGCCCGCACCATAATCAGATCAACCAGACATCGTCCGATATTTGCATGCTTACCTCCATCTTCAGAGCGGCCAGAAAACGTTCCCTTCTCAATTCAGTGTACCGAGCTGCCATGTGATAATAGTACCCAGGATGCTGCAATGCATGACTCGCATTTATCCCAGCGTTGGCTTGGATGGTCAAAGGTACGGAAGAGCGTGAGGTGGAGGATAAGGATACAGGGGCGGGGAGATGAGATGGGATGGTGAGTGTGGATTGCGTGCCCTGCTCGAGTAATTCGGCAAAGACACGGTATCTGGAGTATCGAAAATACTGTTTGAAACTTGAGGAGTGACGAGGAAAGGATGATACGCAACTGTCTTGCCATCCAGCTCCAAAACTCGTACGTCTCTTCACCAATCCCCAACCACGCGAAAAGTCGGCAAAGCGGCGGACGTGGGTATTGTGATGCGAGAGCGCAAGCGTGTGCTCGTTATTATAAAGATAGAGCTTTGAGACCTGAGATCGGATGAGAATTTTCGAGGACGTTCTAAATTTTAGGCTGAGATTGCTAGATAGAGGGATTTACCTTCACGTTAATACAATCTGCAAGTACCTTGGCCTCCGCCCAACGTTTCGTGCGAGGTGGGAGAATCGCCGTGGAGCCAAACATGACAATAAGCATTGCGTATGCATCCTGGTAATGTCTGAACTCCGGTAAAGGGGGAAGAGAAGGAACAAGAAGATAACACGTACTTGAGTGCAACCTCGTCTTCGCCTCGAAACTCTGCAAAGCATGCCATCTTGTACTCATAGCGCACAGTCCACCCCTCAGGACGTAGCGGCATTGCTGTCCTAAGAGGTGAGTTTGAGATATGGCTAGATCCTGCCTGTGCGTGGCGGTTTTGTTTCCGGCGTACACGTTTCGAGTGATTGGTGTAGTACTCCAGTGCGGGTTCGTACAAGGCCTGCTGCAAGCTACAATACGGTTTGTACTGATCGTTCGACAATAAAAACGCAAAGGTTTTGGTGACATGATAGGGAAACAGTGCACTTTCGTCGCATAATTGATGGTTGCAAATGAAAAGAGGCGTACCTCTGTACGAAATCACCGAGTTCTGACGGGCTTACTGGGCTCAGGACAAAGAGCGCCGCGCGTGAAACAAGGCCGCTCTGTCTCCGGATGTAGTGTTAGTGCTCAGGACGTAGAGGTGGTGCTACTAACTTGGCTTTGATTGGGACAATTTCGCTGCCCTCTTTCTCGCCGGCTCGCAAGGCCTTGATTGGGCTTGAGTGTAACATGTAAGTTCGATATCAGTCTGAAGTTTGATTGGTTGTGGTGTTATTAGTCGAGGATCGCCTGAGTGGAAGGAGGAATGGGAGTCGTCAATGGTGCGAATACACTCTCTGACTCGATGAGATTGATTCTCAGCTTGACGAAGGTCAGGGTATGAGGGATGGATATCTGTCAGGCGACTGTAAGCCTGTAGAACTGGCCAAAGTCAAGACCGCTCACCTGGGAAAGCTCGAGCGAGTCGGCAGAAAAGTGGTCGAACTCAGTTTTCTTTTTTTCCTTTGATGATTTCTCTCAAATAGCTCTCTCCACTGACCTCATTCAGTGCCCACTACTAAAACATGGTCAACATTCATTTGTCTATCCAGGGCCAAGGCCAAGGTCATGTTCACGCGCTCTCCATCCCCACCACTGACATTGAGAGGCTCTCCATAAACCATCTCAAATGGCTTCGATATATCACATTTACTGTTTGTGGGTCCCGGGGAGACCTTTCTCTAACGCCAGGTGGCCCTGCCGTTGACTACGAGACTATATCCGGCGATCCCATTGCCGAAGCATATTACTATACTCCTCAAGGTGATGCGTCATGTTTCTCAAGCTTGTCGTTCACCGCTGACAGTTGGTTTTTCTGTTGCGATAGGGGATTACCATTTCATCGACTACCAGGCATTAAATGACCAAATAACCTCTTCTCAGCAAACGGCGCGCCGCAGCGATTTTCGTCGGGATGTCATGGCCCGCGATGGCGGGCAATGTGTTTTTACTAGGACGGATGGGAGTGAGTGTGATGCAGCACATATCATCTCCAGAAGCAAGGGTGACGAGGTATCGCTCAAGATTGTCGCATGTCACCCTCTGACTAAAAAAACCCCCTCTAGTACATCTCCGTAGTGATTCAAGATCGGCGCCACTTGTACCACCCCATCCCAGACCTTGAGATTAGTATCAACTCCATCGAGAACGGGATATTTTTGAGCCCAGGTTTGCATCGTGCATTTAGCCATGGGAAGATTGCCTTCCTAAACGTATGTGAGCTGTAGATAGAAATTCAGACATTTTCTGAAGTGCGTGATTTCTAGACCCCTAACTTTGCTTTGGATCCTGGCGATATCCCCAGGGTCGAGCAAGATGCAATGCCCCCCAGTCGCCTCACGTTGCAACACTTGGAACCAGACCTTAGCTATGATCCAGTTCGAGATCGGGATGCTCGTATGGGTACTTCACTACCCAGCATCATCCTCGATTTCATGTATGGTGTTGCTGTCTATAGGCGCTGGAAGGCCGGGCTGGAAATTTCCCTACTAATGGAAGCCCGTTTTGTGGACCACTATGAATCCATTCCCCGTCCGCCTCCTGAGCCTCGCGACGATGATGATGACGGTCAAAGCAGTGAAACTGACGACCCCCGCGATGGTGACTACGAACCCGGTAAAAGCTTCGGTAGAAAAAGAACCATAACGAGAGCTCACCGTGACATGTCGGACGAAATGCTTGACGCGATGGACGCTGTCCTTCTGCTCTCCAGGTTAGTCAGGGGACCTACTCCTAAAGCAATGGCCGCGGAGAGACAGAAGCAAGAGGAGCAGGAACAGTTGCATGAGCAGGAGGCTAGCCGAGTGAAAGTTAAGCAATGGAGGACAACTGTGCGTTTTCTTTCTTGCCTGGCCTAATCCCTGTACTGCCAAACTGAACAATGATTAAAACAGGTAACTTGATTAAAGAGTCCCTTGCCCGCTGTACACTTTTGAACTAGACAACATTCACTGCGGAAACTCGAAAATAGCACGATACACCGTGTTTCAGAGCTGAGTAGATAAGTGTCATCTACTTCCAAATAGGGTAGTTACCAACAAGTAACTTC
Organism: Porpolomopsis calyptriformis; assembly: GCA_951640195.1. Lineage (NCBI taxonomy): Eukaryota > Fungi > Basidiomycota > Agaricomycetes > Agaricales > Hygrophoraceae > Porpolomopsis > Porpolomopsis calyptriformis. The sequence goes on along the minus strand of OX621171.1, from coordinate 1,132,473 downwards.
ATGGAAAATGAGATTACCTCAATGAGGTGGAGTGAGATTCAGAGGTGTTTGAATGCCCAGAGGTAGGCAAGAGGTATTAGACCAACTCACTTATTTTGTAGATATCTATACATAGTTCAAATGAGTGTATGTAGCAATTCAATAGAATACAACAGCTACTACGCATGTTGGGTACATTTGTCGAGACCAACTTATCATACCTCAGGATGCCCTACAACATTTGGGGTGGACATATACTAGCTTATTCAAGCTCAATAGAACATGATGTCATTGTTTTTAGTTATAATGAGGTTCAAAAGACAAACTAAGTATATACAAAAAGGTGATGTGTTAATACAATATCCCCACCCACTCCACCCCCTGCACCCATGTGGAATCACAGCTACTCTCAATTAAACACATTCTCTAGTACTGGCTTTTGAGGGCCGTTGGTTCCCACAGCATATCCGAGTCCCTCATGTTCTTGAACCCAAGCATAGATGATGGCTGTAGCCACCTGTGATCTATTGATGCGCAGATCGTTGATTGTTGCAAGCCCACCTTCATATTCCAGGGAGGAACCGGTGCCAATCTCATTGTGAAACCATACCATTTGAGAAGATGAAATTATCCTCGAGGTAAAATGTTCATTGCTGTAGTATATTACACCCCGGAGTTTATAAGTAAAAATCTGGTTGTCTATACTGACTCTAATAACGGAATCCAAGGTCAGAATCATGTTGAGATCAACATGAGCGTTACCCAAGTTGAATGCATCCGATAAGTCAAATGATAGTACAGCTGGATTGTCACACATTGTACACCGCATCATGGTGTCAGACTCCATGCAATCAACAAGTCTGTTCCCTGGTCCCATATGGCAAACTGTAAGGATTGGGGATAAGTTATCACACTTTGCTTAATACTAGGATATGCATAGAACCAATGTATTGGGGCAATCTGGTATAAGTGGGAGTGAGATGTAAACTTATTGTTTACCTAAGCGTAACCAGTACTTAAGGTATCCGGTACAAATACATACAAACACAGCACGGTGGCTGTATGTAACATATCTGTTACATCCTCCCCCTTCAGCTTAACTGCCGGGGTAAGTTAAGCCTGATAGCCAGGCAGAATACACATAAAACAGTCTATAAACTACATAGAAAGAACTAAGAGAAATAGAAAATAAATGCCGTAGTAATACAACTGCAGCGATGACTACATTCATCCGTAGTCCATCGGGATGTCAGGTATCTCTGATGTACTATCAATACATTCCTGAAGCGAAGCTGGCTCAGGTTCGGGGATCAGCGAGCCAAGCGAGACTTGCTTGCTATCGCTGCCTGGCGGTGCAGCGCTGTCTTGTGAATCACGCTGTGAACGGCGTCGCGACATGCGGGACGAGTCCCAGCCATGGGGTGGTCCACGCTCAGCGAGCATGTACGTGATTTGTCCACGCTGAGTAAACGAGTTAGATGCATCAAACGCGTCTTGGGTGATCAGGCCCGCGGATGGGGCAACAGACTCATCATTAGACGAGATACAAGACTGGGGACGTCAGCAAGGACATCCATCCGGGAACCATGTGTCATTTCTGTCACGAAGTGACGAAGGAATGCCATTCCTTGCCAGTGTAGTACGTACAGACTCTCTGTATGTCTCGAGGGAGGATAAGTCTGAGACATTACCCTGGAGGGTGTCCTCGAGCCATTGGAAGGCATAGACAAAGGCGTCATCCGCCTGTTCAAACGTAACGCCTTGTCCAGCGAAGAACAGAACGAGGGATTGTTCCGTGACATTGGATGATCCAGAGTACCAGGCTGGTTCTCTGGTGGGTTCCGCAATGGACAGGTTCGATCCTGTCACAAGTGAGCGATAGCAGCCGGGCATTCCAAACAGGAGGGCCACCGCTCTGATGTATTGCGACCGTATCTGGTCGGCATCTGTCGATGATCCGGCGGGAGCATGGGTCTTAGGTGACTTTGGTTTGTATCGACGAACCAAAAGCATCCCGTGGAGGCTTCACAGTGAAATGCTGCCATCTCATTCTAAGCACACTCCAGGGTGCGCAGCACGGCGGTTTATGTAGAACCAATGAGCCCACTCTTCTGGGGAACTTGTGGCGGTTGGCTGAGACGGGTTAATCCATCCAGGCACAGAAGAAGTCGGCACCTGTACAGGTGCATCGGTGGAATCACCTGAAGCCTAGGCGGGAACTCTCCAATGGATTAACGAGACGCGTTGAGCGTCCATTCTGCTCTCTCAAGGAGTCGCCTGCGCTGTCGTGACGAACGATCGCGCGAGTTCGAGAGCCTCGTTATTGCCTGATTCTTGGGCTTGAATGAACAGAGCGCGCCATTGGCATGCGTTGACTGGGTATCCACAGTCATCTGCAGATCGAGTTCCACGTGGAGGGGGTAGTCCCATCGCTTCGTTTCATCGCGCTGCTTCAGCGCTTGCGCCAACATGGACAGTCTAGTCAACGGGTGAGTAGTGGGCCCCAGCAGGGATGCTGGGCCAAGCAGTAATGGTCAAGCGCTTCTTGCGCCGTTTGATCATCTTGCCACTAGGGCCAGATTGATTATTCACTCCCGGATCTGGGAGGTTTGGGAACTCGACATACAAGGTGGGTTGAAGGCGAGCCTTCAGTTCCTCATTCTCTTGAATGATTTGAGGGAAGCGTCTCTTGATGTACGCGTTATCCTCCTTGTCGAGGTCTTTGAACATCGGGCCACAGCCCGCTAACTCGTCGTCTGAGTACGGATCGAAATGTTCCATATCAGCTCTTCGTCGAGCCTCCTTGTCTGTTTCTTTTTCCTTGCCCTTGTCTTGGGCAGAGGGGTTCTTGGTCACAGGGCTGGCCACCCTTGTGTATTCTGACGATCGCGAATGCGATCCCTCAGTACAGGAGCACTTGCGCTTTCCTAGCGATTAAGCTTCGCTAGTGTCATTAGACTTGTTCAGCTTGGCTATAAGCTGATTGGCTTGATAAAGCTCATCTTGAGTTTGTTCATAATGAGCGCGATAGTAATCACCATCGTCTTGAGCCTTCTCGAGTGAGACGGTTAGGTTTCGGATCTCTGTTACAAGTTCCTCTTGGTGTGCCTTGCGGCAGTCATCGAATGCCTCTTTCAACGAGGCGTCTTGGTACACGCTGTCTTCAACGACATGCATTACATAGTCTTTGCAGACTTTACACCTCCGGTGACTAGAGTGTATTGCGACGTTGATGGTGCTGTTACACACCCATGTTTTCGGGGGTAACTCTGACGAGTTACTTGTGTTTTGTTAAGAGCAGTGCTCTCTCTCCCCTTCAGAAGAGGGCCCATGCCGTGTCTGGCGCGGGGGTCTGATGACCTCGTTGGGACCAGCCATTAGCTGATCCCCATCGTCTTCCACCATTTCTGGTGGTCTCGGGTCTACGGGGCGGGGGCTTGCTCTTATGCTTGTGGGCATGCTATTTTCATTCGACATTGTCATATGGGGTAGAAATTTTTCTACCATTGTTTTTTGTTTGTCGTGCTTTTATACAAGTCACGCTTAGACTTGTGGCATCATTTTGGTGCCTCTAATTACCCCAATTGGGGTGAGTCCGCCACCGGACTGGGTATGTCCGGTCCATTGATTGCCGATTAAGGCAATTATCGGTTGCGCTCGGTTTAGTGTGCATACGAGGTGTGCTTGTTGGCACGCCTCAAGGCTCTGAGTGCAGTCGGCATTCAGTGCCTCTTAACTGGCCGTCTCGGCAGTTGAAGAGGGGTATCTACACCCATTAGGGTTAGATATTTATCTAGAGCACTAAGCTCTTTACACGATGAGATGGGCTCCCAAGTCGTGTCTCTGAGGTTCCAACGAACCTCCAACTTGAGTTTTCGGTCATCCCACCTATGGCTGACTATTTCGTCGACTAACCATTCGGTTTGAAGTGGTTCACTGAAGTCGTAAGCATCTACTGACGCTCGGTTAGGGAATAATGCATCATCGTTCGGATGGTGCAGATGCAGCAAATTTACGTGAAAGTGCGGATGAATCCGTCGCTTCGCGAGCTCGTCAGGGAGTTCCAACTCATAGTTGGATTCATTAGGAAAGGCCCGTACGACTTTGTATGGCCCAACGAACCTTGGCAGTAGTTTCCCTGCTCTACCTTGCAGTAGTTTAAGGTTCTTAGTCGATAGGTACATGAAGTCATTTACTTTAATCGACGGTTCTTCCCTTCTACGCTGATTAGCATAGTGTCTTTGAAATACGTGATGCGCAATGATCGCGTCGTGAGCAGCTGCCAGATTCTGCAGCGCTTGTTGAGCAAATGCTTGGACACCTGGCAGTGTCTCAGCAGTATTTTCTACCTGCTTAATCATAGCAGGCATATATGCTCCATTCAGCTCGAACGGGGCGAAGCCTGTAGCTTCACTAATACTCACGTTAATCGCGAATTTGGTCATTGGGATCTTTGCAATCCAGTCTCGTTGATCCGAGCTTACGGTTGCTCAGAGGATTTGACCTATTGAATGATTAGCTCATTCAGTTGCGCCATCCATCTGAGGATGGAAAGATGTAGACATCAATAGTTTAGCTCCTAAGAGCCTGTGAAGTTCGCTCCACCATTTGGAGGTAAATTTCGAGTCTCTGTCTGAGACTATACTTTCGGGAAGGCTGTGAAGCCTTACTACTTCTTTTAAGTAGATCTATGAAAGCTCTGACACTTTCATTTTAGTATTCACCAGAATTAGGTGGATCATTGATGTCATTCGACAAATGACTACCCAAAGGTAATTGTACCCGTCAATTTCGGGAAACGGACCAATAAAGTCCATTCCTATTGATTGCCATGGTTTCGTGGGTATGGGTAATGAATGCAACAGTCCTGTCGGGCGCTGTATATCGTCTTTTGACGTTTGACAAGTCTGACACAACTTGCAGAATTGTTTAACGTGGCTAAATATCTTAGGCCACCAGTACCATCGTCTTACGTAGTCAGCAGTACGTTGTGGACCAAAATGGCCCACTATTGAGTGTGCTTGATCAATGATCAGGCCGAAGATTGATTCTTGCCCCATCTTTGCAGATGGGATACATAGTACTTCCTCTCCCCCCAAATTCTTGGACCAAATCAGGCCTTCACGGACAGTGAATGCCTTATGGTGATCAGGGTTCTCGAGAACCTTGCTGAATAATGCGTCGGATATGTATCCTCCACAAATTGCTACTGTCAGCGATTCATCACGCTCTATACGAGCGTGCAAGTTCTCTCCCCGTTTATGGGATTGGAATATTGTTGGATCGTCCAGGGATGATCTCAATTTTTTCATCAGTTCCATTTCTGGAATCGGAACTAGCGCGAGTGCTGCCGCTTGCGCATCTCTATCTTCTTCTCTTTCGAGAAGATGATTACTTCGGCGTTGTTGAATGTCTTCGATGACCTGGATAGCCTTCATTTCAATGGCTCCAGTATTAATTTCATTTAGACGATCCCAAGGGAGATCATCCTTTTCTGGGTCTAGACGTATATCTATGTCTACGTATTCGCTCATAGGATGAGCGTCATACCATGTATCACTTTCATAATAACGTGATAATGCATTGGCAACTTTATTCAGTTGCCCTTTGACGTATGTTATGTCAAAGTCAAATCTTGACAGGTATTCCATCCAACGGGCTTGTCGGCTAGACAGGCGTCTTTGCATCTTGAAGAACTCAAGAGCTTGATGGTCGGTCACAACATGAACCCGATATCCTATCAATTTGTCCTCCCATTTAAGGAGGGCTTTGAGTATCGCGATCGTTTCATGCTCGAACATTCGGTAATTCCGTTGAGCATCCGTAAACTTTTGCGACATAAATCCTGCTGGTCTGCAGGTTTGCCAGGTAGGACCTTGTCCGTACATTGCGCCGACGCCATGTATTGAGGCATCGCAGATGACCCATATGGGTTCATCTTTCTTGTGACGTATCGGCACTAGTATAGGTGTCGAGCAGCATATCTGCTTTATCATTTCAAAGCATTTATCGTGGATTGGTCTCCACGTGAACGGTTGCCCGTTTGCTGTCATGGCTGCTAATGGCCCTGTATAACTTGAGATATCTGGCAGGAAATGCGCCAGATATTGCACGAGTCCTATAAATTTCTGGACATCATTGTAATTGCGTGGCTGTCACCAATCGCATATTCTTGCCATTTTATTGGCATCTGCGTGTAGCCCTTTGTCATCTATCTTATGACCTAGACAGTTGATCACATCAGCGTACAGTTCGCACTTCTCCTCTTGGAGGTAGAACTTGTATTCTCGTAGTTTACCAAACACAAGACCCAAGTGTTTTTCGTGCTCCGAGACGGAAGCACTATAGATGAATAGATCATCGAGATAGGCATGCATGAATATGCCGATAAAGTCTCAAAAGATCATTGTCATTACCCACTGAAATGTAGTGGGTGCGTTGCAGTCTCCTATCTGCATTGTATGGCTCATGTAGGTGCCATATATAGTTGCAAACGCGCTTTTATGCACGTCTTCAGGTACTGTCCATACCTGCTCATAAGCATCTGATAGGTCGATTTTTGACCTTATTGTTCGGCCGGCCACATCATATCTGATCTGGTCTTAGTCAGGAAAGGGCGTAACGTCCTTCAAAGTATTGTTGTTGCGTTTACGACAATCAATTGGCGTCTGTAGAGTGCCATTCTTCTTTGGAATGCACAGCATCGGAGCTGCTTGATCGGTTTGCACCAATTCCCACCATCTAGCACGTGTGTACCACATGATCTTCGCCATAAGCTGAGGCTTTAGCGAGTCCGGACATCTTGGAAGGTAATAATTGTACTTCTTATCTTCGTCGACAAGAGGTATGTGGTGATTGACACCACGTACCAGAGGTAATTCCTCGGGTACTCCATGCATGATATCTTGGCATGCTTCGATCCATTTGGCTTGAAGGCGAGGTCTGTCCTCATGTGTTAGGAACGTTTCGGTCCTTTCGTTTGGTTGAACAATTTGAGCTACACTCAGTAGCATCTTTTCATTAGACCCAGTAGGGGTACTCTCTTTTATTTTCTTTGTGTTCGTGTCTGAACACCTTTTTCTTGAAAACTCCTCGACAAACTCTTTTGGTTTGTCTGTTTCTATGACGTCCTGTCTGGATGTCTTCCCTGCAGAACCTTTCAGTTCTGCGTCTGCTAGTCATTCAGCAGACCTGTTAGTATTATGTGCAGAATCTTAGGTGCATTCTGAAAAGACCTAATAAGGAAATGACCAATAAGGAAATGACTAATAAGGAAGACCTAATAAGGAAGACTTTAATGATAGGCTGTGGAAACATTTTAAGAGGTGCTTAGAAGGAGTTATATGATTGTCACACTGTCACAACATGACCATTACCTGACTAGTTGAGTCATGGTCACAAGTGTGACATTTGTCACTCCTTCTTATCTTATCTTTACACTTAATCATTGCTTACACAATCATTCCATGGATTGATTACATAATCACATATTCAGACTCAGCTAGGGTAAATATAGGCAGGCAATGCTGCTTGGAAAATGCAGGTGATATATTTTCTTATGTATTATTTAGTTGTCCTACTCATCTTCAATTTCAAAGGAACAACCCCCACCTGGAGCCACCCTTCTCAGAACAATCTTGTCATCAGATAAAACCAATATATCAGTCATAACAGGTGATTGGCTTGCACACCCACTTTTTAATCAGTCTGGCTAATATCAAAATGGAATATTGTTCCAAGGGTTCACACCACACTTTCCAACTCCTTGCCCTTCTCCCTATCCTAAGTTCATTGAGAAGGATAAGGTACTCTGAGGTGTTTTAGAAAACCACCTCATCCACGAATGCCTCAACTTTATTCTATTGCCTCTAAAGGCTGCTGCAAAATTAGGTATCATGATGGATGATGCTCATGGCTTTTCCCAATTTTGTTTCACCCCTCTCGCAGCTTATATTGCTGATACCCCCAAGGCAGCAATGCTTGCTGGGGTCAGTGGGAAAACCTCACATCTTCACTGGCCACATACAAGGAGTTTGGCAACCTGACTTCATTGATCAACCCAACTGAAGATATTAAAGGTTACATCTGTGCAGCAAAGAAAGTCCAACTCAATGGCATACATCTTCTATTTTGGAGAGACTAGGCATTGGCTAATCCATCAATCTTTTTCCCCCCTGAACTGCTTCATCACTAGCACAAACAATTCTGGGACTATGATGTGAAGTGGTGTATCCATGTCCTTGGTGAATATGAAATTGACTTTCGGTTTTCCATTCTCCAACCACACACTGGCTTCAGGCACTTCAAAGAAGGGATCTTGAAGATGAAGCAAGTTGAAGATGAAGCAGGTGACAGGACGGGATCATCGAAACATCCAACAATACATTGTGGGTGTTATAGCTGGTAAAGTGCCAAATGATTTTGTCACTGCTATTTGTGTGCTAATGGACTTCCGATATCTTGCTCAAGTGCCTGTGGTCGATGATCATATTTGCACTAAAATTCAGGCTGCTTTATATGAGTTTTATAGCCACAAGCATGCAATCCTTGAGTCTGGTGCTTGTACAGGGAAAGGTAAAAAGCCGATAGAGAACTGGCACATACTGAAGCTAGAGTTTATGCAGAGTACCACCCTGAACATCAAGGCTAATGGCGTCACTGTCCAGTGGAGTGCTGATGTTACAGAACATACACACATTGCTGTCATCAAAGATCCAGGTTGATCCAGCAACAATTGGCATCACAAGGACACTATATACTGTACCCTTGATCGGGAAGATAAGTGCTGATAATTTGATCTTGCAACTTCTATCCATGATTCACAAAGCAACATTGGGGTGACTCTGGGGATGTGTAATGGGCCAGATGCCTGCTTTGATGGGGGCAGGGATCCACCAGATCCTCACACTATTGACATGATATCCTCACTTCCAACTGCTGTCTCAAGTGTCATCAAATCCCATCAAGTTTCTACAAACTATTTCCAATCACCCTCTCACCCTTCTGCAACTACTCCTTTCCCCCCCTCGAACCTTCCATACCAACTCAACCACATTCCATTTAACCTGGGATCCAACATTCAAAAAAATGTTGATAAGTGATGTCTCTATCAAATTTGGAATCCCTGATCTTGCATCTGCCCTTTCTCACTTTCTCATGCATCTTATGCATGATAGACAATCTTTCCATGCCATTGGAGGCTATCATTTGGTAACTGACCTTCCTCTCCCTTTCTGTGAACTAGATGTGTAGTCAAGTGTAAGGATGCAGGGGAAAGATCACCACTGCCCAGACATCGTATTACTACTGGAAATGCTGAATGCTAACCCACCCTCACCCAACTGGCCCCTTGGTTACTATAACACTGCGATTGCAAATGCTGATCCCAGTATGATATGGCTACAAAGTGGAATGTCTGGTAAGGCTGCCACTCTCTCAAGAATGGTTCTCAAATTGACTCAGACAATTGGACAAAGGGCATTCTGTGGTACAGATCTGACTCATTATGCATCCTGTTTCCCCCACCAAATCTCAGTTTCATGCCCTGTTCAACTCCTTTCTTACATATGTACAATGCTTTGATATTGTGCTGCAATTTACATCAGAGTACTGATGTAACTGTTTGTTATAAACCAGTTGTTTGGAACACTGATATGACCCCTTGGTCCCCTGAGCTCCAGATGACATGTTTTATATATCGACGTGATCCCTCAGACATCTACTATGCTGCTACGATGTCCCCGACTATGCGATTCAGCTTCCCGTCCAGCGATTCATCTCCGAATTCTTTGATCCTTTGATTCACGATCGCAGCTCAGATCAAAGGATGCATCTGATAGCCAGACATCCATTGTGTAGATTTTCATCGTTTCCATTGACCCTTTCACTGGTGGCTTCATTCAGAAGTCTCATCCCTTTACTATATAGCATATAAAGGGATCTTTGTTTTCACAGATATATTTACTTGTAGATATGTTTGTATCATAGAGAAGGAAGATAGATTCCATCGTCCCACATCTAGTCCTTCATGTTTGAGCCTCTTCGACCACCTTTAGCACTCTAGAGAGTGCTCTGATTTTCCGATTTCTTCTATTTCTTCGATTTTCATGATTTCTTTGATAGCTCCTTTCTATTGTGCCTCCTATCATCTCTCAGGGCAGATTCCAGAGCTCAGACAGCTCCACATTGCATCAACGCATTTTACTTCAGGTGTTCTGTCCCAAGGGATAAAGGTATGGTTCCAAGTCCTTGTTATTAGGTAGCTAACAAGGAATCAGACTTAAGGTCTGATACATACAAGAGATACCCTTTATATACTGACTACTTATCTGTGTGAGTCAGTGTGACATAACATGTGTTAGAGATAAGAGTGAGTCATTGTGATCAATGACAAATCATAAGGGGGTGAAACGAAGATAGAAATGAAGTAAGTCCACATATGGTTAAAGTAGTGGGGAATCCCAAAGATGTCACAGATGTAATTTTTCATTCCTTCCCTATGTTAGTCATTGTAGCTTAGTCGGACTTGTCTTATCTTTGCTTGGGATTCCCCAGAGATTCCCCATAGCCTTACCTTTTTCATTTATCTAAGATAGGATACCTTTCATTTCCAACTCCTTATGTTTCATCTCTTCACATGCTCCGCATCTTATCATGCTTATCTTTTACCTACTGCATGTATTCCTCATTGTAACACTGACTCATCCACAGTAGTATAGTCAATATATAAACACCTAGTTAGTCATACTCAGACTTTAAGTCTGATTCCTCATTAGACACCCTAATAACTAGGATTTGAGACTATCATTATCATCTTGGATAGAGCACTTGGAAGTAAAACTGTCTCAACAGCAACCAGTTTATAACAAAAGAAAGGTTATGGGGATTCCCAAGGAAAGGTAATGGGGATTCCTAAGATAAGACAAAGGTTTACATGGAGATAAGATAAGATAAAGATGAAAATTTATGTCCGTGACATACACCTCGGCTTCAAAGGAAATTTGTCCCAAATTTCAAACTTGGGTGGTCTCAGTCATTTCGTTTTCTGAGACCTGGGTCTAGATTTCCTCAGTGGTGGGGGCCTCAATTGTTATGTCGGCAGTCGGAATCTCAGGTCACTTAGATGAGGGACAACGAAGAGACTAGTGCATAAACTAGTGGTGGCAACATTGAAGGACGAAACTAGGGAAGATACAAGTGTTCTGTGCTCTACTTATATCTACCCAGGTCTAGACTTGTGATTGTGATAACCACAACAACGATCCATGGAATGGCTGACTAATGTGCAGTAATGTGCAGCCTTGTGCATCTACTGCAGAGTGTTGCAGAGTATGTCTTCATCAGCCAATGGCGTTATCACCTCTGATCTAAGAGAAGATAAGATAGGGATTAGATAAGGGGAGATAAGATAAGATTGAAGATAAGGAAAGTGGACAAGATGAAAAATGAAGTAGCTGTTGATGCGATGTGGAGCCATCTGAGCTCTGGAATCTGCCCCAAGAGATGATGGGAGGCACAATAGAAAGGAGCTATCAAAGAAATCGTAAAAATCAAAGAAATAGAAGAAATCGGAAAATCAGAGCACTCTCTAGAGTGCTAGAGGTGGTGGAAGAGGCTCAAACATGAAGGACTAGATGTGGGATGATGGGATCTATCTTCCTTCTCTATAATACAAACATATCTACAAGTAAATATATCTGTGAAAACAAAGATCCCTTTATATGCTATATAGTAAAGGGATGAGACTTCTGAATGAAGCCACCAGTGAAAGGGTCAATGGAAATGATGAAGATCTACACAATGGATGTCTGGCTATCAGATGCATCCTTTGATCTGAGCTGCGATCACGAATCGAAGGATCAGAGAATTTGAAGAAATTCACAGAAATCTGAAGCATTCGGAGATAAATTGCTAGACAGGAAGCCAGATTGCGTAGTCAGGGACATCATAGCAGTATAGTAGACATCTGGGGGATCACATAGATATATGGAACATGTACTCTGGAGCTCAAGGGACCAAGGGGTCATATCACTGTAACATCACCCTCTCTTCAAATTTGTGTCCATGCAACATTTAGAACAGATGTTGGAGATGTCTTGAACAGTCTTGTAACAACCACCAAGGTGCATAGCAGGGAGAAGTGGGGAGATGATACTGATATCATCGATGAATCTCCAGGGTGGACAGAGGAGAAACAAGTTGGTACATTCGGAGCAATTGACCTTGACCGTCCAGTCGTAGGACAGTGGTAATGGCATTGACAGGACTAGCCTCATAGATCCATGCTCAATGAGCAGTTGGGGGTAGGTGGGGGAGGAAGATGGAACCATCGAAATTGCGTTCAAGTAGTCGGTCAACTTCTGTGGGGTGAAGTGGAATGAGGGTGTCAATGTTATCACTGACCTTTGGTGGCTTGTAGTCCTCACCGATGGAGTCTGTGATTGGGTTGTAGAGACGTTCATCAATTCCAAAGAAGTCATCCATTCAGATAACATGGAGTTGGAGTTGAGGAGCTGGTCATTCAGGGTGAAGAGCGTGAAACTCATCGATCAATTCCTGAGCATTCTTGATGTTTGACTCAGGTTCCCAGGTATTTTCCTCACTAGTGTAGCCTTCCCAGTGTACCAAGTATTGAAGTTTTCCTCGTCGCAGATGAGAATCCAGAATTTCATTGACAATGTATTCAGAGTCACCTTCCAGTTGGATTGGGGGAGGGGGAGCAGGTTTTTTCTGATTGGGGAATGAGGGAGATCGATAGGGAGAGAGATAAGATTTGTTGAAAACTGGATGGAGTCCTAACCATTCATGGGAGAGATCGAGCTTGTAGGCAGAATGACCAATCTTCTCAATGACCTTGAAAGGACTGAAGCATTTGTTGTCGAGCTTCTTCATTGGTTGTTTGGTCTTGATGTTGGTAGCAGCCAACCACACTTTGTCTCCTGGTGAATATTCATGAGCGGTTCGGACATGTTTATTATGAGCAGTCTTCATGGTTTCATTTGCTCTCTTAAGGGCAGCTTCAGCTTCTTGGTGGATGTTTTTCATTCAATTGGCAAATTGAGTTGCAGATTTGTTTCAGACTTCTCTTTGAGTGTCACTTCCTTTCCAGGGGTTCTGGCCATAGTTGATGTAGAAGGGGGTCTGTCATGTGGCTGCATGCACTGAGTTATTGTACGAGAACTCAGCTAATGCAAGCCATTCCTTCCAGTTATCCTGTCGATGATTGATGAAAACATGAAGATACTGTTTGAGCATCTGATTCATTCGTTTGGATTGGCCATCAGTCTGGGGATAGTACACTGTGGAAACATTCTGGGAGGTGCCTAGAAGGCAGAAGAGATCAGTTATAAACTTGGAAATGAATCACAGGTCGCGATCGTGGATGATGCATTGGGGGACACCATGATCTCAGATGACATAATCCTGAATGATCTTTGCGAACCCTTTGGAGTTCAGCTTGATGTGGGTGGCCTCAAACTTGACAGCCTTGGAGAAGTGATCAATGATCGTGAGGATCACATTGTAGCCCTGACATTCAGATATGGGGCTAATGAGATTGACCGTGATCATATCCCAAGGTCGAGGAGGGGGGTTGAAGGGGTGGAGCGGGGTCTTCGCGGGTAGTCGGGATGCCTTGGTATGTTGGCATGTTTTGCAACCACGGATATAGGTTTCGACATCTCTCCTGATGGTGGGCCACTAGTAGTCACGACACATAGCTTCCGAGGTCTTGAAGGAACCGTAGTGTCCAGAGAGGGGATTGTCATAGTATTGCGCAATGATTTCACCACAAAGCGGGGTGTCCTTCGAGATGTAAGTTCGGTCCAAGAAAGTCTTGATGCTATCATCTTGGGGTTTCCAATCAGTTTTGCATTTTTCTTGAAGGAGTGTGACTTGTTTTTCTTCATTTTGGTACAAATTTCAGATTTGGGAATGGAAATTAGTGGGTTCAATCTCATGTTGAACCTAACGAAGATCTAAAATAGGGTGATCCGAGGTGGGAAAGAGATTAGATGGGAGTAAAATAACGTCGTCATTGTCATTCACCCCCCTCTCAAAACCTGGTCATCTCGACAGGATATCGGCCTTGGAATTGGCTCTGCCAGCGACATGGTGAAGAGTGAAGTGGTAGTCCTGAAGCTCTGTGAGCCACCTGGCCTGGCACCTGTTCAGCTTCTGAGGCAGCTTGAAGTACTGGAGGTTGGTGTGATCTGTCCAAACCTTAAAGACTTGCTTAGCAGACAGCAGCCATTTGCAGAACTCCTGGAGTGCAGTCATAATTGCGAGTAACTCGTGGTTATAAATCTGGTAATTTTGTTCCATAGGGGTAAAGGCCTTAGAGATGTAGGCAATGTGTTATGTCAGCAGTGGTGTCTCAGGTGGCTTCTGGGGACAACAAAGGGGCTATCACATAAGATGGCAGAAACGATGTTGAAATTCAAGACTAAGGAAGATACAAGCGTATCGCACTCTACTTATATCTATCTGAGCCTGGAATGTGATTGTAATCGCTATGGAGACAATCCATAGAATGGCTGACAAATGTACAGCAATGCGCAGCCTTGCGCAGCTACTGTGGAATAACTGCGGAGCATGTCTTCAATGACCAATAGCATAATTGCCTCCAATCTATGAGGATTAGTGATTAGATAAGGAGATAAGATAAGGAAAGATTGAAAGATAAGGAAAGTGGGTGGTGAATTGATTGGTAAGTGTCACACATCACATCACAGTCACGGTGATTGACAAGTCAAGTGTGACAGGTCACAAGGGTCACGATAGGGGTAGGGCAGGACAAAATCAAAACAGCCGTAACATCACTCTCTTCAAATTCATGTCTGTGTAATATCAATGTAGGCGCTGGAGATGTCTTGAGCAATCTTGAAGCAACCACCTTGGCATGTAATTGGGAGAAGTTGGGAGATGGTACTGGTATCGTCGACGAATTTCTAGGGTAGACAAGGGAGAGACGAGTTGGTAGAGTCGAAGTTCTTGGCCTTGATCATCCAGTCATAGGATGACAGTGATTGCGTTCACCAGCCTAGACTCGTAAATCCACACTCATCATGCAGTTGTTGGGAGGGAAGGAAGGAGGGCAGAACCATTGAAGTCATGGTCAAGGAGTTGGTTGACTTCTATCGGGGACAGTGAAATGAGAACATCAATGTTATCACTGACCTTAGGTGGCTTATGATCTTCGCCTGTTGAGTCTGTAATAGGGTCATAGAGCCGTTCATCAATTCTGAAGAAATCATCCACCCGAATGACATGTAATTCAAGCCTAGGGGCTAGTTATTCAGGGTGGAGGGCATGGAACTCATCGATCAGTTCTTGGGAGTTCTTGACGTTAACTTCTGGTTCCCAGGTGTTTTCCTCACTAGTATAACCTTCCCAGTGTATGAGGTACTGAAGTTTTCCTTGTCTCAACCGAGAGTCTAAGATTTTGTCGATAACATACTCGACATTATCCTCTAGCTGGAGTGGGGGAGGAAGGGGAGGTCTTTTTTGATTTGGAAAGGAAGGGGGATGATAAGGGGAAAGATATGATTCATTGAAGACTGGATACAGTCCTAACCATTCTCGGGGGAGTTCAAGTCTGTAGGCAGAGCAACCAACCTTTTTGACAACCTTGAAGGGTCCGAAGCATTTATTGTCCAGCTTCTTCATAGGTCGTTTGGTCTTGATGTTGGTAGCAGCCAACCATACTTTATCTCCTGGTGAATACTCTTGAGCAGTCTGGACATGTTTATCATAAGCAGTCTTCATCTTCTCGTTTACTTCCTTGAGGGCAGCTTCAGCTTCCTGATGAACCTTTTTCATCTGATCGGCAAATTGAGTTGCAGATTCATTTCAGACTTCCTCTGTGGTGTCACTTCCTGTCCAGGGATCTTGGCCATAATTGACATAGAAAGGGGTTTGTCATGTGGCTGCATGGACAGAGTTATTATACAAAAACTCTACCAAAGTGAGCCATTCCTTCCAGTTATCCTGACGATGATTGATGAAGACACAGAGGTACTGTTCAAGTGTCTGATTCATTCATTCGGATTGGTTGTCAGTCTGGGGGTGATAAGTGGTGGAGACATTCTGGGAGGTACCCAGAAGGTGGAAGAGGTCAGTCATGAATTTGGAAACAAATCGCAGATCGCGATTGTGGATGATGCATCAAGGGACGCCATGGTCTCGGATAACCTGATCTCGGATGATCTTTGCAAATCCTTCAGAGTTCAATTCGATGTGAGTGGCCTCGAACTTAACAGCCTTAGAGAAGTGATCAACAATAGTAAGGATTGCATTGTAGCCCTGACATTTGGGTATGGGACCAATGAGATCAACTGTAATTGTGTCCCAGGGTCAGGTAGAAGGATCGAAAGGGTGTAAGGGAGTCTTCGCAGGTAACTGAGAGGCCTTGGTGCATTGACATGTTTCGCAACCACAAACATAAGTATTGACGTCTCTCTTGATGGTGGGCCACTAGTAGTTGCGACATATAGCTTCAGTGGTTTTGAAGGAGCCATAATGTCCAGAGAGAGGGTTGTCATGGTATTGAGCAATAATGTCACCACAGAGTGGGACATCCTTTGAGATATAGATTCAGTCCAAGAAGGTTTTGATACCGTCGTCTTGAGTCTTCCAATCATCTTTGCATTTTTCTTGAGAGAGTGTGGCTTGTGGTTCTTTGTTTTGATATGAATCTCGGATCCATGAGCGGAAATTAGTAGGTTCAATCTCATGTTGGACCTGGCGGAGATCTACAATAGGGTGATCGGGAGAAGGAAAAAGACTATTTGGGAGTAAAATAATGTCGTCGTTGTCATTCACCCCCCTCTCAAAACCCAGTTGTCTCGACAGGATATCAGCCTTGGAGTTGCCTTTGCCAGTGATATAGTGGAGAGTGAAGTGATAATCCTGAAGCTCCATGAGCCATCTAGCTTGGTGTCTGTTCAGCTTTTGGGGCAGTTTGAAATACTGGAGATTGGTGTGATCCATCCAAATCTTGAAAACCTGTTTAGCAGACAGTAGCCATTTCCTGAACTCTTGGAGTGCGGTCATGATTGTGAGTAACTCGTGGTTGTAAATTTGATAGTTTCGTTCTGTGGGTGTAAATGACTTGGAGATATAGGCAATGGGCTTCTAGATATTGTTTTGTTTTTGTGATAGTACAGTGCCCAAGGCATAGTCAGAAGCGTCGGTTTCCACATGGAGTAGGTCGTCATTATTAGCAATAGATAAAATGGGAGAAGTGGTAATGATCATTTTCAGGACGTTGAAGGTGTCCTAGCATTCTGAGGTCCAATCAAAAGGAGCATTTCCAGTTAGTACATTGAGGGGGCGGGTAATTCCAGTGAAGTGATGGATGAATCGACAGTAGAAATTGCAAAATCCAAGAAAGGCCTGAACATCACACTTGCATTCAGGGGTTGGCTAGTCAGTGATCCCTTGGACCTTGACAGGGTCTATCTTGATGTAGCCTTCAGACATGATGACACCAAGGTATTCCACTTGATGTTGATCGAAGTCACGTTTCTCTGGTTTGAGGTAGAGTTTATGTTTGTGAAGTGTGGTCATAACTTCATAAACATGTTGGTGATGCATCTCGAGATCCTTGTTGAAGATGAGGATATCGTCGATGTAAACTAAGACATGTCCTTCAACAATTTGGACATGGAAAATATTGTTCATCATATTCTGGAAAGTAGCAGGCAAGTTGGTGAGACTGAAGAACATGACTAGAGGTTCAAACAAGCTGTGATTGGTTCTAAATGCAGCCTTGTGTTCATCTCCTTCCTTGATCTGGACATTGTTGTATCCCCAGCGAATGTCCAGCTTGGTGAAGTAGCAAGCGTTCTGTAGGGTATCAATTAATTCGTTGATCAGAGGGAGGGGGTATCAGTTTTTGACAGTTATGTCATTGAGTTTTCGGTAGTCCTGGATAGGGCGCAGTCGACCATCCTTCTTTTTGATAAAGAAGAAAGGGGAGGCAATGGGAGAGATGGATTTCTGAATTCATCCAGTGTGGAGGTTTTCTTCCAGGAACTCATCCAATTGGGCACATTCATCCATGGAGAGGGGATAGACCTTGCAGTCAAGTTTCTCTTCAGTTCCAGGGAGAAGTTCGATTGCATGGTCCCAGGGATGACTTGGGCGGAGTTCATCGAAATCATCCTTGGTGAAGACGTCTTGGAATTCATGAGGTATTTGGGGACAATCTCTTTCCACATGTGGTCCTTCTTCTGGGCTTCCCAAGCCTTAATTGCGAGATCCTGTAATTTCATCCCCATCAGCTGAACTTGGATAGCAGGGTTGAAGTCGACCATTAATAGATGGTCGCCATCCTCAAGGCTGAGGTTGTTAATGTTGACAGAATCAGGAAAGGGAGAGGGACAACAGTCAGGGGAACATCAATTGAGAATGAGAGAATTTGCCTTCCAGTCAATGGAGGGGTTGTGGAGTTTCAGCTAATCATACCCAAGGAAAACCTGAGATTTGCCGAGGTTTGTGATACCGAAGTTAATCCGCTCGATGTGGGAACCGATCTTAAGCTCCAATGCAACCATTTCTGAGATAGGTCCTTCGGAGTTGGGTTGTCCATCTGCATTGTGCACGGGGATGGGTTGAGCGAGCTTGGTGGTGTGTAGATTGTGTTCGCGAACATACTTGACATCAATACATAAACCTTCGCAACCACTGTCGATGAGAGCAGTAGCGAGGTATTTGGTGTGGTTATCCAAGGTTGTAATGACAGTTTTGAGGGTTAGCTGATTTCCTCCAGAGCCATGAATAAACACATGAGGTTCCTTGAGTTCATTGAGGGCTCGGATGGCATTCTCTGTAGTGAGGGAGTTGATTTGATCGATTGTGTCCTGAGTCATCTCTCGCAATCGGGCAGGGTGAGACCATTTGGAGAGAATGGGAATTGTGTGATTAGCCTGTTCCTTAATGGCATTAACGATTTCTAGAGGGGAAGAAAGAGAGTTGATGTCGATCAAATCAATGGAAGGGAGAGACAATGATTTGGGAATAGAGGTTTGAG
Source organism: Porpolomopsis calyptriformis (assembly GCA_951640195.1). NCBI lineage: Eukaryota > Fungi > Basidiomycota > Agaricomycetes > Agaricales > Hygrophoraceae > Porpolomopsis > Porpolomopsis calyptriformis. Next base: position 1,113,461 of record OX621171.1, on the reverse strand, counting down.
GGGATTCGGGGCACTCAACATTCACACTTGGTGTAGACAGTTGGGGACTAGATGTATTGACAGGCTTGGTGGTATCAGATAATGTACATGCCATTGTGGTATTACAAAGAGAGAAAAGAGGAGAAGGAGAGAAGTCCGATACTGTCTGTTCACAATGCCAAAGCAAACAGCTTTCTGTCGAATAGAGGGAGCGCATCTCTAACAACCGTTGCCAAAATCCTGATCAGCCAAGTTGGGGGTAGGTTCCTCTGGAGCATGCTCCTCTATGGAAAGGAGGTTCATCAACTCTGAGAGTTCATCGTGCATCAGTTCATGCTGGAGAGCATGAACGTTGACTTTCTTGAGCTCCTGAGGACTGTCCCGATGGAAATGTCCAATCTGGCCACAATTGTAGCACTTGTTAACTTGATGCATCTTGCTGAGGTCCATGGGCAACCCCTAACTGCTGTGAATGGTACCAGAAGGCACTTGACGATCTTGCGTGGGTGGGGGTTGGAAGTGAGGCACAGATGGTCTGAAAGATGGATGAGGAAGGGGGTTGGTCAGACATTGGTAGCGTTCTTGCTCACGGAAACATTCCATGAGCTGACTGATAGCCATTACATTCTCATGGTACTTGTCGTACTTAGTGGGGAGTGGCGGGTTTGCATACATTTGCTGAATTACGTCCTGACAGACATTCTTCTCAATGATGCAGATACATTCTTTATCCTGGCCAGCGAGACCAGCTTGGCAGAACAGGAGTTCCAGTTTTACGAAATAGTCTGTGATACTCAATCGTCCCTGAGAGAAATGTTCAACCTCTTTGCAAGCGCATTGCTCAATGGCATGGTTGACAAAGGTTGCATCCAGCAAGGCAGTGAAATTGGCCCAAGTCCCGAGAGGGATGAGGTTGCCAGATGCATATCCGTGCAACTGAAAAATGTATCAATGTATTGTTGTGCCCACTCAGCAGTGACACCTTCCTTCATATACGAGAGTGCAACAAGAATCATCTTCTCAGGGTCAGTGACATTGCTGCCACAGAGAAAGATGATAACTTGTCAGAACCAATTCTTGTATAGTTTTTTATTGCTATTGAAGGAGTCGGGCTAAGTGAGTTTAATTTTGTTTGATGCGGAGGCCATTGGGGTTGATTGAGAAGGGGGAAGTGGGTTCAGGTTTGGGGGCAGTGGAGTTGAAGAAGGAGGAACAGAGGGAGAAGGAGAACAAGGGGCAGGATTTGATTCAGAGGGTTGGGGAGGATTTTTCTTGGGGGTCTCAGGTAACAGTCATTGCAGAGAAGAAGGTTTCACCTTCACAGGGGTGGATGAAGACCGTGTGAGGGGAGGTGGGGTTCGTTGGAAGTGGGCACGTCCACCGAATGTGAGAGGTGTTTGTCGCAGAGAAGGAGAGGGGAGAGTGGTCAGTCCAAGAAGAGAGTAGACAGAAGGGGTCAAAGGATCAAGGATCTGAGACGAGAGTAGATGGAAGGGGTCAAAGGATCAAGGATCTGAGATGAGAGAGGAGATTGAATCTCAGTCTCATTGTCGATGGCATCCTGGAAATCTAACTCCTCATCTGTGAGCCTGAAGCTTGGTTGATGGGATCCTGCACAGGGAGGTGTGATGGCAAGTTGTCTCAGATGTGGATCTCCCTGATGTAACTAGAGGATCCACAACAGTAAAACACATGGAGGGAGGAGGCAATAAAATTTGCAACGAGAGTTGGGGACCGGTAAATCCTGACACATACGTGATTAAATGTGCATGGTTCGATTTTGACAAAGGGGTTGAGACCGTCATCTGAAGAATCCGGGGGAGATGGGGCAGTATAGAAGGAGTCCAAAGAGAGTGAGGAATGGGATGAAGTGGGAGAAGGGTTAGCAGAGGTGGGAGGAGAGAGTTTGAATGTGAGGTGGGAGAACTCGAGCGTAAGAGCTGCGAGTTGAACCTGTTCGATATCTAGAGTGTCAACGGCTTGCTGCTCAGAGTAGCTAACAAGCTGACTCGAGGAAGCCTGAGGGGTTTGATGAGGTGGGGAATAGGATGGGGGCAGATCAAAGGAGGATGGGTCCAGGGTGGTGGTCGAATTCCCATACCATGCAGTTGGTCACTGTGGTTTTCGAAACGAAAGAGGATGGGTCCATCGAGGGGGAGCCTGGTGGATTCCGGAGAGGCAATTAGTTGGTCATTGAACAACAGACTAATCAGATGAATCTTGTCCAGGGACTCTTGTGGAGAGAAGCTAGGTGAGAGTGAGTCTTGAATTTCTGTTACATCAGCAGTGGTGTCTCAGGTGGCTTCCAGGGATAACAAAGGGGCTATCACATAAGATGGCAGAAACAATGTTGAAATTCAAGACTAAGGAAGATACAAGTGTATCGTACTCTACTTATATCTATCTGAGTCTGGAATGTGATTGTGATTGCTACAGAGACGATCCATGGAATGGCTGACAAATGTACAGCAATGTGCAGCCTTGCGCAGCTACTGCGGAATAACTGCGGAGCATGTCTTCAACAACCAATAGCATAATCGCCTCCAATCTATGAGGATTAGTGATTAGATAAGGAGATAAGATAAGGAAAGATTGAAAGATAAGGAAAGTGGGTGGTGAATCGATTGGTAAGTATCACACATCATGTTATGGTCATGGTGATTGACGAGTCAAGTGTGACAGGTCACAAGGGTCATGATAGGGGTAGGGCAGGACAAAATCGAAACGGCTATAACACAATGGGCTTCTAAACATTGTCTTGTTTTTGTGATAATATAGCGCCCAATGCATAGTCTGAAGCGTCAGCTTCTACATGGAGTAGGTCGTTATCGTTGGCAATAGAGAGGACAGGAGAGGTTGTAATGATTGTTTTCAGGGTGTCAAAAGCATCCTGGCATTTAGCAGTCCAATCAAAAGGAGTGTTTCTAGTTAGCGTATTAAGGGGTCAAGCAATTCCAGCAAAATGATGGATGAATCGATGGTAGAAGTTGCAGAACCCAAGGAAAGCTTGGATATCTCGCTTGCATTTGGGAGTTGGCTAGTCAGTGATTCCTTGGACCTTGATGGGGTCCATCTTGATGTGGCCTTCTGACACAATAACACCAAGGTACTCCACTTGGCGTTGGTCGAAATTGCACTTCTCAGGCTTGAGGTAGAGCTTGTATTCACAAAGTGTGGTTATAACCTCGTAAACATGTTGATGGTGTGTTTCAAGATCCTTGTCGAAGATGAGGATATCATCTATGTAGACCAAGACATGTCCTTCAACAATCTGGACATGGAAAATGTCGTTCATCATGTTTTGGAATGTTGCGGGTGAGTTGGTGAGACTGAAGAACATGACAAGGGGTTCGAATAAGCCGCGGTTGGTTTGGAATGCGCCCTTGTGTTTATCTCCTTCCTTGATCCATATGTTGTTGTATCCCCAACAAACATCCAGTTTGGTGAAATAGCAGGTGTTCTGTAGGGTACCAATTTTTGACAGTCATGTCATTGAGCTTTCTGTAGTCCTGGATGGGGCATAGTCGACCATCCTTCTTCTTGATGAAGAAGAATGGGGAGGCAATGGGGGAGATTGATTTTTGAATCCATCCAGTACGAAGATTTTCTTCCAAGAACTTGTCCAATTGTGTGCGTTTGTCCACAGAGAGTGGGTAGACCTTGCAGTCGAGCTTCTCTTTAGTTCCAGGGAGGAGTTCAATTGCATGGTCCCAGGGATGACTCAGGGGGAGTTCATTAAAGTCTTTCTTGGTAAAGACGTCTTGGAATTCATGGAGATATTCGGGGACAATTTCCTTCCATGTGTGGTCCTTCTTCTGGGCTTCCCAAGCCTTAATCGCGAGATCCTAAGACTTTGTTCCCATCAAACGAATCTGGATGGCAAGGTTGAAATCAACCATGAGCAGTTGATTGCCATCTTTGAAAGTCAGTTCGTTGATGTCGACTGAGTCTGGGAGGGAAGGAGTGGGATGGCAATCTGGGGGGCATCAATCAAGAATTGGGGAGTTGGCCTTCCAGTCAATGGAGGGGTTGTGGATCCTCAACCAGTTATGTCTGAGGAAAATCTGAGATTTGCTGAGGTTCATGATACCAAAGTTGATCCGTTCAACATGAGTTCCGACCTTAAGCTTGAGTGCAACCATTTCAGAGATGGGTCCCTTGGAGTTGGGTTGTCCATTAGCATTGTGTACTGGAATGGGTCGAGTGAGTTTAGTTGTGTGAAGGTCGTTTTCACAGATGTACTTGATATCAATACATAAACCTTCACAGCCACTGTTGACGAGAGCAGCTGCAAGGTGTTCGGCACAGTTATCCAGGATGGTAATAATAGTTTTCAGGGTTAGTTGATTCCTTGAGCCTGAGCCACGAACAAATATATGGGGTTCTTTGAGTTGATTGAGGGCTTGGATGGCATCCTCTGTTGAGAGGGCATTGATTTGATCAATTGTAGTTTGGGTCATCTCCAGCGATTGAGCGGGGTTAGACTATTTTGAAAGAATTGGGATTGTATAATTAGCCTGTTCTTGATAGCGTTAATGATATCCAAAGGGGAAGAAAGAGAGTCAATGTCGATTAAATTGACAGAAGGGAGAGACAATGATTCAGGGAGTTTGGGGCACTCAGTGTTCATATCTGGCATAGACAGGGTTGGATAAATTTCATTAATGGACTTGTTGGTATCAATTATTGTACATGCCGTCGTACTAGTACAAAGAAGGGAAAGGGGAGAAGGGGTAACAAAAGGGGTGTCTGATACTGTCTGTTCACAATGCTAGAGTAGACATGATTCTGTCAAATAGAGTGAGCACATCTCTATTGACTATTGCCAAAATCCTGTTTGTTGTTGTTGGGAGTGGGCTCAGTTGGGCTGTGTTCCTCTGTGGAAAGGAAGTTCATTAGCTTGGAGATCTCGTTGACGGTCAGTTTGTGCTGAAGAGCGCAAACATTGACCTTCTTGAGTTCTTGCAGACATTCCCAATGGAAATGTCCAACCTGACCACAGTTGTAGCACCTGTTGGTCTGACGTGTCTTGCTCAGGTCCATGGGCAGGCCCTGGCCTCCATGGATGGTGCCCAATGGCACTTGCTTATCCTGGGGGAGGGGAGGATGGAAACGCAGAGTGGAGGAATGGAGAGATGAATGAGTGGGAGGGGCCAATGGATGTTGACGACATTCCTAATCACAGAAACGTTCCATCAATTGGCCAATGGCCATAACCTTCTCATGATACTTGGGGTATGTGGTGGGGAGCGGGGGTGACATATACATTTGATGAATAATGCCCTGGTTGGCATTTTTCTCGAGGATCCTGATGTATTCTTTATCCTGGCTGACGAGGCCAGCTTGGCAGGACAAGAGTTCCAACTTGACAAAATAATCTACTACTCCTAAATGTCCTTGCAAAAAGTGCTTGACCTCCTCACGAGTGTGTTGCTCCATGGCATGGTCAGTGAAAACGGCATCCAGAATATCTGTGAAGTCCTTCCAGGGGCTGAGGTGGATGAGATTACCAGTGATGGGGTCTGTCCAGCTGAAGTAATTATCCACGTATTGCTGGGCCCACTCGGCGGTGATGCCTTCTTTCATGTATGACAAAGTTACCAGGATCATCTTCTCTGGGTCGGTGACTTCGCTGCCGCAAAGGAAGATGATCACCTGGCAGAACTGGTTTTTGTACAGTTTTTTGTTGCCATTGAAGACGTCGGGTTGGGCGAGCTTAATCGTTTTCAAGACTGAGGCCATTGGTGGCATTTGTGAGGGAGGAAGTGGGTTTGGATTTGAAGGTAGAGATGGGGATGAAGAAGGGGAAGGAGCTGGAGAAAAATGAGGGGAGGGGGACCTTCTTGGTGGAGGAGAGTCTTTCGGTTTCCAGGGGGTTTCCGGAAGCAGTCGTTACAGGGTGGTGGAGGTGGTTGCCTTCTCAGGAGTGGACGACAAGTGGGAAAGAGGTTGAGGCAGTGTTTGGAGAAAATGGGGACATCCAAACATGAAGGGCGAAGGTGTTTCTGTTGGTCACAGAGAAGGGGCAGGGAGAGTGGTGGGTCCAAGAATAGAGAAGATGGAAGGAGTCGAGGGGTCAAGGATCTGAGATGATAAGGGTGAGAATATCTCAAATGTGTTGATGGCATCCTGGAACTCTAGTTCGTTGTCTGTGAGCCTGTAGCTTGGTTGACGGGATCCTACATGGGGTGGCATAGTGGAAGATTATCTTGGATGTGGATCTCTCTAATCTGAGAAGATCCGCGATGGTAGAAAACACAGATGGAAGAGGCGAGAAAATTTGCAACAAGTGTCGGGGAATGATAAACTCTGATACGAATGCGATTGAATGTATGTGGTTCGATTTCAATGAAAGGGTCAAGACCATTGATGCGATGTGGAGCCATCTGAGCTCTGGGATCTGCCCCAAGAGATGATGGGAGGCACAATAGAAAGGAGCTATCAAAGAAATCATAAAAATCAAAGAAATAGAAGAAATTGGAAAATCGGAGCACTCTCTAGAGTGCTAGAGGTGGTCGAAGAGGCTCAAACATGAAGGACTAGATGTGGGACGATGGGATCTATCTTCCTTCTCTATGATACAAACATATCTACAAGTAAATATATCTGTGAAAACAAAGATCCCTTTATATGCTATATAGTAAAGGGATGAGACTTCTGAATGAAGCTACCAGTGAAAGGGTCAATGGAAACGATGAAGATCTACACAATGGATGTCTGGCTATCAGATGCATCATTTGATATGAGCTGCGATCGCAAATCGAAGGATCGGAGAATTTGAAGAAATTCGCAGAAATCTGAAGCATTCGGAGATAAATCGCTAGACAGGAACCCAGATCGCGTAGTCGGGGACATCATAGCAGTATAGTAGATGTCTGGGGAATCACGTAGATATATGGAACATGTACTCTGGAGCTCAAGGGACCAAGGGGTCATATCACCATCGTCTGAGGAATCCGGGGGCAAGGGGGCAGTGCAGTATGAGTCCAAAGAAAAAGAAGAATGGGACGAGGTGGGGGAAAGGGTGGTGGAAGCGGGAGGAGTGAGGTCGAATGTGAGGTGGGAGAACTCGAGTGTAAGAGCTTTTGAAGCGTAATCTAGAAAGAAAACTTGGATTCGACAACTTGACAATTGAATTAATCCATTGGTTGCGCGCTATCAGAACTTCATTCTCCACATTGGCTTCGACGCCAGGTAAGTAATCTGGGCATCTGGACAGGCCGTCAGCCTTGTTCTTCCTCCCTGGAACATATTCGATTTTGAACCTGAATCTGGACAGATACTCAGACCAATGAGTTTGGTGATTTGATAAACAGAGATTCTTGGAGAAGTATCTCAAAGCCAAACTGTCTGTTCTGATGAGAATATTGTGTCTTGCTCCTTCAAGGAGGTGGCGCCATTGTTTAAAGGAATCAATAATCACTAGGGGTTCCAGATCATGAGTTGGATAGTTCTTTTTGGCAGGGGAGGTAGATCTTGAGTGATAGCCAACAGGTTTCCAGTGTCCATCGTGAAGCTGAGAGGGTATTCCTGTGATCCCTATGATGGAGGCATTGGTCTCCAGACAATAAGGGAGATCTTGGTTAGGAATGTGGAGGATGGGTGCATTTGTCAAGAGGGATTTAATGTTGTCGAAAGCTTCTTGTCTTCAGGGAGTCCATTCCCACACAGTCTCATTGTGTAAGAGCTTATAGAGAGGGGTAGTAACTTTGGAAAAACCCTTGATGTATCTACACCAAAAGTTCATGCTGCCTAAGAAGGATTGGAGTTGTTTCACTGTTTCAGGAATAGGCCATGACATGATAGCATCAACCTTCTTTGGATTGGTGGTGATTCATCCTTTGGAGAGGACTACTCCAAGATAGATAACTTCTTCCTTCTCAAACTAGCATTTGATGGGTTTGTATGAGAGTCTGTATCTCTTCATGATATCTAGAGTTTTGAAAGTCCAGTATCGCAATTCCTGTAAATCATCTCCACAGACAAGCACATCATCAATATAGATAAAAATGTTTCCAGAATCTAGAACTTCTTTGAATCTTGTGTTGTTCATCCATTGAAAGGTAGCTGGAGAGTTTTGCAAACCAAAGAACATCACAGTGGGTTTGAAGGTGCCTGCTTCAGTGATAAACGTGGCTTTCCACTCATCACCTTCCTTGATCCTGACATTGTTGAATCCCCATCAGATATCTATGACTATAAACAGAGATGCTGTTAGGAGTTTCAGCTGCTGGAGTATTTGGTGAAGAAGGGGAAGGGGATGATGGTCAGGGACCATATGATTGTTGAGGTAGCAATAATCTTCAATAGGGCATAAGCCAGTGCTTTTACCTTTAGCATTCACTTCTTCAGCTTTCTTTCCAAAAAAGAATGGAGAGACTTGTTTTGACTTGGAAGTTTATATACATCCAGTGGACAGGTTTTCATCAATAAACTTGTATAAGTGATCCATTTCGAGGGGGGACATTGCGTATTTCACGCCTTTGGTTAGTTTGAAGGTTTCATCCAATTCTATAGTGTGGTCAAACTCCAAATGCAGTAGAAGGCAGTCGAAGGATTCTTTGGCAAAGACACTAGAATAGTCTTTCCAGTATACCTCTGGTACAAAGTTTCACATATCTTCTTCCACTGTGCTAGCTTGGGATTTATCTGACTTTGATATGCATCAATTCATGGCCAGTGTGACCAATTCCATTCCCAGTGACTCCGCATCACCAATTATCCATTGATGGAGGATCTCTTTGCCATCTAGGGCCAGTGTTGCCTCTTTCCAATCGATGTTGGGATTGTGCTTTTTAAGCCACAGGAAGCTGAGGATAATATCCATCTTAGATCTGAGATCGGTCACTTCCAATCAGATCCATTCATTGTGTCCTCTAGGAGCCTCTAACCAAATATCAATATCATTCTCAATGGGTCCACCTCAGTTTTCAGATCCATTGGCATTCCATATGGGGATTGGGGTTTCCAATTGTGTTAGAGTAAAATTGTAGCAAGTTGCAAAAGATTTGTCTATGAAATTTCCAGAGGCTCCTCTATCAACCAGAGCAGTGGCCAGAACACGTCAACCAGTGTTTGTAGCTTCAATCTAAACATCCAAAATGAGTCTGAGATTGCCTTCTTCAAGAGTACCAAGAATTCGAAATAGATTGCATGGGGTGGTGATACATTCTTGAGTAGATACATCCATAACAGCAGGCAAAATGTCTGGACTCTTCAAAAACCCTGTTCTTTCAGTTCCTTAATGAGCTGAGCTTTTCTCTCCTTCAGCCAGCAATTGATCCCACAGTTGTCCACCACTCAGATAGTCTCCTCTGTAGTAGCTGGGGAAACCACCTCATTGACTTGTTCTATCTCAATACTTCATATGTTTTGTCCTCATCCTCATCCTGCATATAGTCTTCCTCACTTTCCAGCAGACTACTCAATGGGTGTGCTGATGAAGAAGAGGTGAGAGAGGGATTAGGACACTTGTCCACCCAATGGCCTGGTTCTCCACAGCAATAGCAGTTGCCTGGCAGAACTTGTGATATTGATGATGGGGAAGATATCTCCTATTTGATAGGAGCAGAGGAGGGGGTTCAGGTTGCCAGTTGAGCCATGGTCTCCCTGGGAGTGTAGTAGTTACTCCAGGGAGCAGCATGATGCTCAAGTGTGAGTTTGAGATGTTGTCGGTCGAAGATGGAAGCTTTTTTCTTCCATGCATTGAGGTGGTAGGGATGGGATCAAGGGCATAGATTTTTTCAAGGATCCTGGGATTATGGCTGTTTCAGTAAAAAACTTTGAGTGCATCATCATTGAATCCAGTGTCATCCGTGAGAGCTCCAAATCATACATTATAATTGTCCACAGTGGAAAGTCCTTGAGTTACCTTTTGAATCTTGACCTGCACTGTCGCCTTCGCATCAACATCTCCAAAGCTATCCTTGAGTTCCTCCATAAAATCTTCATAATCAGCTCCGACCTATTGGGTATGATTGAATTCTTGAGTCTACTGTCATACCCATGATTGGGCAACACCAATCTTTATGAACGATAAGATGTAAGTAATTTTCTATCTGTCAGACCATTGGCTGTCATCAAGGACTAGATGAAAAGCTTGAATAAAGTTGAGGCATTTGGCTGCAGACCCATCATATTCATTGGGTTTTGCAATCTTGATGGGGGGAGGAGCAGGTTGTTAAGGCAAGGGAGGTTGTTGAGGGGGCTGAGGGGGTTAAGGAGGTTGAGGCTGTTGTTGTTGTTGTCATCAGCAAAAGTCGGAGAAGTTTACCTGGTCAGACCTTGCCAGGTATTGTCCACCTGGACCACCTGGAAGACCCCCACCTTGTAATACAAAACCCCCACATCTTTTGTAGGCCAGGTTCGACTAACCTGGTCAGTTTGCGAGAACAGGGTATTCTCACCCATTATGTTACATGTTTATATTGCATTGTATGATCAATTCATTTAGTTCGCACCATTCCTTGCAAGGTACAAGATGTTTTTATTAGTCCGAGTATCTAACGAATACACACGATACCAATACGATGCTAAGTCCAGAGTGCGACATGAGAAAAGGTTGGGACATGCGTAATCGACGAAAGCGAGGGAAAGGCGCGATTCAGAGAATGTAAGCGGCAGAAAACATGGATCGATACAACTGCGAATCAGCAAGGGGATGCGAGAAAAAAAATAAAGGCTCAATATCAGTTCCGTCGACGTCCTTTGCCCTTTGAGGCCTTGGAAGTTGGTTTAGTTTTGGCTTGAGGACATTTAGAAGGTGCGGCAGGTGAGGGAACAGGATCTTCCTGTGATGCATTGGAAAGAGGGCTTCCAGAAAAGAGGTCCTGGTTGACGTGTGGAGTGGGGATGGGGGATAACAGCCGACGCGCGGGTGGGATGAAGGGATGCCTGGACCTGGTAGTAGGCACTGATGCCCTGGTCTGCAAGCTTGAAAGGGCAGGGTCGATGGACCAATAGTCAGTATGAGGCTGACGGTCAGCTTCACCAGTGCCCATAGGCAGTTGAGGTTCTGGAGGGGGCAATGCGGGAGGTGTGGGAGATGGGGCAGGAGATGGGGTGGGAGGTGTGGGAGGTAGGGCGGGAGGTGTGGGGGTGTGGTCTTTGTTGGCGATGCGGGCACGACGGCAAGCGAGGATGCTTGAAAAATCGGAGGTTGAGCTTGCAATTGAGGGAGAGATCATATCGTCTTGAGGTTGAGATAGAGGTCCGAAAACAGTGCTATTGGGCCAGTATAATTTAGCAATAGAAATATAGTAGCAGGTACTCACTTGTTCCACCATTTTATCGTGTCCACACACCATTCATCCTCAGGGTTCAGCTCAAAGAGTTTGACGATATTCTTGAAAAACATTTCCTTGTCGAACTTGCCATTGTCTAGCCTCCAGTCATCTTGCATGCAAATAGCCCAATGTGCCTAGACAATAAGTATAGATCAGTAGTTCTAGCTTAATTATATTGATCAATAACGTACCTGAACTGCAGCATATGCGATCGATCTTGGAGTAACTCGCTCCATATTGTTCAACTTTGCTTGGCCAGCCTTGGCCTTAGGTTTTGACACGAGCATGGCAGCAGACAGTCCCTGAAAAATATGACACCATATCTAGAGTGTACAATGAGCAATGGTTTAGTAGTCAAGTAGATGTACTCACATGAACGAGATAAGGACCTCGCAACAGTCCTTGCTCTAGGTTGCTAGGATCATACATGCTGTAGTCGTATAAGAATACAGGCATGTCATCATGAGATACGACTAAGCATCCATCTTCTAGCTTTTTTAGCGTGCTGAATCATGTATGTCAATTAACGTATATTGAATAGATAGATATAAGACTCACCCTAAGCGATCACCCTCAAACACATTGATGTATTTTAGCGGACAAAGCAAAAAGCTCAGCATGGGGTGTTTGAAACCCCGGGATGTCGCCTTATCGCTACTTGGCTCGATGATGGGTTCAAGGACCTTCTTGTCCAGGCTGAGGGCAGCATAGGTAAGACTAGTATCACGCAGGCTGCATACATTGTCTGACTGTGCGCTACCAATAGCCTGGGTCATCTGTGGAAGCAAACATGTCAGTAATACTAGGAATGTGTAAACGAGTAGACTATACTGTTTTCGCAAGCTCATCTAGTTGCTGTGGTTGAGACTTGAATTTTCGACAGTGTGTTTCAAACGAGGGAACTTTCTTGAGAATGATATTGAAGATACGTTGCAAATCTTGATGTTGTTCTTGGGTAATGCTGTGATAATAAAATGTTAGTGCATGTTCTTGAGAAGACAGACACGTACCCATCATCATATGGCTCATCTGAAAGCTCAGCTCCGTGTGCTGCCATACCTGCATAAAAAACTTGAATAAAACTCATGAACGGGTCTTCGGTTCTTCCAATCCATTTCGCAACTTTCAGGTAAGGGTCAAGTGGTGACATCCTACAAAATAAACTCTAAGTTGCCCAGCTCAGAGGTCTGTGTTGACTCACCTTGATTTCTTATGAGAGTTGGATTCTAAATCGTCAGATAATGTCCTTTTCAGCCGTGTTGAAACCTCATTTCCTCCATGGCTTTCGTGGTCAGAGTTGTCGCAGTCATTTGTGGGCATAGCAAGCAAAGGGAGAGGGGCAGATGGAGGTGCAGAAGAAAGAAGCACAGAGATACGTCATGATAAGTGTGGAAGTAAAACGCCTGGAAGTAAAACACCCAAGTCTAATTTCTCATGGTTTTTGCGCTCATCGTGCTCATCGATGCCTACGATCTCCCTTCATTTGCTACTTCTGTCCCTCATAATTCTTATGGTTCTATGTCCATCTTGTCATGCTACCTTCAAGAATAATCATGGACTCTCAAGACATCGCGCATCCTGTAAACAAGCACGAGTTGGGAATGTCCGCCTCTTGGAGGGAATTGAGCGTGCAACAGCTGCGAAGGTTGCCCGTAGGCTTGCAGGGGATGTTGCAGAAGAGTGGCGGCAGCAGGAGGGGGAGGATATTTCTACTGGACTTGACGTATGACTTTGATCTCATCAAGTACTCATTTATTTTGTATCGTACTAATAATTTGTACTTATAGACACACTCTATGGATGTCAATATAGATTTACCAGACCCACCTGAGGCATATAGACCACTACCCACAACCTCTGGATGTCAGCGGAGGTTTCCACGCCGCTATGATGATTTTTTACCATCCCAATTATGCCCACTTCCACATATGCCAGAACCTATACGTCCAGTGCAAAATAGTGCACCATCTCCCACTCTGGATTCCCCAGTTGCTTCACAGCCTGGGTCGCCATCCCCACCCAGTGAAGATCTAGACATGCACATTCTTGAAACAGAGCCGAATCGATTTGGTTTCTATCGTGTCTACGATATTCTACCATCCCACGACCCAGACGAGGCTACTTCCTTTGACAGTCTTTGTGATAATACCACCCCCCCGCACTCTGTCTCATATCCACCAAATACTAATATGTTTGGGTCATTTCTCAATGCGACTGTTTTTCATCTCATGGATTGGTTCTACAATGGATCCCTTACGAAGTCTGTCGCTGATCTTCAAACGCTTGTGGACGATGTTCTTCTTGCTGGAGATTTCAAGATAGATGAACTCCAGGGATTCAATGCTACAAAATCACTCAAGAGCTTGGATGAATATGAAGATCTGAACACGTCAGAATTTGCTGCGAAGGACGGCTGGACCAAGGGATCTGTCAAGATCCGTTTACCTGCTGAGAAGGTCAAACATACGTCGGAACTCCACGCACCAGAATTTGAAGTTGACGGGATCTGGTATCGAAAGCTCACGCAGGTTGTAGTCTCAGCATGCCAGCAAGCTGATTCTATTAATTTTCATCTCACCCCTTTCAAACTCTTTCGGAAGAAGTCTGATGGTGAACCACCCAAGCATGCTTATAGCAAAGTTTACAATACCGACGCCTTCATATCTGAACACAAGAAGGTCCAATCTGAACATCGCCATGATGACCCCCCTCTTGAAAATGTTATAGCCGCTCTGATGCCCTACTCCGACTCTACCCACCTTGCCAGCTTTGGGACAGCATCCCTCTGGCCAATCTATGTCTTCTTCGGCAACATCTCCAAGTACATCCGCAGCAAGCCAACCTCATTCTCGGCCAACCATCTTGCTTATATCCCTACAGTAAGTTTTTTATTCATATTTCATAACTGTGTAACATATCGTCTTTCAGTTACCTGATACAATACAAGATGTGTACTGCAACTGCCGCTGTTCTTACCCAGCTCAAGCGGGATCTTATGCATGCAATCTGGGAGCTATTGCTCGATCCAGAGTTCATGCATGCATACGAGCATGGGATCATCGTCAAGTTCTGGGATGGTATAGTGAGGTGAGTATTCCCTCACTTCTTTCTCTACTCTTGCGACTACCCTGAAAAGTAAGTGCATTATCCTTTATATCTGACATGTCTAATGTACATTTTATTAGAGCGCTCCTTGCATCAATTCGATCACTTGGGCATTGTCCGTGTCCACGCTGTTTGGTGCTAAAAGATCAAATACATCGAATGGGGACAAAACTGGATATGCGCTGGAGAGAGAACATATGGGAAGATAATCAACACTGGCAGCGGAAGGTTGAGACTGCACGGGGATGGATTTTTGAGAAGGGGTATGCAGTCAACAGCATGGCAGTGGATCGCATGTTAACCAGCGATTCCTCAGTCCCTGTACAGGTAAGTACACAATATGACTTCTGAAATATTATCATATAAATTCAATCATAGAATGCATTCTCTCGCCGCCTTCTTTGCTTTGGCGTCAACCTTTTTTCCCTCTTTGTTCCAGACCTCCTGCACGAATTCGAACTTGGCGTATGGAAGGCCATGTTCACTCATCTCTTGCGAGTACTCTATGCATCTGGTGGCGATGCTATACAGAAACTTAACTGGAGGTAAATCCATAACTGCTCATGTAATTCAATTTGACTTATATTGTTTTTTATAGGTATCGACAAGTTCCTACATTTGGTCGTGACACAATATGGAAATTCAGCAACAACGCTTCTGGGATGAAGAAACTTGCTGCCCGAGATTTTGAGGACCTACTCCAAGTGCGTTCTTCAAATGCCTTTATTCAAGTATTGCTCACATTATTTCCTAGTGCGCAATGCCAGTATTTGAATTCTTGCTGCCATCTCCACACAACGAGATGGTACTCAACGTTCTTTTTACCCTCTCAACATGGCACGCCCTTGCCAAACTACGTCTACACACTGAATCAAGTCTAAAATTTTTTGAATTAACCACCTCAGCTGTTGGCCATTTACTGCATCAATTCTCCCAAACTGTTTGTCAAGCCTTTTCAACATATGAACTACCATCTGAAGAAGCTGCTCGTGGATGTCACACAGCTGCAAAAGGCTCTGGTAGTAAAGGGAAGGCACGGGTTGGTGGTCCTAAACCACAAGTCTTCAATATGGCCACGTATAAGTTTCATGCGTTGGGTGACTACATATCAGCTATACAGGCATTTGGAACCACTGAAAACTTCACAACTCAAGTGGTAAGTTCTTCTATCACGTTCGTTGCAAGTGCATATGGATTCCAACTAACTGTTTCTATTCAGGGAGAACTCGAGCACAAACGGGTCAAAAGATTTTACACTCGCACAAACAAAATGAGAACATTTACAGAACAAATCGCCAAGCATCAGCGACGACAAGAGACTTTGCGTAAAATTTCACTCCACCTAGAACGACCTCCCGCTGACAACGAGATATTTGACTCAGAAGATCCAAGTTGTCATCACCATATCTCTCGTGGTGGTGACACCTACAATGTGACACGATTTCTTGCCGACAATGCAGGAGATCCTGCCATCACTGTGAGTACATCTAGCATCAGTCTGAGTTTTACTGAGAACATACGATCTAGGATTTTCTACTGAAGCTCCAAGAGCACCTCCTGGCTCGTATTTTAGGGGACTCAAATACTGACACAACCCAGTTCTTGGATGAAGATTGCTTGTCTGTTAAGAATTGCACTGGGAACGTGCGCTTCTGATGACAGTCAAGACCACTTGACTAAAACGTCATAGTATTGGACTTACCCAATACTGTTGTTCCCAGTATATATACCAGATTACACGTGATCAGCTAGAATCTGCTCGACGTTCATGAGAGACGGCCTCAGCATGCTCAATCTCATGTCTCGAATTTCAGATTCGTGACATTGTCCATTTCCTTTGTCAATAACTGGATTTTTCAACACAAAGTCCTTCAGATCAACTATACCATGTACAACATGCGGAGGTGTCAAGATATGCTCAACCCGCAGATTCCAGGCTATGCGAATGTCATGGTCTTATCACAAGAGGATGACAACGAGGCATCACCTCATCCCTACTGGTACACCCAGATCATTGGGGTCTTTCATGCCCTTGTCCGACATGCTGGGTCTTCCATGGACGCCCAAAGGATGGATTTCCTTTGGGTCCGGTGGTATGGGCGTGATCTTGATTATCATGCTGGTTGGAAGGCCAAACGCCTTCACTGGGTTGGATTCATAGACTCCCGCGACCCTGATGCATTCGGGTTCATTGACCCAAGAGATGTTATCCGTGGTTCACACCTCATCCCAGCTTTTGCATATGGCTACCGCTCTGATCTTTTAGGTCCATCTCCTTTAGCTCGACGGCCATGCGAGAATGATGAAGACTGGTTTTATTCCTACGTGAATGTGTAAGTTATATATCTTATTTCTACTCTACTGCATACTGATTGATTGCGGTTCAAACAGATTTGTCAATCGCGATATGTTTATGCGATACTACAGCGGTAGCGTTGGTCAGAAAGGGATCTGCGCTGTCCCAGGTTCCAACTCACCAGACACGACGACTTGCGGAAACGAAGAGGGAGACGTCTCGGATGAAGACGACGAGAACCCTAGCCAGGGTGACTCGACAGGAGACCGACAACCTCACAAAAATCTTGAAGAACCCAGAGACGACGAACCCATGGGATCCAATGGCGCTGAAACCCCCAACGAGGATGAGTTGTATGACTACGGATACGAGGAAGACAACGAAGAAGACTCACAATCGCATGACGAAGATGGCGGGGTGGATATGCTGGGAGATATCTTAGACGAGGCAGGTTTTGCACTGCTGTAACTTAGTAGATTCTGTTGTACAATACCCTACAATAACTTGTCATTTCATCTTGTTACAATGGTCATACATCTTGAAATCTACAAGTTAAACTCATTACAAGTTGCTAATAGACTTTGCCAGCATCTAAGAACCTTTCCGGGTGAATACCTGGAAGATGAGGGCCTTACAACTCATTACCCTGCTGGACCTGGTTGGCCAGACCTTACCAGATGGACCTTGCAAGGTCTAGTTTTTGGACTTTTGCTGATGGTTGAGGCTGAGTGATCAGCTGGGTTTGTTAAGCAATGGTCTGCTTAAGTTGGCAAACAGTGGCTATTAAGGTTATGATATCAATAGTAGGGGGGTTGGTGGGAGCATTAGTGGATGTTCCTGACATGTTGGTAGATGTCAAGGGTAGTGGAGCTGTTGGTGTCACAGAAGAAAGTTGGGAGTAAAGGGAACTATATCGTCCTGGTGGGGTGGCAGCTCATTGATGAATAGGTCTTGTTGCTGAAGTTGAAGACAAAGAGAAAAGTCCTCTTGTTCTTGATCGAGTTCATGGTCCTAAGGGAGTGGGAGCAGGAGCAGCTGGTGTTTCTTCAAGATCAGAGGAAAAGGAAGGTTCCTGATCTTGGATGGCAGCAGAGAAGGTCAATCTCAAAAGAGGGTCATTGTATTGTTCAGCATCTGAGTTGTTGGTAGAAGCCAGGATGGAAACAGGTGAGAGTGAGAAGAGTGATGTCGATGATCACAATGGGAGAGTAGGGTTTGGATAAGCAAGTGGGAGAGAACCAGAAGGAAGTCTGATTCTTGTTATAAACTGGTTGTTCAGAATGCATTTTACTTGGGGTGTTCTGTCCCAAGGGATAAAGGTATGGTTCCAAGTCCTTATTATTAGGTAGCTAACAAGAAATCAGACTTAAGGTCTGATACATACAAGAGATACCCTTTATATACTGACTACTTATCTGTGTGAGTCAGTGCGACATAACATGTGTTAGAGATAAGAGTGAGTCATCGTGATTGATGATGAATCATAAGGGGGTGAAATAAAGACAGAAATGAAGTAAGTCCACATATAGTTAAAGTAGTGGGGAATCCCAAAGAAAGGTTATGGGGAATCCCAAGGAAAGGTAATGGGGATTCCCAAGATAAGACAAAGGTTTACATGGAGATAAGATAAGAGAAAGATGAAAATTTACATCTGTGACACTATTGCCCTGAGCGCACCATACAGATGTATGTCCTGAAATGAAGCAATCGCACTGATGGTACACACATGGGTGATGTAATTCCTCTGACTTATTTGAGGGCGCAAGCTAATCTTATTCCTTGTTTTTTTCATACTGCTGACCCACGATTGATGAAGGAAAGCAGTCTGGAATATAGCGCAGAGTTTTATTTGAACAAATATTTTAGTAAAGCGTTATATTATTCCTTAAACAATGAATAGCTGTTTAGCAATTTGTGAACTGAAGTTAACCTGTTGACCTATTAAATAGTAGTACTACTTTACATGCCCATGTAATTTGGCAGCTTACTATATGGAGGGCAGAAGTCTATGAAGTGCTTTGATGCACTGTATGACAAGGCCATCACTATAGCCAGCTATGGCTAGCTATGACATCTATGGATTTTCGCTTACATCTATAAGCCAAACACAAACAACACATGGTTTTACTGATGTATGCTAGCTTCTTCCACCAACAATACCAACACAGAGTTTGGTACAACTGCTGGGGGCAATGCTACTTACACACTATCTACAAGCTCATCAGCTATGTTAACATCAAGAAAGAAGAAACCAAGTTCTACCAAAGCCAAGCTCACTGCAGTGGATTGTCTACTTGAAGTAAAGGATGGCTACACAGCCCAGTATGTCCTCTATTGCATGTCTTGTTTTCTCCTGCTACACTTGTTTTGTGTAGCACATTTAGTGTATAGGAATATTTGGTCAAAAGCCACAGGCAACAAACAGCAAATTCAAAGGCTACTAGGATGGATTAGCTATATCCAAGAAGAAGGTAGTGATTCATACTTTTGCCTGAGACAATTCTAATGTGTTTGCTCAACAACAGAAATACCTCACAATGGAAAAGGCAGCAGTATGTACTTGCATTTTGGATCAACATCACCTCATCATTTTCACAGAAAGCAACAGTATTATTAGCAGTAACTGCTAGGCTATCAAGATCTCTTGAAGCATGCATTGGATGAGACTATCAAACAACAATCAGCAAGTGTACAATACTGCAGGTGTTTGAGAGTAAGGGCAGCAGTGGGGCACACACACATGGGAGCAAAGTGCAAACAACAACATGAGGTGAGTAGCAGCAAGGATGGGAATAGGGCATAGGTGCAGGTGTAGGTGCAGGTGTAGTTAAATGGCAGCACTGTAACAATGTAAATAGAAGCTAATCAGTATGAATCAATTGTTGCAATCCTAAAGCCTACAGATCCAATTGATTTAAATCTACTAAGAATTGTTGCAATCAATTGTAGTTACAGTAAGTCAACCTTAATACAAATATTTTCAATTACTCTGCAAAAAACCTATTTCCTCTGACAAACTCTGATTCTATTGGTGTAAATCAACCCATGTCACTCTATATTGATCCATTCTTCACTGGGTTTCATTAACTGCCTTCTACCTAACTACCTATATCATTAAATTCTTTCTCTTTTTCTTTTTTTTTCATCTTTTCCATTTTTGATGCACAATCTCCCCCATTCCCTATCTGCCTTTGTATCTTACAAACTGTTATTTGTAGTGTAGCACAATAAATGTGTTTATAGCTTAGCACTGTAATGGCTTCATTTGAACAGGTCACTCCTTGGAATGTACAAGGTTCTGTTGCATTCTGTAAGACAAAAAGGAAAGGATTATTGGAAGACTCCAGGATGTTGTGGCCCTGAACAATTTCACACCAAGGGCCCTTTATGGAGGACAGAAAAAATGGACATATGCAACAAATCCTTCAACACACCCAGTTACCCTCATAGTTGATCTCTAGTATTGGGAACAAATCAGATGTATTCCAAATCACATCTGTGATGCTCACAGAGTTCAAATTGAAGAGCAATTAGCCTTACAAGCATTATTCAGTATAACAGTACTTAGTTCTTATAAGTTATTATAACCTCTAATTATAAACCTAACCTCAATAAGAACTAGTAATTTCTAATAACAACATTCAATAAGCAACCTGGGTTTTTCCTGATACTGTGTTTTGGTCATGCATAGCTTTCTTCCAATGCTGACTATTAGCTCCTAGTCAAAAATGACAAGAGCTGGAGTGAGCTTGAGCAAGTGAAATAGAGTGCACCTTGTGAAATCTAGGCTGTATGAGCTCAACAATATCATGTGATGCTATTGTTCTACAACTTTCCAATTTGTCTCAATATCTTGGTATGATGATGCTTAATGCAACATTGCTTGCACTGATACATGCATACATTGTATCTAGTTCTTTGCTAGGTTGCTTATGCAATAACATATTGCCTCTCTATGGATGAAGTACTTTTGCAACTGCCTGAAATACTGTGATGGCAACCGGGAAGTATCCCGCTCAACCTACCAGCAACATGCTGAACACTGTGCTCGTCTCAACCAATTCTCTGTAGAATTCCAGCAATATCTTGGATCAAGGCCTGGTTCCTATTCAGGTACTCTATCTAGCGCGATATCTACCCCTAGTTCCACCCACACAAGTTTGACTGGATATCAAGACTCTGATACTGATCTCCATGATCACGAGAAAGATATCCAGGAATCCACTCACATATGAACAAGAAATATCCACAAATCTACTCACATATACACAAGATATTGATTACTTCTCCATAGGATGATTGGGTACCACCTCCACCTCTAGACACAAATGATATGCCTGCTGATGGCTACGATGAAGACAGAAGGCTCAACTCAGCACCAACATCATCAGCTCAGTGTGAGCCAGCTGGTAGTTCCAAAGACCTTGACTTGGAAGCGCTTGCAAAACTTGCAAAACTGGAGGACATCAAAATCTCGATGGCCTTTATAACAGCTCTAAGAAATGCATTGCTTGATGATGATTTCACTGGCCTTTCCCCTGATGCTCTAAACAACCTCTACAACCCTCCATGCTAAATTCCAACCATTAGTCCCAATGAGTGATTTTCTCTTGAACTGTTTCTAGCTGTTAGAAATGCTTCAGAATTGACGTGCGACCTTATTTGCATGGCATATCTCCATCATCACCCAGAAGGCATAGTTCTTTCTTACTATCATGTTAAACGCTTGGCAGCTCAGCTCAGTGGTATTGAATCTATTGTCCACAATATGTGTATCAACTCATGTGTTGCCTATACTGGACCATTTGCTGAACTGGAGACCTGTCCCAAGTGTGGTGAGCTACGATACGACCAACTCAAGCTAGCTGCTAGCAGCGGCAAGCTCAAAATTCCATGTCAGGAATTTCATACGATACCTATCGGCCCACAATTGCAGGCACTCTGGAGGGATCCTCAAAGTGCCATTGCGATGCGTTACCATGAAGAGTGAACACAAAATATCATTGACAAACTCAATAGCGACAATGGTTTCCTTCACAAATATAATGACTTCTTCTGTGGGACTACATACCTAGATGCTGTTGCAAAGTCCAAAATCAAACCTGGTGATATGCTTCTCATGTTTTCCATTGATGGTGCACAGCTTTATGAAAGTAAAGCATCTGACTGTTGGATCTCTATCTAGGTTATCTTCAATCACTTGCCAGATACTCAATACAAGAAGATACAGGTCTTACCTGGCTGCTTTATTCCAGGTCCCCATAAACCGAAACACCCTGATTCATTCCTCTTCCCAGGTCTACACCACTTAGCTGCAATCCAAAAAGATGGCCTTCCCATCTGGGATTCTGCTCACAATGAGCTTTTTTCTTCCAACCCATTCTTAGTGCTAGCAACAGCTAATGTCATGGCGATGATTTATCTCACTGGGTTTGTTGGTCACCATGGGAAGAATGGGTATCATCTTTACTGTAGGCTAATAGGTTGTTATAAACCAGGTGCTGCCCACTACTTCCCTGTACTGCTTAAACTGGACAACTATTATGTCCATGGCTGCGACCATGATGACATTGATATGTGGAATCTACCTTCATGTTCAACTCAGATGTATCAACAAAACCTATACCATCTTGTAGCCTCTCCTGATGAAGCCAAGTATAAAAGGCATCGTCTTGAGACTGGGATCACCAAACCAAGTATCTTTTTAGGCTTTGATTCATCTCGAACACTTGGTGTACCTGGGATGTTTGGATCTGATATTATGCACCTTGGCTCAATCAATATTCCCAATCTACTTCTCGGTCTCTGGCGTGGCACACTTGATTGTGACAAGAATGACTCACGAGACTCCTGGAGCTGGGCAGTTCTCCAGGGTGATACCTGGATAAAACATGGCGAAGCAGTTGCAAAAGCTACTTGCCATCTACCTTCTTTCTTTGGCCAACCACCTCGGAACCCTGCTGAGAAGCTCTCGAGTGGCTACAAGGCCTGGGAGTTCCTCATGTACCTCTTTGTTCTTGGGCCAGGCCTTTTCTATGGCCTACTACCTGATCCTTATTGGTGCAATTTCTGTAAACTAGTCTTTGTGATGCAAGTTCTAAACCAATACCAGATTAGTTGAGAAGACTTACAGAAAGCTCACCAAGCTCTTCTTGAATTCAAACAGGAATTTGAGCTCTTGTACTACCAGCATTGGACCGAACAGCTTCACTTTGTATGCCCATGTGTGCATAGTCTAACGCATGAGGTTGTTCATGTGGGTCCACCTATCTGCTCTTCCCAGTGGACAATGGAGCATGCTATCAGGGATCTTGGTCAAGAAATTCATCAGCTATCAAATCCATATGCGAACTTGTCACAATGAGGGGTCCGATGTGCTCAAGTCAATGCCCTAAAGGCCATGATCCCTGACCTCAAGCCTCCACAGATAATCTAAAGATGAGGTGCTATTGATCTTGGTGGTGGATATGTGCTGCTCCGAGCAAAGGAATGGAGTCCCCACCCCATGAAGCTACTGCTAATCACCAATACCTTCACAACAATGATGGCTATGTTTTAGGTAATGGGTGTCCATCTGTAACCAGGTGGGCACGACTACAACTCCCAAATAGCCATATCACACGGACTGCTTGGAAGGAAAATCAGAAAGAAAAACTATGTAGTGCTCGAATGGTAAAGGTATGGTATTTATCTGATAGATATAGCATCCTAGCATTTCTCACATTTATTATATTAGCTTTACGTCAATGGAAAATTATTGTTTGGAGAAGTACAATTTTTTATGCAGCTCTCGATCGATTGTTACACAAAGACAGTCGCTCTCATTTCGCTTTACTCTGAGCCTATCACAGAGGTTCTGGAGGCATCAAGCAACACCCTTTGGCTGTGTAAATATCAGGGTGACAATGCACTCAAAGTTGCTGATATACGTACCATCTGATCTATTGTTGCAATGGTTCCACATAAGGTAGTTACTGATCAGGTGTATGTTGGGGAGCAACCTGGGGTGGAGATTGCTTGCATGGGTAATTACGAGGAAGAGGAGGAGGAGGAAGATACTGATTAGATTAATTGTATAAATAATATTTGCTTGGTCCATGTATCATACGGAGTTTGAGAACCCTGTTCAATTCTGATGCACACCCTTGTCTCCATACTTCCATGACTGTATCCATACAGCACTTCCACAACCCTCTTGACATCAGCAGAGATCCTTTCCAGTTTTCCAAGCATCGATGTATCCCATCAATGAACAATTCTGATATCATTCCCCCTGATTCCCCATCATCAGTCTCCTCACCCAAAAATAGCCCAATCTCAGAGTTTTCATCAGCATATGCATCCACTCCTCACAGTGTAAGTGGATTATACTTTTGTAGCATTGATTTATACTAATTTTTTGGATAGAGTATATCATCTCTTAATTCACTTCTTTCTCAGCCTGGTTCCATTGGAAGCGGTTCAAGCTATCGAAGTCATGGATATCATACCCAACCAAGTTTAATCCCTAAACCAAATCACAGCTATGACACACATATACTGCAACACCAAATTCAGCATCTTAAGTATGAAAATTTCAATTTATTGACACAACTTGACACATTAAAGTGAGCTTTTACCTCTTACTAACCAGATCTAATATCTTCTATTAGAGCTGCATATATGACACTTGCAAATTCAGTTTCACTTGCCAGTTATACACAAAATTCGTCTATACTAACTGCGACCACAGATACCGCTATACTCTCAAAACCTGACCCAGATCTTCCTCTAATAGCCCACTCCCAGTTTCCCAAAGTCAAATTTTGGACCCGGCGCAAGTGGAAAGAACAAACCTTGGTAAAGAACTCTGTGACAATGCTTGGAAGGGAGGCCGATCTGGATACCGAAGGTAGCAAGATGGCTGTGATGTCTTATATTGAAGATGAGCATGGTGTCCCAATATCCCGCAATTGAGCTACAAGCATCCGAAAATTTGCATGAGAAATCTGGATGGAGCTCTTACGATCTGGCCAGGCACCAGGTTCATGGTCTAAGGTTGGATTAATAGCAGGTAATCAATATAGATCAGAGATGAAGAAGAAACTTCCGGAGCTTCAACTCTGCGAAGGAGACTGGAAAGCTGAACTCATCGCTATGGAGAACTATCCTTCTTGGATCAGCAACTGCAAGGAGCCAAAAATCAAGAAGGAAGATCAATCTAATACTACATCTCAGGCCAAACATCTACTTTGCACTACTGAATGTCAATCACCAAAGAGGCCGAAAATTGCCATGTCCCCACCCATCAACAGTCTTGATCTCAAGCCTACAGTGGCTAATGGACTGGACTGTAGCGCTCTGATGGAACTAACTATGATTGATAACCAGCTGATGGTGGAAAGGATGGCGCTGATCCCGAAGATTGCAAACCCTTTGTATTTCTCCTCTCCTGCAATTGTTCTTTCTACTGACTATATTTGATAGGTCCAGACCTTCCTTTAAGCCCAAGGACGCTATCAGCGCCAATACAATACTCCTTCCCATACCCACACCAGTCTCTACTATTGATGATACCCTACCTACACCATCTGATGTAACCGCTCCCACTAGTGCCGCAACCAGCACAACAGTACCACTGCTTCAACCATCTGCTATTATTTTAACTATTCCAAGCCTGCTGCTGTTGACTGAGAGAGCCTCTGGTACAGAGGGAGGGATAGCTAAAAATGTGGCAAAGAAGGGAGGCCCTGCAAAGCTATGCCCAGGTCCTGCCAACACTCCTTGGAACCTATGTGCATGCAACTGGCTTAAGTCAAATCCAAATGGAATGACAGTCCAATTCAGGGACTTTTATGATGGGCTAAGTACTGTTGAAAAGCAGATAAGCAAATTCATTTTCAATCTTGCAAATCCACTGACTGCCTTGGCTTCATTTACAGAAATACAGTGATCAAGCAGACCAGATCATGCATCTTTATTTTGTCTTTCAAAACAATAACTTACTCTTGGGTGCTACCACAGAAGCTTGCAATGGCAAGCGCAGCCAAGTGATTCTCATTGGCTTGGTGAGTGTGTCTATTTCGCAATTCTCAGACAAGTCTAACTTCTTTCATTGTCGACACTTCATTTAGTTGACCTACAGAACAGTATGCTTTCTATCTCATTCATTTCTGGCAAGTCTTTTATAACAGTTTTTACTCTGAGAACAAAGCAGGATAGGAGGAATGAGAGATGCGAGGCAAGGGAAGGTAGCAGGGTGGAAATGGGGATCAGGATGGGAGGTGGATGGGGAACAGGATGGGATCCAAGCAGCCACAGGTGCAGCAATACTGGGTATCGTTTTCGCTCAATTTCCCTGGTTCTCATCATATGTACTAGTATAATCAAAGCTATAGTCCAATAGAGAAAAATCAGGTGACAACGAGGCCCTCTATTTCACTATATCTCACTCGACAGAAAGCTCATTCTGATGGGATAAAAATCTACATAGTGCCCCATAATCGAGCCAAAATGGGTGGCTCTATTTCACTCGCTCAAGCTCACTCCAGCTCTTGTCATTTTTGACTGGGATTAGCTAGTCAGTCAAGTTTGTATGACTATCCTAACTTAACTAGTGACCCAGGGTCAGGCTGACTTGTACATCACTAACTGCACACAAAAAATGAAGATATAATCTTCATAGCCTTACTGTAGTTAACAAGGCCTTACAATCCAGTACCATACTGAAACCAATTTCCCAAAGTGAGACCTTTCAAAATCTTTTCCTTAAGTATGGAGCCTGAGGAGTGTGAGAACTTGGTAAAGAGGACTCGAGGTAAGTCTCACCACTTCTGGAAACTTGCCCATGTAAAGGAACAGGCGAACCATATATCCCAAGTACTGACAATCTCAAACAACGAGCGCAAAAAGCTCCTAGGAACTAAATGGTATCCAGAAAATTCAATCGATCGAACCCTTATCAACAATTCAGGAGGAGTTTGAGCCCGCAACGCTTTCAGTCGGACAAGTGCCATGGCAGCAGATGGCCGACTTGAGGGGTTGAATGATGACATTTCTCGCAGAAGATCCAGGAAACCAGGAACATCGGGAACAATATCCTAGCCATTGTGCCTCAGTCGAAAATGGATTTCCAGAAGTGATAACCTTACCACAGACCAGCCATAAAAGAGCCGCGCCGCAGCATAAACATCTGCTGCGAAAGGATCGCACCGCGCCAATCTATAGAATTCAGGGGCCCGTTGTTCTCGTCCGATTCGAGGCGGTTCAATCATATGATCTAGGGTGTTGGTGGTAAAGTATATAGAATGTCCGAAGTCCACCAGATAGTATGTGACGGGAAAGGATGCGCGAAATTCAGGAGGGGGCCAGACATCCTCAAACGGATCCCCCGGAATCTTCCCGTGATGATTCATCAAGATATTTTCGTGTGTGATGTCCTGAATAGAGATGAGAAACAGAGGAAAGGAAGGTAATCCGCAACCAACCAAGTGGGCGATGTGATTGCGATGCAAAAATGCCAGTGTCTGTAATAAGAAAAAGAAGCCGTTGATAATCAGTCTTGCTTGGTTCGCATGGCACTCACTGCCAGCACTTGCTCTGCAAAATCCAGACACTCTGATGCCCTCAAGAAAGGAGAGACTTCACACCCGTCATAGAACGGCATTACCGCAAACTGCCAGTCCCGAAAACTCAGAAAATCCAGAATCGGAACAGTCAAATTCGCAGGGTCGGACTTGAGAGGCTCTGAATTAAGAAGACGCAAGATTTCAAGTTCCTTGATTCCCTCGTCGCCTTTAGCGACCACTTTAATGACTACATCTCGGTTTTTCCTAGGAGACATGAGCTAGGAAAAGATGGGTGAAGGGAGAATCTTCAAACCTATCTCGAGCCGCAAAAGCTAGAGGGTACTGGATGGGGGGTGAGAGCATGTCATAGAAGCCAGATATTCCATACTGACGCGTCCCATTTCACTACGAAACCCATCCTCCCGATTGCTATAGAGCCCAAAGGAGTCCATGGCAGGGGCAGGAGTGCCGTTGGAGATACTGAGTAATCCTCCTGACCTCGGACGAAAGAGGTCATAACCATGTTCAATGAAGAACGGCCGCAGAAGGTCCCAGGGCTTGTACCACTCAGGATCCAGGAACGGCTTGCGATCGCGCCACGCCCGCAGGGACACGGGGAGCCCCTAAGAGTCTTCAGGAGTTTCCGAGAAACACATGCGCCTGGCTTACAGGGATCATGTCCAAAAGCTCGGTTGGAGCAGATTGGAACAGTACTAGAGACAGGAAGTACCAAGTTTCGGATGCGCAGTTGTCCAACAGACTACCTTCGGTCGCGCTTTGACCTGAGTCATCGCGGCCATAATGTAGGGAGAGATTGGTGATAAGCAATAAAACCAGTGGGAGGAATGTGTTAGCTCACTGGGTTTGGACTTGGAGTGGATGCTCGACAAGGGGGTCTCTCGATTTGAAATCGGCTGAGGGCAGAAATAAATTTGATTGATGCAGATCTTTAAAGGTGGCAACCTGAACAGACACAGCTCACCCGCAAACTTGACAATGTCCCCCACCTCACCTTCAACTGATCGCAACATGCGCAACCTGATATATCTGAGGGCCTATTCGTGCCAGGAGGTGATAAAACCGTTGCCAATCCTATCAACCCAGATCAAACACGAGTTCAATTATTGAGTTATTATCGTTGTTTATCACTCTACGAGGGTTATAACTCACACCTTTAATCTCGCAGGCACTGGTCACAGCACTGAGCGGCATAGAGACATCCAACAGTCGGCATTACCCATGGAGTTCCGATGGAGAAACTTTGAAGCCATTTACAACAGACACAATGATGACCTTCAGCAGCTCTTACCCTCCTCCGTCGAGTGACATTTGCAACACTTGGCTTGGCGGGGGTATGAGAGGACTACTGCTGTGAATAGTCTCCCAATTTGGAAGGACGAGCTAAGCGCGTGCTTCAACCATCCAGTCTCCTTTTTTTTTAAAACCACCGCAGAATGTCCCCATACTGCAATGACTGCAGAAAATCATTCAACAACGTCAAGGCTCATAGAGCATCGTGCATCCGTAAAGATATTACATGCCGATATCCTACTGATGATCCTACTCAATTTTATAGCGTCATCCTCCATCGGCAGGGTGACCAAAAATTTGCCTGTCTGCTCTGCGACCAACGCTATATGAAGGCTCAAAACATGCAGGTACTTACCTTTTGTACCCAGCATAATCACAACAAATTGAATTTTGCACTTCCAAGTCTCATACGAAGACATGCAAGGCCACACCTTTGACCAATGTCCAGCATTCGTCTACAACCCTCGCACAGCCACCAATACTACGACTGACGCCCCAATTGGAATTGACTTTCCTACCGGTGCCTGCCAAAAGACCAAGAGAAGGTCACAGGATTGAGCATGAAGGTGCTGCCCCTTCATGTACCCCCTTCGCCGCATGCTATTGGGCCTTACTAACTTGCCCCCTTGTCATACCCAGGCGACTCCGATAAAGAAAATGGATACCTGGACAAGGGTGACAGTGATGATAATCAAAGTGATCAATCCCTCGTTCAGCCACCTGGTCGACGGCGTCGAATTCTTCGATACATATCTCCCAGTGACTCTTCCGAGCCTGAATGCCTGCTTAACGACCTCTCCAATGACGCCATGGATTTTTCTGAACCTGAGAGGCAAACACTGTCTGGTTTAACGAATGTTTATGGCACAATTAGAAATGTGGACGATATGAAGGACTCTGGCGGGCAGAACGTGAATGACGCCGAGCCTCCAAAAGGTCAAGTTGCGCTGGCCCATGTCCTCCCAGATTCTCAAGATGTACCAGCATCCACGCCCCCATTAGCGCCTACATCTCCCCCCGCTTCAATCCCGCCATGCGCGTCGTCAGCCCAATCTGGATCAGCAGTTTGGAAGATGAAGGGATTCTCTGGTCAGACTCGGCGGTCCCACGAAGGCGAGAGCGCTGATCCCTGTTGGAGTGGGACTGCCGCGGTGCTTACGGATTCAAAGATATCCGGATTTACAGCTCCTGGACTTGGACACGACGAGGACCCCTCGAGCGACGAAGATTCCCTGCCATCCGCGGACAAGTATTTGGATGAAGACTATAGGGACTTCTTCGATGATGAGGTGGACGCCCAGTTGTATGCTGAAGATCCCTTGCTGCAACAACGTTCTGGAGCCACTTCTTCCGGTAACACGGTAACCGCCCCTTCCATGGGACCCCCCAGGGAGTGTAATACTCTCCCGGCGGATAGCGACCCACAAAGCAACACCAGCGCCACCAGGCACATTCAGCATTCCGACCGTTTGGACCCTGTAATCCCAGCACCCACACCGGCTTCCAAGAAAGCTTGCATATACAACGGCACCACATGTACCTGTACGACCGATGACCACCAACAAGATCCATCCCTTCCACCATCATCACTTCAGCATATCGACACGAGCTGCAGAATCCTCCAAGCGCTTCGATTGTCATTTCACCGATACCATCAGTTTCTTATTTGCCAATGCTATGGTGGTTCGTTCGTTGCCTTGAATGATCTGAAAAGTCACATCAAACAGAAACACCCGACTCAGCTGCGCGGAAGTGACATCAAGACTGCGAGATCCGATTTTCCTCGCGTCATCGATCACATTGCGACGTCTTTCAACTTACCTTCAAAACAGGAAGCTGTTCTCTTTACCGAGGAAACGTTCGCTGGCCCGATTGCTGGTATTGCCCGCCCAGCAAAATACTTCGTCTGCCCGAGTTGTGGTTCCTATTGCCAGTCAAAGAAATCTATGGTACGCCATTTCTGCAAATCCTGCCACAAAAAAACGGGCATGTCGTTGGACGTCGACTCTCTTTCAACTCAGTGGACTCAATATCCATTTGCAGTTTTGGGTGTGCACTCCAAGCGTGTTCGAGTTAATGGTCCCTTGAATGCACTGCTGAATCCCGATGCCGCAAGTTCTGATCCCAACAATGAGACATTGCAGCTGAGAATTGAACGATATGAGGTACCGAAGGGTCTAACAGCGGTTGTTCCTTCCTGGTTGAACAACTTAGGATGGACGGCGTGGCGAAACAGGCTTCTTACCGGCCTCGTCACATTGTCTGTTCTCTATGGACTTACAGTTTTGCCAAAACGTCCATTGGGGGCCCAGCTTTCAACGCCCCTTTCATCACGCGCAGTGTTATATTTTGCAAAGTGTCGGATACATGCCAGACTTACCGCCATGTTGGAGGACGCTAACGTGTGGCTTTCTGGCGCGAGCTCTGAACTTCGTTCGCAACTCACAATGGGGTGTGTGCATTCATACTTCTTCCACTTGTCAGATTGGAACTTTCAAATCCAGAACTAAATCTACCTATCGGGCAATATCAAAGTCTTCTTATAAGCATTATGCCAGTGAATTTACGAGAGTAGTCTTGGCTCTGGCCCGCATCAAGAAGCTAGAAGATGACATTTCTACTCTGTTGATTCGCCGAAATATGCGACAAGACAATGCAATCAGTGCATTTACCCAGTTCATCTTTGATGGAACTCTAGCTCCCCCTCATGATAAAGAAGCCAGTCCCGATTATGATGGACATCTTGACCTAGTGCTGTTTGCACTTCTTGAAGCTCTGTTTTATCAAAAACTTGACCCCATCCATGCTGACGGGTATCCAACAGATTTTGTGATGATGCTAGTATGGCTTTGCCCTGATGGCTCCCACATTCCGCCATCAAGAATCACTCACCTCTGTACCATTGCTCAGTATTGGGCTGTCACGGATGTAATTTTTCATTCCTTCTCTATGTTAGTCATCATTGCTTAGTCGGATCAGTCTTATCTTTGCTTGGGATTCCCCACAATCTCATATCTTTTCATATATCCTAGATAGGACACATTTCATTTCCGACGATTATGTTTCAGCTCTTCACATGCTCCGAGTCTTCTATCATGCTTATCTTTACTTGTCGCATGTATTCCTCATGTAGATACTGACTCACCTGCAGTAGCGTAGTCAGTATATAAAACCCTAGTTAGTCGTACTCAGACTTTAAGTCTGATTCCTCGTTAGACACCCAATAACTAGGACTTGAGACATTATCACTGTCTTGGGACAGAGCTCTCCGAAGTAAAACTATCTCATTGACAACCAGTTTATAACAAGAATCAGACTTCCTTCTTGCTCTCTCCCCCCTACTTGATCCACCTTTGCTTTCACACTGGACGACGATGACGAGGACCTTTACAATCCCTCTGAGCAGAACAATCCTCTTTCTCAGTCGCTCTACTCACAAACTCGAATCTTCCCAGACCCTAACGAAGAAGCTAGTCAAGCTCCTCCTTTACCAGGTATCTCACAAGCTCTAGGAAGAACTCGAAGTGAAACAACTCGCTTACTCGCCGCCACCCAGTCACAATGTCCCATCACTCCCCCTACTGTTAGGTATCAACCCTTTCCGTTCCAACAACCTACTTGACCTTCTTCACCTTTAACAACACCTTCACCTTCACTATCACCTGATCCAATGGGTTCTCGCACTAACCCCCCTGTTCCCAACCTCAACGAGATCCTCGCAGTCATGAATGACTTGCAGAGAGAAATGGCCAACCTCTAGAATTCGAACGCAAACTAGGCAGCAGAGATCTTAGATCTCCAACAACAACTTGCTGTCCAAGCTCAGCCTCAGCCCCCACTGCAACCTCAACCTCCTGCCGCTCCCACCATTGAGATAAAGATGGCCAAACCAGATGAGTTCACTGGTCGACAGCAGGACGTCGACAAATTTATTAACAGCTGCGAATTATATTTTATGGGAAAACCGTACCGCGATGAACAAAAGATCCCTTTCACCCTTTCCTTCATGAAGGGGATGAATGCTCAAACCTGGTCCGAGAAGGAGACCAACGACATGAGAGCCGTCAATTGGACTGGCCCAACTGCCACCTGGGCCACATTTGTGACTCGATTCCGAATGACGTTCGAAGGAATCGACAGACAGTCTCGTGCCCGCAATAACATCAAGAATCTCTGCCAGGGAAGGAAGAAAATAGAAGATTACAACCTGCACTTCAGCGCTTTACAGGTCAACACTGGTTTTAATGACGCCGCCCTCATCGATCTTTACCAAGCTGGACTCGACGCCGAGTTCATAGAATTTGTTTACCGACTCCCCGCCG
Source organism: Porpolomopsis calyptriformis (assembly GCA_951640195.1). Lineage (NCBI taxonomy): Eukaryota > Fungi > Basidiomycota > Agaricomycetes > Agaricales > Hygrophoraceae > Porpolomopsis > Porpolomopsis calyptriformis. The sequence goes on along the minus strand of OX621171.1, from coordinate 1,080,616 downwards.
TCCCAACCACACTTCAAGAGTGGAAGGACGCTATGACGCGTTACCAACATCAAAAGGACATTCTGGCCTCACAGAAACAGTCCTCCACGTCCTGACCCCAATACTCAAACTCCTTTCCTACCCGAGGATCATCCCTGGCTGCAACGACGACCCGTCAAATGACAGCAGCCCCCACCATCAAAAGAGAAGAGTCTTCCTCTTCTGCCCTTATGATCCCGTACGGAAACTGCTATTCCTGTGGCCAACCAGGGCACTTCACGAATGCCTGCCCAAACCGTGTCGCCGGTGATGCGAAGAATCTACCCGATACCTCTTCCTCATGTCGAGGAGGATACTTCTGAGGTAGAGGCGGTTACCGAGGACAAGGTCAAGGACGAGGTCGAGACGTACGTGTCGTTACCACTGAGCCCCACGTGGAGAACGTCAGCTCGCCCCCTACACTGGGAATGAGCGAGACTCCGTCGGATATGGCGAAATCTGGTATACGCAATTGGTCGGATGATCGAAAGAAGAGGCTGGCAGTGGACTTGAAGTCCGAGGGTTTTTAAAAGGTTCGGACGATGAGCCCAACGTTACGGACCATACCACTTGATGTACCATTACCCCATGCAATCTATTTCAAATTCTTGGTGCTATCGAAAAGGGCGACTCAGGACTTACGATGGACATTTGGATCATAGCTTCAGACAGTGGCCGACGTGTCCCCGCCATGTGTCTTATTGATAGCGGAGCTTCTGGAAACTTTATAGATGAGAACTTCGCAACTCGTCACGAATTTACTCTTCAGGATTTGGAAACCCCAATCCCCATATGGAATGCCGATGGGTCAGAGAACCGAGGAGGCCCGATCGTTTTTGACACAGATGTCTGGATAGAAGCTCCAGGTGGACACACTGAAAGGATCCGTTTAGAAGTGACCGACCTCAGATCCAAAATTGATATTATCCTCGGCTACCCATGGCTCAGAGCTCAAAACCCTAGTATCGATTGGGAGAAGTCAACACTGGCTCTTGGAGGCAAAGAGACTTCTCGTCGGTATTGTAGCGGCGAAGCAGAGCCCTCTGTGGTAGAATTGGTCTCACTGGCGATAACAAGTATTTCAAAATCGGACGAATCTCGAGCCAGCACGGTGGAGGAAGATATGCAAAAGTTTGTACTAGAGGTCTATTAGGAAGACTATGCTAGTGTCTTTGCCAAGGAGTCCTTCGATTGCCTTCCACCTTATTCCGAGTTCGATCACGTCATTGATCTCAAAGATAACTTTGTTCCCCAAAATGACGTGACTTATCCGATGTCCCCTCGAGAGATAGACTTCCTAGTGAAGTTCTTGGAAGAAAATGTAGCCACTGGACGAATATTCAAGGGATCTTCGCCTCAAGCCGCCCCCTTCTTCCTGAGCAAGAAAGCTGAAGAAATCAACGCGAAAGGACAAGACGCTGGATATAGGCCAATCGAAGACTACCGTTATCTGAACCACTTCACCATTCCTGATCGATATCCTTTACCACTCCTCCATCAAATTGTTCAGCAACCAAAGTTACGATCTGCTGCACTATTCACAGTCGTGGATATCCGATGGGGATTTAACAATATTCGGATCAGAGAAGGCGACAAATGGAAAGCCACTTTCAACACGGTCAAGGGACTCTATGTTCCAAGAGTGATGTTCTTTGGTCTACGAAACTCCCCAGCTACGTTCCAATGGATGATCGATACGCGATTCACTGAAGTATTAGAATCAGGTTGTGTTTTCATCTATATTGATGACATTCTCATTTGCGGAGATGATCTAGAAGAACTGCGTTACTGGACGTTCAAAACCCTTGATATCATGAAGAAAAACAAACTCTCCTGCAAACCCATCAAATGCCAATTCGAGAAGGAAGAGGTGATCTATCTAGGGATGACCTTGATGAAAGGTCATATCAGAACCAATCCCAAGAAGATCAAAGCCATAGCCGAATGGCCTGAACCTTGAACCGTAAAACAACTTCAATCCTTTCTCAGAAGCGTGAATTTCTGGAGAAAATACATTAAGGACTTTTCAAAGATTGCCCAACCGCTTAATCAGTTACTCCGCAAAGATACTGTATGGGAATGGACTCCCGAATGACAACATGCCTTTGATCAATTAAAACACTCCCTCACGAATGCCCCTGTCCTCGAAGTGCTGGACCAAGACCTACCATACTGCTTAGAGACTGACGCCTCTGGTTTTGCCTTAGGAGGAATACTGTCTCAACTGCATGCAAATGACTGGAAACCCGTAGGCTTCCATTCAAGATCCTTAACCCCCACTGAAAAAAAATATCCAACTCACGATGCCGAGCTTTTAGCGATAATAGACTGTCTTAAAGCGTGGCGACATCTTTTGGAAGGTTCACGACATGACCTTCTGATCCATACCAACAGTCTTGCCCTCAAATATTTCAGTATCGCTCGTGTATTGTTTGGATGATGTGCTCGTTGGTCAGAGATTTTGTCAAGATACGAATACAAAATCAAGTATGTCCCAGGGAGAAAGAACAAAGCCGATGGATTATCTAGGCGCCCGGATTATTTCGATGAGAGTAAAGGCAAGGTGGAAGATGAGGTTTTAATCGCAGATGAACATTGGATCAATTTGATCGTCAAACTTTCAAAACTGGACTTTTTCGCAAGATTACGCTTCAAGCTGCCAATACCGAACAAGATCTCACACAAAATCAAGGATGCCTCATTGTTTTGGGACCAAGCCGATGGGTTGGTTCGCGATGTTGAAGGTCGGATTGTGGTGCCGGAGGAAGTATCTCTGCGCACAGACATAATATGACTGTCCTATGCCTACCCCCATGCTAGACACCCTGGCATTGAGAAGACGAAGGAGCTGGTGCTCCGAAACTTTGTTTGGGATGGCGTCTCCCAAGACGTTATCAACTACGTACGGTCCTGTCCTGCTTGTCAGCAAAACAAGAATTACCCTTCGAAACTGACAGGACTCCTATAACCTATACCCCCCACTACCGAACCATGGACTGAGATAACTGTCAATCTCATTGTTCAACTACCTGATTCGCTTGGATACGATGCTGTGATGGTTGTCGTCGATCACTTTATGAAACGTGCTCATTTCATCCTGACGACTTCCAATCTCTCATCAGAAGGCGCTGCCCGACTCTTTCGTGATCATATCTGGAAACACCATGGATGGCCAAAGAAAATCATTTCTGATCGTGGAGTTCAATTCGCGTCGAAATTCACTGAAGCCCTTAACAAACTTCTAGGAACCATTTCTGGACTGTCTACTGCTTATCATCCCGAGACTGATGGTCAGACCGAACGTACGAATCAAGAACTCGAAGTCTACCTACGGTTCTATACCAACTTCATGCAGGACGACTGGTCTGAATGGTTAGCTTCCGCCGAATTCGCTTACAACAATTGACAACACTCTGCCATGTCACAATCACCTTTCTATTTAGAATATGGTCGCCACCCTCATTTACCGATCACAATCGAATCCCTGAGTAACGTCCCCGCAGCAAACACCTTCCATGAACGTCTCACACGTGCTCAGAAGAATGCTGGCGAATCACTATCACACGCCGCAGAATCAATGAAGAAATATGCCGATCGAAAATGGAAACTCTCTCCCTCCTTCAAAATCGGAGATTTGATTTGGTTAGATACCAAGAACATCAAGACAACTCGACCCGCCAAGAAGCTGGATAACCGAAGAACTGGACCATTCAAGATCCTGAAACAGATATTGGATCTTGCGTATCTTATCGATATCCCCGGAACTTGGAAGCTCCACCCAGTCTTTCACGTATCACTCCTGAGACCAAATGTCGAAGATAAGTCGCTCCACCCTGATATCACTGATACATCTCGACCTCCTCCAGATCTGATCGAGAACAAAGAAGAATATGAAGTTGAATCTATTCTTCAACACTCCGGAGCTCAATGCCGACGAAAGTATTTGGTCAAATGGAAAGGTTATCCGATCGAAGAAGCTACTTGGGAAGAATGATCGAACGTCTTACGACATGCCAAGGAAATTGTGAAGACTTATGAAGGCTCAATTCAAACGGCGACTTAACTTGTTTGTCATCATTCCGGCTGTCCATTTTTTGAATTCTATTCTTAGATTCGAGTTGGCGCTTATAAAACCAGAGACGTTGATACGTTTCCATCCAATCTTTCACCCACCTTCGACAAACACTCCAACTACGATAACTCACTCGAAGATGCCCGCCACTCGATCTCCCTCTCCTCAAGTCGCCATCCGATGTGCTGGACGAATTCCTTCATCCGCCATCATCCATTCCCCCACTCCCGGTCCCTCCACCTCTACTTCCTCCCCCCGACAATTACGTCAACAGGCCCGCGCTCGCGCAGAAGATTTCTTCAAGGAGTACCCCACTCAAACCCCTCCTCCTGAAGACCCTGCCGCCACTATCTCTCGCCTCACTGTCCACAGCAATAGCGTTAGCAATTGGAATCGCGAACTCTGTCAGGAACGCGAAGTTTTGCAAGCCGAGCTCAAAGCGTCGGAGAAAAGTGCTTTATTTTGGAAGAATCGTTGGGACCAGAGCGAGTTGAAAGTTTGGGAACTTCAACGAGAGAAGAAACGGACATGGGTCAACTGCTACGACGTCACCACTCACGCCATCATTGTTAAACTCATCGAAGAGAGTTGCCGAGCCGAACGGCTTTCTAGGGAGGATTTCCTCTGAGCCCAACGCGATCTTGCGACAACAGAAACGTTAATCGAATACGGGAAATCAGTCGAGTACCTGATCGACCTCAACTTAGAGTACCCGGACGACAACGACGACATCACGACAGTCCAAGCCCCTTCCCCCATCGAAGCGGCCTCGGAAGCCACCCCCATCGCTTCCCTCTCAGTGGTCATCGAGGCCCCCACCACTGAGGAAATCCAAACCCAGGCCTCAGAGAACGAAATGACTGACACCACCCAAGTTTGAAATTCGGGTCGAATTTCCCAAAAAATGAGGTGTATGTCATGGACGTAATTTTTCATTCCTTCTCTATGTTAGTCATCATTGCTTAGTCGGATCAGTCTTATCTTTGCTTGGGATTCCCCAGGGATTCCCCACAATCTCGTATCTTTTCATATATCCTAGATAGGACACATTTCATTTCCGACGATTATGTTTCAGCTCTTCACATGCTCCGAGTCTTCTATCATGCTTATCTTTACTTGTCGCATGTATTCCTCATGTAGATACTGACTCATCCACAGTAGTGTAGTCAGTATATAAAACCCTAGTTAGTTGTACTCAGACTTTAAGTCTGATTCCTCATTAGCAACCCAATAACTAGGACTTGAGACATTATCACTGTCTTGGGACAGAGCTCTCTGAAGTAAAACCATCTCATCGACAACCAGTTTATAACATGGGCAAGAACGACAGTCGTCCATAGCCTACACCTTGCCTCTAGTGGCTGCCAGGAGTATGTCCCATTGGACAGTGGAAATGTCAACCTTGGTAGTATTTTCTCCAATGAGGACAGAGGAGTTGTCGTCAAGTGCGTCCCCCTTGTCTTTGTCATATTTCCTAACAGTAACCTGTTTTCCAGGCTGCTGGAGGAGCTTCTTCCTTATATTTCACTGTTTCCTTCAAATACCTCCCATCAGTTCACACCTTATAGTCACATCAAGCACTTTTGGCTAATTGCCGGAACTGTTGCTTGCCAACAACGCTCTCGTGTCAAATTTGCCTGCTCACCTTGCAAAACTAAATTTGAGTACTCCCGCCCTAGGTTGCCCACGGTATCAATCACCCTTACCTCCTTGCGCCAAGTAGTTCATCATAATCAGCAGCGCTTGTTTTCCATTTTCAAGTCTCTTCTCCCTTCAACGTTCAGCATGACTACCCTCTGAAATCTACCCTGGGAAACTATAAAGGATGATGGTGATGATGAAAATTCTTTCCTTGACGCACCGGACAGCTGGGATGGCTGGTTGAAAGCTGCTGTAGCTTCACTTGTTGATGCCTACCTGGACCCGAATGAAACTAAACACAAGATTTTGGTGAATGGTTGGCCATCCTTGCAGGCTATGAACCAGCTACTTGACCTTGATCTGAAATTCCAGGAAACGCTCGTAACGGAAATCATTAGTGATACTGGTATTAGCCCCCGGGCTGTGGCGATCCGTGAATATCGCCACCACTCTGATGGCGTTGAAAAGCGGAATCTGAACATCGTTTGCGAAAACGTAGTTCTATGTGGGGGACGTCAAAAGGGGGAATCCCGTCGAGATGGATTTTGAGAGCTTGTCATGCACGCTCTCTCTCCCCGAGTGGGACAATACCTTGTGCAATACCTAGTACTCATTCGCCAAGCGATCATTGAGATACTCAGGTCACAGCAATGGCACACGGATGTGATCCAAACCTATACCACTCACCTGTTGGTGAGATATACCAGGTCTGGCATTCTCCAGGGGTTGTTGGGAGGTCTCTGACATTACCAAGTCATGGCAGAATGCATCTTTGAACTTTCTCCATACAAAACTTAGTGTTGTTGACATGCGGCAAATCGGTACAGCGATATTCAAGGAACTTTTCCCAGAAATCATTCGCGAACAACCGAATACGTCAAACACTGCTGTGGATGGTCTGGGAGATCATGGTCAGGGTGTGACTGACAACTACTATGGCAGGAACAGTGAGGGTTGCCACGAAGCCTCACAAGCAGATATCTGAGATTATATACTTGCCAGCAAGGCGCAACAAGCTTTGATGCGAGTTATTCCTGTGGATGCATGCTGGCCAACATATATCTCTCATTCACTGCAGTTGGATCGTGGACGCTTCGAGCAACAAGCAATGGATCATGCCCGCTATCTGATACCCCTTCGCTACAACTTTTATGACTGACCTCCAGTGGAAGTTCGCAAAATCATAAAGAATCTCTGCCTTGAATTCCCATTCTTATATACCCGTCAAGTACGCCTTCCCTGTTCGTCATTCCCCTCTCTAACACATCCATCACTCCAGGGAGACATCACTCAAGTCACTCTTGGGTCCAACAGTACTCTTCTGTTTGAGGTGGCGACTGTATTGGCATGGGGATTGTCCGGTCCTGAACCACCATCCAGGTCACCTGCCATTATCGACTATTTTACTCACGCAGCTCGCATTGTATGCTGGTAGCACATTCTCACTGACTGAGCTCTTGCTGATAACCCATGCAGATTCTCAAGGTACTTGATTCATGGACTAATGGCTGGACTTTATACCAACTCGACTATTCTGACCAAAGACAGCAGAACTGATATACACAGTTTGAAGAGTCTGTCAATAAAGGATTGCAGCAATTTCAACAATCCCGCATAGATGAATGGAGCAACATTATGGATACCATCCAGCAGGTCCAGGTGACACCAGGATCATATCTAGAAGCAGAAATGTTGAATGAAGTCAATATGGGGGTAGACAATCGATCGTAACTTGCGAATGCTAACTCACCAGTGTAACTGCTGCGTACAACTTGAACTTTCTCCTGGCAAGTCTCAGTGGTAGACTGGTGACCTGTCCTTCATGTGAGACGAAGCAAGTTCTTCGACAGAAGGACTGGTCGATCTGAGTTTAAAATGGCTGGTCGAGCAGAAATTATCTCGTTTAGGACTTAGCACTATTTACACAAACAGAAAATATTACAAATATGACAATGCCGATGCCGGATGTAGATATTAAGTTGGAGAGGGAACTTACTTTCACGATCGTCAATCGCACCTGTGAAGGCAGCACCATGGCTGATCATGTACCGTCCAATCCTGTTCTTGGAGACCCCTTCCAGCTCCCAATTGACTTAGATCCATTGGCAGTCAACACCTCCAATATAGAATCCAGAAAGGTTTTCGCTGGTTGTCACTCCAGGGGAATGATGTCTTGAAACAATTTTGTCAAGTCAGCAAGACCCATGTTGCGCACCAGAGGGATAGAAGTATCCAGTCTGGCCTGCAGATCGGAGACATAGGGTGCTGTAAAGATGTTCCCGACATTGACCGCCATGCATATGACAGAAACAGCCAGTGCGATCGACGATCATGAAAGTAAGTTCCCTCTCCGACTTAATATCTACGTCCGGCATCGGCATTGTCATATTTGTAATATTTTCTGTTTGTGTAAATAGTGCTAAGTCCTAAACAAGATAATTTCCGCTCGACCAGCCATTTTAAACTCAGCTCGACCAGTCCCTCTGTCGAAAAACTTGCTTTGTCTCACAAGAGGGACTGGTCACGAGTCTATCTCAGTGGTTGGTTAGCAACGCTTGTAAGGGGCTGCGTGCATCTAGCACCACTGCACAGAATACAGTGATCCCTCACGGTCTCAAAGACCTGAACTCGGATGACCCGGGCCATCATCTTCTAGTGCGACAGCCTGCCTTTCAAAGCTCATTCGTCCCTACGATCTATTCTATTCACTTTGATGGCTTCAGTTCAAGATGAAAACTATTCTGATCGGCTCATCCTACAAACTATCCGACATGCTAACCATGACATGCTGGTCCGCTCTGGCAACGAAGCCTACACAGATCTGTTTGCCGCCTACGTAGCCTTGCAATCTGAGATGCAGTAATTAACACACACTTTTTCATAACTCGTTCTGACTCAATGGACAGGCTTAGAAAGACCCTGATATACTGGCAGTCGAAGAATGTGGATTTGCCTCAAGGGTCCGATTCAACATCCTCGCCGCCGCTCCCCGATTTACCATTGCCTTCACCGTTCCTGTCGGCCGACACATCTACATCGATCCCGCCATTACCACAGAAAGGAAGTTATCCGAAGGTGCAATTCTGGACGAGGAACGACTTCGGTCAATCGATGCAGAAGGTCAAAAAATTGACAGCGCATAATTCTGGAGCCGGTGGTTACAATTCGCGGGCGACACGTGGAGGGAAGGCCTCATTACGATATTTGGAGGATGAGAACGGGGAAACGATCAATGGCCGGAGACTCGTGTATATGAGGAGTCTTGCAAGGCACGTTTTTCAACACCTCCACTCACAAGGGATGGCCCCGAAAACGTGGACGAAGGCCAACCATGACGCCCAACAATTGTATCGCGAAGCGATGTACACCCATTTCCCCATTTTACGTCTGTGTGAAGGGCACTGGAAGGTCGACAGACTAGCTATCGACACGTATCCGGGCTGGTATCGCAACAATGTCGCGTGCGCAACCAACATCTTTCAGGAATATGAATGTAATTCTGATGACAGTCACAGAACATCACGTTCTACACATTGCCCACAGAGAACTAAGTTTCCTATAGATTCACAAACGCATCTGGACTCCGGCATCCCCGAAATACCTTCAGGTAATTTGACCTCGGTTGCACGATACACCAGCTCATACGTAGTCGAATCTACAGCCCAGGAAGAATAATTTATGGATGACACCGTGTCAGCAGGTTTGGACCTTTAAACATTTTATCAAACTGCCTCTGCTTCACTTCCGCTTGGTGTCAGCCGTTTGATGGCAAGATGGATCGTCTTGATGTGGGTATCGCCTCCCGCAGAGGATGAATCATCGTGATGTGGGTGCCGCTGTCAGGTGTGAGGGGTTGTAGGACGTGGATTAGATCGACTACGAGTCTACTGTACACTGTAGGAAGTAACTTCTTGCTAGTATCACCTTCGCATCAGAGCCAGAACTAAAACGAACGAAAGACACACAAACCTGATCTCATGCGACATATTTGCCAAAAACTCACTCTTACTCCTATTGGCCAACTCAGCTGCCTCCCTCGCGGCGGTATTCTTTTGTATACTATCCCTCAAATTGTAAACCATTTGATTGATCTGCGTCTTGAGCGAGTCCATCTCCCCACTCGCCTTAACTGTGATGAACCGCGTGAAATCGCCGTCCATGGCCGCCGCCGATATCTGGGCGAACCCGAGAACCTGAGTTGTCAAATTCCCCGCCATGGTATTCACAGATAATCTGCCGATCCAAATACCACCACGGAAGCCATTAGTAAACGTACCACTTGGACCACAGGGACGGGCGTCGTACGTGATCTCCTGCCAAATACCCTGCACGTTCCCAACCTCAGCCTGCACTCCCAATTTCCCTTCTGTCCCGACCTCTCGCGCTACTTTCTTCACCTCGGCAGCAAATATCGCCAGTTGGTCAATCATGTCGTTTATTGTGTTCACGAGGCTTAACATTTCGCCCGAGACCGACACACGGGTGATCTTCTGCGTGAGATCCCCACAAGCTACTGCGGTCTATATGAGCAGGGAATGTGCAAATGGGCTCATTAAAGACAATGATGGAATGCTCAAAGTGGGATGGACGTACGGTCGCAACGGCAATCGTCCGGACTTGCAAAGTGAGCTAGAGCAGAAAGAAAATGTCAGAATACGGTGATAAAGAAACAAGAAAACACACATTGTTAGCCATAACATTCACGTTGTCTGTCAAGTCTACCCAACAACATCAGTGCCCTCGTGAGAAACAAGAGGTAGGGTCCTCACCTTCCAAGTCCCACCGACATTTGTAACCCTGGCTTGCCCTCCTAATCGCCCTTCGGTCCCGACCTCCCTCGCCACACGCGTAACTTCATCAGCAAATAGGCTCAAACTCTCTGTCATCCCATTAACCGTCTCCTTCAGTCCCAAAATCTCACCCCTCACATCTACCTCGATCTTCTTCGTCAAATTGCCTCCAGCAACGGCCTTGGTAACCTCGGCGATTGAGCGCACTTGATTCGTCAAGTTCATCGCCATAAGGTTCACGTTGTCGGTGAGAACCTATGGGATAGAATGAGCGAGAAAAAAAAGTCGCAGAACACAACACACCTTCCACGTCTGTACATCCGGAACAAACGCCCGCCCACCTAAAATACCCTCTGTCCCCACCTCTAGTGATACCCGAGTCACCTCCTTCGCGAGAGTCGACAGCTGGGCTACCATGGAATTCACAGTCATCTTCAGATCGAGCATCTCGCCCTGCACATCGACGTTCACAAGTTTCCCGAGGTCGCCCAGCGCCACGGCTTTCGTCACTTCTGAGATGGAACGCACTTGATCCGTTAAGTTGCTTGCCATTTTCTGGAGAAGGAAGGGGGCGTGTGTTTACAGAATCACAAGAAAGTAGAACAAACGCACATTAACATTCCTCGTCGGGTCGGCCCAAGTGCCCTGCACCCCTTCGACCCTAGCTTGACCACCGAGTATTCCCTGAGTCCCCACCTCGAGAGCAACCCTCGTAACCTCACTCGCAAATGCACTCAACTGGTCCACCATAGAATTGACAGTTCCTTTGAGCGTTGCCATCTCCCCCTCGACAAGTATCTCAATCTTCTGTGTAAGGTCGCCCTTGGCTACAGCGGTGGTGACATGAGCAATCGAGCGAACTTGATCGGTTAAACTTGAGCACATTCAATTGACCTTTTATAAGAATGAGATAAGGCAACCGTACATCCACTCAAAAACTCAAAAATAGACACTTACATTCCTGACAAGCTCGAACCAAACACCTTCCACGTCTGGAACATGCGCTTGCCCCCCGAGCTTCCCTTGACTTCCTACTTCCAGCGTCACCCTCGTCACTTCCGCCGCCAACGCACGGAGTCGCACGACCATACCGTTCACGGTGTTCTTCAAATCTAAGATCTCGCCGCGGGCATCCACTTCGATCTGCTTGGACAAGTCTCCTAGTGCGACTGCCTTGGTGACTTTTGCAATCGACCGGACTTGACTAGTGAGATTAGCGGCAAGGTTGTTGACTACGCCTGTGAGTTCTCGCCAGGTTCCTTGGACGTCGAGGACAAGAGCTTGTCCGCCGAGTTTACTAAATAGTAATTCTGCATGTTGCAGCCAACGAGGGGTGGTAAAAGATCACTTACCCTTCTGTGCCGACCTATTGACTGACTCGAGTAACCTCCTTAGCGAACTGTCCCAATTTATTGACCTATGTACAATATAACGGTAGCGTACAATGGAATTATGATAGAGTAATTCGCACCATAGTATTGATAACGTCTTTGAGTTGGACCATGACAACGCCCTGTACTGGCACGGTTATCTTCTGAGATAAGTCACCCCTAGCGACGGCGTTACAAACACGAGCGACATCTTGGGCTTGTGCATTGAGCAACCGCAGCTCCTCGACGGCACTCATCCCGCTCTCGAACGCAACGGAAGACAAACCGACAGAAGGGTCGGTATACACATGTCTCATGGTGGTGGCGTCGGTGGTGATCCTCCCGCAGGTCGGGCAGGTGGAGTGATGTCCATGGGAAGAGGCCGGCGCGGAGGCCGTTGCGGTGTAAAGGTATCGGGTGTGCTTGGTTGGGGCAAAGCTTGTGAGGTTTTCGAGGGAGATATGTTCCGGGCGGCCATTTGGGGGTGGACAGGGGATGGTGGATGGATGGTCGTCATCTCGTGGTTCCATTTCGACGTCCTGTTCGGTGGTGCCATTATTGTTGCTTGGATGGGACTCACCGTTGGCGATGATGTGATGATAGATAGAATGCGGTGAAAGCTCGTTGGTGAAGGAGGGTATATCACCCACACTTCGTCTCTTTTTTGTATCTGGTCCGTTCAATTGCCAGCTCTCGAACGCTTTAATGGAAGCAAGCGTGTCTTCTGCAGTGTACATCCGTCTCGCCATTGCACTGAGCGACCTGAGGATGATATCCATCTGTTTATCTGTGGGGCCATCGTATCTGGGGATTGGAGCCGCCGAAGGACCAAGCTCATAGATGGACAAGAGAGCGACAAGATACGGGAGAAAGGTTGAAGACGATGGTGATTGATTGTCGACGATGTTGGTCATCGTCAACGACAGCGAGGAGGAGGGTAATAAGCTCAACACGTGCAGAACCGTTTCCTCATCTTATCTCTCACCGTGTCTTCCAATTCCAAACCTCTCCTCAATCAACGCACAAAATCCTACGAATTCTTCGGTCCTCCGGGCGCCCTTTTCGTCACCCTCTCCGTCCCCTTCACAACCTACTTCCTCTACTTTGCCTGCTCAGAGCATTCAGGCGGTTGCCCACCCCGCCTCCCACTCGAGACACTCAAACACAGCCGGCCTTGGCTCTGATTCTGCCCGTTTATCGGACTGTACTTTTTGAATAACTCGTATGACTTTGTGTATAGCTGCAGTTGACAACGAGGAAAAAAACAGGGGCAATTGTCTTTGAACCGACTGCGCAATGAGTTGGCCAAGAGGATGATACGGACCTCCAAGATGATCGTTAGATGATCCACCTTCTTCTCGTTCACGAATCCGGGGGAGGTCTGCAGGGATGTTGGAAGACGGTGTTCATCATTTCCTGCATCTCGGATGGCAAAATTCGGGAGTAGTTCCTTGAAACCTCTGAGGCAATGGTACTGAGGCAAAGGAGCGAGCGCGCAATCTATGCCAGAAAACTCACAAAAGGGGTGGCCGGCTACAGCTCATAACAAATCGCAATAAAGCTTGTCGTTGCCCATGATCGAAAGTGTTTACAACCTACACAAGGATTGAACAAAAAACTACGAGAATGAACACTCTGCTATACGACTCACATTCCAGAAGGACACGATGGTGAGCTCTTCATCATCATAGACACCCCCGTAAACTGTATATTTCCTCAGATCATCAAGATCAACGGGCGAATTGACATCACCAAGTAAAATCTGGACCTCCTGTTGGTTGAACATCCTGAGAGAACGGGCCACTTGAGGCTGACAAGGATGAACATCATTCTGGCGCAATGCTTACCGTAGCCACTTTGGATCAATCATCTCTGAAAGTCCTTTGAAGAATGCTTCGCATTGATATTTGATCTGTCTGCTCAGACGGTAGTGTGAGATAAGATGGATGTACTGCAATCTAATGTCGCGGGTAACAGCAATGTTGCTGCCATCTGGTATCAGGTTCAACGTCTTTACCACTCCGAATTCTCCATAAACACCGTCAGCCAATGTTTCTTTTTTAAAAAAAAGATTTGATATGCATACCTTCGACAGCAACAGTAAAATTAAGAGACAAGTCTTCGGGATTTCCGGCGTAGTGCTTCAAGAAAACAAGGCCCTGGTACAAGTTGGGATCAAGTGACGCCAGGTCATCCAAGAAGCTCTGTCTCTCCAGCCACTGGAATGGATCATGTCAGTGAGGCCATAAGTGACGACGATATCGCGCAACATTGAAATGTACTTTGGCAAGAAAGAATCCTGCGAATGCAACGTCAACCAAGATTCCCTCGTAAAGCGCTTTGCCCAGAATTCGACCAATGAAGCGATACCAATCAAGACTGTGTACTGTAAACCAACCAAGGTTCAGTAACTCGGACACGGGAAAGATAAGGACGACACTTGCGTTCTTTTGCATATGCGTGAGGATTTGGATAAAGCTCGTTTTTCTGGGTTGCAAGCGATAACCCACGATCGGTATCAAAGACTTCTTTGCAGAGCGATGTGAAAAATTCCTTGAACACCCCTCCGCCATCAATTCCAGCCCTAAATATAATTTCGTATCAGCCCCGAAAAACGGAAATCGGGTAAACTCACTCCACTTGTCCGAACTGGTCGATGAACGTAATCTCTATAGGCAATTTCAAGTTCACCTCCCCTAGCTTATCGAAACCATCCTGAGCAACACTTCCCCTCCTCACACGCACCCGTGTCTTTTCCCCAAAGAAATGGTCTCGGATAGTACCTCGACCAACCCTATCGCTTACAACGAAATGTCGGAAAATTGATACCCGTATCTCGAACGGAATAGCAAATGGAATATTATTGAGGACTCCAAGCCGGGGTGACATGTAGGGTATTTGTCGCTTCGAGAGGGGACGTGATTCGGTAGGGGTGGAAAGCTGTTGCTCTTCGAAACTGGATACCGTTCAATTTAGCGACTGTGGTACGCTCGAAAAAAAATGAGGAAACAAACACGGCAGCATCGATGAAAGACTGCATGTTGATTTGTGAACTGACAAGCCAGTGACCTCATGGCGTGAACGGCCTCCTTGAGCTATAAAACCAGTCGCGCGTCATTGGACACCGAGGTGATAAGGCTCACTCTCTCGCGTGTATGGCCAATAAAAATTTAGTTACCTTCTCCCGCACTCTTTCCCATTTAATGTTAATGTCTGGCACTCCACCTTCCTGGACATTTGTCTGGTCCTCTCGCCAATACAATGTGAATGCGATATTCAACAGCCTTCGTGATAGAGATGTGACTTCATCCAGGGTAAGCGGATTACGTGGCGCCGTTGGAGTCGCTGCGTTAGAGAAAAATTCGTCGTCACCCATGGTGAGAAGAGACTGTGTGTATAATTCGGCGAGGAACAAGATCGGTGGCCAAGAGGTGGCGTACGCAATATCTAGATAACGGTTAGAAATGTTTTTGGTGTTACGAACTAGCACACAGCATACCCATTGATGTATTGTGGCTGTCGTCTTGACCGAGAAGTGAGCTTCGTACATAACCGAGATAAACCTCGCGCACAAATCCCCCATTAGTATACACCAATGCGGTGCTCAAAATCTCATCTTTTCGTGCAGGCCAGTTCGTGTTCAACGCGAGTAGAAACGAAATTAAACTTGCCTGCGTCGTGGGATGGTGATGACAGGCAGTCATTAAGGTGTTTAGATGGGGTGGGGATGGCAGAGTCTCAAGGCGTTTGCGAGTTCGGGCATCTAGAGGCGGTAATACATGGCTAGAGGAAGCCGATGCTAAGACAGTTACACGAGAATCTGGCTCTGATTCGGAGTCGGAATCGTCCGCGACCCATGAGCGTTCAGTACCACTGGAGCTGCGAGGTTCCGGTGGGTCGAGTGCATTTTGTGGAAGAGAATGGAGGAGCAGTCAAGAGCTGGAGGTAAGAATCAAAGGAAGAAGACGATAGCTTTGAATATCGCGGTGGCACGAATGTAAGAAGGTTGGCGATGAGGTAAATTTTTGACTCTATTGATAAGCGGTCTCTGATGATCGGGATTGAGGATAATAGGATATCCAAGGAGGGGAAGGGGAGTCGAGAAGATAATTCTGTCAATGTTGCAAGCGGGAGCCTGTTTGGAAGCAACAGAATGGTAAGAACGGCTGACACCGTTGCCTCTAAACATTCACGGTACACATCTGGCGACGATACGACAAACGTGAACAGAGGCAACGTCACGAGGGATATTAACAAAGGTAAACTTTGGGATGATTTGGATGCCAAAGGCTGAAAGAATGCGAGATTAGCTAGCCAAGGTAACTAGAGTGGCGACTCACGATGGCCGTGATGGATGTTGCTAGATACTCGTACAGATTTCGGTGAAGCAAATACCTCGTAAGTTCACTGCATATCCCAAGTTCCAGGGGCCCAAGATTCCGAACGACTATAGAGGGAGAGAGGCAGGTGGCTTGATAAAACCTTTTGTGCTTCCAAAGAGAGAAACCAAAAATCAATCACAACGACCCCTGTATATGAAAGGAAACTGAAACCCTCACCCATCATAATACGGTCACCCAATGAAAGTGCAATTCCTTGCGTTTTACTCCGAATACGGACATGCCCAGTGATGGTCCCCATCTCCGTCTTTTCGATACTCAAATTCGCGAGAGCATCCTCGCCTGCAACAAGAAACCATCCATGATTCAAAAAAGGGATAGCAGCCAGAAAGTAGAGTGGACCTCACCAAATAAGCTGCGTGCATACATGTTCGCCGATAGGAAATCACAATTTCCCGAGGTAGCGCCTTCCGGTGTCAAGCAGGACATATTTGTGGCCTTCATGACATGCTTCAAGTAATCTCGGGGATCCTTAGAGAAGCAAAACACAACTCTGAGCCGGAGGACGGCCCACGGAGGGGTGAAAAAAAAATGACTCACGATATCGTGGTATTCACATTGACACTGTTCTCCCACTCAAATTCAGTCCACATACTCCGGAACTGAATGGACAAAAACATCATTCGAGCTTACGAATGTGGTGCACGTAATTTCCACTTACCTGTGCTTCATTGCAGTGCGCGGGTTTGATATAGTCCATGATGTCTATGTGAATATCATTCAGAATGATGCAGGCTTCTGACATGTTGCTCCCCTCCCAGAGGATGCTGCCAAATATGACGCCAGTCTCGGTCGATGAAACCTAAACAGTGTCCAGAGCAGACCGACCAATCATCAGATATTTCGCCTTGCAGAGAAAATGACATGTGTTTGCGCACCTTGATGGTAGCTTTTATGCTCTGGAATCCATGAGGGGCAATGGTATAAACCGACGGTCGTTCAACAATTTTTAAATCCCCCAACGTCGCAAAGTCTAAACAAAGATTCTGCAGAGTATTCGGGGTCTGATTCACAAGCAGAACATCTGGCGAGAATGATCGTGAGAAGCAACAAAGGACGAATCGCTTAACCAACCTAACATGATATCAAAACCATGCATCTTGACGTACGCCTCAGCATATGTAGGATCAGAAAAGCCTGATTCAAGAAAGTTGAGTAAGGCTGTTTACTTAACTAATAAACGAGACGAACCTGTGAGCTGAGAAATACGGCTGAGATTAGAAATGAAGTCTTCGTGCGATTCCCCTGTCCCAGTAGCCCTCCTGACGTCCTCGTCGTACTACAATTAGACGTATTAGTGACGATTTCGTATCTGGAACGAAATTCATCACATCGATCGCATCATCTGCCGTTTTCCTGGAGAACTGTCTAAACAGCAAGAGGTCGTCAACTTGCACAACGGCTGCCTTCGTAGACTCCGCCTCCTTCTTCTCTGTCGCCTTCTTCTACGACCGAATTTCAGCATCAGGCAAAGAAGCAGGTTGATGAGAAAAAGTACACTAACTTCCTGTGCAGTCAGCATCTTGGAGTATGCAGCCTTTGTGTCCTTCAGGAAAATTTGGCGAACGGAAGGGGACTCTTCAAGCTCGCTCGGGGTCTGTATGCAATTGAGGATACGCTCGTTCGAATCCTCGTCAATTTGCGCGGTCACAAACTTGGACTGTCCGACATGAATGATAGATGTCATGACCAACATCGCCTGTCGGACCATAATTCAGTTCCCACCCATCCTCCCAAAAAGAACTTGCAAAAAAAAAAAAAAAACTTCAGCACGCAGCGTGTTCGCCGCAGTCTGATCCTTCGTCTGACGGGCGAATCGTAAAATCATTTTCGTCAGCGTCGCAGCCAACACAGCACCAGTGAAGAAATCTCCACACAAGATAAGCGCTAAGAAGGGATAGGGGGAAATTATTTCAGTGGACTAGATCAACATACTACACCTCTGATCGACTCACTTCTCAGAGGTGGCTTAGCGGCCGCCTTGACTGCTTCCAACCGCGCAGCAGATGTGCTCGTAAAGGCCGTCTCAGTTGCATACGTCCCATCCGCCAAGACTCTCGGCCTCCCCCCCCCTCCCTCCGCTCTGGTTTTTTCCTTGTCCTTCTCTCCATCCCTAGCCTCGCCTTCCTCGCCACCCTCACCCGCTTCATCCAACAACCGTTGCTCTGACGCTAATATCGGGATCTCTCCCAACACCTTTCTAATCTCCTGCATTGCCACCTGGATATCCGCAACGCTCTCGATGTACTCGCCTAAGATCCACAGCACACCGCGGAAGACCTTGCCAGACTTGATCTCTCCAAGGGTTTGGTGTAACTTTTCGCAGATTGTCTGTCGTAGGTGAGGGAACCTTTCCACTACCTCGCTTTTTTGAGGGAAAAAAAAATTCAGTCAGTGATGGCACTTGATAGCTATTTACGCACCGGACAAACGCAACCACATCGAGCGCAGAAGGATTGCTTGAGTCACCTAGAAACTCCATCAACGCATGCACAACGCTCGCCGCTACTTCGGAAAACTTGATGGCAGTAACATGGATGGATTGGATGAGGAGTTGCCTATACTCGGGGGCCTAGCATCCAAACACGGTTAGAGATGTACATTGCTGAGAACGATGACATCTCTTACCTTCTCAAAGTCCTGCTCCTGGGTCTTCTGCAGTTGTTTCTTGAGGAATAGTACAACTTCCTTGACATTCCGACTCGAAGTCATAGTTAGGGCGATGTTAATGGCTTTCAGTCGGACTTCCATGTCGGCACTACTCAACGATACAATTTAGAATACCTGGAAGAATAGATGGGGGGCAAAATGAACCTTGAGAGAACCTGAAGGACGTCCATGATAAGACTGTCAAGCACAGGGCTGTGTTTTGAACGAAGCGCATCTAGACGATCTAAGACAATAAGTTTAACATTGTTATCCGACTCTTTGATGACGAGGTTGGCGAGACATGAAGCGGCGGCTAAAGTGACATCAATGTAAACCTTCTCACCATCGCAGACGTAGTTGAACTTACCTTTCACTGCCGCGGGATTTTGTGTGAGTGTGGTGAGAGTGGTAGCCGCCTCATACTTGACAGCATGCGAGGAGGCGCCAAGAAGGTCGAGTATGCAGCGGATGTAGCGAGTCTGATAGAATATTTCAGTCAGTCAGACCTGATCTTCAAAGGAGAAAATAACTTGTCCGATGTGCTGAGTCGTTCTTGCAATCCAGTCGGATTACCTCAATGATGCTCATCTGTAACAATTCTTCGAGCCCAGTGATCTGATCGTACAGACTCAAGATCCATTCGACAGCTTTCGGCATAGAGCAGTGCGCAAGGAATACGAACGCGTTACGTTTGCAGGTTGCATCGGTCTCGGCGGCGAGAAAGGTCTGCATGAGCTCTGGCGCATCGGGTATGAGATTTTCGAACTCGCGGTAGATGGAAAGACGGCGTTCTTTCGAACATACGAGTGGCGGTGCTCAAGGCATGAACGACAAGTGGGAACGAGAGGTTCTAGAAGCTCTGCGTCTTTGGAAATTTTTTGTAGGAAGCGGAGTGTCGCGCCGCAAATGTATTCATTAGGGTGTTGCTGAAGGTGTCTTCATAGGATGAAAATGGATGGCCACTCGAAACACTCACGAGGTCATTACGGATGGCATTACTTCAGATAGAGTTAGCCTAGCGAGTTTGGAGAACATGAAGAGACACACACACAACCAGAATCATTTCTTGCTTGAGCTTGCCGTTCTCGTCATACTTTGGGCATACTTCCCAATAAAAATGGAGCAATCTTTTCAACCTTTTGTTCCGTGAGGGCATGACATATTGAATAATTGGCATAAGGAGAGTGGGCTAACGGGGGTCAACCAACTGAACATAATGGCCGCAACCAACGAATAAAAGGGACTTTACCTGCGGGTTTCCATTGATGGTGGAGATGAGAATCTTCTGCAAGGTGTTAATCTTGACTTCGTCGGTGCCCTTCTCCAAGCCAGCTTTGAGTTCCTGGGTGGACAACGACTCTGAACTGGCTTCAAAGACGAAGGTGTTTCTAATGAAGGGATTTCTAAAGCGGCACACGTCGAGCACGACAAGCAGCACTCCTAAAAGAAAATCCTTCAATGCTCTCCTTCATGCCAAATCCACACCACCTAGCAGAGGACCAGTTGCTTGAGCTCCTCCTTCAGCTCAAGGTACGTTCCATTCCATATCTTGACCTCCATCCAACTGTTCAATCCACCAGAAAACCACACCTGAATCGGCACGCGCGATCCTGAATTCTCAACCGCAGATCGCCTACGCCCTCATCACTCTCATGGTGAACATCAACGCCGTGAACATCGATGTCCTCCAGGCCCGTCCATTACTTCACTCGCGTTATACCATCCTCACATATCTCCAACAGAAAACAGTGGCAGCTTTCGGAGCCGCACAAGCCCAACGAATTTAGCAAAACATCGCCCTGTCTGACCACCACCTCGTATTGTGCGTTCTTCAACGACGGTCGCGTCGTCTCCACGATGCCGTGCACTTTGTCGATAGAGCAGTGTAATCGGCCGTTTGCGATGAACCGCGATAATTCACTGAAGGAAGTGAATTTTTGTGAGGGAATCACCTGTCCACAAACTCTTGCTCATGCCAAATGCTCGGCTGAGACTGTCAAGTGTAAGACTCCAATAGGATTCCAGCAGCTGGCTGTAGGCGAGGTTACGCATCTCGCGTATGTAGTAGCGAGCGTGTGGGGAGAGGAGACGAGAAGGTAAGAGCAGGGTTTGCTCGAGTGTGGCTAAATTGTGACCGTTTGAGGATAAGGGACCGAGGCAAAAGAGAATAACTCACCGAGTGCAACAAAGAACTTGTCGTAATGACAGTCATACAGGTTTTTGACCAGGTCACCTAGGATGGGGAGTTCGGGGAGGGCTTGGGTCACTTCTGGTGCAGCAATGATCTACGTTCGCTTGGGATATCGGTAATATGTTCGTGAGGGGAAATCCCATCCTCTCACCTTTTTCTTCAAATCAACCCTTTTAAGCATCAGCGTATTCGCAATGACCGTTAGAGCAACAAATGCATTGTACGAAAGCAGCTCCGTGGCGGTGAATGTAGAGAGTCGATAAAAAGCTTGCCGCATCGTTTGAACTGGGGGATAGAAAGAAGGTGAAGGCCGTTGTAGACCTTGGGACGATTACGTCGATCCCAGTCACCGCCTGCCTCGATTAGCCTGTCGTGACAAACAGACGGTCCGTCAAGTGTTCGAGGGCTTTGAGAGGTAAGAACGCACTTGTCAGCTTGTTTAGGGCCTGGACAGCAGCTTAGCAATGCCAGCTTTTTGGCGCTAAACTGGCGGAGTTTGCTACACTTTTAGGCTGGCAAAGTTAGCCACGCTACATTACTGTCCAGGCCCTTACTGTCCAGGCCCTTAGTTGTGTAGAGATAAGTTCGTGGTCGCCGAAGAAAAAACCGATTCTGACAAGAGTGAGTACGATGTCTATCCGAGAACCGAGACCTAGAGTCTTCTCTAGTGCAAGTTTCTGTGCTTCTATCGATCCGTCCTGAGCAGTGTACAGATATGAATGTGGCCGAGCTCTAACCAACGTGATTGAGGACGGACCTTGTCTCCGATTCTTGTCAAGTAGTTCACTCGAGCTTTTAAAGCATCTGAAATTTCTGACTTGCCCTCCGTCTTCTCTGCCTCTGCTAATCTTTCATCTAACTTGTCTAGCTCACCCTTATTCGACTTTTCCATGGATTCTAACAGATCGACGTCGGGTGAGAGTGCACCTGTTGAGGTGACAATCCGGTAATAGGGTGCCATTTCTGTGCTCGGGTGTAGATAGTCAATATATTGTGTGTAAATGTTGGGAGTTAAGCTTACCGTCGGTTTCGATGCCTTTTAGTAAGGCCTCCCGGGCAGCCTCATGCAAATGGGTCAGTGATGGGGTGGAGAGGGTGAAGAAATGTTGAGGGAGCTCGAGATTGGGAATCGGGAGCACAACATCGTCGGCCATGATGTTGGAGGATGCGAAGAGACACTGACAAAACCGTTCGTTCACACGAGACGCGTCATCCACCACAGCTTACTCCTCGTACCACCCTCGCTCGCCTCCAATGTCTTTTGCACACTTACTGAAAGAGGCAGAATCAAGTGCTGCTGAAAATCCACAGCGTGCCATTCGGCTTTACAAAGAGATTCTAAGCAACACTGCAGGTAGTATCCCCCTTCGTTTTTGAGGTAAACCTAATCGATTGTATCGTGAACAGCTTCAACACCAAAAGCCGGCGCAGATCAGAATGAAGAACAAGCACAGATTTTGCGAGACCAAGGGTGGGCTTTGATCAAGCTCGGAAAACTCTACAGGGATCAAAGGTCTCCAAAATATTCAACTCGTGTGATAATTCTGAAGCTGTTTGTTTTCAGAGATGCACAAGGACTTTCCGAAGTCATTACACTCTCTCGATCGTTCATGTCGTCCACTGCGAAGGCCAAGACTGCCAAAATGTAGTGAATTGAACGATCATCCTTGTTTTATTCCAGTTTCTGGTCGTCACTCACCCACGCATTCCAACAGTCCGGACTCTCCTCGACTTTTTTGCTCCCATCCCAAATAGTCATCAAATTCAAATGGCTGTCCTCACTGATAACATTGAGTGGGCGAAACGCAAGAAGCGGATATTCTTGAAGCACAGTTTGGAAACGCGATTGGTCTGGCTGTGAGTTCTTGTCATCTCACATCAGGCTAAAAGCGACAAATCCACCCCCTCACCCATCATCAGCCAACTCGAAACTTTGCAGTACAAACCTGCGATAGCTCTCATTGACAACCTTTTGACCGAATTAAAGTGCCTAGACGACAAGTCGATTCTCACGGAAGTACACCTCCTCGAGAGCAAAGTTTACCGCGGCATTGGAAATCTCGCAAAATCGAAAGTATATGAATTTCTTCTGCTTCTACACTCCATACAGACCGTATCCTTTCGCAGGCTGCTCTCACATCTTCGCGCACAGCCGCAAACACAATTTACTGTCCCCCGTACCTCCAAGCAGCCCTCGACCTCCAATCTGGAGTTCTTCACGCAGAAGCCAAGGATTACGCGACCGCATACTCATATTTCTTCGAAACATTCGAGAACCTCAGCTCCCAGGATGACCCAGGCGCGCTGAATGCCCTCAAATACATGTTGCTGTGCAAGGTCATGTTGAACTTGGTACGTTCATCACCTCATCAGGCTGACATGTGAAATCTGGAACGTGACGTATTACAGCCCGAAGATGTGACCTCGTTATTGTCGATCAAACTGGTGCTCAAGTATGCCCAACTACGTGAGGTGGAGAGCATGCGTGCCATCGCACGCGCGCATCGGAATCGGAATCTCGCTGACTTTGAGAAGGCGTTGCGGGATTATCAAAAAGGCGCGTACTTTTGGCCAGCTTTTTTGACATCTGCATCTAATTTTCTATTGCGCTCTTGATAGAACTCTCGACGGACCCAACTATCCGCTCTCATCTGGCGGCTCTATACGACGCCCTCCTTGAGCAGAACTTGCTCCGCATAGTCGAGCCTTACTCGGTCGTGGAGATCGAATATGTAGCACAGATGGTCGGGCAGGCGCGACAAGCCGTCGAGGCCAAGTATGAATCCATCCCGTACAATCATCCCAATTGAGTCTGATGTCTGGCCATGGGTACAGGTTGTCACAGATGATCCTAGATAAAGTGTTCCATGGCGTCCTGGATCAAGGGCGAGGATGTCTTCTGGTCTTCGAGCCGGCTGAAGCCGATGTATGTAAATCTGACTTACTGATGTTAGTGGCTAATACGCTAACGTAGGAGACATACGGAGCCGCAATCGATACTTTGGAGCAGGTCAGCAAGGTGGTTGACTCGCTGTACGCAAAGGTGATGTGACTCTTCCTTTTCATTGCATTCTCTTATTGACAATTGGTTTGCGATCATCTGTTCCCCCCTAATTACGCTGCACATGTAGACGCCCAAAATTGCGTGAGAGCATTTGTGCTTTGAATGATCTTGTGGAATCCTTTATTTGTGGCGGCGTTAATCTGGATCCCGAAAGCAAAAATGCTGCTCCAGACTGAGGACTGTCCAACGTCAGGTAGTCGATCTGCATCCCTCTCATGAGATTTCCGGCAAGACATCGCTGAGCTTGTCTACGATTCGAGTAATTATTCGCAGTAGCGTGCAAAAAAGAATCCTACACTGAACCTCAATGATGAGTACTCATCATCCCAGTGAAAAATCAGACTATTTCTGTCGAGTAGTACCAATTATCACCTATGCGCCGATTAAATTCTATTTTGAGCGAGCTCAGTCGAACTCTCATGCTTTGTATAACTTGATCAATCGATTAATCGTTTGTTCGTTCTACATTCGGTGCGTTTGTTGATTATGATCGTACTTAAGACAAAATTTAAAACTTGTCAACACCACTATGCCATCTGCTGGAAAGACTGTCCCCTGCAACTGCTCGAAATACTGTGGAAATCCTCCAAAGCAGGTCTCTTTGGTGACATTCCATCGGCATAAACAGCTACGCGAGAAGGATGCCCTTACCCCAGGGCTTCTTGCACACATTGCAGCCCATTCGGCCCGATCTGATATCAATGGACCTTCAAAACGTCGACGCTATTTAAGTCCTCCCCATCAAAATCGAAACCAAAAAAAACACTCGGCAGCTCCAGGGGCTT
Organism: Porpolomopsis calyptriformis; assembly: GCA_951640195.1. Lineage (NCBI taxonomy): Eukaryota > Fungi > Basidiomycota > Agaricomycetes > Agaricales > Hygrophoraceae > Porpolomopsis > Porpolomopsis calyptriformis. The sequence continues at coordinate 1,055,636 of OX621171.1, read as the reverse complement.
CTGAGGGTGGTGGTGAAGATATGGGTATAGATTTCCATGACGTGTTGGTATGGGAACTTCCATTTATTCAAAATTGAACATGATTTATCTGCAAATAAAGATGTCTTCCGACTCTGTCACACATACTAGAAACAGTCCCCACTCACTTGAATCAACACAAGAGACTGTATCTACCCAACCAAGTGGATCCGATCGATGTGCGAGTGGTAATCAAGACAACAGCTTATCTGGTGAACGGGATCCAGGAAGCCTCGAGGATTTGGATGACCACAGTGCTACGGGTTCTCATAGGGCTGAAGACGATGCTAGAAATGATGATACCCCCTCAAGTATAGATCAAGTCCCTGATGAAGTTGATAACATCCGGGTTGAAGAAATTCGGATCGCGAACCAGTTCATTGAACTACTCAAGAATGCATCTCTTGGAGATGCACACGACCAATTCCCTGCTGAGTATCGGGATACCCTTTCCAATCCACCCCAGCACCCACTCAACATCAGCGATCCTGACTTGCGCCTTTCACTTGACATCTATCTTGCGACTGGAAATGCCTCCCAAGATTCATACAGTTTGATTTGCCGAAGCATCGAACGCCGCTTTCCTGAGCTAGCTGGCAAGCTCCTTTCTTTTTACCAGATCCAGCGCTATATCACCGAACTCACTGGGATCGTCCCGATTATCCATCATATGTGCGTCAATAGCTGTATCGCCTTTACAGGCCCTTGGTCTGAACTTGAGCGATGCCCTAAATGTAATGAGCAATGCTATGATCCTCGCAAGCGAAAAGGGGGAAAGCGCGTTGCTAGGCAAGAGTTCTATACCATCCCAGTTGGCCCACAACTACAGGCACTCTGGCAGACTCAAGATGGTGCAAGTAATATCCGCTATCGTGAGCAGCGTACAAAGGACCTCTTGGCTCAACTGAATCTCACTGGGGCCCTCTCTGACTATGACGACATTCTTTGTGGGGCAGACTACCTCTCAGCAGTTCGCGATGGTAATATCAAAGATAACGATATGGTCTTGATGTTCTCAATTGATGGCGCACAGCTCTACGAAAAAAAGGCTTCCGATTGCTGGATCTACATCTGGGTTATTGTCGACCACTCTCCAGATATCCGATACAAGAAAAAACAAGTACTTTATGGTGGTTTTATCCCTGGACCCAAGAAGCCAAAGAATCTTGATTCATTCCTCTTTCCAGGGTTTCACCATGTCTCCGTGCTTCAAAGACAAGGCCTTCTAGTTTGGGATGCAATACTCGAAACGACTTGTACAAAGTCGATCTTTTTCCTTCTCACTTGTTGCGATACCCCTGCCATGGCTCTTGTCAGTGGCCTGGTTGGTCACCAGGGCAAGAATGGATGTCGGCTATACTGTCAACTGAAAGGCCGTCATAAAGAGGGTGCCTCTCAGTACTACCCAGTTCGGCTAAAGCCTCTAAACTATACTGTCGATGGATGTGATCATGGGGATGTCCCCTTTTCTGCGCTAGTCTCAGATACATCCCAACGCTCAAAACTATACCAAAAAAATCTTTCGTATCTGTCAGCATCACAGAACAAGACCCAGTATGAACAGCGCCGTCTTGAAACTGGGATCTGTAAGCCAAGTATCATTAGTGGTCTTCCTCGATCCCTTGGGATCCCTGGGTCTCTTGGTCTTGACATCATGCACTTGCCAGCACTTAACCTTCCTGATCTCCTTGTGAAACTCTGGCGTGGAACTTTGGAATGTGATACTGGCGACAGCAAGACTTCCTGGTCTTGGGCTGTTCTCAAAGGTGCTGTCTGGATAGATCATGGCCAGGTGGTTGCTAATGCGATACCCTATTTGCCTGGATCATTTGATCGCCCACCACGCAATCCAGCTGAGAAAATCAACAGCGGCTACAAGGCTTGGGAGTATATGCAGTACATCTATGGCCTTGGGCCAGCAGTGTTCTACCAAACGCTTCCCCACCAATACTGGCGACACTTTTGTAAACTTGTTTACGGCATTCGGATTATCTACCAGAAGAGCGTTTCATCAAAGCAACTCCGTTCTGCTCATCAGGCCTTGCTAGAGTTCTCGAATGAGTTTGAATTACTTTATTTTCAGCGCAAAGATTCAAGGATCCATATGGTACGCCCATCCATCCACGTTATCTGCCATCTTGTAACCGAAATCATCTGCATTGGTCCTAGGATCTGTTCTTCCCAATGGACAATGGAATGGATGATTGGCTTGCTTGGCAGCGAAGTCAAGCAGCATTCCAATCCTTACGCAAATCTCTCACGGCGTGGCCTTCGAAGGGCTCAAGAAAGTGCCCTTATCGCGATGATCCCTGATCTAGAACCAGCTCCGAAACTCATTCCAAGAGGTGCTATCGACATTGGTGATGGTTATGTCTTGCTACATGCCATGGATAATGCTGCACGACCTGCAACACCAGTTGAAACGTTAGCTATCCAGAGTTATTTGCAAGACCATGGTCACTTCACTGAGGCCATTGAAAATGTTATCCGATGGGCACGTCTCCGTCTTCCCAATGGTCAAATTGCGCAGTCTGCATGGAAGGAAAACCTGAAGCCCTTGGAGCAGCTTTGGATATCAAGAAATGTCAAGGTAAGTGCATCGTTCCTCAGATTCAATATATTCTTAAGTATGTCGTGTAGCTTTTTTTGAATGGTACCACTCAATTTGGGGAGGTCCACTACTATCTTCGTCTCACTGTAAACGAAATGCCACACCATGTCGCTGTTATCAATCTGTTCAGCCCTCCAGATGCGTCTCTTGTGAAGGAATCACATCAGACACTCTTGTCATGTGTGTCTTGTGGTGATGAAGGCGTCACCATTGTTGACGTTAGGAAACTCGTATCTGTTGTTGCGATGGTCCCACACACACTTCAGCTACAAAATGGGATGAAGGTTACAAGATTCTTCATCTATGAGAAGCTGGGCATAGAGGTTGCTAAGATGGGTGGATTTGAAGAAGAAGATACCGAATCATAATTATTTGGATAGAATAACCTGTGTGCGTATCAAGAGAGCATGTGAAGATGAATGCAGCGATATGACACTTGCATCTCCCAATGACGTAGACTACGTCCACTATGTCCTTGCATTTCCCCACATCATCGTACTCCTCAATTACGCTACAGTCCCCGTTTTCTCCATGCAATTCCCAGTCGGAGAGCACACAAGAAAGTGTGTGAGAATGGATGGAAATGCGATCAAATTGCCATCGACTACTATCCATCCTGGCGCAATTCTCAACTTAGGAAGAAGGGTGGAAGTGACGCCATCAAGCATGAAGACAATGATGATATTCCTCCCACTGATGGGCCCAGTAACACCGACAAAGAAAACAACCCTACCCCATGCAAACGCAAGCAAGACCCTACCGATACCCAAGTACCGAAGAAGGCTAAACTAGATGACACGACCGCAGTGGACGACACCGATACCCTTGAAGATGTCACAAATCACAACAGGAGATTGTCCACACAGTCGGCATCATCATTGGTGTTAACAAACAACGTTTGCCTCCCTTGATCACCAAAATTGATCTTACGAAATGTTTCTTTTGCAGTTTACTATCTCAGATCCCCTGTAAGTTGTCGTATTCCATCTGTTATGATCTGACATTCTGCTATAGGGCTGGTATCACAGATAAAATCTCTGATGGGAGCAATGTCCAACCTCCCATGGACGAAACTGATCCCACACCCACCTCTGTGGGACCCAGTGCCGACAATTCTAAGGACTTGGGAACGACCCAAGGCAAGATGTCATCTGGGACAAAGAAGGCAGCGACGAAAGGAAAAGGGAGACAATTAGCAGGTGATAAGCAGCTTGAAGCGGGTGACAAACCTACAGCTCGGTGTGTTTTTCTCTCATCCTCTAGAATCATACTTATCATGGGTTATAGAAACTTCGCCATCCGTAACTTCCTTCAAAGCAATCCAGATGCTACACAACATGAATTCAAGTTGTATTGGGATGCAATCACACTGGTAGACAAAAAGGTACGCCTCTATATCGTGTTTTGATGCATGGCTCAGCTCTCCACTATCCTACAGAAGTATCTGAAGTTGGAAAAAGAAGCGGTGTGTAATATTCTCTCATGTATATACAGAATCTACTGATATGTCCGTTTATTTCAGAAAGCAGCCGCAATCTTGGCTGCAAGTGCAACTGCTGCCGCATGATTTGCAATGTGTATACAGTGCGTCATTGATTCATTTACTCAGTATTGTGCACTTATATATCATTTCCCTACCCAGTATAACAATCATGGGACGGTTGGACCTTGGGAGCGAGAGCAGCAGGGGCGTGGGGTACAGGAATGGTCACAGCGGGGGAATGGGGGGATGGGGATGGGGGGAAGCAGGCAGTTTTTATCAGTTTCGGTGTAAATCGCCAGGAAGCGAAATAAAAAGGTTTTAAAATCTATATCCAAGCTGTCTGTGAACTATTCCCAGTGATTTGCACCTTTTGTATCGCAGGGGAACGGTCTGCGTTGATCTAAATCACCCGCCACCTACTCTATTCTCAAATTGTTGATTATCACTGATTACTATCGTCACTCTCGGTTATAATTGTCACAACTCGGTCAGAATCGACCGATTTCTCACTGGGGATGAGTTGCTGCATGGTAGGGTGTCCGATGACCTGAGAATTACAAAAGAAGATGATAGGCAGGTGTTAATAAATACCCTGGCTAGACTCATAGATGTAGGTAAGATTGAGGTTATCCTGTGAGGCATGGAAAAAGAAAACCCAATGGAAGGCCTTGAGGAAGTCACAATATGCCTCATTGTCTACATGTTTCTAATGGCTAGACTGGTGACCTGTCCTTCACATGAGATGAAGCAAGTTCTTCAACAGAAGGACTGGTTGAGCTGAGTTTAAAATGGCTGGTTGAGTGGAAATTATCTTGTTTAGGACTTAGCACTGTTTACACAAACAAAAAAATTCCCGCTACCATAAGGTAGAGGGTTTTGGGGACCTTCTTAAAATGGTTTTTGCAGGCGATCTGTAAATCTTGCACATGTCATGTTTTTTGACTCTGTGCTTGAAACTGGGTGATATGTTTTTTGTTTTTTCTCAGTGAGTGTGCTGTTTGCATTCTGCTATCTCTCTACAATTTTGTGAGTTCTTTTTATTTTTCATTCATTGCATTTGTCACGGTGCTCATTGTTTATTATAAGGCACTCTGAAGGGCAGCTATCCCACACATCATACAATTTTATAAAATTACTCGTTGCCTTTGCTGTTGCCTACACTTGCTCCTTTTCTCGTCCTCTCTCCACTGGCAGCATCACTGCCATGGATCTGAATCCTTCCTCTGTTGCTGTCTCATATGCCGCAAGCCATCATCTGTCTGTTGATATTCTAAGTGATGTATTTTTATCTCACTATTTTTCTAGTGCATGTACTTCTGTCTTCTTGGACAATATAGGATCCCTGAGATCTGCACTTTCCTATCATGCTGTTGAAGCTGTTCATTTGTCCACAGATCAATGTTGTGCTATGTTAATTGAGCATTTGTTAAGTGGAGCATGTGTCGATTATCGCACAGAAAGTCATCCTGATAGATTGACTTGTTGTAATATTGCTACCGAATTCCATTCTACTGCCCAGCTTGCTGGTGCTGCCTTGAATGCTATTTCACTACTGATACAACTGTATTACCTACTCATAGATTGTCTGTCATTGTCTGAGCCCATTGTCTGAGCCCTTGGATTTGATCAGACTAGATCTGGCTCACCTAGATGCCGACAATTTATAGCTTTCCTAAAGCAAAGACTTTCTGTGTGTTTATTATCTGTTCAGGTGCCATGCAATATACTTGATCAAATCTTCCATTTGTTTGACTCTTTACCTAAAGCTTCTCTCCTCACTCAAGCTTCTTTGCATGGGCTTTTGCTCCCTCCTCGTGTCACAGCAGACCAGCTCCATTCTTTGATTATGCAACACATTATCAATGGTTCTTGTGCCCCCTTGCTTTTGCCTAATTCACTAGCAGGGTGTTCAAAGATAGTTAAAGATTACCCCCAACTGAATGATACCCTTCATGCTGATGTATCATCCGTGGAACTCCAAATGCACATTTTGTCTTCTCTTGTAAAAACACTTTCACTTACTTCTTTGAGATGATTACTACAGTTGCTTAATGTTAGTTTTGCTCCAACAGATCATCTCAAAATGCTTCAAAGAGAACTTAGAAGTTACATTAAGTAATTGGACAAGAGTATATGCTCAGAAATCATACGCCACAAAGTGTTAGTCGGTTTGGCAAGATGCACGCAAGATAAGGATTCTCTATGATAGAACTGGCTGCAATTAATATTGAGTATGTTGAAAAATGCGATTCTTAAAAAGTTTTGCCATCTCACCTCGAAAGAATCTCTGTCTTCATTTACTTGTGCTTCATGCGCTGAGTATTGTCTTGCCAGATATTGCAATGAGGTTTCAGTTAATGATGTCAATGTTAGTCTTTTACAAAGTCCTGATCAATGCGATGGCGAACATATGCTTGACAATGAGCATTGGTTAGATCCTGATTGTACTTATCCTCCTTTTTCTTCCAATGATGGCCCCCTCAAGAACATTTTACTCAATCCTGCTAGTATTACAATTAATTCAACTGGTCAGATTTCACTCTTTTTTTGTAAGACATGCCTTTCAGCTTTAAAGAAAAAGCAGATCCCTCCCCCCTCACTGGCTAACTGCACTTTTCTTGGCCTAGTACTAGAGAAGCTTAAAGATCTCACAGTAGTTGAAGAGGCAATGATTGCTTGTTGTTGCGCTAAGTGCTGGGTTGTTCAATTGAAAGAAGAAACTAAGCTTAACTTACCCAATTCACAGTGAGCTATGAAAGGTCACATCATTATTTATCCACAGCATCCGTCTCAAATCACCACAGTTCTTCCTCCTCCATTTGAAGATATTGTTACTCCAATCTGTGTCATTTTTGTTGGCTCATCTCCTCCTACTCAGCAATGGCTACGTGAGAAGGCAAAACCATTATGTGTTTATTGGGAAAAGGTTCACACTGCTCTTGTATGGCTCAAAGAGCATAATTGGTTTTACAAATATATTACAATCAACCATGGTATGTTAAATGAACTCAATGACTATCAAATTCTTCCTTTTCACATTGAGCATGTACTTCCCAGCTCTGCAAGTGATATGCTCACTTCTCATTATGATTCATCAAGTCCGCTCAGGTCGCTTGATCAGCAGCTGGCAAGAAATGCCCCTACTCCATTTCAGAGTGTGGTTATAACCAATATTGATGCTCCCACCCTGCTGAATGAACTGCATGCTGCTGTGGTATGCCATGTAATGAAAAGAGGTGGAGGATATATCAAAATTCCTCATGATCCTAAACCGCTAAATGAGTTTTGCAACCCTACATTGTTTCTTAGGATATATCCAACACTTTTTCCTTATGGTGTCGGAGGTTTCGAAGACTCAATGCATACATCTAAGCTGTCTATGAAAAGACATGTCAAGCACTTGTTCAACTTGGCTGATCATTGTTTTCAGGAACACTATTCTTTCCTCTTTACCACTTTCAATATTCTACAGTGACATCAAGTGCTGCTCTACTCCAGCCTCAAAGTCTCACATTTGAACTTTGGAGCTGTTGCTGATCACTTTGCTTCTGTCTCTCCTAATGCTGTTCATGCAGTTACAGAGCAAGTAGCACACAGCGATTTTGTGACTGCAAACACTGCTGATGAATGTAAGGTGATCAATCTCATGAACCAAGTGAAACTTATCACTTCACATGTTCCAGGTTCTTCAGCTTCAAAGATCACTATGCACAATGAAATACATGGCTTAATGATGGATCAAGGTCTCCCTTCTTTCTATCTTACTATTAATCCTGCCGACATCTTCAACCCCCTCATTAAATTTCTTGCTGGAGCTGATATCGATGTTGATAGGCTGTTACCTGATCAAGTTCCTAATTATTGGGAACAATCTATCTTGGTTGCCTGAAATCCTGCTGTTGCAGTATGCTTGTTTCATATGTACATGCAAGCTTTCATATCCACTGTTTTAGGCTATGATCCAAATGAAACACACTTGGAAGGTGGTATACTTGGGGTGGTTAAAGCCTACTATGGTTGCGTTGAGGCTCAAGGTCGTGGAATGCTTCATTATCATATGCTTGTTTGGGTTGAAGGAGGTCTCAATCCAAATGAAATCAAAGAACACGTGGTAGGCAATAATGATATTGAATTTCGTGATCGCTTACTGGCATTTTTAGATGATACTATCTCAAACAGTATTCCTCCTGATCCTGATCTGAATCTAATAGTACCATCTTCTTCTCACCACCCCTGCTCCATTCATGGTGTTTCTGATGTGCTATCTGGTCAGGACCTTTATAATGCTCATCAAAAGGACTTGCAAAATCTTATCAAGCAATGCCAAGTGCACACACATTCGAAAACTTGCTACAAGTATTGGAAAGGCCCTCCTGAGCCAAAGGAATGTTGCTTTGATCTTGATGTTAGTAACAAGTCGACTGAAAGTTCCTTTGATGTAGAAACAGGTGAAATTTCTTTGCGGTGTCTCAATGGAATGGTAAACAACTTCAATACCACAATATTACAGGCACTGCGGTGTAACATGGATATCAAATTCATTGGCTCTGGTGCATCTGTGAAGGCTATATTGTACTACATCACTGATTATATTACCAAAACTCAGCTGAAGACACATGTCACATTTGCTGTGCTAGATTTAGCTGTCACTAAACTGGGTGAATACGACCCTGCTACTGATAACTACACAGTTCGTGCCAAATGACTCCTTCAAAAATGTGCTCATTCAATGATTTCACACCAAGAAATGTTGGCTTAACAAGTGTGTTCATATCTCTTGGAATTTGGTAACCATTACACAAGCCATTTGTATAGAAATCTGTACTGGACAAGCTTTGAGAAACACATTAACGACAAAGATCCTAGTCCCAAATGTTATGCCTATTCTGAGCTTAGAAATACTTGTAATATTGACAATTCTCCACCTGAAATCCTAGATGACATCCATCAGATGGAATCAGACAACCTTGAGCATTGCCTAAATGACAAGTTGGATGTACAAGAAAATGATGAGAATGTCAGGTGTGTTGGGAATGATACTGTGGTTGAAGATGTAACTATCACTGTTAATCTGGTTGGTAAGGTTGTACTGAAAGCAAGCCAAGTTGCTGATTACCAGTTATAAGGTAAAAATCTCAAGAACTTATGTGTTTAGGATTGCATCACACATGTAGAAAAATTATCTAAGAGATTAGCTAGAAAAAGTGCACTATATAACAATATACACAATGACAACGCAAACCCTGATAACATTCATGCTACGTCTGAAGACTATATACTTGCTGAACCTGAGCATGTTAGTATAGATGATCTACTTCAACAAAGATCATGGAAGAGACTGACGTCAAATTTTGATGATTCTCACATAGAGGCTACTTGAGCCCATTCAGCCAAGATAGCAGTGAACTACAGTGAAATGAACTTGCTATATAGCAGTGTTTCTCAGTCCACCGATCTTTGGCCGAAAATACATATATAGCTGATGTACACTGAAGCGCCGAAATTTATATATAGTAGTGAAATACATCTCTACTAAAAGGCAGGTATGCCAGTACACTACAGGGTAGCCAAGAGTGATAAGGGAGATACACTAATGGGCCGAAGATAGTACTCACCAAAGACTATGGAGGGGCTGAGAAATGGATGTATATGTATATGGCTCGGCCGAGATATAGATTGCTGATAACTACCGATGGGCCAAAGGTGGTTTCTACTATATATACAGGTTGGCCGAGATATAGATTGCCAATGCCTACTGATGGGCTGAAGGTGGTTTCTACTATATACACAGGTTGGCCGAGATATAGATTGCCAATGCCTACCAATGGGCCAAAGGTGGTTTCTACTATATACACAGGTTGGCCAAGATATAGATTGCCGATAACTACCGATGGGCCGAAGGTGGTTTCTACTATATATACAGGTTGGCCGAGATCGGTATGCTATACTACACCTTCAGAGATGTCCACCGATGCCGAGAATGGCTCAGCTGAGGGGTAGCAGTTGCATTGGTACCCTATAAATATGTGTATAGTAGATATAAATATATATTGCGAATAATTAATTGCTTCAGCTATAAACAACTTTGCTGATAATTGTATACTTTAATCCACCTTCGGAGAGGTCCGCTGATGCCAAGAATGGCTTGGCCGAGGGGTAGCAGTTACCTCAGTACCCTATACATATACATATAGTAGATAGAAATACATATTGTCAATAATTAATTGCTTTGGCTTTAGATAACTTCACTGATAATTGCATGCATTAATCCACCTTTGGAGAGGTCCGCCGATGCCGAGAATGGCTCGGCCGAGGGGTAGCAGTTGCCTCAGTACCCTATACATATGCATATAGTAGATAGAAATATATATTGTGAATAATTGATTGCTTTGGCCTTGGGTAACTTTGCTGATAATTGCATGCATTAATCCACCTTCGGAGAGGTCCACCGACACTGAGAATGGCTCGGCTGAGGGGTAGCAGTTGCCTCGGTACCCTATACATATGCATAGTAGATAGAAATATATATTGTGAATGATTAATTGCTTTGGCCTTGGGCAACTTTGCTGATAATTGCATACATTAATCCACCTTCAGAGAGGTCCGCCGATGCCAAGAATGGCTCGGCCGAGGGGTAGCAGTTGCCTTGGTACCCTATACATATGCATATAGTAGATAGAAATACATATTGTCAATAATTGATTGCTTTGGCTTTAGATAACTTTGCTGATAATGGCATGCATTAATCCACCTTCGGAGAGGTCCACCGATGCCAAGACTGGCTTGGCCGAGGGGTAGTAGTTGCTTCAGTACCCTATACATATGCATATAGTAGATAGAAATACATATTGTGAATAATTAATTGCTTTGGCTTTAGATAACTTTACTGATAATTGCATGCATTAATCCACCTTTAGGGGGGTCCGCCGACACCGAGGATAGCTTCGCCGAGGTTTCACAGCTGCCTTGGTAACCTACACTCCATGGATAATTTATTAATATAACTTCTATAGAGATGTAAGACTATCTATCTTAGAGTAGTGCAACATATTTCCTATTTTATTTCTATCTCAATAGTGAGGTATTCAATGTTTAGTTGTTACTCTCTGCTAAAATGCAACATCAAATTTCGGACTTGATAAATATGCTTGTAAAAAATCCAGAAATATTTGTACCACTTGTATATGTACTTCATATTCTATTAATACTATGTGCCTAATACTGAGTAGTCTACTATGTTTGAATGTAATGAAAAAACTCTATAGATTTATATAGTAACCTATACTGTGACAGTGTAGAGTAACATCGAACATAGGTTAATCTAACACAACATTTTCTACACAGTTTACTTATACTAGCGCACCCTGTCAGGCACATCAAATAAATGTAATATAGAGTATATAAACAAGTGGTACAAATATTTCTAGATTTTTTACAAGCATATTTATCAAGTCTGAAATTTGACGTTGCATTTTAGCAGAGAGTAACAACTAAACATTGAATACCTCACTATTGAGATAGAAATAAAATAGGAAATATGTTGCACTACTCTAAGATAGATAGTCTTACATCTCTATAGAAGTTATATTAATAAATTATCCATGGAGTGTAGGTTACCAAGGCAGCTGTGAAACCTCAGTGAAGCCATCCTCGGTGTCGGCGGACCCCCCTGAAGGTGGATTAATGCATGCAATTATTAGTAAAGTTATCTAAAGCCAAAGCAATTAATTATTCACAATATGTATTTCTATCTACTATATGCATATGTATAGGGTACTGAAGCAACTGCTACCCCTCGGCCGAGCCATTCTTGGCATCAGCGGACCTCTCCGAAGGTGGATTAATGCATGCCATTATCAGCAAAGTTATCTAAAGCCAAAGCAATCAATTATTGACAATATGTATTTCTATCTACTATATGCATATGTATAGGGTACTGAGGCAACTGCTACCCCTCAGCTGAGCTATTCTTGGCATCGGCAGACCTCTCTGAAGGTGGATTAATGCATGCAATTATCAGCAAAGTTGCCCAAGGCCAAAGCAATTAATCATTCACAATATGTATTTCTATCTACTATGCATATGTATAGGGTACCGAGGCAACTGCTACCCCTCGGCCGAGCCATTCTCGGCATCGGTGGACCTCTCTGAAGGTGGATTAATGCATGCAATTATCAGCAAAGTTACCCAAGGCCAAAGCAATCAATTATTCACAATATATATTTCTATCTACTATATGCATATGTATAGGGTACTGAGGCAACTGCTACCCCTCGGCCGAGCCATTCTCGGCATCGGCGGACCTCTCCAAAGGTGGATTAATGCATGCAATTATCAGTGAAGTTATCTAAAGCCAAAGCAATTAATTATTGACAATATGTATTTCTATCTACTATATGCATATGTATAGGGTACTGAGGTAACTGCTACCCCTCGGCTGAGCTATTCTTGGCATCGGCGGACCTCTCCGAAGGTGGATTAAAGTATACAATTATCAGCAAAGTTGTTTATAGCTGAAGCAATTAATTATTCGCAATATATATTTATATCTACTATACACATATTTATGGGGTACCGATGCAACTGCTACCCCTCAGCTGAGCCATTCTCGGCATCGGTAGACATCTCTGAAGGTGTAGTATAGCATACTGATCTCGGCCAACCTGTATATATAGTAGAAACCACCTTCGGCCCATCGGTAGTTATCGGCAATCTATATCTCGGCCAACCTGTGTATATAGTAGAAACCACCTTCAGCCCATTGGTAGGCATTGGCAATCTATATCTCGCCAACCTGTGTATATAGTAGAAACCACCTTCAGCCCATTGGTAGGCATTGGCAATCTATATCTTGGCCAACCTGTATATATAGTAGAAACCACCTTCAGCCCATCGGTAGTTATTGGCAATCTATATCTTGGCTAACCTGTATATATAGTAGAAACCACCTTCGGCCCATCGGTAGTTATTGGCAATCTATATCTCGGCCGAGCCATATACATATACATCCATTTCTCGGCCCCTCCATAGTCTTTGGTGAGTACTATCTTCAGCCCATTAGTGTATCTCCCTTATCACTCTTGGCTACCCTGTAGTGTACTAGCATACCTGCCTTTTAGTGGAGATGTATTTCACTACTATATATAAATTTTGGTGCTTCAGTGTACATCAGCTATATATGTATTTTCGGCCGAAGATCAGTGGACTGAGAAACACCACTATATAGCAAGTTCATTTCACTGTAGTTCACCACTATCTTTGACTGAACCATGTGGCTACTTCACATTTTCTTTGTGTACATTCTCCAAATGATAAACGCATACCTGTCCCAATTGGCCCTGCAATCCTGAGGCGCGATAGAGAAGAAATGCAAGAGAGATACTGTTGTTTTATGTTGATATTGTTTAAACCCTGGTGCCATGCTTCAGATTTGCGCCTTCAGGGTCAAACTTGGCAGAGTAGCTTCAATGGATTTTTGCAAAATTGTTCCCAATGATTTAAAATAATCATGAGTAATATGCAAATTTTGCATGAATGCAAGGACAGTTGAGATGATCATTTCATGCACCACCATAGATGATCATTTCACACACCGCCATAGATGACAACAGCAACATTCGCTCTGGATTTCAACTGAATTGTTGGGGGCTCATCATGTGGAAAGTGATTTTGATAGATATGATGTTGATGAAGGCATGATTCTTGATCATCTTGAATCAATTGATGCCTGTAGTTCACAAAGATCATCAGCAAATGATGATGCCATTCTCCAGTGCCTTCATCACCTTAATTCCAGTGGGATATATAACAGAAACCCAAGTTTATCACTTGTTGAGCAACTTGAACTTGGTGCTGAGGAGATGATTGTTGAACCCACTCCTGTCTTAGAGATGCTTTGGCAGAAAACATATAAAGATCGCTGTAACCTGTGGAAGCATAAGTCATCAGTAACACACCAGAACAATACAGTTAGAGAACATATTGAAAATCATCAGACAAACTCATGTAATGTTATACAAGATAGCTCAGCTTTTCAAGGTCCTTTTCATCCAACACAAGAGGCTCATTTCCCTGCACTTCACCAAGACTTTCCAACTACTGAAGCTAACGGAAATATTGAAGTAATAGAAATTATCAACCAGTTCACATTGAATAGTGAACAAGTGTGAGCCTTCAAAATTATCAGCGAGCACAGTATGAAAATGAAACCGGACCCACTCCGAATGTATATTGGTGGTGCTGGTGGTATGGGTAAATCGAGAGTTATTCACGCACTAACAGACTTTTTTGAGCACAGTGGTCAAAATCAAAGATTTCACTTGGCATCTTACACCAGAGTTGCTGCTACAAATATCCATGGGATGACGTTACATGCTGCCCTGTGTCTCAATCAGCATTCTGGTGGTCAATCTAAAAGTAGGACTCACCAAGATCTCATCGCTATGTGGGAAGGTGTCAATTTCTTATTCATTGATAAAGTCTCCATGATAGGCTGTAATTTTCTCTTGCAAATTAGTGAAGCTCTGATAGAGGCGAAGGGAAATATATCAGCTTTTGGTGGAATTAACATGATATTTTGCAGAGACTTCACACAATTGCCCCCAGTTGGCCAGACTCGCTTGTTTGCTTATCTCAACACCAGAAATAAAGTGCAAGCAGAAACTAAAAGAGGTTAGGATACAATCTTCGGTAAACTTTTGTGGCTATCAGTGAATGTGGTTGTTATATTAGATGAAATAAAATGACAAACGGGTTCTAACAATCAACAGTTTATCAACCTTTTAGTTCGCCTGAGGGAAGGCAAGTGTACACACTCGGATTACGAATTGCTCAACACTCGACTGCTCAGTTGCGCGTGACCTAATTGGACTCATTCCTCATGGAAAAATGTCCCTATAATAGTCAGTGATAATGCTATTAAAGATGCAATTAATGTAAAAGCTGCAGTTGCGTTTGCTATATGCACTGGTCAACAACTGCATTGGTATTTCTCTACAGATAAAAGTGGGGGAAGACTTCTGAATGATGATGGGTTGAAGTGTCACCTTGAGAAGCTTCATTCTGGACAGACAAGCTAGAGATTAGGCAAGATCCCTTTGGTTCCAGGAATGCTAGTGATGTTCACACAGAATTTTGATGTTGAAGGAGGCATCATAAATGGAAGCTCGGGTATATTGAAACGTATTAGATACAGAATAGATGCTGTGGGTTATCGGCATGCAATCTCTTGTGTAATTCAGCTCACTGATGCGACTGGTCCCAAATTACCTGAACTCCCAGCCAACCACTTTGTTGCTCTTGAAGATACTGTTGACATGATATTTACTCATCCCCACTTGAAGAAAAAGTGTCTGATCAAACATACCCAAATTCCTATATTGCCTACTTTTGCCATGACAGCTTACAAAGCTCAAGGAAAAATGTTACCAAATGTCCTAGTAGACTTGGGATGCTGTTGAGGGACTGAAGCTCCATATGTCATGATATGTCATGTTACTTCTCTTCATGGATTGCTAATCTTGTGACTGTTTTCTATAAACAAAATATCCTGTTGTCAATCAGAAGACTCGAGACGTGAATTGCAATGATTAGAACTGCTTTGACTTGAGACTATCATGTGGATAGGCTCTCAAGAGGAAAAGGCATTGGCCCAGTTAACACTATCCACAGCAAAGCTTGGAGAAGAGCTACTGGCTAGAGGACAAGCAAGTAATGACACAGCCAATGAAAATCCCATTGCACATCTTGACCAACTCTAGAACAACAATATCTGATCAACGAACCATCTTGCAGCCCTTGCATCACAAGCAAATCGCACTGCTTTGCTTGTCAATTCTCCTTGTCCTATCACAATGCAACTCCTAGCATGTTCCACCTGTCCCTGGTCCGATTCTCAACTTACGGTGACTGTTGGTCCTAGAAAAAGGCCAAGACTAACTTAGAACTGATAGCCTTTCAATTTCACAAGCAAATGCACATGGTGTACTCACATTTTATAACAAGGTTTGGGTTGCAAGTTGTTGTTTTCTTTTTAAAAAAAGACTCAATGGTTTGCCCTAGCTACATACCATCATTACTGTTCCTAAATCACTGCCTTTTGCTGTGAAACATTTTCAACCCTGCTTCTGGGCCCGCATGAAATGTTCCATGTTATAAATTCCCCCCTTGATGTCCATGCCTGTTAGCCTATTTCTCATCAATTGGTACATGATACGCATCATTGCTGTCTCTTTGCTGAAATTATTTTAGACCTATTCCTTGTTTGAATCATACCCATGACTATACAATATCTCTGTGCCAAGGTGATGTTTTTTTCTATCACTCTTTCAAAAATGCACACTAACATTGTCTAGATACATCCCTCCTTCATTTTTTGCTTTACATTCCACATGGTATTGGTTCTTTGTCTATACTATATGTTACATGGATGTAGCTTCATTCATTTGCTTGTTGTTTGGTCTTCTCTGAACCCTCTACCTCTAGACTGGAATCCTATCCCCAATTAAACCTCTTTCTCTGCTCACCCCAATGAAAGGGAGTGAACTCAAAATCTTTTCATCATTGTAATAAATATTGCTCTCAATTGCTCCATTGGAAAATAATGTAAATGCACTAATTTGTTGAATATTATTATGCTTGCTTGAACTATATAAGATACAACAAACTGTCTTCAAATCATAATATGCTATGAATCCCCCTGCCTCTCCCTCTAGTGATACTGCCTCTTCTAACAGTGAATATGCTATTGATCCCCTCTTCCAGTCCCTTCTCATTTTATCTAACCATCTGAACTCTCCTCTGTCCACTGGCTGGTTCAACAAAGTGCCGACTGACAACCAGCCTCGTTGTCTTTCATCTATGCCCAATAGGGCTAACTATTTTGTCAACACAGATGGCCAACCTTTGACCCTTGTCTTCCCTGCCGAACTTGATCTCCAGGGAAGGTACAATTGATCGAATTCATATTTCAATTTATCTGAATCTGTGAGCCCTCTCAAAGTTTACTGCATACTTTCCCTTCACTCACTTTTATCCAGTTTGGTCTTTCTGACCTAAAAAAAGCATGTGCCTGTTTTGAATTGCGCCTCTTGGACAACCTTGGATGTCCAGATGAAGCCGTTCAAGCTTCATGTGCAGCGTACGACATGATACTTGTACTTTTCAATGAAGTCGAAGACAAGAGAAATGGTAGTAAGCTTAGCCCTTCACTATTCTTGAGCTTTTCTGATTGTGTTATTGAAAAATAAAGCCTTGCCTTTGAATATGCGTCTGGCTGTTACCCCGTTTTGGAGGATGTACAATCAAGACTCTGGTGTCATGGTCGTAATTTTCTTTTCTTTCCTTTATCTTATTACATGCAAACCTGTATCTTATCTTGGGAATCCCCACATTCTTTCGTTGGGATTCCCCATTACCTTTCTCCAGGATTCCCCAGATACCTTTCATTTCCGTTATGTTTCAACTCCTTATGATTCATCATCGATCATGATGACTCATTCTTATCTCTACCTCATGCTATGTCGCACTGACTCACACAGATAAGTAGTCAGTATATAAGGAGTACCTCTTGTACGTATCAGACCTTAAGTCTGATTCCTCGTTAGCTACTCATAACAAGAACTTGGAACCATACCCTATATCTCTTGGGACAGAACATCCGAAGTAAAATGTGTTCTGAACAACCAGTTTATAACAAGAATCAGACTTCCTTCTGGTTCTCTCCCACTTGCTTATCCAAACACTCTTCATCACTGTGATCATCGACATCACCTCTTTGCCTTACACCTGCTTTCATCCTGGCTTCTACTGACAATTTGGACATTGAAGAACAATACGAAGACCCTCTTTCAAGATCGACCTTTTCAGCTACAATTCGAGATCAAGAACTATCCTTTTCTTCCATTCTTGAAGAAACATTAGCTGCTCCCACCCCCACTCCTGCTCCTGCTCCTCTAGGACTGCGAACTCGATCAAGAACAAGAGGACTCTTCTCTTCATCTTCAGCCCCAACAACAAGACCAGTTCATCAACGAACTGCTACCCCACTAGGATGATACAGTTCCCTTTACTCCTAACTTTCCTCTGCGACACCAACACCAACACCGACAGCTCCAACTACCCCACTACCTGCAACATCTACCAACATGTCAGGAATGTCCACCAATGCCCCCACTAACCCCCCTACCATGGATCTCACGACCTTAATGGCTACTGTTCGCCAACTCGAACAAACCATCACTCAACAACAACAGCTGATCACCCAGCTCCAGCAACAACAACAGCAGCCTCAACCTCCTCAACCCCCTCAGCCGCCCCAACAACCTCCCTTACCTCAACAACCTGCTCCCCCCTCCATCAAGATTGCCAAACCCGATGAATACGACAGGTCTGCAGCCAAATGCCTTGACTTCATCCAAGCCTGTCGTCTAGTCCTTGATGACAGCCAGTAGTCCAACAGACAGAGGATTACCTATGTCTTGTCGTTCATGAAGAAAGGAGTTGCCCAATCATGGGCTCGACAGCAGACTCAAAATTTCAATTGCAACCAATGGGTTGGAGCTGACTATGAGGATTTTATGGAGTTGATAGAACAAAGTTTTGGAGACATAGATGCTAAGGCGACAGCACAGGTCAAGATTCAAAAGGTAACTCAAGGACTTTCCACTGTGGACAATTATAATGTACGATTTGGAGCTCTCACGGATGAAACTGGTTTCAACGACGACACACTCAAAGTTTTCTACCGAAACGGCCTCAATCCCGGGATCCTCGAAAAAATCTATGCCCTTGATCCCATCCCCGCCACCCTTAATGCTTGGAAATGAAAAGCTTCCACCTTCGATCAACAATGTCTCGAACTTGCACTTGAGCGTCGTGCTGCTCCCCGGAGTAACTACTACACTCCCAGGGAAACTATGGCTCGAACGGCGACCCGAACTCCCTCCTCTGCTCCTATCAAACAGGAGACAACTTCCTCTTCATCAATATCGCGCATTCCGCGAGGCTACTGCTATCGCTGCAGAGAACCAGGTCATTGGGCAGACAAGTGTCCCAATTCCCCTCTCGCCTCTTCTCCATCAGCGCGCCCATTGAGTAATGCCCCTGCCGGACAACGAGGAGGAAGACCAAACACAGGGCAAGGTCGAGGATGAAGCATACGAGGTGTCGAGACGGAACGGATTGACGAAGTGGTTTCCCCAGCTGCTACGGAGGAAACTATTCGAGTGGTGGATAACTGCGGGATCGATCATTGGCCGAAGGAGAGAAAAGCTCAGCTCATCAAGGAATTGAAAGAACAGGGTTTTTAGGGAGTCCAGATGCTTTGCCTACCATTATGGACATATCTACTCAAGAATGTACCACCACCCCATGCAATCTATTTCAAATTCTTGGTACTCTTGAAGAAGGCAATCTCGGACTCATTTTGGACATTTGGACTGAAGCTACCGACACTGGTCGACATGTTCCGGCCACTGCTCTGGTTGATAGTGGAGCCTCTGGAAATTTCGTGGACGAATCCTTCGCAATTCACCACAACTTTACTCTAACACAATTGGAAACCCCAATCCCTGTATGGAATGCCAATGGATCTGAAAACCGAGGTGGACCCATCGAGAACGATATTGATATTTGGTTAGAGGCTCCTGGAGGACACAATGAACAGATCCGATTGGAAGTGACCGATCTCGGATCTAAGACAGATATTATCCTCGGCTTCCCATGGCTCAAAAAGCACAACCCCAACATTGATTGGAAAGAGGCAACACTGGCTCTGGATAGCAAAGATTTCCCTCTGCCACGATGGATAGTGAACGATGCAGAGTCACCAGGAATGGAATCGGTCATGCTGGCCATGAATCGACGCGTATCGAAGTTGGATGAATCCCGAGCCAGCACGGTGGAAGAAGATATGCGAAAGTTTGTACCGGAGGTATACTGGAAAGACTATTCTAGTGTCTTTGCCAAAGAATCCTTCGACCGCCTTCCACCGCATTCGGAATTCGACCACGCCATAGAACTGGACGAAACCTTCAAACCAGTCAAAGGCACGAAATACGCAATGTCCCCTCTTGAGATGGATCACTTACACAAGTTCATTGATGAAAACTTATCTACTGGACGAATACGAACTTCCAAGTTGAAACAAGTCTCTCCATTCTTCTTTGGAAAGAAAGCCGAAGAAGTAAATGCTAAAGGTAAGAACGCTGGCTTATGCCCTATCGAAGATTACCGCTACCTTAACGAACACACGATCCCTGACCACTATCCCCTCCCTCTACTTCACCAAATCCTCCAACGACCAAAGCTTTTGACAGCATCTCTGTTTATGGTCATGGATATCCGATGGGGATTCAATAACGTCAGGATCAAGGAAGGTGATGAATGGAAAGCCGCTTTTATCACTGAAGCAGGCGCCTTCGAACCCACCGTTATGTTCTTTGGTTTGCGTAACTCTCCAGCCACCTTTCAACAGATGATCGACACAAGATTCAAAGAAGTCCTAGACTCTGGAAATGTTTTCATTTATATTGATGACGTGCTTGTTTGTGGAGACAATTTACAAGAATTGCGATACTGGACCTTCAAAACCCTGGACGTCATGAAGAAACACGGACTCTCATGTAAACCCGTCAAATGCCAGTTCGAGAAGGAAGAAGTCATTTATCTTGGAGTCGTCCTATCCAAAGGATGAATCACCACTAATCCAAAGAAGGTCGACGCTATCATGTCTTGGCCTGTTCCAGAAACGGTGAAACAACTCCAATCCTTCTTAGGCAGTGCAAACTTTTGGCGAAGGTATATTAAAGATTTTTCCAAAGTCGCTACCCCTCTCTATGAACTCTTGCACAATGAAACTGTGTGGGAATGGACTCCTCGGAGACAAGAAGCCTTTGACAACATCAAGTCCCTCTTAACAAATGCGCCCGTTCTTCATATTCCTGATCGCAATCTCCCTTATTGCCTGGAAACTGATGCCTCTATCATTGGGATCGCAGGAATACTCTCTCAGCTTCACGATGGACACTGGAAACCTATTGGCTACCATTCAAGATCTACTTCCCCTGCCGAAAAGAACTACCCCACTCATGATCTAGAGCTCCTGGCGATCATTGACTCTTTCAAACAATGGCGCCACCTCCTTGAAGGAGTGAGACATGATATTCTAATCAGGACAGACAGTTTGGCTTTACAATATTTCTCCAAGAATCTTCGCTTGTCGAATTGCCAAACTCGTTGGTCTGAGTATCTGTCTAGATTTGGGTTCAAAATTGAGTATGTTCCAGGTAGGAAGAACAAGGCCGACGGTCTGTCCAGACGCCCTGATTATTTACCCAACGTCAAAGCCGACGTGGAGAATGAAGTTCTGATAGCGCGCGACCGATGGATTAATTCAATTGTCAAGTTGTCAAATTCAAGTCTTCTTTCTAGATTACGCTTCAAAATCCCACTCCCACAGAAGATCCAGGATAAACTCGAGGATGCCTCACTCGCTTGGACCCAAGCTGATGGGCTTGTACACAATGTTGAAGGTCGAATAGTGGTGCCGGAGGAAGTATCTTTGCGCACAGACATTATACAACTGTCCCACACCTACCCCCACGCTGGCCACCTGTAACAGATATGTTACATACAGCCACCGTGCTGTGTTTGTATGTATTTGTACCGGATACCTTAAGTACCGGTTATGCTTAGGTAAACAATAAGTTTACATCCCACTCCCGCTTATACTAGATTGCCCCAATACATTGGTTCTGTGCATATCCTGGTATTGAGAAAAGTGTGATAACTTATCCCCACTCCTTACACTTTTTTGCACATCCACAAGAAATTGTGGAATATCTGTGTAAATCAACTTTGACTGAAAAAGCTTCCCTGTCGACAACACGGCCTCCATCAATGACGAAGACCCACACGAAGACTCGAATCACGCGGGCCTCAACGGCATGCAACTCACAAGGCAAACCGCCTGACAATGACGACCTGGGAATGGCGCAGACGAGCGCCGTTGCTGATTCTGGCGTGCCACGTCACGACCTCAGTGACACTCAAAGACGGCCAGCATCGGCTGTAAATTCACCCCAGAGTGAACGAAGACATCATGCCAACTTAGATGATGGCAGTTCCCAACTTACGGAAAGAGAGGAGTCGTCGCCGATGACAAGTCGGCGTGTAAGTATGACAATCGACCCCACGCTCGATACGTTAATACACACCCTCAATGAGGGTCAAACGAGGACAGGAGTCCCTTCCTCGTCACAAAACCTGAATGAACAAGAATACGTTCATCAAATGTTAAATCTATTACAGCGCGATGAAATAGATGATCAATATGAGCGATGAGACCTGTCGCCCACACCCAGTCAGATGTCGACTGTGACACATACTAAGAGATGAAAAGAAAAGCGCCCGCAGAACCGCGAGGCACTGAGTGAGATGCTCTCCGACATAGTTGATAGGGTCAATGCACTCGTTCAGACGAGAACGGGTGGAATTAGTCGTGATGAATTCATGAGGCTAGCCAACGACCTTAACAAGGTTATGGTGCATAAGAATAGCGACAACACCCATCGAAATAAGATGGATACAACCATTCGTCCAGATAGGGACGAGGAAGATGAACTTCTGCAACAAGCGGAAGCTGAGCTTCGCCGTCCTTGACAAGAAGATGAGGCGAGTTCCGTCTATCAGAGACGGCGAGCCGCGGCTGATCGAGTCGATAAACATCGACATGGAAGTAAGAAAAGGAATGACCAGAACAGATCGTTCGAACAAGAAAACGAAGTGGCCTTGAGACCGGTAACTTTCACACTCAAGGATAGAGTGGCCATCCAAAGGTTGAGAAATGGCGACATCCATGAAACCGGAAGATCCAGCCTGGACGATCAAGGCATCGCCTTCGACGCTTCTGGAGAAACCATAGATTTATGGGCAGAAGGACAAAATGAGCAGTCCAAATGAGACCGCAGGCTGCCATCAGATAGAAGGCGGTATCACTAGTCAGATGACGGTGATTCAGATGACCCAGATCAAGGATCGTCTTCTGATGATGAGTCCGATCGTAGTGAAACGACGGACACTGGAAGTGACCAGTCGAGGAATTGACCATCCGACGCTACCGGACATAGTAGTAGGAGAACGTCTAAACAGACGTCAAAAACAACAATATGACACAGAAGTCATAGCCATAAACCTCATAGATATGAGGGGAAAGATCGACGCTCTGATTACCTCAGAGATATTCATTGTAAATATCATAAATTAATTAATGAACAAGTGGGCAAACCACTGAAAGGAAACCTATCTGGTCTCCGAACCTCATCTCCTAAACTGCCTACTCCAAAAGAGTATAGCGGTGAGGAGGACATCGAGAAATTCGATGGGTGGCTTCAATCATTCTTGAGATGGTTGAAATTGTCCAACTACGCTGGACCCAATGCTGAGCCAGAGCGTATCGCTTTAACAGCTATTTATCTTGCGGACAAAGCAAGACAATGGTTCAACGACAATGTCGACAGCGTGTCTAGGCAGAAACGCCGATGGACATTTAAAGAGGTCATCACTGGATTGTACGACCGGTTCATTCATGAGGCATCCATACAGGATGCTACGACGAAATTCTATTCGAGAAAGTACACCACAGAAGGTGGTGTCTCAGGATTCTTCTACGACCTTGAGAGGTACGCAGGTCATATGATACACAAGCCTGACTCGTATACATTTAAAACCCAATTGCTATTGGGTCTACCTGCAAGGATAACCGACGCAGTTGTCCAGAAAGGCGTTACCGCCGAAACCTCGTCACTTGAGACGATCCTCAAAGTTGCTCGACGTGTCGAAGAGAGCATTCGAATAAAGCATCGCTACGATGAGCGATGCAAGGCGACATCTGGAATAACCAGTCAGCCGAAAGCAACCGCGAATATGCAGCCGCCAACAAATCAGATGACGAATAAAGAGACACCGTCGTACTTGAAGCCAGTGTACAATAAGTACACTAACAAAAGAGGTCCATACCGACTGTATAGACCGACTGACAACCGTCAGCCTTACAGACTACCGCCAAATAGACCTAGCAGTTCTGGAAGTAAACCGACGCCACAGGCGCTGGCACATAATAGGAACCAGACGGGATCGTCTGGTGTGAAATGCTACGCATGTGGCAAATTTGGCCATTATGTGACCGATCTGAAATGTCCCAATTTTGGGAAACCTCGAATGGCAGCAATCCAAGAAGGGGAGGATGCATTCAAAACGGTAGCAGAAGATGCTATCGACGAGAACGACCAAGAGGCAGATGAGCCTCACCACAACTACAGAATCGTAGTTGAGGAAGAAGAGGACGATCCTTTACAAGGATCGCAGTATACATCACAAGGTGAAGAGTATCACCTCCAAGAATATGATGAGTATGAGGAGTACTCACAAGAGGAAGACGACAATAACATCGTCAATGAACAGATACGTTCAATCCGAGAAATGAGTAACCATACTTGTGAATTGATAGCATCTATAAATGACGAACAAGTGTTCAAAGAGGACACTCAACCCAAACCATGGATTCGTAAGTCCAGCAGACAGCAGGACTGCCCAGTGAAACTGAGCACGAAAGTAAGGCCTTTAGTGGCTCGCATGGAATTAAATGGCCTCGTAGCCGTTGTAATGTTTGATACAGGCAGCACTTCTGATGCCATTAGCCCAGAATTTGCGAGAGTCGCAAATTTGAAGATATATCAGTTGAAGGACCCTGTTCCGATCCAACTAGGATGCTGCGGTAGCAGATCGCGGATTAACTACGGTACTTACTGTCCCGTGCGATACAAAAGTATCGCTAAGAAATACTATTTCGATATTGTAAATATCGACAGATTCAATGCTATAATTGGCATCGGATTCATGCGTGAATTTGAAATTACGCTAGAGCCTAGCGCGAACCAAATAATGGTCCGCAGGGTAGCTGCTCCCGCTCTAACTGAAGGGGAGGGAAATGATGAAATCGTGTGCAGACAATCGCTGTGGCGAACTGAACAAAGGTCTGCTGAATGACTAGCAGACGCAGAACCGAAAGGTTCTGCAGGGAAGACATCCAGACAGGATGTCATAGAAACAGACAAACCAAAAGAGTTTGTCGAGGAGTTTTCAAGAAAAAGGTGTTCAGACGCGAACACAAAGAAAATAAAAGAGAGTACCCCTACTGGGTCTAATGAAAAGATGCTACTGAGTGTAGCTCAAATTGTTCAACCAAACGAAAGGACCGAAACGTCCCTAACAAACGAGGACAGACCTCACCTTTGAGCCAAATGGATCGAAGCATGCCAAGATATCATGCACGGAGTACCCGAGGAATTACCTCCGGTACGTGGTGTCAATCACCACATACCTCTTATCGACGAAGATAAGAAGTACAATTATTACCTTCTGAGATGTCTGGACTCGCTAAAGCCTCAGCTTATGGCGAAGATCGCGCAGTACACACGCGCTGGATGGTGGGAATCAGTGCAAACTGATCAAGCAGCTCTGATGCTGTGCATTCCAAAGAAGAATGGCACTCTACGGACGCCAATTGATTGTCGTAAACGCAACGACAATACTTTGAAGGATGTTACACCCTTTCCTGACCAAGACCAGATCAGATATGATGTGGCCGGCGGAACAATAAGGTCAAAAATCAACCTATCAGATGCTTATGAGCAGGTATGGACAGTACCTGAAGACGTGCATAAAAGCGCATTTGCAACAATATATGGCACATACGTGAGCCATACAATGCAGATAGGAGACTGCAACGCACCCGCTATGTTTCAGCGGGTAATGACAATGATCTTTCGAGACTTTATCGGCATATTCATGCATGCCTATCTCGACGATCTATTCGTCTATAGTGCTTCCGTCTCGGAGCACGAAAAACACTTGGGTCTCATGTTTGGTAAACTACGAGAATACAAGTTCTACCTCCAAGAGGAGAAGTGCGAACTGTACACCAATGTGATCGACTGTCTAGGTCATAAGATAGACGACAAAGGGCTACACGCAGACACCGACAAAATGGCGAGAATACGCGATTGGCAACAGCTGCGCAATTACAACGATGTCCAGAAATTTATAGGACTCATGCAATATCTGGCGCATTTCATGCCAGATATCTCAAGTTATACAGGGCCGTTAGCAGCCATGACAGCAAACGGGCAACCGTTCGCGTGGAGACCAATCCACGATAAAGCAGATATGCTGCTCGACACCTATACTAGTGCTGATACGTCACAAGAAAGATGAACCCATATGGGTCATCTGCGACGCCTCAATACATGGTGTCAGCGCAATGTACGGACAAGGTCCTACCTGGCAAACCTGCAGACCAGCAGGATTTATGTTGCGAAAGTTCACGGATGCTCAATGGAATTACCGAACGTTCGAGCATGAAACAATCGCGATACTCGAAGCCCTCCTTAAATGGGAGGACAAATTGATAGGATATCAGGTTCACGTTGTGACCGACCATCAAGCTCTTGAGTTCTTCAAGACGCAAAGACGCCTGTCTAGCCGACAAGCCCGTTGGATGGAATACCTGTCAAGATTTGACTTTGACATAACATACGTCAAAGGGCAACTGAATAAAGTTGCCGATGCATTATCACATTATTATGAAAGTGATACATGGTATGACGCTCATCCTATGAGCGAATACGTAGACGTAGATATACGTCTAGACCCAGAAAAGGATGATCTCCCTTGGGATCATCTAAATGAAATTAATACTGGAGCCATCGAAATGAAGGCTATCCAGGTCATCGAAGACATTCAACGACACTGAAGTAATCGTCTTCTCGAAAGAGAAGAAGATAGAGATGCGCAAGCGGCAGTGCTCACGCTAGTTCCGATTCCAGAAATGGAACCAATGAAAAAATTGAGATTGTCCCCGGACGATCCAACAATATTCCAATCCCGTAAACGGGGAGAGAACTTGCGTGCTCGTATAGAGCGTGATGAATCACTGACAGTAGCGATTCGCAGAGGATACATATCTGACGCATTATTCAGCAAGGTTCTCGAGAACCCTGATCACCATAAGGTGTTCACTGTCCGTGAAGGCCTGATTTGGTCCAAGAATTTGGGGGGAGAGGAAGTACTATGTATCCCATCTGCAAAGATGGGGCAAGAATCAATCTTCGGCCTGATAATTGATCAAGCACACTCAATTGTGGGCCATTTTGGTCCGCAACGTACCACCGACTACGTAAGACGATGGTACTGGTGGCCTAAGATATTTAGCCACGTTAAACAATTCTGCAAGTCGTGTCAGACTTGTCAAACGTCGAAAGACGATATGCAGCACCCGACAGGACTGTTGCATTCATTACCCATACCCACGAAACCATGGCAATCAATAGGAATGGACTTTATTGGTCTGTTTCCTGAAATTGACGGGTACAATTACCTTTGGGTAGTCATTTGTTGAATGACATCAATGATCCACCTAATTCCGGTGAATACTAAAATGAAAGTGTCAGAGCTTTCGTGGATCTACTTAAAAGAAGTAGTAAGGCTTCACGGCCTTCCCGAAAGTATAGTCTCAGACAGAGACTCAAAATTTACCTCCAAATGGTGGAGCGAACTTCACAGGCTCTTAGGAGCTAAACTATTGATGTCTACATCTTTCCATCCTCAGACGGATGGCGTGACTGAATGAGCTAATCGTTCAATAGGTCAAATCCTCCGAGCAACCGTAAGCTCAGATCAACGAGACTGGATCGCAAAGATCCCGATGACCGAATTCGCGATTAACGTGAGTATTAGTGAAGCTACAGGCTTCGCCCCATTTGAGCTGAACGGAGCATATATGCCCGCTATGATTAAGTAGGTAGAAAATACTGCTGAGACACCGCCAGGTGTCCAAGCATTTGCTCAACAAGTGCTGCAGAATCTGGCAGCTGCTCACAACGCGATCATTGCGCATCGCGTATTTCAAAGACACTACGCTAATCAGCGTAGAAGGGAAGAACTGTCGATTAAAGTAAACGACTTCGTGTACCTATCGACTAAGAACCTTAAACTACCGCAAGGTAGAGCAGGGAAACTACTGCCAAGGTTCGTTGGGCCGTACAAAGTAGTACGGGCCTTTCCAAATGAATCCAACTATGAGTTGGAACTCCCCGACGAGCTCGCTAAGTGACAGATTCATCCGTGCTTTCACGTAAATTTGCTGCATCCACACCATCCGAATGATGATGCGTTATTCCCTAACCGAGCGTCAGTAGATGCTTACAACTTCGGTGAACCACTTCAAACCGAATGGTTAGTTGACGAAATAGTCGGCCATAGGTGGGACGACTGAAAACTCGAGTTGGAGGTTCGTTGGAACCTCAGAGACATGACTTGGGAGCCCATCTCATCGTGTAAAGAGCTTAGTGCTCTAGATAAATATCTAACCCTAATGGGTGTAGATACCCCTCTTCAACTGCCGAGATGGCCAGTTAAGAGGCACTGAATGCCGACCGCACTCAGAGCCTTGAGGCGTGCCGACAAGCACACCTCATATGCGCGCTAAACTGAGCGCGACCGATAATTGCCTTAATCGGCAATCAATGGACCAGACATACCTGGTCCAGTGGCAGACTCACCCCAATTGGGGTAATTAGAGGCACCAAAATGATGCCACAAGTCTAAGCGTGACTTGTATAAAAGCATGACAAACAAAAAACAATGGTAGAAAAATTTCTACCCCATATGACAATGTCGAATGAAAATAGCACGCCCACAAGCGTAAGAGCAAGCCCCCACCCCATAGACCCGAGACCACTGGAAACGGTGGGAGACGACGGGGATCAGCTAATGGCTGGTCCCGACGAAGTCATCAGACCCCCGCGCCAGACACGGCGTGGGCCCTCTTCTGAAGGGGAGAGAGAGCACCGCTCTCGACAAAACACAAGTAACTCGTCAGAGTTACCCCTGAAAACATGGGTGTGTAACAGCACCATCAACGTCGCGATACACTCCAGTCACCAGAGGTGTAAAGTCTGCAAAGACTATGTAATGCATGTCGTTGAAGACAGCGTGTACCAAGACGCCTCGTTGAAAGAGGCATTCAATGACTGCTGCAAGGCACATCAAGAGGAACTCGTAGCAGAGATCCGAAACCTAACCATCTCACTCGAGAAGGCTCAAGACGATGGTGATTACTATCGCGCTCGTTATGAACAAACTCAAGATGAGCTTTATAAAGCCAATCAGCTTATAGCCAAGCTGAACAAGTCTAATGACACTAGCGAGGCCGAATCGCTAGGAAAGCGCAAGCGCTCCCATACTGAGGGATCGCATTCACGATCGTCAGAATACACAAGGGCGGCCAGCCCTGTGACCAAGAACCCCTCTGCCCAAGACAAGGGCAAGGAAAAAGAAACAGACAAGGAGGCTCGACGAAGAGCTGATATGGAACATTTCGATCTGTACTTGGACGATGAGTTGGCGGGCTGTGGCCCGATGTTCGGAGACCTCGACAAGGAGGATAACGCGTACATCAAGAGACGCTTCCCTCAAATCATTCGAGAGAATGAGGAACTGAAGGCTCACCTTCAACCCACCTCGTATGTCGAGTTCCCAAACCTCCCAGATCCAGGAGTGAATAATCAATCTGGCCCTAGTGGCGAGATGATCAAATGGCGCAAGAAGCGCTCGACCATTACTGCTTGGCCCAGCATCCCTGCTGGGGCCCACTACTCACCCATTGACCAGACCATCCGGGTTGGCGCAAGCGCTGAAGCAGCGCGACGAAACGAAGTGATGGGACTACCTCCTCTGCGTGGAACTCGATCTGCGGATGACCGCGGATACCCAGTCAACGCGCGCCAATGGCGCGCTCTATTCATTCAAGCCCAAGAATCGGGTAATAACGAGGCTCTCGAACTCGCGTGATCGTTTGTCACGACAGCGCAGGCGACTCCTCGAGAGAGCAGAACGGATGCTCAACGCGTCTCGTTAATCCATTGGAGAGTTCCCGCCTGGGCTTCAGGTGATTCCA
Source organism: Porpolomopsis calyptriformis (assembly GCA_951640195.1). Lineage (NCBI taxonomy): Eukaryota > Fungi > Basidiomycota > Agaricomycetes > Agaricales > Hygrophoraceae > Porpolomopsis > Porpolomopsis calyptriformis. Next base: position 1,025,510 of record OX621171.1, on the reverse strand, counting down.
CTGATGCACCTGTACAGGTGCCAACTTCTTCTGTGCCTGGACGGATTAACCCGTCTCAGCCAACCGCCATGAGTTCCCTGGAAGAGTGGGCTCGTTGGTTCTACATAAACTGCCGTGCCGCGCACCCTGGAGTGCGCTTAGAACGAGATGGCAGCATTTCGCTGTGAAGCCTCCGTGGGATGCTTTTGGTTAGTCAACACAAACCAAAGTCACCTAAGACCCGTGCTCCTGCCGGATCATCAACAGACGCCAACCAGATACGGTTGCAATACATCAGAGCGGCAGCCCTCCTGTTTGGAATGCCCGGCCGCTATCGCTCACTTGTGACGGGATCAAACCTGTCCATTGTGGAACCCACCAGAGAACCAGCCCGGTACTCTGGATTATCCAATGTCACAGAACAATCCCTCGTTCCGTTCTTCGCCAGACAAGGCATTACGTTTGAACAGGTGGACGACGCCTTTGTCTATGCCTTCCAATGGCTCGAGGACACCCTCCAGGGTAATGTCTCAGACTTATCCTCCCTCGAGACGTACAGAGAGTCTGTACGTACTACACTGGCAAGGAATGGCGTTCCTTCGTCACTTCGTGACGGAAATGACACATGGTTCCCGGATGGACATCCTCGCTGACATCCCCAGTCTCGTATCTCATCTAATGATGAGTCTGTCACCCCATCCGCAGGCCTGATCACCCAAGATGCATTTGATGCGTCTAACTCATTCACTCGGCGTGGACAAATCACATACACACTCACTGAGCGTGGACCACCCCATGGCTGGGACTTGTCCCACACGTCGCGACGCCATTCACGGCATGATTCACAAGACAGCGCTGCGCCGCCAGGCAGCGATAGCGAGCAAGTCTCACTTGGCTCGCTGATCCCCAAACCTGAGCCAGCTTCGCTTCAGGAATGTATTGATAGTACGTCAGAGATACCTGACGTCCCGATGGACTACAGACGAATGTAGTCGTCGCTGCAGTTGTTTTACTACAGCATTTATTTTCTATTTCTCTTAGTTCTTTCTATGTAGTTTATAGACTGTTTTATGTGTATTCTGCCTGGCTATCAGGCTTAACTTACCCCGGCAGTTAAGCCGAAGGGGGAGGATGTAACAGATATGTTACATACAGCCACCGTGCTGTGTTTGTACATATTTGTACTGGATACCTTAAGTACCGGTTACGCTTAGGTAAACAATAAGTTTACATCCCACTCCCGCTTATACCAGATTGCCCCAATACATTGGTTCTGTGCATATCCTGGTATTGAGTAAAGTGTGATAACTTATCCCCACTCCTTACACCACCCTGGCATTGAGAAGACAAAGGAACTCATTCTTCGTAACTTTATTTGGGATGGTGCCCCACAAGACATCACCAACTACATTCGATCCTGTCCCGCTTGTCAACAAAACAAAAACTTCCCCTCGAAGCCGTCAGGACTACTCCAACCCATACCCCCCTCTACGGAACCATGGAAAGAGATTACCATCGATCTCATCGTCGAACTCCCCAAGTCACAAGGCTATGATGCTGTAATGGTCGTTGTTGATCGCTTCACTAAACGTGCTCACTTCATTCCGACAACTTCCAATCTCTTGTCAGAAGGTGCTGTGAAACTCTTTTGGAATCACATCTGGAAACATCATGGATGGCCCCAAAAGGTTATATCCAATCATGGAGTGCAATTTGCGTCCAAATTCACAGAAGCTCTCAATAACTCCTTAGGAATCATCTCCGGTCTCTCTACTGCATATCATCCCCAAACAGATGGTCAAACGGAACGTACCAATCAAGAACTCGAAGTCTACTTACGTTTCTATACCAACTTTATGCAAGATGACTGGTCGGAATGGCTCGCTTCTGTGGAATTTGCCTACAACAATCGGCAACACTCTGCCACTTCACAATCACCATTCTATATGGAATATGGACGTCATCCCCACCTTCCCACAGCTATTCTGGATCAAAGCAATGTGCCCGCAGCAAATACCTTTCACAAATGCCTCACACGCACACAGCAAAATGCCGAATGATCCTTATCAAAGACAATGGAGTCAATGAAGAAATATGCTGATCGCAAACGGAAACCCTCACCCTCCTATGAAGAAGGAGATCTGGTCTGGTTAGACACCAAGAATATCAAGATAACATGACCCTCGAAGAAGCTCGACAATCGACGGACCAGACCATTCAAGGTCTTGAAGAAGATATTGGACCTTGCCTATCTGATCGACATCCCCAGAACATGGAGACTGCACCCAGTCTTTCACATTTCACTCCTGAGACCCAATGTCGGAAATGAATTGCTCCACCCTGATGTCATCGACACATCACGGCCTCCCCCTGATCTGATCGAAAACGAAGAAGAATACGAGGTTGAATCTATATTACAACATTCCGGAGCTAAACGATGATGAAAATACTTGGTCAAATGGAAAGGCTATCTGATCAAAGAAGCCACTTGGGAAGATCGATCAAACATTTTACGACACGCCAAGGAAATTGTGAAGATGTATGAAGACTCAATTCAAATGGTGACCTGATTCTATTCATTCATTTGTCATCATCCCGTCTGCCAAGAATTGACCTCTATTTTTAGAACCACTCCTTATAAACTGCCAGACATCTCTACTTTCCTTCACGACTCAATCAATTTGAATGACTCAAATCTTAGGCCGACCAAACTACAGTACCAAAACGCCATAGTAACTTCATCATGCCAGCCACACGATCCACACGATCCCCTTCCCCTCAAGTCGCCATCCGGCATTCTGGATGAATTCCCTCATCCACTATTCACTCCCCTACTCCCGGTCCCTCCACCTCTGCCTCCTCCACCTGACAATTATGTCGACAAGCTCGTGCGCGCGCGGAAGACTTCTTCAAAGAATATCCCACCCAAACCCCTCCCCCCAAAGATCCTGCCGTCACCATCTCCCGCCTCACAGCCCACAGCAACAGCGTCAGCAACTGGAATCGCGAACTCCATCAAGAATGCGAGGTTTTGCAGGCCGAGCTTAAAGCGTCAGAGAAAAGTGCTTTATTTTGGAAGAACCGTTGGGACCAGAGCGAGCTTAAAGTTTGGGAGCTTCAATGAGAGAAGAAACGAACATGGGTAAATTGTTACGACATCACCACTCACGCCATCATTGTCAAGCTCATTGAAGAAAGTCGTTGGGCCGAACGGCTCTCCAGAGAGGACTTCCTTTGAGCCCAATGAGACCTCGCAACAACAGAAACGTTGATTGAATATGGGCAATCAGTCGAATATCCCATCAACGTCGACTTAGAGTACCCGGTCAGCGACGACGATGATGTCGTGACAGTCCAAGCCCCTTCCCCTATTGAAGCAGCCTCAGAAACCAACCCCATCGCTTCTCCCTCAGTGGCTGTCGAGGCCCCCGCCACCAAGGAAATCCAGACCCAAGCCTCAGAGGACGAAACGACTGACACCACTCAAGTTTGAAATTCAGGATGAATTTCCTTTGAAGCCAAGGTGTATGTCACGGTTGTAATTTTCTTTTCTTTCCTTTATCTTATTACATGCAAACCTGTATCTTATCTTGGGAATCCCCACATTCTTTCGTTGGGATTCCCCATTACCTTTCTCCGGGATTCCCCAGATACCTTTCATTTCCATTATGTTTCAACTCCTTATGATTCGTCATCGATCACGATGACTCATTCTTATCTCTACCTCATGCTATGTCGCACTGACTCACACAGATAAGTAGTCAGTATATAAGGAGTACCTCTTGTATGTATCAGACCTTAAGTCTGATTCCTCGTTAGCTACTCATAACAAGGACTTGGAACCATACCCTATATATCTCTTGGGACAGAACATCCGAAGTAAAACGCGTTCCGAACAACCAGTTTATAACATCTGGTGACCATTATACACTTGTCATTCAAACACCTCTGTTGTTTGAAAACATCCCAGACCCCAAAAATGCACCTGTTCTGAGGATTGAACATGGCAATATTAGTAGTAAGTTGTTTGTTTGCTTTGGTGATTAAACATAATCGGCTCATAAATGAATGGCTTTTGTAGAAATCATTACTCTGCCTAGTCCCAGTAAACTTAATTTCTTTTTCATGCAAGAACATTAATTGACTTAGCTCACCAGGTAAAATGATGATGAAGCCACCTTTTGAGTCTTCGTCAATGAAAACTTTGAACTTGAAAGGTAATTCTCTCTGATTTGTCACGCGTTACTCAACTTGATGCAAATTGGTATAGGCATCCGCGACTACAAATTGTCTGATCTTGCAGATCCCAAAGGATGCTATGCTGCTCTGTTGCCTGGGCATGCTAGAGATATTGCAATTGCTGTACCAGATATCCAAGATGGAAACAGAGTTCTCATCCACCTGAAGGACTATATGATGAAGCTTGTCCATGGGAGCAAGGTTGCTGTTGAAGTAATTTTGAAGTTGTGAGTTCAATCAATACTTGACCATTATTGCTTTTTCACTTGTTCACTTTCACAGATGGAGCATCCATGCCCCTGATAAGTCCAAATTGTCTATGCCCACTAGGTGGAGGCCCAGGGATGGCGAAGAGAATAGTTCTCAAACGTACCAAATTATCCTTAATAAACTGCAAGTGTTACCTCTTGTGGATATAAGTAAGGGTGTGTTCCAGTCTGCCATTTTGCCAAAAGGAACAGCAAATAAATGCAAAGGAGAAGATATTTCCCTTGCTCTGAAAAAAGCCCACTCTGATGATGATCTGTTCATCATAATTCCCCCTTCTCCGACAAAGGCCCACCTTGTTGATGACCCATTCATCATGATTGAATGTAAGTTGATACTTTCTAGCATTTATCTTGACTTGTTTGCCAACTCAACACACAACCACCAGAATTTGATTAGTTTCTGGGTCTCGTTGTTGTCTCATCACCTTTTTGGTGCATCTCATATCTCACCATTTCGCTGTCTTTCCTCTCATCATTTTGTCTAATCTATTTGATATCTTACCATCCCACAAAGGTTCTGATTTTGAACCAAAAAAAAAATTAGAAAATTGGCAAAACTCTATACATGTTCATATCTTAGTTGTTTCTTCAAATACTATTTTGTTTTTGACATGTGAATTTTACTTGTACTGGTAGCAGGCATTGCCACATATGTGGCCCTACCAGCTTTATATGTCAATGCTAATGCCAGACGTAGATATTAGGTTAGAGAACAAACTATCTATCAATCAGTACATTATCAGTGATTGGTATGTTGTTAGTGATCAGTATGTTACTTCTTGCAGATGCGTACCTCAAAGCATCACCATGGCTGACCCTGCACCATCTGATGCTCACCAGCATGAGAAAAACCTCTCACTTGATCTGGGAGACTTCTTCCAGCCCATAAACAACCTAGATCTATCATCACTTGATCCCTTTAATAATAATATTGATATGTATGTCCATTTAACACCATCCAATCTGTCTACCTCCAGCCTGGGCTCCCCCTTCCAATCTAAGGGGCGCAGTCATCCTGTCATGGAATTGGCATTCACATTGCCTATTTCACCATCTCTGGGCATCACTTTCATGAGATTGGCATTCACTCCATTAAAATTCCACTCTTTTCTTCAAATTCCTCTGAGGTCTGTCTTTTGGAGGGAGACTATGTTTATTGATAGCAGAAACTATTTTACAGGAGGGAGGGGAGAGTCCATGTCTGACTAACTATCTAGGTTAATCTATTTATGCTATCTCCAAAACCATACTATCCCTCAAGAACTCAATAAAACTAGGAACTACTTGCCTATCTAGAGCTGCCACTTTATTTCCCCAATAAATTGCACCATTCATGTCTCCACTGGAAGCTGCCATTTCAGTAGCCTTTCCCTCAACAAAACTCATAGCTAACTTCTTTGCCTCCTCTGCTAACCAGTCATTAGTAGAACTCTATAACAAACTGGGGGGAATATTATCCTCCTCAATCTTAATGTTAGGATCCACCAATGACACTAACAGGTCTTCAACTAGAGAGCCAAAAGAGTTAGCAAGAACATAGACAACAAAAAGAGAGACACTCACTACTGGATAACAGACTCATTGGCCCTGGAGTCCAGGGCCTGAATGGAGGGCTGGCAGCCCAACCTGAAGGTTCTTCCTTGGGGGGATCAGTCCCCCACTGATTGGATCCCCAGTCTACCCTTTCTCCCAGGGGGAGTTTAGAGGTAGGAGGAGGGGCATCATCCCAAGCTAAGAACAGAATGAACTATTATCAATAACAAGAATCAATAGAACCAAACAAGACTTACTGAGTAGATCCTCCATCAGATGGCAGGCATACTGGATAGGCCAGCAAATGTAGGGGCACTTCTTGACCTTGTGCTTGCCACTGCAAGTGAAACAAGAGAATGATGACCAACAGAGGTCAGTATTGGAGGGGATATGCTGGAGGTAGTAATGAAATGAATCACAGTTGAGAAAGACTGGAGCAGTACAAGGCACCACCCTAGAATGCTTGAAGAAGTGAATATAGCAACCAGAGTGGGAGGAGGAAGTTTGTTAAGGCACAGGGGTCTCCTGGTCGGCTTAGAGTGCTCAATGGAAAGAACCAAGATCTCAGCCAGAGGTTAAGGGGGGGTGTCTTTGTTGAGATCGAAACTGAGGCTACAAACTCTGACTATGCTACTTATCTAGTCTGAGTTTGAATACTACAACTCAACTGTGATCCATGGAATGGCTGACTCAGCTGCTGCGCAACTGCAGATGATGTCATTGCTGACCAATAGCGATATTCCCTCTAATCAATGAACAACAAAGGAAAGTGGTGGGGGGATAAGATAAGATTAAAAAGGTTGCAATAAGATAAAAATGAAAATTGGGATGCATTGTAACATCACTCTCCCTTCAGAATTGCATCCATGTGAGGTTAACATAGACATTGGAGATGTCTTGAACAGTCTTGTAGCAGCCAGTGGGGAGCATAATAAGGCATGACAGGGAGGAAATAACTATATTGTCATTAGATATCCAGAGCTGAAAGAGGGAGCGTGAGCTGATACACACGGATGTCACAACTGTAGTTGCAGGTCTTCTCGTCGATCACAAGGCAGGCCTTGGAGCTTAATAAGTCTAAGAGGATATAGAAAAAGGTTCTGACAGGAATGTCTTCGTAAAGGGTAATGATTCCTTCTGTGTTAAGTCTGACTTCTACAAAGAAGTTCTGTTGTAGGTTAAATCCGTTACGTGCCTCTGCTGAGAGTTTAGGGAATATAGGCATGAACAGTTGGCTTGGTAATTGTGGGTTTATGTTTCTCTTTTCTTGTTCTGATGGAAAAGAAGTCTGATGATTCTTGATTGCGTTCGTGCTACTACAAGTAATCTCACAGGAGGACGAAGTGATGATCCGCTTCGCCCTCAGGGTTTATATAGTATTTCTAAAATAGGAGTCATTATGAGTCAGCCTCCGCAGTCACCTCATTTTCTATTGTTCACAGCCTCTAATTAAGGTTTGCTATTGTTCCTAGTCATACTGCAGTAGGCTGTGTGCTTCTGATGACGCAATTCTATTGGGCATAGCCTTCCGCAGCATGGGGCTGTGTTGTCTCATGACTGGTTTCTATTGTTCTTCTAGTTATGAGATCGCCGTTGTTTCTATCTCTTGTCCGGCGTATCGGGTTTCTCTTCTTTGCCTGAGGAACCTCCTTTTGGTCCTCCCTTTGTGTCTGGGCATATAAAAGGTGTGGGTTATATCCCTATGCTTCAGTTCAATCCTTGTCAATCATCATGACTCCCTCCCACCAAGGCCACTACGTCTGATTCTTCAAGCAGTCTGGAGTGGTGCACCGCACTACTCCTGTCTTTCTCAATTGCGATTTGTTTCATTACTACCTCCAGTGCATCCCCTCCAACACCGACCTCTGTTGGTCTTCTTTCTCCTGCTTTGCTTGCGGTGGCAAGCACAAAGTCAAGAAGTGTCCGTTCATTCGCTGGCTAATTCAGCATGCTTGCGGCTTGATGGAGGATCTGCTTGGTGAGTACTTTGTTTTGTCTTTATTAGTCTGTGTTTGTTGATAATGGGCTTTCCCTTTCTTAGCTTGGGATGATAACGCCCCTCCCCCTACTTCCCAGCTCCCTTTGGAGGAGCAGGTTAATTGGGGGTCCGACAAGTGGGCTGACTCTCTTCCTTCCGTTAGGAAGGAGACAGTTGACTGGGCTGCCAGTCCCCCCTTCTGTCCTTGGACCCCTGGTCCATTAAGTCCTTTATCTAGTAGTAATGCTCTCAACTCTCTCGCCCTCTTCGTAACCGCTGATCCCTTATCTTTTAGTTGAAGATTTGTCCTTGTCGTTGACCAATGTTAATGTCAAGATTGAGGAAGAGGAAGTTCCTCCTAGTTTGTTGTGGAGTCCTACCAACAATTGGTTGGGCAAGGAAGCGAGAAAGATAGTGATGGGTTTTGTTGAAGGGAAGGCTGCTGAGTTGCAGGCCTCTGGTGGTGACACTAACAGGGCAATTGTCACAGACGTAAATTTTCATTCCTTCTCTATGTTAGTCATCATTGCTTAGTCGGATAGGTCTTATCTTTGCTTGGGATTCCCCACAGTTTCATATCTTTTCATATATCCTAGATAGGACACATTTCATTTCCGACGATTATGTTTCATCCCTTCACATGCTCCGAGTCTTCTATCATGCTTATCTCTACTCGTCGCATGTATTCCTCGTGTTAACACTGACTCATCCGCAGTAGCGTAGTCAGTATATAAACCCCTAGTTAGTCGTACTCAGACTTTAAGTCTGATTCCTCGTTAGCAACCCAATAACTAGGACTTGAGATATTATCATCGTCTTGGGACAGAGCTCTCTGAAGTAAAACCATCTCATCAGCAACCAGTTTATAACAGCAATCTACTGGGGCAACAAGTTGGCCACATTAGATGGTCAAGTAGTTTCGAGTTTCATAGAGTTCTTGAGGGATAGTATGGTGCAGGAGATTGCCAAGACAGACTAGTTTAAATAGTTAGTCGGACATGGACCTCCCCTTCTTGTATAAATAGTCTGCTGCCAACAAAGACAGTCACCTTCGAAAGAGAACAGGCATAGAAAAGAAGGGAAAAGAACGGAATTTCAAGAGAGTGAACACCAATTTCATGACAACAGAGCACTTGGCCACAATTGTCTAGTTGCATGACAAGAGTAACAGCACTGACTGGACCTTCTTCATAGATCCAAGCTCAATGTACATAGGAGGGAAGATGAGGGAGAAGAGCAGAAGCATTAAAATTGGAGTCCAAGATATGATCAACTCCAATGGGTGTGAGTGGGATGACAATGTTGATGTTGTCAGATTTTGTCAGCAGCTTGTAGCCTTTGCCATACGAGTCAGTGACTGGATCATAGAGGTGATCATCAATACCAAAGAAATCATCCATTCGGATAATGCAGATTTGGAGTCTTGGAGCTGGTCATTTCAGGTTTAGAGCATGGAACTCATCAACTAGCTCTTGGATATACGCAATTTCAGATGCAGATTGCCAAGTGTTCTCCTCATTGGTGTAGCCTTCCCAGTGTACTAGATAGTGGAGTTGCTTTTGGTGGATCTGAGAATCCAAAATTTTCTCAATGACATATTCGGTTTCATCATCCAATTGGAGAGGAGGAGGGGGAGGGGGAGCTTTTTGGTTCAGAAAGGAAGAATGATAGTAGGGGGACAGATAGGATTCATTAAAGACTGGGTGTAAACCTATCCATTTGTGGGGGAGTTTGAGTTGGTAGGCTGAATGACCAATCTTCTTGACAACCTTGAAGGGTCCAAAGCATTTGTTGTTGAGTTTCTTCATGGCGTGATTGGTCTTGATGTTCATAGCAGCAAGCCAGACTTTGTCTCTTGGGGAATACTTGTGAGCAGAATGGGATCATTTGTCATGACTAATCTTCATTTTCTCATTAGCCTGTCCAAGAGCAGACTCAGTCTCTTAATAGACATGTTTCATTTGTTCGGCGAACTGAGCAGCAGATTCATTCCGGACTTCTCTTTGGGTGTCATTTCCTGACCAGGGATGTTGGCCATAATTGATATAGAAAGGAGTTTGAGCGGTGGCGGTGTGGACAGATTTCTTATATGAGAATTTGGCTAGCGCAAGCCATTCCTTCCAATTATCCTGACAGTGATTGATGAAGACTTGTAGATATTGTTTGAGTGTTTGGTTCATCTGTTTGGATTGGCTATCGGTTTGTGGGTAGTAGGTAGTGGAAACATTCTGGGTGGTGCCTAAGATGCGGAAGAGGTCAGTTATGTATTTCAATATGAATTGTGGATCATGATCGTGAATGATATGTTGAGGGACTCTGTGGTCTCGGATAATGCGATCTCTGATAATTTTGGTGAAGCCTTCAGAGCTGAGTTTGATGTGCATCAGTTCAAACTTGACTGCCTTTGAGAACGTGTCAATGATAGTCAAGATAGTGTTGTATCCTTGACATTCAGGAATGGGTCCTACAAGGTCAACAGTAATCATATCCCATGGGTGAGCCAGGGGGTTGAAAGGATGGAGTGGGGTCTTCGCAGGCAAGTGAGATGCCTTGGTGCATTGACAAGTCTCACAACTGGAGATGTATTGTTTCACATCTCAACAGATGGTAGGCCACCAGTAATCATGACAGAGGACTTCTGTTACGGTCATTTCATTTTGTCGTCCCACCAACTTTCCTTTTTCGTCTTATCTAATCTTGTCTTCGATTCGATCTTATCTTATCTCTCCCTATCTAATCTTTTACCTTATCTTCCCATAGATCAGAGGTGATAATGCCATTGGCTAACAAAGACATGCTCCGCAGTAGCTGCGCGAGGCTATGCAATACTGCGCATTAGTCAGCCATTCCATGGATCGTTGCCATGGCTATCACAATCACGACCTAGACCCCAGGTAGATATAAGTAGCATACAGAACGCTTGTATCTCCCTTAGATTTGTTCTTCAACATTGTCACCCTCAGCTTATGCGCTGAGCTCTTTGTTGTCCCTCATCCAAAGCGACCTGAGATACCGACTGCCGACATAACAACTTCAGTGGTCTTGAAGGGGCTGTAATGTTCTGACAAGGGATTGTTGTGATACCGAGAGATGATTTCACCTCAAAGGGGCTTGTCGACTGAGACATAAATCTGATCATTGAGAGTGAGGATGCTGTTGTCTTGGGTCTTCCAACCATTTTCTTGTTTGCTTTGAGAGAGTGTAATGGAATCTTCTTTGTTCTGGTGATGCGATGTGGAGCCATCTGAGCTCTGGGATCTGCCCCGAGAGATGATGGGAGGCACAATAGAAAGGAGCTATCAAAGAAATTGTGAAAATCGAAGAAATAGAAGAAATCAGAAAATTGGAGCACTCTCTAGAGTGCTAGAGGCGGTAGAAGAGGCTCAAACATGAAGGACTAGACGTGGGACGATGGAATCTATCTTCCTTCTCTATGATACAAACATATCTACAAGTAAATATATCTGTGAAAACAAAGATCCCTTTATATGCTATATAGTAAAGGGATGAGACTTCTGAACGAAGCCACCAGTGAAAGGGTCAATGGGAACGATAGAAATCTACACAATGGACGTCTGGCTATCAGATGCATCCTTTGATATGAGCTGCGATGGTGAATCGAAAGATCGAAGAATTCGAAGAAATTCGAAGAAATTTGGAGAATTCAGGGATAAATCGCTGGATGGGAAGCCAAATCGCGTAGTCGGGGACATCATAGCAGTGTAGTGGACGTCTGGGGGATCACGTAGATATATGGAACATGTCCTCTGGACCTCAGGGGACCAAGGGGTCATATCACCAGTAAGAGTCCTTGATGTGTGAATGAAAGTGGTTGGGTTCGATGTTGAATCGAACCAGTCGGAGGTCTATGATAGGGTGAGAGGAAGCAGAAAAAAGAGAGTTAGGCAAAAGAATCATGTCATCATTATTGTCCACCCCCCTTTCAAAACCTAGTCATCTTAACAGGATGTCAGCCTTCAAGTTAGCCTTACCAGTGACATGATGAAGGGTGAAATGGAAGTCTTGCAACTCTGTGAGCCAGCAAGCTTGACATCTGTTGAGCTTCTGCAGCTTCTTGAAGTATTGGAGGTTAGCGTGGTCAGTCCAAACCTCAAAGACTTGCTTAGCAGACAATAGATATTTACAAAACTCTTGCAGAGTGGTCATAATTGCAAGAAGTTTGCAATTATAAATTTGGTAATTTCATTCCATGGGACTGAACAATTTTGAGAGGAATCTGATGGGCTTCTAGATGTTTTCTTGTTTTTGTGAAAGTATAGTGCCCAGTGTGTATTCGGAGGTGTCAGTCTTGACATGGAGTAAGTCGTAATTGTTAGTGATGGAAAGAATAGGAGCAGAAGTAATCATTGTTTTGAGGATGTCGAAAGCATCCTGGCATTAATCAGTCCATTCAAAAGGAGTGTTTCCAGTTAGGGTATTAAGAGGGTGAGTGATACCAGTGAAGTGGTGAATAAAGTGATGATAGAAGTTGCAGAAACTGAGGAAGGACTGAATGTCACATTTGCAGGTTGGGGTTGGCCAATCGGTGATGCCTTGAACCTTGATCGGATCCATCTTAACTTGGCCTTTAGAGACAATGACTCTAAGATATTTGACCTGTTTTTGATTGAATTCACACTTGTCGGGCTTGAGATAAAGCTTGTGTTCATGAAGTAGAGACATGACTTCATGGATGTGCTAGTGGTGCATCTTGAGATCCTTGTTGAAGATCAGTATATTGTTGATATAAATCAGTACATAACCTTGGTGGATCTGAACATGGAAAATGTTATTCATCATCATCTGAAAGGTTGCAGGCAAGTTTATCAGTCCAAAGAACATGACCAGGGGTTCAAACAGGCCATGGTTAGTCCTGAACATGGCTTTGTGCTCATTGCCTTCCTTGATGCAAACATTGTTGTAGCCCCAACGGATATCCAGCTTGGTGAAATAGTGGGCATTCTGTAGGGCATTGATAAGTTTGGTGATCAAAGGGAGGGGGTAGCAATTCTTGATGGTTATATCATTCAATTTCTGGTAGTCCTGGATCGGGCGTAGTTGACCATCTTTCTTCTTGATGAAGAAGAAGGGGGAGGCAATGGGGGAAATGGAGGGGCAAATTCATCCAGTCCGGAGGTTCTCTTTGAGAAATTCATCAAGTTGTGAGCATTCATCCACACTGAGGGGGTAGATCTTGCAGTTGAGTTTCTCTTCGGTTCCTGGGAGTAGTTCAATTGCATGATCCCAAGGACGAGGGGGTGGTAGCTCGTCGAAGTCTTTCTTGGTGAAAATGTCTTGGAATTCATAAAGATAATCAGGGACAATGTTTTTCCAATCACGAGCCTTCTTCTGGGCCTCAGCAGCCTTGATTGCAAGTTCCTGTGACTTGGTGGTCATCAACTGAATCTGGATAGCAGGAGCAAGATCGACCATGAGGAGGTGATTGTCATCTTCCAGAGTGAGGTTATTAATGTTGAAGGAGTTGACAGAGGGGTGACAGTCTGGGGGGCATCAATTGAAATCGAGGGTACCAGCTTTCCAGTCCACAGAAGGGTTGTGGGTCTTGAGCCAATCATGTCCAAGGAAGATTTGTCCTTTGCCGAGGTTGGTAACACCAAAATTGATTCATTCCATGTGAGTTCCAACTCACAGTTCGAGAGTAACCATTTCTGAGATGGGGCCTTCAGTATTAGGTTGACTATCAGCATTGTGCACTGGAATGGGTTGAGCAAGAGGGGTTGTGTGGAGATTGTGATCTCGAATGTATTTAATATCAATGTAAGAGCCTTCACATCTGCTGTCAATGAGAGCAGTTGCAGTGTGCTCTGTACAATTGTCCAATGTGACAAGATGGGCTTTGAGGATGAGTTAACTTCCTTTGGAACCGCGAACGAAGACATGGGGTTGTTTGAGTTCGTTCAAGGCTCAGATGGTGTTCTCTGGGGAGAGGGCAGTGATTTCGTCAATGGTAGACTGTACTATCTCATGTAAGCATGCTAGGTGAGACCAGTGTTGAAGAATAGAAATTGCTGAATTAGCATTGCCTTTAATAGCATTAACAATGTCTTGAGGAGTTGAAACAGAGTTGACATCAATCAAATTGACAGAAAGAGACAATGATTTGGGAGTGGGAGTTTCAGAGCATTCAACGTGTTCATCTGATAGAGCAAGCTTCAGAGGAGGAGAAATGACGGGGGTATTTGATTCAGGTATACTGAGTATTGTACATGCCATCATGGTAGATAAAGGAAAAATGTCCAATATGAGAGTGTTCTGCCAGAGCAAACAACTTCCAGTCAAATGAAGGGAATGCATCTTTATTGACTGTTGACAAAATCCAATTCATTATCGAGAGTGGGGGCATTATTCACTGGGCTGTGCTCCTCTGCGGAAAGGAGGTTCTTTAGCTCATTGAGTTCTGACACAGTCATGTCATAGAAGAGAGTGTGGATGTTAACCACAGCCTTCTCCTTGGGGCAATCTCATTGGAAGTGTCCGACTTCTCCACAGTTGAAACAATGGTGGACCTGCCGCATCTTGTCAATGTCTATAGGCTTTCCCTGACTGCCATGGATGATCCCAGTGGGGACTTGATAATCTCCAGAGGGTTGGGCTTGGGGATGAGATGGGAGGGTCTGGGGAATAAATCGCAAGGAAGAGGGGACAGCCAGATGACAAGTCTGTTTCTGTTGACAGAACTGCTCATGGAGTTGTCCAATGGCCAAAGCCTTCTTGCAATAGTTGGACCAGGTTGTGGGGAGAGGGGGATTAAGGTACATTTGGTGAATGATGTCGCAATGGATATTCTTCTTGAAGATTCGGATCTTTTCTTTATCCTGGCTGGCAAGGCTAGCAAGTTTTGCCTTCATCTCATACTTGACAAGGTACTCCATGATGAGGGATGATCCTTGCATCATTGTCTCAATTTCCTCACATGCGCACTGCTCTGAGGCAGTATCCTTGAAGCTTCTGTCAAGACCAAGCTTGAAGTTTGCCCAAGAAGGAAAAGGGATTGCATTGCCCTGGGTATTAGTTCGATTGAGGAAATCAACAATGAATTGTTAAGCCCAAATGGCAGCAGTTCCTTCCTTCATGTATGAAAGGGTGATGAGGGCATGCTCTGTAGCATTGGTGACTCCTCAGCTAGCTAGGAATATGATAACTTGATGGTACCAATCCCTGTAGGCCTTGGGGTCACTATTGAAGGTGCTGGGTTCAGTGAGTTTGATCTTGCTAGAGATAGTAGTAGCCATGGGTGGAGCAGGTGGGGGACTGTTTGGAGATGGAGGTGGTGGTGTTAGGGGACTTGGATCGGGATCGGGATTTGTATCAGGGAGGGGAGCAGGTGGCTCTTGAGGAGAAGGGCTTAGTTTTCTTGATGAAAGAGAAGATGGGGCAGAAGGAGGTGGGTCTGAAGGTTCAGGTTCAAATTCCACAGAGGCGATCTGTTGCTTTACCAAGGTGATTTGACCAGTGGAGGAGGGGTTTGTTGAGGTCTAAGACCTAGGAAGGAGAATGAGATTGGAGTCCAGGGTAGAAGTGTGGAAGGTCCAGATATGAGTGAAGAGATGGGAGGTAGAAGAGGAGGAAGGAGTTGCGACAAGAAGGGCAAGTGGATCTCAAGTTGATCCTCAGGTGTGTCTTCATACTCGAGTTCCTCTTCGGGTTCCAAGGCACTGTAAGAGGGCCTCTGCGATGTGCGAGACATGGTGATTAATGATTGAGTATGAGATGGATTTCTTGTATGTCTTGGGTCTCATGTCATTGGAAGATGAAAACGATGGGGACGATGGCTCATTCTGTCAAACAACGAGGGTAGTGAATGTGAATGCAGACTTGAAGGTGAACAACCAGCTCTACTTCAAGGAGTGTGGCTAGGTCGGATAGATCTTCAATCAGGGAAGAAGGTGCAGTATCGAAAGATTCCTCAGATGAGGACAATGAAGGGGACAAAGGTGGGGATGGGGCGAGGTTGGGTTCAAGGAATTTGTCGGCTAACAGGTTGAGCTGTTCTGTGAGAGAATCGAGCTCAAGTGGTGACAATTCTAATGTGGCAGCGGCAGTCAAATGTGTGTTACTAATGAGCTTGGATGTTGAGGCCTGATAGGGTTCAGGGTTGGTGAGGGTGTAGGGTGGAGGCAGCAATGGAGAGTGCAAGGCTAGGGTGGAGGTTGACTGGAATACTGCGCAGGGATGTCCAAAGGGTCTCCTGTGGTTCTTCAAATGAAAGAGGATGGCTTCACAGAGGGGAGTCTGGGTTGGGATTCCAAGGCAATCGCTTGGCTAATGCAGTAGCAGAGATGATCAGATGAATCTTGACCAGGGACTGTTGTAGAGAAAAGCAGAGGGGGAGGTTGAGTTTTGATCTTCTGTTAAGGCGCAGGGGTCTCCTGGTTGGCTTAGAGTGCTTAATGGAAAGAACCAAGATCTCAGCCAGAGGTTAAGGGGGGGTGTCTTTGTTGAGATTGAAACTGAGGCTACAAACTCTAACTACACTACTTATCTAGTCTGAGTTTGAATACTATGACTCAACTGCGATCCATGGAACTGCTGACTTAGCTGCTGTGCAACTGTGGGTGGTGTTATCGCTGGCCAATAGTAATATTCCCTCTAATTAACAAACAACAAAGGGAAGTGGTGGGGGGATAAGATAAGATTAGAAAGATTGCGATAAGATAAAAACAAAAATTGGGATGTATCATAACAAAGTTATCATGATTGACAAGGATTGAACTGGAGCAGGAAAGGTAGACTGCTGGCCCTTTTTATATCACAGAGAACAAGGGGATTACTGAAATAGGCCTCCTCTACTGGAGATGTGAGATGTGATATGCTGATCCAAGAATAGGACAATTACATCCTATAACTCAAGGAACAATAGGAACAAGTTATGAGATAACACAGCCTAGATAACAAAAAACTGTGCCACAGCAGAAGAGGAGTTAGAAGACCTACACAGCCACCCAAAGATGACTAGGAACAATAGGAAACCTTAAAAGGGAGGCTGTGAGCAATAGAAAAGAAGGTGACTGTGGAACCTGACTTATGATAACTCCAGATTTAGAAATACTATATAAACCCTGAGGACAAAGGTGGATCTTCACTTCATTCTCCTGTGAGATTACTTGTAGTAGCATGAATGTACAATCAGAATCACTTGACTTACCCTCCCATAACTAAGAGGAGTGAGACTAAGAAAACACAATCAACACAACTGTTATGATTCGGTAGTCGAAAGTTTTACTTCTTGCATTGGAGGAGCTGATAAAGAATAGAAATTCAACTAAAGAGTGGGGGAGCTAACTAGGAATTGAACTTAACCTACTAACTAGAGGTCAGGCTTTATATACTGACTACTTGAGTCACCATGAGTCAGTTGCAAGGACGATTACAAAGTGGAATCCAGAATGTGACTAGTGAAGAGTTATGAAAAGAATGGTAGAAGCAGAATGTGACTCATGAAGAGTCAGAAAGGAAATACATGTGATCAGTCTCTATATATAAAACGGTAAAACAGAAGGGTAAACGGAACAGAGACTAATCAAGTATGACTAAAAGGAATATGAAAAAAGTATCTGTGACATACACCCACACTAAAAGGAATTTCATCCCAAAATTCGAGGCAGCATTCGAGAGTGTTGATGGGTGTGGAGGAGGGGAAGGACTAAGATAAGTCCTTGTCAGGAAGGGCAGTCAACAGGGAAATAATGTCAGCTGGGGAAGTATCATCATCATCGGGGATAGTGATGGGGTTTGACAATGAACCGGGGGGAATGATGAGCGGACCTGGGAAAACAGGGGGAGTGGGGGAACCGAGATGGGGAAGTACCTTTGGAACTTCCTCGTGTTTTGTTTCCCAATACTTGGCCTGTTCTCGCCAATGTTTGCTCGTTCTCTTCTCTTGATCCAAATCCAACCATTGATTATACAATTCCTCATTCAGTCTTGCGATTTCGCTCTTGTAATAATTGACATCCTTCTTCAGCAACTCGATGATCTGCTCGGGTGGGATAGGTGGTGCAATAATCTCTTCTGGCCATGTGGTGAGGGCCTAGTTTCGTGCGCGATGATTATGTTGCCAGAGTTGTCTGGCAAGCTTGGCTTCACTATAGGCAGATGAGGTGGAAGTGAGTGGAGGGGGAGCATGACGAGGGGGTTGTCCTCCAGTGGACATGTGAGGGGTACAGGGTGGATGACCACCAGTGGATTTGCAAGTGGTTTGGTGATGACAAGTTCATTTGGCGGGCATGGTGATATCGATTCTGAGGAGAAAGGATGGAGATAAGAGAGATTATAAAGACAAGTCAGAGTTTGGAAAAGGTGATGAAAGTGAGAAATTCAAAAGAGGGGAGTTGATACTATGAAAGAGTGATTAAGTCACCATTTGAATTGATCATTCGTATTCTAGAATTCATTCTTTTGCATGGAGGAGGTTCTTCTTTGACTCCCAAGTTGCTTCTTCAATGGGATAGCTGACCCATTTGACTAAATATGTATAACATCAAGTAGACCCATGATGTTGAAGAATTTGTTTGACCTTATATTCTTCTTTTTCCTAAATGATATCTGGAGGTGGGCAGGGATTATCATCCACTTCTTCTGGATGGAGATCAGAGTTGATATTAGTGGGTCTCAGGAGTGAAACGTGAAAGACGTTGTGTATTTTCTAGGAGATAGGGAGGGCCAGGTGATAAGAGACTTTTCCGATTCTTTCTAGAATTTTGAATAGTCCAGTGCATCGGACATTGAGTTTGAGGGTTGGACAACCTGTTTTTAAGTTACGTGTATCAAGATAAACAAATTGACCTATTTGGAGTTGGGTATCTTTCCGTTTGCGATCAGCAAAGTGTTTCATAGTTTCTGCTGTTGCTTCTAGAGCCTTTGAGGCTTCTTCATGAGCTTCTGTGAGATGATCGTGGAAGGTGTCTGCTGTGGGATTGGAAGTGGAAGTTGCAGGGATAGATGGGACAAAAGGATGTTGGCCAGTGTCAAGGTAAAAGGGAGTGTGCTTTGTTGAGGAGTGCTATTGGTTATTATATGCAAATTCGGCTGGAGATAGCCAGTTGGACCAATCGTCTTGCATAAAGTTTGTGTATAAAAAAAGGGATTGTTCAAGTTCTTGATTGGTTCATTCCATTTGGCCATCAGTTTGGGGGTGATAAGTGGTGGATAAACTGGAGATAATTCCCAAATGCGTGTTGAGAGCTTTCGCAAATTTAGAAGCGAATTGAGTTCCTCGATCGGTTATGATTTTCTTTGGCCAACTGTAGTGTTTCCATACATTGTCCCTAAAGAGTTTTGCGACTCCTTCTGCTGAGATATTTGAAGTCATCAGAATGAAGTGAGCATGTTTGGTGAAATGATTAACAATGACTAAAACAGCATCATAGCCAGATGATTGAGGGAGTTCCACTATTAGATCGGTGGTGATTTCTTCCCAAGGTCGAGACGAAGGGGGAATGGGTTCTAGGAGACCTTTGAGGGATAAAGCTTGACTTGTTGGCAGGTTGGACAGGATCATACAAATACATGGATGTCAGGGGCAGCACTACTCCAGGTGTAGTTCTGCAACACAAGCTCACGTGTCTTCTCAATTCCAGGATGGCCTCCATGGGGTAGGGAGTGGGTCAATCAAATTATCTCTGTGCGTAGCGATACATCTGCTGGCATGACAATACGATCTCCTGCATCTCTCACAATTCTGTCAGTGAAGGAGTAGCTGGAAGAGGGATCAGATAATTTGATGCAAATGTCCTCTGGGATTTGATTGAAGTCAGGGAAATGAAGTCTTGACATGAAAGAGGGTTCAGACATAGAAATGATAGCATTGATGAAATGTTCAGGAGGAAGGAGGGCTTGACCTTCTAGTTCTTCTTTTTCTGTATGATGGTGATCAGGTTGGTGAGAGAGTCCATCGGCTTTGTTTTTGACTCCAGGGGAGTACTTGATTTTGAAGTTGAATCTGCCTAAGAATTCCATCCATCATGCTTGTCATCTGGAGAGGGATCTGTTTTGCATGAAGTACTTGAGCACTAAATTGTCCGTTTTTATCAATACAGTATCCCTTGCGCCTTCTAAAAGATAGTGCCAATACTTGAGGGAAGTGATGATTGCAAGCATTTCCAGATTGTGAGTAGGATAGTTATACTTGGCAGGGAGTAAGGACTTTGAGAAAAAGCCGACAGGGTGCCAACTATTGTTGTGTTTCTGAGATAAGACCACACTAATACCGAAATCAGAGGCATTGGTCTCCAAGAGGTAAGGAAGGTCTAGCTAGGGAGTGAGAAGGACAGGGGCTGTGGTGATAAGGTGTTTGAGTTGTTCAAAGGCTTTTTGACACAAGGGGGACCAATCCCAAAGTTGGTCTTTCTGCAAGAGGCTACAAAGGGGACGAATGACTGAGGAGAAACTTTTGATGTAATGGTGCCAAAAGTTGGTAGTACCAAGGAAAGACTGGAGATCTCACAGTCTTTGAGGTGTTAGCCAATTGATGATGGTGTCTACCTTTTTTGGGTTGATGGCAAGTTGACCTTTAGAGATAATCATACCAAGATAGGTGACTGAGGTCTTCTCCATTTGGCATTTAACGGGTTTGGCAGATAATTGGTTCTTCTCCATAAGTTTGAGGGTTTCATCAGTCCAGTGGTGGATTTCTTCAGGGGTATCACCCATGATAAGAATGTCATCAATATAAATGTGAACACAGCCAGAGTCCAGAATAGGTTTGAAAAGAATGTCTATCATTTGTTGAAAGGATGCTGGGGAATTCCATAGTCCAAAGAACATAACGGTCAGTTTGAAAAGTCTATGATTGGTAATGAAAGCTGCTTTCCATTCATTGCCTTCCTTGAGTTGTATGTTGTTAAATCCCCATCGAATATCGATAGCAGTGAAGAGAGAAGCAGTGGCAAGCTTCAGTACTTGGAGGATTTCCAACAAAAGGGGAAGGGGGTAGTGATCAGGAATGGTTCTGGAATTGATATAGCGATAGTCCTGGATGGGATGTAGACTAGCACTGAGACCTTTGGCATTGATCTCTTTGGCCTTTTTCACAAAGAAGAAAGGAGCAGCTTGGGGTGATTTTGATGGATGTATTCAACCTGTTCAGAGATTTTCATCAATAAACTTGTTGAGTTCTACCTGTTCATAGGGAGAAAGGGGATAAAGTTTTCCAACTTGGAATTTGGTGTTTGGGTAGAGGTTGATCGCATGATCAAAGGGACATTGAGGAGGAAGTTTGTCGAATTCTGCAGTATAGAAAACATGCCAGAAATTGTGATAACAACTGGGAATGAAGGATTTGATGTCCTCCTCAATGGAAACTGGTCAAGAGTGGTCAACTCCAACCAAGCGGATAAAGGAGTCATGTTTCACGAATCAAAGATGTAGAGTTCTTCCTGTGGGGGCAACACTCTGACTCACATACTACTGAACAGCATGTCACCAGATGCAAAAGTTAAGGTGCCTTTTGTCCAATTGATGGTGGGGTTGTGTTGCAAGAGCCATGGGAAGCTGAGGATGACCTGCTGTTTTCTTCCTAAGTTGGTGACCTCCAACTGTATTCGTTCTCGAAAAGATAAGTCTGGTGCCTCGATAAACAGGTCTGTGTCATGCGTGATGGGACCTCCTCGGTTCTCAGAACCATCAGCGTTTCGTACCAGTACAACCTCATCCAATGGATAGGTCGATATCTCCATTTGATGAATGAAAGCTTTGTCAATAAAATTCCCTGAGGTGCCAGAGTCAATGAGTGCTATGATATCCACTTGTCAAAGATTGTTGGCACTTGTGATCCAAAGATAAAATTTGAGAGCGCCTTTGCCCTGTTCAAGTGTGCCAAGAAAACAAAATCTTTCCATAGATGATGGTACACATACATGGTACACAGCCAAAGTGCTTGGGCTATCAGCACTTGGCTGGACTAAAAATCCATTTGCTCTTTTAAAGCTTGAGCTAGTGCAGCCTGTCTCTCCTTGTCCCAATTTGTGATTCCCATGTCCTTCAAGTCATCCTTCGCCATTCTTTTCTCTTTCTCGTCATCCTCCAGTACTTCCTCAATCCACACTTCCAATTCTTCTGTATTGACCTGATTGATAGTTCAGACATTTCGTCCTTTGCCTCGACTGCAATTTCCTCCTTTTCCTCAAGTTGAAGCTGAGGCTTCTTGACATGCCGGAACATTGTCAGCATGTGGGCTTTGACATTTGTTGGCGTAATATCCTTTCTTGCCACAGTTGTAGCAGGTGATGGAGGAATTGTCTCATTTTGCTGTCTTGAGAGAGGCTTCTCTTGATTCTTGTTTGATTGGGGATGAAGTGGTGGTGGTGGAGTGGGAAGGGTTTCCTTGGGGATTTGATTTGGGTTTGGACTTCTTTCCTTTCTGGTCTTGACTTGACCATAGTGCTTGTTCAGCTTGTTGTTCCTGGTACTGTTCTTCAAATTGGGCCGCTTTCATCATCCAGTCCAGCAAAGTTGATGGCATGTTATCCATCCAATAAATCCACATTCAGATTGGCTGGGGGAGCCTGGATTTGTAGAAGTGAAGTAGGGCAGCCTCATTGTACTCAGTTCTTGTTGTGTGTTGCATGAACCGAAGGTTGTAGTCTTCAATCATTCCTGTCATCTTCACTTTCTCTAGCTCGATCCGCACCTTCACTGCTGGGTTGAGCCTTCTGAAAGCTTCCCGAAATTCATCCAAGAATGTTGTATAATTCCACATGTAGTTCCTCATTTTATCAACCATCTCCATGAACAGTTGTCCCCAAGCCTGTGGGTTGCCGTCACCAAGATAAGAGAGTATATAGATGACCTTTTGCTTATCATTGTAATCCCTGATTGCGAAGTTAAGATGACATTGGTGAATGAAGTCTTTGAGCTTTTCAGGGGTTCCATCATATTCGGTTGGGTCGGTGATCTTGATTTTGGCGGGGGCTGGAACTATGGGGGGAGCAGTTGTCTAAGTGGGTGGTTGAGGTTGGGGTTGAGGTTGAGTGGGAAAACTCAGTTGGAAAGGGGGTTGGACAGATTGTGTTCTTCTTGGGGCATAAACGAAAGGATTCCTGGGGGAAAGTCCAGGTCCTCAAAGTATGGATTGTCATTGTACGGGGGGGGGGGGAGTAGCTGGCTCAGATTCTTCTTGTTGTCTTTCCTTGAGGGCTTTCAGTTCTTTTCGGAGCTCATTGTTGGTGTCGACTTCATTGTAGTACCAGCCTCAAAACTGGTCAATCTGTGCTCTCAGGTCTTTGAGTTCTTGAGCCATGTCGAACTCAATGACATCTCCTTCTTCTTCTTCTTAGATAGTGGGAGGAATATTGCTGGGCCTGGGTGTGGGAATGGTTTGATCAGCTTCATATTCTTGTTGAGATGTTTGAGACATTGATGTCAGAGATGATGATGAGGGGGAAAGGGGAATAATAGATTGTGCAGGGGTTTGGAATACTATGGGTTGAAAAGGAGTATCTGAATCTGGAGACGAAAAGATTGACCATGATAAGTCTTCAGTTTGATCCAGAGTGGAAGTGGTTTGTTGCGTAAGAAGGAAGTTTGATTCTTGGAATGATTCAGTAGTTGAAAGTTTTACTTCTTGCATTGGAGGAGCTGATAAAGAATAGAGATTTGACTAAAGAGTGGGGGAGCTAACTAGGAATCAAACTTAACCTACTAACTAGAGGTCAGGCTTTATATACTGACTACCTGAGTCGCCATGAGTCAGTTGCAAGGACGATTACAAAGTGGAATCCGGAATGTGACTAGTGAAGAGTCATGAAAAGAATGGTGGAAGCGGAATGTGACTCATGAAGAGTCAGAATGGAAATACATGTGATCAGTCTCTATATATAAAATGGTAAAATGGAAGGGTAAACAGAACAGAGACTAATCAAGTATGACTAAAAGGAAAATGAAAAAAGTATCCATGACAACAACCATCAGAAAGTCTATGCCTACATTCCTAAAACTCTCAGCAGAGGCACAATATGGATTCAACCATTAACAGAACTTTCTAATAGAACTTAAACTATTGAGTGAAGGAATCATCACACTCTTTGAAGATGTTCCAGTTAGAAACTTCTTTGAGATCCTTCTAGATTTACTAAGCTTACAAGCCTGCCTTGTGATTAATGAAAAGACTTGCAACTACAGTTGTAACAAGGTAGGAGATTATAGCTAGGAGTGAATAAAGGCCCTCCTCCCAGACTCAATTTTGGAGGGAATTGGCTGGAAATTGGGGATTAGGGAGTTGATTACATAATCAAGACAGTGTAATACTGGGATTTCCCAAAAAAGGAAAAATTATAAAATTAGCACAACATAATAAAACAAGGCCCCCTATAACCTAGAATGCTGGGATTGGATCCCAGATAATATTCTGTAACAATGTGCAACAATTTGTAACATCCTGTAACCTGGAATACTGGGATTGGATCCTAGATAACATTCTGTAACAACTTGTAACATTTTGTAACATCTTGTAACATCTTATAATATTCTGTAACATCTTGTAACATCTTATAACATTCTGTAACATCTTGTAACATCTTGTAACATTCTGTAACATCCTACTATACATCAAAAACTCCTAGCTCCCCCACATATGATATAATGACCCAAAGAAGATCTAGGACAATCTCAAACTTTTCCATTACTCCCAAGGCTTTGGAATGCTTTTGTGAATGCACCACTACTTCTTCACTAAAACTCCCAATGCATGCAAGCTTAGATTGCAAGTGTCTGACACATTGCCTTTGAACTTGAAGCTGCCAACTTCAAAGTGCATAACATTGATCTCATCATCATGCTCACACAGGGTCTCCCTGATTTGTATTCATTGTTTATGATTTCTCTCAATACTACCCCACCAGACCAACTTAAGGTCAACACAGTAATTACCTGTCTCCTCAATGAGGAAGCCTACCAGCTCAGAGCTGCCCAACAAGTCACCCACCAGCAAGAAAGTACTGTTATAAAATCTAGTCTGCCCTCAGATGCTGAAGGCACCATCCTATATGCTTCCCCCCAATAAAGCTGCTATGGATGAAAGGAGCAAAGATGCAATGTGGATGTCCACTACTACAACTGGCAAGGCTATAGACACATTGCATGAAACTGTCCATCCCCACAAATGAGCAATCTTGCTGATAAAGTTAGTACTTCCCTTGTATATATAGCATATACAATATACATAGCATATATGTAGTACATATATCACAGTTGGAATATACAGATAATATACAAGACATATGATATATAGTATATGCAATATACATGAGATGATGGTAATAATAATAATAATAATAATAATGCAACAGATAGTAATGCAGAATGTAGAATGCAAGAGAGAAAGTAGGTAAAAGTCAGAATAAAATGAAATGATGATTGATAGAGAAGGGTGTATAGATGTGTAGAATACAAGTAGAAGATAAAAGTAGAGGAGATAACTTAGAACACAGAATACAAGAGAGTGAAAGGTAGAATGAAGAATGCAGAATGCAAAAGAGTAAAAGGTAGAATGTAGAACCTAGAACCCAGAACCTAGAATGCAAGAGACTGAAAGGGAAGGAGAGTAAGTAAGGTATGTAGACAGGTAAACAAGTAGTGAGTAAGTAAGGTATATAGAGAAGTAAATAGGTAACAACCCAGACTGAGAAGGTAGAATGAGTGAGTAGGGGAGACAGAGAATGGGGGGTAATATTGATGAGTGAGAAGAGGAGGATGGGTTGGTGTAAGCCAAGGGAAGAGGAGGAGAAGAGAAGAAAGGGAAAAAAGAAAAGAAAAGAAGAGAAAGCTAGATAAACTAGAGCAGAATGGGGGTAATCTGGAGGTGTATAATGACATTATCTGTGGGAGTGACTATCTTGAAGCTGTTATTGAGAATCAACTCAAGTTAGGTGGTATGGTTTCTCTTGCTGTTGATCAATGGCATACAACTGTATCATTCTAACGCTTCTGATACCTGGATATACATCTGGGTAGTTGTTGACCACACTCCCAACATGTGTTACAAGAAAAAGTATATACTTCTTGGCAGCTTCATTCCAGGCCCAAATCCTTCCAAGAATCTTGGCTCCTTCTTATTCCCTAGTCTACATCATCTGTCAGCTATCCAGAATGAAGGACTCTAGCTCTGGGATACTCAACTTGATCAGATGTTCACATTGGACATATTGTTCTTACTAAGCTATGCTAATGTTCTTGGCATGGCTGCAATCAGTGGGTTAGTTAGTTATTATGGTAAACAAGGGTGTAAGCTCTACTGCACACTTCCAGGCTGTCACAAACCCAACCTTCCCCACTATTACCCTGCTTGACTCAAGCCCAATGGCTACATTGTGGTTGGATACAACCATGATGACTTTCCACTAAATGATATCATGGAAACTACAAGTTGCCCTGATCAATACAAGAAGGACTTGCAATATATTGAACAGTCCCCAAACATGGCCCAGTTTAATGCTTGCCACAAAGCTACTGGAATCTGCAAAGCAACAATCTTCAGCAGCTTATCATGGAGACTTTGCATATCTGCTATAACTATAGTAGAGAGTATGAAGCTGATTAATAGTACTGATAGAGCAATTACTATTGGGAACACCTTGCTGGCTCATGTGAAACATAGCATCTCATACATCTGGTGTGGTGTTCTGAACTCCCACTTCCTTGTGCATGGTTGACTATAAGTGGAATAAGATATTGCCTCTAAATAGGCAGCTGGGGCTGAACAGTAGCATGAAGAAAAGATAGCAGCCAACCCTCCTGTTAAATTTTCGCTGCATGGTTTGATAGAAACAAACTTCAGCTATATTGGATATGATGGCTAAAGATATTCGTACAGCAAAAAAAGATGGTCGCTATGATCCAACATTATGTGGAGCCTAGGGAGAATTGCATCTGACTTAGTACTCCCAAAGAGCATAGAGGCAATTCAAGTGGGCAGCAAGTGGAGAATGATGTAGGCCCAGCTTCAAAGAGCACGAGCTGGAGATAATTCCCAAGTTTGAAACCCTGTGTCGCAATTGAGAAAATGTAAAGGTTCCCAAAAGTTAAGAGTGCATTCAGTACACAATTGCTGCATGACAACCCTAGCCAAAAAAAATATCTCAATCTTGGATTGTCAAAATGTGACAGAGGACTGTTTGGCAACCTCTGCTGCAAACCTTTGAGATAGAGATTCCAAGAGATTTTGCTGTGAGAAATCTGTCGAGGTCTGACCTCGATGGATTTGAGAAATCTTGTTGCATTGGCCTTTCCCACCACCACTCATACCCGATTACACGTTTGTCTTGCTCTCTGGGTCTTCACTCCTTATTTTCTTTGTATCATTTCATTTCATGCCTTCATTTTGAATTCCTATTGCTCAGTTCAAATAGGCAACAACAAAGATAAGAATGTGACAAAATGGAATTCCATCCAAGAAGCCCTCCTTGTTCAAACCTTGGCTCAAGAGAAGATCAAAGGTCACTGGGGAGACAACAACCCAAAGCCTATTGTGTGGACTGTTTGCGAGGCTGCCTTAGCTGGAAGTGAGACAGTCTCAGGAGGTAGTGCAAAGGGTGTGGTCAGACTCCATGATGCATAGTCTCAAAAAAAGAATTGATTGCATTCAGTAGTTACACACTCATTCTCAACTTCACAAAACTCTGTCGCAATCTTGAGGGTATGAGATTGGGATTTTGCAACAGAGTTGTCACGCAGCAATTGTGTACCAAATGCACTCTAAAGACTAAGGCAAAGCAGTGAGTCTCCTTTGCCTCAAGCCAAATTCAATCCACATTTCATACCTTTGTCCCAATCGTCAATATTGGAATACATTGCACCGGCAATGCCAATCAAAAGGAGCATCCTGATGGTGAGAGAAAAGCTAGCATGGGCGTCATTGTGCTCTGCTAGACTATTAAGAAAAACCAGATATTTGCCTGCGAAGTTCACTATGGGAAGTGAAATCACTGATATAAACTAAAAAAATCACTGAAAGTCATTCACCCAGATCACTACTTTTAAGTGAAGTTATGGAAAAATGTTAATGAAAAGTAGTGACAAAGAATCACTGAATGTCTCATTTTGCTGTTTGAAAAGCAGTGATTCTGATGCTGAAAAGTCAACAAAAAACAGCTGTAAACTTGACTAGGACATGCTGGTTTTCCGACAACCAGTCACTACTTTGTGTTGCTTCACTCACTGAATTCTCAATGAATGGTCACTGTATTGTATGCACATAGTCATTGCATTGTACATAGTACATCAATGAATTTAAATAACATAATTGCATTTTTATCTTTACTACTGTTGATACTGAGGAACAATGAGAGGACTTGAAGCTTGCCAGAGAAGTCAAGAATGGTCCAAAAAGCTGGAACCCAGGTTTGAGCGTGAAGAAAATCCAGCCAACAGAAATTTGAGAGCAAGCGATGAAAGCAAGTAAAAAGGCATATAGCTGGCACCGAATGGGGTTTGATATGCCTAAGAGGTCTTTGATGAGGTCTTCAACCCAGGCTGCAAGCAATCAGATACAGAAAGTAATGATAAATGGAGCTGTTCAACTGGCCCTCACCTTGATCATCCTCAGGAGTAGGCACCCAGTACCACTCACAGATTGGCTATTCATACTCGCCTGGCTTTGAGTGTGTTCCTTGCGAGCCAAACAGTTATTGTAGTTAATAATTTCTTCAAGTTCCTCATTGTCTTCACTGTGTATTTTAGCACCTGTATCCCTGCTCTCGAGCATGATTTGATAGGCTTCTTTAGCAGGGCACCCAAGGTCTTCAGAGATAAGAAGGTGGGCGACATAGGGCATAAGGACATAGGCGACGTATGCTGTGTACTTGAGTGGTTTGATTGCATCACTGGTGGTGGTGAATGGATTGAAAAAGTGATATAAGGTGCTCTGTATGACAGCAGCACCCTTTGGTCCAAAGCTATTGATGTAAAAGTAGAAACCGGATGAATGAATAAAGATATTACTCACTATCCAGGCCATGCATTATCCGCGATCAGCCCTGGTGGTATAGTCTCATCAGCGAACTTCTCAAAGCCTCATCCCCTAGGGTATTTCGTGGCAATGTCTTTGTTGAACTGCTGTTGTATGAGGTTATTGGATTTCAGGCCCTCCCTGAACATGAGATGATGAAGAGCATCCTTCAGTGGAAGGATGCGATCTGGCAAAGCTTTAAAGTCAATATTGGTTGGCCAACCCTGTTGGTCTGCGTGCGCGCGAGCTTCAAGTCCCTTGTGTGCCTGCTTGATGGAAAGGCAGATGGTCATTCGATGTCTGAGGCACACACCTGAATTGGCTCCATTGCAGCGGATAAGGTCATGATAAGTTTTGAAAAGAAACAAGAGGGCTCTGTCGGGAGTAAGGATCTTGTCATCGCAATCTTCTTCTAGACAGATGGATGGAACCATGACACTGGCAAGTTCATCATCATCCTACAATGATCGATTAGTTGTAGAATTCATTATACAGAATGTGTGACGTATCTGATCACTATTATTACCTGCCTACAGAATCCTAGTCAGTATCCAATATCATTGATCCAAGAGCTTACCTCTGACAGAGCATCTTCAGTGTTTGCAGCTGCTCCATTCACTTTCCGTGTCTTACAAGGTGCCTTAGGAGTTGTTACAGCAGTTTTCTTCATCTTGCGAGCAGGTTTAGGGGCAACTCTATCAATCGTCTTGGCAGGAGCCTTGTTATTAATCAGTGTTCCAGGATGAACAATGGTCCTAGTGGGGATCTTTGCCATAGTTTCCTTCATCTTTGCAGTGGTGGTTACTTTCATAGGAGTAGTTGCCTTTGGTGTTACAGTTGTCATCGAAAGCTTTGCAGCTGTAGTTGCCTTCACCTTTCCCATAGTGGTCGTCACCTTTGCTGGAGCTTTGGTTTTTGCTGCTGGAGTTGCGGTAGCCATCCTGGAAGATGTCTTAGTGGTAGCTAAGGACTTGACTACTTTGGTAGTCTTTTGTGGTGGTAAGTTTTCTTCCTCCTGTTCAACTCTGAGTTCCTCGTCTTCACTTGGCACATATTCATTGCCAGACTCGTCTTCATGATTCGGTTCTTCATTGCTAGGCATCATCTAGTTGTCTTCCTCACCTTCATCACCAAGGATATATTTCATGAGGGCTTCCCATTCATCGATGCAGCATTTCTTCAGAGGCGGATTTCCACCAATAGTCGAATGCTTGTGGTTCTTGGCTACGGCTGCTTTCACACTGGCCTGGCTCTTTCCCCCAGAGGCAATAGCCTTACTTTGGACAGCCTTTCCTTTTTGATGCTGCTTTGCACATAATCAGATGATATTTCGAAAGAAATAGATTTAATCTTACTGGGAGTGATCGGTTTTTGAATAGATCCATCTCGGATAATCAATTGCTGTTGGACTCTGTTGCCATTTCCTCATCTGAGTTGGCTCCCATGCCAACGTCAACTTCCTCAGGCTCAGACTTGTCATCCTGCAAAGCAAATGATAAGTATTGATTATTTAGTCCTCACAACTCACATCAATGTCAATTGCACACATCTTTTTCCTACGGGCCACATGATTGTGAAGGAAACGGCTGAAAAAATCACGGATTGGCCAACCATCAGCATATTTGGCAAGGAATGGATGTTCTTCCTGTACCTAGATTAATATTAGATAGACATATAGTGTGGAATGTGATTTTATTGCTTACCAGCGAAATGAGCTTAGCTACATGCAATTGACTTTGATCCATGATTGTCTTCATTGGATCAAGGTATTTTATAATGAGGTCTTGACAGATAGCCTTTATACAGTAATTGGTGAGTCTCTGCAGTCGATTATAATACCACTCACTGCGATCTTGTTGTATCTTGCCTGATTTTCAGCCAAACCCATAACATCTTGTAGGTTGTACCCTAGAGGTGGTGCATGGCCAGCCAATCCTTTTGGCCTTGGTATTAACTTGCGAGACACAATGTTTTGTGCCATCACTTGTTGGGATGCTTTGGCTTTGCCTATATGCCTTATCAATGGCAATTTTGCGGTGAATAAATAAATACTTACATTGTAAAGCATGGATTTCCTTGTGAAGATTGCTCACATTTTCACTGAGTGAATTGAGTTTGCTGGGTTTCGTTTTCTTCATGGACAAATGGGCCATGATGATAGGGGCAGAGGAGGAAGTAGAGTGTGACTTATCGATGACGCTTAGATCAAATATCTCCATTTTTGGATTTTGTTCTGATTGGTTCTATTTGTTCTTCCTTTTTTTGGACATCAGACTTTGTATCTACTTCCCTACATTTACTGCTAGTTCCCTCAAAGCCTAATGGCTCATACTCATAGACATCATAAATGATGTTGCTGTCATCCTGAGTGCAACAAGGTGCTTGCCTACTCAACTCATCTTAAGCACTACACAACAGCAGATGAAAATACTATCTTATCATCTGATTCCATCTCTGGAAGTAAATTGATTGCCGACTCGATTAGCGAAGCCTCAGATCGTCAAGTCTTATATCGCAAATTAAGCCCTGGAGGAGCGACCATACCATCAGACATAGAGGAAGATATATCCAATGAGAGCGAGGCTTACCTGTCCCCAAAGACCAGCGATTTCGAGGACGAGATAAATTCTGAGACCGGGGAACTCAATGTGAACCAACACATGCTTGAGGAGATGCACGAGGTGTTGAGGGATATGTTGGGTCCTGCACATGAGACTAACTTGTGGAATGTCAGTGAGTCACACTTCATTCATGATTAAACATCCATATGAACTATATTTTGTAGGAAACAATATCATTAGTGATTAAGACCGAGACAACATCTGGGCCTTTAAACTCAAGATGTTCAGCAACATGCCTCAGCATACCTTCAATCAAGTTTGCCATACTTTCCAGTGCAAGTGTCCCATCAATTCGGAGTGGGTAATGATCCATCGAATTGCCATTCTTGCTGGTATAGAACCAATTAGGATCGATTGCTGCAGGAACTTTTGCATCGCTTACACTAGAAAGTACGAGCTATGAGAGGATTGTCCATTCTGTCATACTAGTCGGTACACCTCCAACCGCAAACCACGACAAGTATTTTCATATATTCCAGTCATCCCTCGGCTGCAGTGTTTCTTCCAAAGCAAACACATAATCGACAAACTCTTATATCGACATACGTATCCACACCAACCCAATCAAATTGGTGATGTTTTCGACAGTACCCACTACCATCAGCTCCTGAAGTGCCAGGTTGTGGTTGATGGTGTAGAACATCCTTATAAATTTTTTTCAGGCAAACATGACATCGCGCTTGCCCTTTCACTTGATGGTTACCTTATATTCAAACAGTGAAGGAATAGTCCCTCTGCGATGCCCATCCTTCTTGTCAACTACAACCTCCCACCTGAGATTCGCAATCACTACATGAATCTCCTCTGCTTGGGCCTTATCTACAAACCAAAAGATCTTGCATCATTCCTGGCACCTTTTGAAGACGAATGCGCACTGCTGGCTTTAGGTGTTCGAACATTTGATGCCAGCACTCAAAGCCTATTCTCGCTACATTCGTACACCATTCTTGAACATGGCGACATCGTAGCAATTGAGAAGATGTTAGGTTTGAGAGGGCACAATGCATATTGCCCATGCTGCTCCTGTACTATTAAAGGTGTACGGAATATTACAGGTGAAGGCAAGATTTATTATGTCCCTCTTACCACCCCTGCTGTCGATCACCAAACTCAACCATCTATTGACCCGTGTGCACTCCCATTGCACACCCACAACCACCATGTCTCATCCCTCAAGAGATGGGAATCTGGTGCTACCAAAAATCATCAGGCGGCCATTGGAAAATACTATGGAATCTGACATCACCCCATCTTGCAATGTGTGTCATCGATTGACTATGCAGCATCATTCCCATGGGAATGGATACATCTATTCTGCGAAAATGTAATCCCCAATCTCAAGAAACACTGGACAGGCATGTACAAAGGACTCAATGTTGGTAAAGAATGTTACCTGATCCCTGAAAAAACATGGTCACAAATCAGTGAGGAAACTGCTAATGCCATTGTAGAGATCCCATCCTCGTATGTACGCATCCTGGGTAACATCCACAAGGACTCAGGTCACTACACAGCTGAGGCCTGGGCATTCTGGTTCATGTATGTTGCCCCAATTGTTTTGAAGGGGCGCTTTCAAAACAACAAGTACTATGATCACTTGTGTCTACTCGTCGAGATCATGAAGACAACCCTCCAGTTTGAACTCACATCAGAAGAGATCGATGAGATGGAGAGGGATGTCATCAACTGGGTTGAATTATATGAAGAGTATGTATGTTACCCTATTCTTCCTAGTACGTATATTTAAAATGTAGACAGGTACTACTACCAATATCAAGAAGATTGCCTCTCAGCCTGTGTCCTCACGATACATGGACTCCTACACATTCCAAATGATATCCGTGCGGCTGGCCCTTCATGGTCAACATGGACCTTTCCCACAGAATGATTTTGCGGCATTCTACAAAAGGGCCTCCACTCTCAAAGCAATCTGTCAGCAAACCTGGATAAGCGGGTGCTATATATGGCATACCTTGGACAACTAGCAGTGAAATATGATCTTCATGAAGAACTCTCAAGTTTTGAAGATTGATAATCAGACAAGTTGAGACAAGGCGAATCAGTTTATCTCACATGTTCATCTCAATTTCACTCTTCAGACAACGCTAACTCCACCCAAAGATCCAGATCATGTTTTTCGAAGCCCATGCATCAAGAACTACCACCCCAATGACAATCTGCATGGAAGAATCATCAAATACTTCACGGCATTGCTCAGGTGCTGTCAAGATGCTATTGCAGCACATTTACCAGATGTCATGCCGATGTGGGGTAGGATGTGTATTTGCTATGGGGGGGACTCAATCAGGGCAGGATTCTGGCTCAGAAGCTCTCAAGGAATGGTAAATCTTATTAGAATAATTCATATATTTGGGTGCGTAAATATCTATTGATCAATTCATACCTAATAGACAATGTCATATAGTACAAAGTCACCTTTATCAGAAATCACAGTGAAGATGTAAATACAATCAACTATGGAGTTCTGGAACAAATTCTGGTGTGTGACTTAGGGAACGAGAGTGTGTAGGGTGATCTTCGGGGTAAGCTGCAAATCCTTGCACTCATTATACCTTGGAGAACAGAAGGTGAGAATGCCGCTTGGATGGTTATGCACTTCACACACAAACTGCACCCCATCATCACTGATATCAAGAATATTCGTGGAGCCATGGGCCGTGTGCAAAGCCAAGGTTGATGGGGTATTATTGACCGGAATGCAGGACTTGCGAGGGGTACATTTGTCGATGATGATGCTTTGAGTTTAGACTCGGACTTCTCAGATATAGATTGAATTCAATCGTCATTTGTAAACACCCATGCGCGCAAAAGATTCAGTGAGTTGGTCACTGAAACAAAGTGACCCAAAAGAATGCAGTCACTGAATTTAAGTAACCCGTAAGATATCAATTCTTTTCAGTGATAAATTAACCAAGTCACTGCAAAGCAGTGCGTCACTGACAACTCGTGAGTGCCAGGTACAATGACTTGGTCACTACTTTCCAGTGCGACAGTGATCAAATCACTACTTATCATTGATTTTACTACCCATAGTGAGTTGGTCTTGGAGAATACCTGTGTCGTTCTGGTGGTGGCTTTTGAGCCGTCTTTGGATTTCTTGGCCGTCGTGCCATGAATCTCGCCCCAAAGAAATGTGTGTGGCGAGCAAGCAAGCTAGACAGCGAGAATGACTCTGGTGCTGCCGTAGGTTAGGTTCAAAGGACGCTCTCATCATCAGGTTAATGCCAAGTTTGTCCACTAAATTAAGGGGGGAGCAGGTATTTCATCTACGTCAAATGCTGGTTTATGATTTGTTAGCTCGAAATGGTACCTTTGAGTTCAAAAGGTCTATTTGGCTGGTCATTCACTTTGTTGATCTGGCTCCTCTGGTGGTGCACGCTTTTTCGGCCTCGTTGACGTCAGCAAGGCGGTCTCAGTATCAACGTCTGTTTTGCGCTTCCAATTGGGAGGGCTATCGTGCATCAACGGATTCGCCTTTGTGCCATCGTCTGGTGGCCATAACTCGCGGTCATCCAAAGATTTGTTCAACGTCTCTAGCATCCAGTCCGATGACTGCATCGCAGCTGTTCCCTCCATGTGCTTCACTGCCATTGAGTTACGAACAATACTGAATTCCTTCGTTTCAGGGTATTTCTTTAGCAAGGTGTCAAGCTCGGTGAGTTCGACTTTAGATGGAGAGCTTTGGTAGCGGATGGCGCACGTTGCCATCAGGTTACCCAACAACGTGGCGAGCCTCGAATTGGCGAATTTGGCAGGTTGTGCCACCCAATCTGATACAAGGACTAGCTCCTTAATGTGACCACCCAGATCATTTCCCTGATTGTCCCTATAAGAATCGTCGAACATTTGCATCAACCATTGGGCTAGATCCGTTGAGCTCAATGCATGAGATGTAAACCGCAATACTACCCAGGTCAAGACATGCACAAATGATTCAAGATCGTTGGCCAGAGTGTGAAACACTGGTTCATCATTTATTCTGCTTTTCAACAACCTGGCTGCCATAAACTGCCAAGTACCCTGCAAGAAACTCGATTAAGTACAGACAAGCAATAGTAGCTCCATGAAGGCAACTCACTGTGCGTTCACTCTGCCTAGCTGGCTTGTCGAGGTCTTTTCTATGTTTGCACAGGTCCCAATCTATTAGCAAGCCTTCCCCATTCTTGATAATCAAGATGTTGCCGAAACTAATGTCGCGATGGAGAATACGGGCATCTTTGTAAGCATGTTTGTGCACTGATAGGCTTATGAGATAGCACCTGAATGATGTGTTCACGGGCATACCTTTTAGAGCATCTCTTAGGGCCCGAACAAGCTCCCACGTTGAACAGAAGGATGCTAGACTATGGCCAACCATGCCGAGAATTATCTGGTAGTGCTAGTGAGGCCTCAGAGCCTTGGGGATAGGTCGAGCCCATTTAGCGTGCATAAATTCATGCGTACGCGTTCGCTGACCCTGGATGTCAACTCCCAGTTGCAATGGAGCAATGTGTGGGACATTGGCCGAGTGAAGTTCCTTGTAGATTACATCCTCCTTCACCACCCCAGGAAGGTCGATTCGCCACGTATCCTTCAAAAAGACAACTTTTTCATTCCGGAGATCGAAGACAATAAACGAGTGGGTAGCACGTCCTGTAAGTGAGGAGTCGCTTTTGGGTGATGGTTTGGATCCAATGTAGCACACCGGCGGGCCGTCATTTGAGTTGACAGACAGTGAAAACTGCACCAGAGGTGCGTCTTCTGAAAGGGCGAGATGATATCTGGCCAGTGACGCGTTTTCTGGCAAGGGCGACGTGACTGTTGTGTCGACACCGCGCGATTCAGTCGAGGCATGTTCGTATCGCCACAAAAATTCTGCCAGCCTCTTCAACTGAAATTTTTCGGTAACCACTGCCCCTGATCGGTCCCAGCGCAGAAGCCTAGCGTGGCTCCTGAAGATGAGAGCCGAGAAGATAAATGTGCGGAACTGACTGGCGAGGTGCGCGATGGCGTAGGCAGTGATTTGACCTTTGGTATCCTTGCTTTGATCGCTATCGTTTTCAAACTTGTGATCCAGATGGTCTCGAAATGGGTCGTCATTTTCGGAGTATTTAACCTCGAAGTGCACCTCCATCCGTGAGAAATCGGTGACTTGCATCCTGCCGCAATCCCTGCTATATGCAGCGAGGTCTGGTTTGAGTGGATGGATTCTGGAGGTCTGATCTGGGTGTGCGTGCGTATCCACAAGTTGCAATGAGGGACAGAAAGCCTCCAAAGCGTCGATCTAAGGATATATTGACTCAGAGTAATAGCTGGAGAGCCAGAACGACTTACCAATGGCTGGTACATCAATACTTCGGTTGCCTGATGTCCAACAAGGTTAAACTTTTCCTGAGTATCACCCGAAAAGGGAGGCTCAGACGTTTGAGGCAGAAACTCCCCCAAGAAGAGCTCGAATGGCATGGGTCCAAGGAACTTTCCTTCCATCTCAAAACCATTCTGCCACATTGTTTTGTCCCTTTCATAATGCATGGACATGTGAGGCAGGGTCCCGGATGATTTCTTGGCGATGGGTGTACCTTCAGGAAGGGGTAAACCCTTGGGCGTTGGTGTGGTGGCACGAGAACCAGGGAATGAGCATTCAGAAGGCACAGGTGCGGTAGGTGAACTAGAGGACATGGGGGCAAGGCTGGGCTGTGCTACCATACATCACGAGTTTGTACCCAGTATATAAGGCTCTACTGCTGTGGCAATGCCCGGTACCTGTAATCGCTATTTATAGAACGACGTCTGATACCAAAAAAAAAGGAAACTCCTAGACCGGTGACCGTCCTCCTAAGCAGCAACGTGTCGTGCTGTGCACTTCTACCTGACGCCTTGACGATGTCCACCACCCGACGTTTGCTACCAATCATAACCATTCAGCCTACGTTTCAAACCGTCCTCTCAGAAGTCAATTCGGGTATTATCCCATTCGACACGTTCTGGGTGTCTTGTTACAAGCACTCTCAACCTTCCGTTCACGCAAATGTTCACGTCCAACTTGATGAGCCACACCGCGATATCGTCAACCTCATTCCAAAGGCTGATGGCAACGTGAAGATCTATCCTCGGGGTGCCAAAGTAAGCCACTCGTCGGACTACCAGCCAACCATAACACTTAGAATATGTAAAGGATACATACACGATCGCTTGTCCAACTCTGGATATATCAAACACAACCGTCCTCCTCCCCGTGCAGGAGTACGCAGATCCAGATCGATCCAATCCACGAAGAGTGCATCCGTTCTTTTTTTTTTTTTCCTTTCGCAAGAACTGAAATCGCTTTATAATTACAGCCTTTGACATCTCGCCCGATGGCACCCAATTCTCGACAGGGTTCCACAATGGCACAGTCCACATCTACCCAGTATCCTCTACACCAGATCGCTCCATCCTCATCTAAATGTGCTCCAAACCCCATCTCAGCTCCGTCACCTCCCTTCAATTTTTCCCCTCCTCGCACGTGCTGACTTTTCTCTCGCGATCCTCCCAGCGAAACCCTTACCCCTGCCATCACTGGCGGATACCTCACCGTTTACGACTCGCATCTCACCCGTGCGGATCCTCCGCAGCCACAGCCGCGGTATTACTTCCACAGCCATCATCTCCCGTGGGCGAAACGTCCTCTCTGGATCCACCAACGGGACCGTCAGACTGTGGGATGTCGGCGGCGGGCAGCAACTTCGTGTGATTGGCGCAGGCAATGGCAAGTCGACACCGGTTTTGAGCATGTCCCTAGGCGAGCCACTTGGCGTCCGTGAGGGCGGGGAGGGAGATCATGTTCTGGGAAGACCGTCCTGGGGGATCACCCCGCGAGCCTTTCTTTGATCACGTACTCGCCGTCTGATAATATGCTCGCAACGGGTAGTGTCCATGGGACTGTAACGGTGTTTGACACACGATCTCTGTCTACGCCGCTGACATCGTTTTATTGCAACAGGGCCGGCATCGAAGGACTTGTATTTTCTAATGAAACCAAGATTGTTGGGGCATCTGCGACACAAACTGATGGTGAAATAGGATTGGTGGTAGCCACCGAGGATGGACTTTCGTACGTGGCAGGTGTGCGACCTGAAGGTGCCAGAGTACTGGCCAAGCTCACAGGTGTGGATTGTGATAGTGTGTGCATTGTTAGGGTCAGTGGAATAGGTGATATTTGGATGGCAGCAGACGACGGTATTGTAAGGAAATATTGATACAATAAAATGTCATGCACGTGAGGTCAAGACTGCACATCTCATTCCAACCTCCACGTCTGCACCAGCATGAATGAACAGCAACCACGTCTTACAGCTCAAGGAGAAAGTGGAGGAGGATCCGGGTTCACGTCTCAGCCAAAGAATAACATGGAGTATATTTGCGCTGGTAAGAATTAACACCTTGTAAAGTTGGTCATTTCACATCATCGATATAACCGAAAAGATTGTGGTGCAAAAAACGAAATCAAGCCAAGGGAACCAATACGTTGCAGAGAGTGCGGGCATCGTATCATGTATAAGAAGAGGACATTGCGAAGTGCGTCTTGATTCATATGCACTTGTGTCCTTTTCGTTCCATTAACCTCTTTCATATCAGTGGTAGCATCAGCAAAAGGAGAAAAACATTTCATAACCTTGTGGTGCTTTTATACTCTGAATAGGATTTTGTCACATTCTATCTGACTCTCAGGCCAGAATTTGCGCACATTGTATCTCGGACATAAGAAGTGTAGTATCATTGTAATAATATTCCCAGAATTGCTAGACTCACCAGACAGATACCAGAAATGTTGGCAGTATAAAAATTAATACCAGACTGGGATCTGACTGACATGGGGTCTACAAGACATTTTGTGAGCCTTCAAGGTGGCTGAAATTATTTCTGCGCTAATGAAAGGACGAGAAAGACTTAAGATGAATTATATGTAGATACATATCAAGCTCCCAGAACATTGCAAAAATAAAATGTCAGGCTAGGCTATAACTCAGCATAACCCTCCCCCTCGTATTCATTCAGTGGCTCAGCATCTGGATCATCATCTTCATTGGATTCATTAGAATCTTCATCTGATTCTTCATTGCTCTCACCCATCTCACTCCCAGTCCCTTCATTATCATTGTTGTCCTTGGAGTCTACATGTGTATCAGCATACATACCCTCATCACCAGGTTGAACATCATCCGTTTCCTGGCTGTCCAGATGATCATGGTCCTCGTAGACACAGCGAGTTGCCTCTTGAGTTGACTTGTGTCCGACTCCACCACCTCGGTAACACATGAACATATCTCGATCAACAAAGCTGTGAAACAGTAAAAAGTTAGTAATAATTACAGCAGAGGTTTAGTAAATGCTCACCAATTCACATAGAAGTATATCCAATCTTCATCACCTTCGCTTGGCTGTCGGATGTCTGAGGGACCCAGAAGTGTGGAGGTTCAACCATGGGCAAAATGTGGGATGAGATGAGAACCCTGAATTACTTGTTCAGGGTTGAGAAAACCAAAGGTGTCGGGATTGCTTGATGGTAAGAATCTGATTTGATGTAGTTGCTTCTCTACCCACCCAAACTTCATATCTAGGTTCCACCCAAACCAATGTACTTGTAAGACATCAATTCTCTCAGGTCTTGAAAGGTGCAAATTGGAGGTGTCAAAGAATTGGATAAAGAGGTGAAAAATGCCAACCACACATGCATACCAGTATGGATGTGGGTTTGACTCTACATCTTCATGTGAGAGCACCATAATGTCTGTGTGAGTTCGTGGGTTGACAGTGTCTTGATCACACTGGAGATCGTATATCGTGTAATTGAACCGGATGACCTTGTGGAGATAGATATGGTTGTTGACAAAATGAATGGATCGGTGCTGTGCAGGTGTGAATTCTGTTTCATCTCTGTCATAAGGATTTTGAAGAAAATGACCAAGAATGTGGTCCTTGAGGTGTGGAATGAAATTCTGGTATTCTTTAACTAGAAAATCAAAATTTGCGAACAGAGACTCACCTCATATGCAGGATCATTAGACTGGTCACCAATCCATGTATTGATATTGCAATATTGTTTTGTAGACATAGATATATGATAGTGGGTTTCAGGTGAAGTGAAAGGAAGTTCATCAGCATTCTTGGATTTTTTTGAGTGGCCATGACTTTGAGCAAGTTGGTTGATTTTGAAGAGTATTCATTCCCATCGCTGTTGTTAGACGGCAGTCTAGGGTTGATCGCAAGGTTTTACTTCAGGCTCTAGGTGTAGGGTTTTAAAGGGTTGGAAGACTACTGATTGGGGTATTAACGAAAGAAACAGACTTATCCTAAGTCTATCTACTGCTAGCTTTATATACTAGCTAAGTATGAGTCATACTGACTACATGTGAGTCGTAACGACTATGGATGAGTCATGTAGATAAGGAGAGTGATAGTAGACTAAATATAGATATGGCTTGGTCACCTTCTATTACTAAGCAGAGCTTGGGTGGCTAAGCGGCTATTGATGTAAACTGTCTGATGTAAATAGGGATAGATGAGCAAAGGAAAAGAAAAAATATATCTCTGACAGCTATTGCTTTGCAATACCTTTAGCAAAATTAATTTTATTAGTTGTCACATAAAATCTCTTGACTCTTCGATGTTTGAGCTTGCCCTATAATGGTTAATAACCATGAATCGGAACAGTATGTGAAGTACGTACAGTCTGAGTTGAATAATTATCTGTTGTCCCATACTTGCAAATAGTATTTACATAGTCCCCAAGGGCATGTAGTTTATACATTGAGAGGTTGAACTTCTTAGTTTTCCAACTGTTTTCTGCACCTGCATTCCCTTTTCCTTTGGGATCTGATGATGCTCTTCTCCGCCGTCATGCTGTTTCTTCATGTGGGAGCTCATTGGTGTGGAACATGTCAAATATGGTTGAGGCAAAAGACCGGAGGCCTTTCCCTAGCCTGGTAGTTGAGGTTTCAAGGAACCCAAGCATTGTATCTGTGTGTAACCAGAGTTTTGCAAGGGCATGCCAAGTTCCTAGCTCGAATAGCAGAGTAGATATAATCTCATTGTATGGGGATGGTAGAAGATCCTCAAATACTGGAATAGCACACTGATAATGTTATATAAATGTATTGGATACATATACACACCTGATGGCTCACCTGTAAAAGATCCTTGAAATCTCTGGCAGCTAGCTTTTTCATGCCAGATGCATTGCTGTTGAATCTGCATATTGTACCCCTTCTGAACGTTGGAACTTGGTGGTATCTAGGATTATAACTCAATGTAATATACCGTAACATTGTGTAACATGACTTACCATTCATTGAGCTTCTGGATTACATCCCCACCATATGCATACAAAATACACAACAGATGTGTGAATGTCGCTTTCCAGACACTGAGCTCGAACTCATGTAGAAGGTCTGGTACATACATTGAATGGAAGTCGAAGCCGAATGAATGAAGTCTCGATGAGAATGCATTCTAGAATTAACTGTCAGTAGGATTCATATGCAATAATACACCACCTCACATGTGTAGGAACCAGTGAATGTGGTCCAAGAAGGTCTTTAATATGCTTACTGTTGATAGGTTTTCCTTTTTCATATATCCACCTTTGGACTCACTCGATATTGCTTCGTCAGGGGTGATCATCTACTCATATCATAGTAAGTTGATGCCGGAGATCTAACTTGGTTCCCAGTTTACAGACATCCTTCTTATCAACGAGACAGCATGGGCATAGCAATGATGCAAGGTATTTGATGCACACAAAAAGTACCCTGGAGAAACATGTTGGTCAGATTGTTATAACACAAGAATGTGCTTACTTCTCAGGATAATCTGCCAAGTGTGTAAAAAACTGAACAAACCCATGACAGAAAACTCCATCAGCAAACTGGCAGACCAAACCATTTTCATATGCATTCATAAACTCCTTATCCAGGAGGAGGTTCCAGATTGTGTGAACAAGTTCACACTTGCAGTGCGAAAGAACAGCAGCAGAGGCAGCAGTTTTAAAAACTCACTAATAAAAGTCTTGAAATGTGTCACCGAGCTGGGAAAGGATGTTGATTAGTTTGTTATTTAGGTACAAGAGTTTGCTTACTTTTGGAATGTAAGCAATATGGTGTGCAGAAAATGAGGTTGGCCTGCCGCGAGTATACTTTGATAAGTTTCTGATAAATAAATAAATTGGCCATAGAGAAGCATTGCCGAATGATGCCAGATGAGTAGAGTCTGACCACAGCAGAATAGCAATGATGACTGCTTCCAGATTGCAGTTTCAGGGTTGTGACTTAATCTTTTTATGTTCATTGATCATGGCATTGGAGGAATATATTTTAGAGTAAATACGTTTGGTGGAATCGTGATCGGAAGGCTTCCAGAATTCTCTGAAAGGCGAAAGGTGGTAATGTGCAGTGGAAGGTTCTTGAAGCAATGATTTGATAACTTCAACGATCTTCCAATAATATAATCGATCTACATGAAATACAGGAGCAGCCTCTTTGGAAGTATAACAAACCTTTTTGCTGGGAATGTGTATTGGGACTGACACTGTGATCCATCCATCATTTGCAGAGAAAATTGGGGATGTGAGATCTTGATGTGAATCAATGCAAGCAGCCTCCCATTCTGCAGAGAAGCCTTTGAGGTCTTCTTTTTGAAAGTCATCAGCAAGAATCACTTCCTGGACAAGTCAGTCTAGCTCCCTGTGTGATTTGAGATTTGAAGCACTATGGAACCAATTCATGAGCTAGAAGGTAGTTGGATTGAGAAATAGTGTGAAGTAATTTTGCTGTGTGAGACTATGAACAGATGATGCAAGGTGAGACCACCAAGGACGGTGTTCTAAAGCCCTCTCATTGCGAAGGAGAATAGGGGAGTTGTAAAGATCGCTGAGACTGGCTAGTTTATCGGGGGTGTATGAAGGCAGGGAGCCATAATATTCTTGGTAGACTCCATAGTTATTTGGTTCCATTTGGAACACTGATGGGATTGAGTTAGGCATGAAGGATCCAGGGGGGGATACATCTGGCTGCTTTATGAGTATGGCTTCCAGATGTGAGGCATCTGTGACCAAAATTATTGGTAGAGGGGTTGGAGGGAGTTCATCATGGTATTGTTTGGGT
Organism: Porpolomopsis calyptriformis; assembly: GCA_951640195.1. Taxonomy (NCBI): domain Eukaryota; kingdom Fungi; phylum Basidiomycota; class Agaricomycetes; order Agaricales; family Hygrophoraceae; genus Porpolomopsis; species Porpolomopsis calyptriformis. The sequence continues at coordinate 981,789 of OX621171.1, read as the reverse complement.
AAGCAACATTTCCGAGCAGGGAGACCTGAGGGCTGGTACTCTGATAGCTTATATTGCTGTATTTCATTGTCAATGCTGAAGGATTAGTTGAACAAAAAGAACATACCTCCACTATCTCTACCTCTGGCTCAGCCTGCAGCATCTCTGGGAATTGGGGTTCATGAAATGAAATGGCAGCATGGTGTTTTCTTGCTGCTTGAGCATCATTGAAATTGCAGCGTTGCTTTTGTAGCACAGTTATCAGAAGTGAGCTATATTCTTGGCAATACTGCTGATGACCTGACATGGCCTTGGAGCTGGAGAATGACTTTCAACAACCAGGACATATATCCATGTCAGTAAAAATCAATTGATTGAAAAAACGATAAGGTCACGCAGAATGTGGGAATTATTTTCCATCATCCTCCCAAATTGCCCTATACCCTCCTTCCCTCCACCATAGATGCCCACTTTTCACAGATACCCTCTTCCCCTCCCTCCATAGACTAGTCCCATGCGACAATACTATTAGAAACCCTCGCCAAAATCAGATCTAATAGTAGATGTAAGAAATGCTACAGGTACATACTTGTTTTATCATCATGATTAGAGTTCTGGATGCGATGATTTTCTACAGTAGTAATGGTGTTATGGGACCATACATCAAGGCTGTACATTGGTTCCCACTCAGTATCAACCCATTTGTTGACCTTAGAGCTGTGATATTCGATGGGATGGAGGCAGACTTCAAAAGAGTGAGGGAGGGTGAGGAAGAGGAAATGTAAGCTGTTTTTACATGCTCTAAACTAGCTGAAGCCTCACAGGGTGTAGTCCTAACCCCCAAGAAACCCAGAAACAGCGTGCTCAATGAGAGCGACACATACAATTATATGGTCAATTCAAAGCTCTCATTCCAGGATTCAACAACATTGTCTTCAAGTTTGAGGACAACCCGGATCTCTTACACAAGTTTGCAGACACTGTATGTGACATACCTTTCATTGCTTTCAGTTTATATACTAACAATACTGGAAGATTGCTGAACATGCAAGCAGTGCTCGAAGTGAGGATATATATTCACTTCATACTTGCAGAATTTTCCATATCCTGGACAACCCGGAGTGAGGTTCATTTGACCCACTGATTCCACCCCATGGGGCGAAAAGCTTGTGTGGTTTCCACCATAAAGACACTGCAAGATTGCTCTGTCCACAACATTTCCTTCCAGAGTTTGATAAACACCCTCAGCGAATCAAGCAATGTCCATGTTTCTTTTACTGACAATTCTCTTTAGGGATTTTATGGATGATGTCAACAATGGCCATATCAAACTCATATCAAGTGAATTCCTGTCATTCCTGTACAATCAAGAGACTCAATACGACCCTGATGCAAGAGAGGTGGGGCTCTTGTGTGGTAGACTTCTTGAACGTGTAAGTATTATTTGTGTTTTCACAATTATTCTCCACTGATATTTGCCAGGTATATCACCACATCTTCACTGGGCCTGGTACTGTGATCATGGGCAAAGGTGGCAAGACTGTAAAAGGCTGCAAGGCAAAAATCCATTGAGTTAGTGCAGTAACCCCACAGACAATCGCATATGCTGCAATGATGGTGCTGTTATAAACTGGTTGTCAATGAGATGGTTTTACTTCGAAGAGCTCTGTCCCAAGACGGTGATAATGTCTCAAGTCCTAGTTACTGGGTTGCTAATGAGGAATCAGACTTAAAGTCTGAGTACGACTAACTAGGGGTTTATATACTGACTACGCTACTGTGGATGAGTCAGTGTTAACATGAGGAATACATGCGATGAGTAAAGATAGGCATGATAGAAGACTCGGAGCATGTGAAGAGATGAAACATAATCGTCGGAAATAAAATGTGTCCTATCTAGGATATATGAAAAGATATGAGACTGTGGGGAATCCCAAGCAAAGATAAGACTGATCTGACTAAGCAATGATGACTAACATAGAGAAGGAATGGAAAATTACGTCCATGACATACACCTCGCTTTTCGGGAAATTCGACCTGAATTTCAAACCTGGGCGATGTCAGTCGTTTCGTTCTCTGAGGCCTGAGTCTGGATTTCCTCGGTGGCGGGGGCCTCGACGGCCACTGAGGGGGAAGCAATGGGTTCGACTTCCAGGACTTCCTCGATGGGGGAAGGGGCTTGAACTGTTGCGACGTCGTCGTTGTCGTTGGGATACTCCAAGTCGAGGTTGATCAGATACTTGACTGAACTCCCATAATCGATTAGAGTCTCCGTCGTCGCAAGCTCTCATTGAGTTCAGAGAAAATCTTCTCGGGAGAGTCGCTTGGCTCGACGACTCTCTTCCACGAGCTTGACAATAACGGCGTGGGTGGTGACATCGTAGCAGTTGACCCATGTATGTTTTTTCTCCCGTTGGAGTTCCCAAACTTTCAACTCGCTTCTGTCCCAATGGTCCTTCCAAAACAAGGCACTCTTCTCCGATGCTTTGAGCTTGGCTTGCAAGACGTCACGTTCTTGACGAAGCTCTCAGTTCCAACTGCTGATGCTATTATAGTTTGCTGTGAGGCGCGAGATAGTGACGGCGGGGTCTTCGGGAGGAGGGGTTCCTGTAGGATATTCATTGAAGAAGTCCTCTGCGCGTGCGCGAGCTTGTTGACATAGTTGTCAAGTGGAGGAAGCAACGGTGGAGGGACCGGGGGTAGGGGAACAGATGGCGGCGGATGAAGGAATTCGTCCAGCGCGTCGAATGGCGACTTGAGGGGAGGGAGATCGAGTGGCAGGCATTGTGAATGACGGTAAGTCCAATACTAAGACGTTTTGGTCAAGTGGTCTTGTTCGTCGAAAGTGGGGAAAGATTGGATGGAGTCATATCAACGACTCTGGGTTTATAAGCGCCAACTCGAATCTAAGAATAGAATTTAAAAAATGGACAGCCGGAATGATGACAAACGAGTTAAGTCGCCATTTGAATTGAATCTTCGTAAGTCTTCACAATTTCCTTGGCATGTCATAAGACATTTGATCGTTCTTCCCAAGTAGTTTCTTCGATCGGATAGCCTTTCCATTTGACCAAATATTTTTGTCGGCGTTGAGCTCCGGAGTGTTGAAGAATAGATTCAACTTCATATTCTTCTTCATTCTCGATCAGATCTGGAGGAGGTCGAGATGTATCAGTAATGTCAGGGTGGAGTGACTTATCTTCGACATTCGGTCTCAGGAGTGATACGTGAAAAACTGGGTGGAGCTTCCAAGTTCCAGGGATATCGATAAGATACGCAAGATCCAATACTTGTTTCAGGATCTTGAACGGTCCAGTTCTTTGGTTATCCAACTTCTTGGCAGGTCGAGTAGTCTTGATGTTCTTGGTATCTAACCAAACCAAATCTCCGACTTTGAAGGAGGGAGAGAGATTGCGTTTTCGATCGGCATATTTCTTCATTGATTCTGCGGCATGTGATAGTGATTCGCCAGCATTCTTCTGAGCACGCGTGAGATGTTCATGGAAGGTGTTTGCTGCGGGGACGTTACTTGGGGATTTGATTGTGATCGGCAAATGAGGGTGGCGGCCATATTCCAAATAGAAGGGTGATTGTGACGTGGCAGAGTGTTGTCGATTATTGTAAGCGAATTCGGCGGAAGCTAACCATTCAGACCAGTCATCCTGCATGAAGTTGGTATAGAACCATAGGTAGACCTCAAGTTCTTGATTCGTATGTTCGGTCTGACCATCGGTCTCGGGATGATAAGCAGTAGATAGTCCAGAAATGGTTCCTAAGAGCTTGTTAAGAGCTTCAGTGAATTTCGATGCGAATTGAACTCCACGATCGGAAATGATCTTCTTTGGCCATCCATGGTGTTTCCAGATATGATCACGGAAGAGTCGGGTAGCGCCTTCTGATGAGAGGTTGGAAGTCGTCGGGATAAAGTGGGCATGTTTTGTAAAGCGATCGACAACTACCATTACAGCATCATATCCAAGTGAGTCAGGTAGTTGAACAATGAGATTGACGGTTATCTCAGTCCATGGTTCAGTAGTGGGGGGTATAGGTTGTAGGAGTCCTGTCAGCTTCGAAGGATAATTCTTGTTTTGTTGACAAGCGGGGCAGGATCGTACATAGTTGATAATGTCTTGAGAGATGCCATCCCAAACAAAGTTTCGGAGCACTAGCTCCTTCATCTTCTCAATGCCAGGGTGTCCAGCATGGGGGTAGGCGTGGGACAGTCATATTATGTCTGTGCGCAAAGATACTTCCTCCGGCACCACAATTCAATCTTCAACATTGCAAACCAACCCATCGGCTTGGTCCCAAAACAATGAGGCATCCTCGATTTTCTGTGAGATCTTGTTCGGTATGGGCAGCTTGAAGCGTAATCTTGCGAAAAAGTCTGGTTTTGAAAGTTTGACGATCAAATTGATCCAATGTTCATCCGCGATTAGAATCTCATCTTCCACCTTGCCTTTACCTTCGTCGAAATAATCCGGGTGCCTAGATAATCCATTGGCCTTGTTCTTTCTCCCTGGGACATACTCGATCTTGTATTCATATCTCGATAGAATTTCCAACCAACGAGCATGTCATCCAAATAACACACGAGCGATACTGAAATATTTGAGGGCGAGGCTGTCAGTATGGATTAGAAGGTCATGTTGTGAACCTTCTAAAAGATGTCGCCATGCCTTAAGACAGTCTATTATTGCTAGAAGCTCGGCGTCGTGAGTTGGATATTTCTTTTCAGCAGGGGTCAAGGATCTTGAGTGAAAGCCTACGGGTTTCCAGTCGTTTTCATGCAATTGAGACAATATACCTCCTAAGGCGAATCCAGAGGCATCAGTCTCCAGGCAGTATGGTAGGTCTTGGTCCAGTACTTCGAGGACGGGGGCATTCATGAGGGAGTATTTCAATTGATTAAAGGCGTGTTGTCGTTCGGGGGTCCATTCCCAAATGGTGTCTTTGCAGAGTAACTGGTTAAGTGGTTGGGCGATCTTTGAGAAGTCCTTGATGTATTTTCTCCAGAAATTCGCGCTTCTGAGAAAGGATTGAAGTTGTTTTACGGTTCGAGGTTCAGGCCACTCGACTATGGCTTTGATCTTCTTGGGATTAGTTCTGATATGACCTTTCATCAAGGTCATCCCTAGATAGATCACCTCTTCTTTCTCAAATTGGCATTTGACAGGCTTGCAAGAGAGTTTGTTCTTCTTCATGATATCAAGGGTTTTGAATGTCCAGTAACGCAGTTCTTCTAAGTCATCTCCGCAGATGAGAACGTCGTCAATATAGATAAAAACACAACCTGATTTTAGCACTTCAGTGAATCGCGTATTGATCATTCATTGGAACATAGCTGGAGAGTTTTGTAGACCAAAAAACATCACTCTTGGAACATAGAGTCCCTTGACCGTGTTGAAAGCGGCTTTCGATTCGTCGCCTTCTCTAATCCGAATATTGTTAAATCCCCATCAGATATCTACGACTGTGAACAGTGCAGCAGATTGTAACTTTGGTTGTTGGGCGATTTGATGGAGGAGTGGTAGGGGATATCGGTCAGGAACGGTGAAGTGGTTCAAATAACGGTAGTCTTCGATTGGTCTGTATCCAGCATCTTGTCCTTTCGCGTCGATTTCTTCAGCTTTCTTGCTCAGGAAGAAGGGAGCAGCTTGAGGTGAAGATCCCTTGAATATTCGTCCAGTGGCCACATTTTCTTCCAAAAACTTCACTAGGAAGTCTATCTCTCGAGGGGACATCGGATAAGTCACGTCATTTTGGGGTACGAAGTTATCTTTGAGATCAATGACGTGATCAAACTCGGAATGAGGTGGAAGGCAATCGAAGGACTCCTTGGCAAAGACACTAGCATAGTCTTTCCAATAGACCTCCGGTACAAACTTTCGCATATCTTCCTCCACCATGCTGGCTCGAGATTCATCCAATTTTGAAATACTTGTAATCGCCAGTGAGACCGATTCTACCACAGAGGGCTCTGCTTCGCCGCTACAATACCGACGAGAAGTCTCTTTGCCTCCAAGAGCCAGTGTTGACTTCTCCCAATCGATACTAGGGTTTTGAGCTCTGAGCCATGGGTAGCCGAGGATAATATCAATCTTGGATCTGAGGTCGGTCACTTCCAAACGGATCCTTTCGGTGTGTCCACCTGGAGCTTCTATCCAGACATCTGTGTCAAAAACGATTGGGCCTCCTCAGTTCTCTGACCCATCAGCATTCCGTACGGGGATTGGGGTTTCCAAATCCTGAAGAGTAAATTCGTGACGAGTTGCGAAGTTCTCATCCATAAAGTTTCCAGAAGCTCCGCTATCAACAAGACACATGGCGGGGACACGTCGGCCACTGTCTGAAGCTTTGATCCAAATGTCCATCATGAGTCCTGAATCACCCTTTTCGATAGCACCAAGAATTTGAAATAAATTGCATGGGGTAATGGTACATTGAATGGTATGGTCCGTAACGCCGGGTTTATCATTCGAACCTTTCAAAAACCCTGGGACTTCAAGTCCGCTGCCAGCCTCTTCTTTCGATCATCTGACCAATTGCGTATACCAGATTTCGCCATATCCGACGGAGTCTCGCTTGTTCCCAGTGTAGGGGGTGAGTTGACGTTCTCCACGTGGGGCTCAGTGGTAACGACATGTATGTTGTGACCTCGTCCTCGTCCTCGTCCTCGGTAACCGCCTCTGCCTCGAAAGTATCCTCCTTGATGCAAGGAAGAGGTATCAGGTAGATTCTTCGCATCACTGGCGACATGGTTTGGGCAGGCGTTCGCAAAGTGCCCTGGTTGGCCGCAGGAATAGCAGTTTCCGTACAGGATCGTAAGGGCAGAAGAGGAAGACTCTTCTCTTTTGATGGTGGGGGCTACTGTCATTTGGCGGGTCACCGTTGCAGCCACGTGCGATCCTCGGGTAGGAAAGGGGTTAGAGTATTGAGGTCGGGACATAGAGGACTGTGTCTGTGAGGCCAGAATGTCCTTTTGGTGTTGGTATCGTGTCGTGGCGTCCTTCCACTCTTGAAGTGTGGTTGGGACGGTGGGGAGTTGGTAAACAAATTTGATGAACTCGGCATCGAGTCCAGCTTGGTAAAGATCGATGAGAGCGGCATCGTTAAAACCGGTATCGACCTGTAAAGCGCCGAAGCGCAGATTATAATCTTCTATCTTCTTCCTTCCCTGGCGGAGATTCTTGATGTCGTTATGAGCGCGAGACTGCCTGTCGATTCCTTCGAACGTTGTCCGGAATCGAGTTACAAATGTGACCCAGGTAGCAGTTGGGCCTGTCCAGTTGACAGCTCTCATTTCATTGGTCTCCTTCTCGGACCAGGTTTGGGCATTTGCTCCCTTCATGAAAGAAAGGGCAAAGGGGATCTTTTGTTCATCGCGGTATGGTTTTCCCATGAAATACAATTCGCAGCTGTTAATAAATTTGTTGACGTCCTGCTGTCGACCAGTGAATTTGTCTGGCTTAGCCATCTTTATCTCGATAGTGGGAGCGACAGGAGGTTGAGGTTGAGGTTGTGGTGGGGGCTGAGGCTGAGCTTGGGCGGCAAGCTGTTGATGGAGATCCTGGATCTCTGCCACCTGGTTTGCATTCGAAGCCTGAAGGTTTGCCATTTCCCTCCGCAAGTTGTTCATAACTGCGAGGATTTCGTTGAGGTTGGGAACAGGAGGATTAGCGCGGGAACCCATTGGATCTGGTGAGGGTGAAGGTGAAGGTGTTGTTAAGGGTGAAGAAGGTCGAGTAGGTTGTTGGAACGGGAAGGGTTGATATCTAACAGTAGGGGGAGTGATGGGACATTGTAACTGGGCGGCGGCGAGCAAGCAAGTTGTTTCGCTTCGAGTTCTTCCTAGAGCTTGTGAGATACCTGGTAGAGGGGGAGCTTGACTGGCTTCCTCATTGGGGTCTGGGAAGATTCGAGTCTGTGAGTAGAGTGATTGAGAAAGAGGATTGTTCTGCTCAGAGGGATCGTAAAGGTCCTCGTCGTTGTCGTCCAGTGTGAAAACAAGGATGGATCAAGTAGAGGGGAGAGAGCAAGAAGGAAGTCTGATTCTTGTTATAAACTGGTTGTCGATGAGATGGTTTTACTTTGAAGAGCTCTGTCCCAAGACAGTGATAATGTCTCAAGTCCTAGTTACTGGGTTGCTAACGAGGAATCAGACTTAAAGTCTGAGTACAACTAACTAGGGGTTTATATACTGACTATGCTACTGCGGATGAGTCAGTGTTAACACGAGGAATACATGTGACGAGTAAAGATAGGCATGATAGAAGACTCAGAGCATGTGAAGAGATGAAACATAATCGTCGGAAATGAAATGTGTCCTATCTAGGATATATGAAAAGATATGAGACTGTGGGGAATCCCAAGCAAAGATAAGACTGATCCGACTAAGCAATGATGACTAACATAGAGAAGGAATGGAAAATTATGTCCGTGACAGGTGCGTTCAAACGTATGTCTCCCCCAGACTCTCGGCTGACAAGTAAATAGGCCTACTTCATGATGAGCTTGGTTGAGCAATAGATGAAATGTGATGGTACATTCAACCTACAGCGATTCTATGACTATATACTATATCTTTTTGATCCGGAGGAAGGGATGGACAATGAGTGGATTGCTGAGACAATTGCATGGTGGAAACGGTGAGTGTTGGTGATTCTCCCACCACATACTGACCTTTTTTTATACAGGCAAGTACCTGGTCTGGGTGGTGATGTTAGAGTGGATGAGGATGCATCTGATGGTGAGGACCTCCGCAGTGATTTCATGGCCATCTGTAGGGCTGCCATACGTCGTTGATATGGTGTTGAAGAAGATCAAGAAGATGAAGATGGCTAAGAAGATCTGGATGCTGAGGATGAAAACAATACCTACCTCAGACATTCTCCTTCTCAATGCCCTCGTTCCACTCACCCCACTGTTCCTCCTCAGCCTACTCATACCATACATACTTCACACCCTGATCCCACTCTCACTCCTGCTTCACAATCTTTGCCTTCTCAGGTTCATAATATCTGACGACATGTACCAAAAGCTAACCTATGATGAAACACAACAGTTAAGAGATATCACACGTCAGGAGCAAGTTCTTGGAAACCACAATCATACGAGGAGTCCAATATTAACTGAGATGTATGAAGATGGACCTCTCATTGCAAAGGTTGCACCCAGCATCAAGTTCCACAAACCACAGAGGTCTAAGGAACCAGCATCTGCGGTAGGACCAAATTGGTAATCTTCCATACCAAACTCTCCATGATGATCCCTCTCATCATTGACAGCATCCCTGCCCCAACCACAGCAAAAACCTACCAGCAAAACCCTTGGTGGAAACAAGTGGATTACTCATAAGACTCCAGCTTTGAAGGCGAGGAAATAGACTGTAACAACTTCAAAGATTTTGTGTCATCTCAGCTGATTTTTTGGTCTAGGCAGTGTTCTCATTCCATTGACTGACTCTCCATTGCATCATCCAATTATCGCTCACTATGTTTATTCTGTCATATGACTCCCGCATGTTCTGACTGTCAACTTATTGCATGTTCCATTCTGCCATCTGACTCATTAGATTCTGTCGCACTCACCGCCCACTCTGGATCTCACTGTCTTGTCACGATTCATGCCTTCAACTGATTTTATTCACTGGTTTGCAACTTGTCTTGCTGTCTCCTGCATCATTGTAGATTAATTCACTGTGTTACAAGTTCTCTTACTGTTAAATGAATATTATTGTTCCATTAATGCTAAATGAAATGAACTAGTCAAGCATACCTAGCAAATAACTTCAATTGCACACCTTGTATCCCACTGAAAGGTAAGAAAAACCACGAAATTTCTGGCTGACAATATAATCTCTTGTGTGGCATGTATAAGACTTCATAAGTTGTAAGCATGAAAATTGAGTAGAAGGGTGGGAAGAGTTGTATACCTTTTCATGGCATTTTATGAATTGTATTAATGAAAGTGAGGTATAATGCTAACATTTAATTCTTTCCTTGTATCAGAATTCCAGTGAAAGAGTTACAATGTATGTATACATATTCTACATAAATGTGTGGTGGGGTTTGTCACTGCCATTTTGACCTTGTCATCCAAGGTAGACATTATAAGTAGATATATCTGTTTCAACCTTTTACTAATGTGGGTCTGCGAATAATGAAATACAATCTGCTGGGAGTATACAGTGTACATCTTAAACTCTGCTCCCAAACATGCATGCTCAATGTACACACCAGCACTTGGAACGATACACACAGCTCACATTCTCGAATGGTCTGACTTGAATTGCCAGCTCGTTCATTCCCCAACATGCACCATCTGCATCCCCAAGTATGAGTTGACTCTCTCACCTGTGTGCAACACCTCTGCTGGTGGCTGGCTTACAACAGTTGAAGGGCTGGTGGTTGAGATCATTAGGGATCTAGATGTGGGACAAGCCACAAGGAAGGTAGAGAATGTCACTGTGTGGGGGGCGATCAAGCTAATACTCACTGGCTTGAGGGTGTTCATTAGTGTAAGGGTTGGGGATAAGTTATTACACTTTGCTCAATACCAGGATATGCACAGAACCAATGTATTGGGGAAATCTGGTATAAGTGGGAGTGGGATGTAAACTTATTGTTTACCTAAGCATAACCAGTACTTAAGGTATCCAGTACAAATAAGTACAAACACAGCACGGTGGCTGTATGTAACATATCTGTTACATCCTCCCCCTTTGGCTTAACTGCTGGGGTAAGTTAAGCCTGATAGCCAGGCAGAGTACATATAAAACAATCTATATATTACATAGAAAGAACTAAGAGAAACAGAAAATTAATGCTGTAGTAATACAACTGCGGTGAAGACTACATTTGTCTGTAGTCCATCAGGACGTCAGGTATCTCTAATATGCTATCAATACATTCCTGAAGTGAAGCTGGCTCAGGTTCAGGGATCGGCAAGCCAAGTGATACTTGCTTGCTATCACTGCCTGGTGGCACAGTGCTGTCTTGCAAATCATGCCATGAATGGTGTCGTAAAGTGTGGGATGAGTCCCAGCCATGGGGTGGTCCATGCTCAGCAAGTGTGTACGTAGTTTGTCTATGCCAAGTGAACAAGTTAGATGCATCAAATGTGTCTTGGGTGATAAGGCCTGCGGATGGGGTGACAGACTCATCAGTGGATGAGATACAAGACAGGGGATGTTGGTGGGGACGTCTGTTAGGGAACCAGGTGTTATTTCCATCACGAAGTGACAGCGGGATGCCATTCCTTTCAAGGGTATTACACACAGATTCTCTGTATGTCTCAAGGGCAGATAAGTCCAAGACATTACCCTGGAGGGTGTCCTCAAGCTATTGAAAGGCATATACAAAGGCATCGTCTGCCTGTTCAAACATAACACCTTGTCTAGCAAAGAATGGAATGAGGGATTGTTCTGTGACATTAGATGATCCAGAGTACCAGGCTGGTTCTCTGGGGGGTTCTGCAATGGACAGGTTTGATCCCATCACAAGTGATTGGTAGCAGCCGGGCATTTCAAACATAACCCAGAACCAATTGCTCAACCGTTTCTGGTGGCCCTACATTGATCATGACATCCAATGGTTCATCCGAACTTGTCATCAATGTCAGATTTGCCAAACCAAATGGATCTTTATCCCTCTGGCAGTTCCCACACCTGCTCACCTATTCCAACACACCCACATTGACACCATGTTCCTACCCAAGTCCAATAGCTACAAACTCCTTCTGCATGCCCACTGTTCCCTTTCCACTTATCTGGAATGGCACCTGCTGAGAACGGAATCAGCTAGGGCTATCAGATCCTTCATTTTCAAAGAACTTCTATATCGATGGGGTGCCCTTGAAGAAATTATCACAGACAATGGAGCCCCATTCATCAAAGCACTTGAGTACCTCGCCACACAATATGGAATCAACCACATCCAAATCTCCCTATATAACTCCTGAGCCAATGGACTCATTGAAAGACCTTATAGATCCATCTGGGAAGCACTAATGAAAGCTGCCAATGGTGTCGAATCCAAGTAGTACAACATTCATCATTCCGTCCTATAGGCAGAACGCATATCTATTCAAAGATCCAATGGATTCTCTCCATACCAGATAGTCCATGGAACTGATCCTCTGTTTCCCTTTGATCTCACCCAAGCCACCTTCCTAGTTCCCCCAATAGATGCTCCGATGTCCCCAGCCAATCTATTAGCTACCTGAGCCCATCAGCTTCAAAAACGGGAGGAGGACCTAGCTCAGATCAAGCAACAATTACTAGATTCACAATTCAAATCAATCCAGGACTTCAAAAGACACTATGGAAAGCAAATCTGGAACTACAACTTCCAACCCAGATCTCTCATCCTCATCCACAACTCCTCTACCAAACTAGAACTCAACCAGAAGTCTAAGCCGCGATATCTAGGACCCATGCTGATCATTAGATGAACCTCCTGTAGTGCCTACATCATTTTAGAACTGATGGAGCAGTTTCCAAACTTCTGATCACTGCCTTCCGCATTCTTCCATACTTTCCCCACTCGCACGCATCACTCCCTATCATATGGATTATCACACAGGATAACTCCCTGCCAGATGGACACATCTTGGATGACTCTAACTCATCCTCAGAGACTAACTAACACATACTGGGACTTATCTTCACTTATCTTCACTTAGCTTCACTTAGCAGACACCCTCTCACTCATTTTCATCCAATCCCTTTACCATTCCTATATTCTAAAAACAGGACTATTATATAGCCCATTTCCTTCCCTTCCCCTTCTTTCCCTTCCCCTTGTCCATCCAAGCCATCAACCTGTCCATCTGTTTGTCCATCTTGGCCTGCACCCTCCTCCAACCCTCCAATGCCTCAGCTTCCCTCATAATAGCCTTTTGGACTGCATTCCGCTTCTCCTCCAACCCCACTGCCCAATCCTCTACCACCTTCTCCATTTTTCCCCCAATCTCCTGAAGCTCTGAGACCCTCTGGTGCCCTTCCCGCACCATCCCACTGTCCACACTCACCTGCTGCACCCTCTTCTGGACCCAGGTGTCCATCTCCTCCTCACTCTCACCCTCATCTCCACTCCAGTCTTCCTCACCCTCTGAATCCACCACCGTCACCTCCCTCACATTCCCCTTTGTCTCCCTGGATCCTCTCACTCACCTTACTGGCCTCGGAACTGGCCTTGGAACTGCCTTCGGAGGCTGCTTCTGCAGAGGCTTCACCTCCACGCTTGCCTTCTACTTCGACCCACTGGACTTGATACGATGCATGGTCCCACACACATAGACCACACACCTCACCTCCCAGGTACTTCACGCATGGAAACCAGCTGCTTCGCGCAGCAGTCGCATGCCAGCTCATGACACTAAGAGATGTACATTAGAACATACACACTAATGAAAATAAAAGACCAGACTTACCTGCATAACAGATTTGACCTGTCGGCCCTTCTTTGATGTTTCCTCCCCCGCCCCAACCTCATCCTCACTATTCCCGATGTGTTCTGACGTCTCCATCGCTGTTCCCCCCCTCTCTATCATTATGACTGAAGGCTTCTCTGATGCCTTCGATCTGGCCCCCAGCATCTTCTCCCAGCAGGCCCTTGCTTGCTCAACCCGCTCCTGCTTCTCTTTCTCCTCTTCCTCAATCCTCCTCTCCTCCTGTCTTTTCCATTGTCTTCTCTGCTGTCTCATTGGCTTCCTGCCTCTCCTCTGTGATTGCTTCAGCCTACACCTCTTCCTCTATCACCCTCTCCTTCTCCTCCATCGCCTTCCTTCCCACCTTCTACCGCCTGCTGTGCTTCTCATATGCCTTGCTTATCTCCTCCGCAAGATCCTCCACCACTTGGGGAATCTCCTCCCCACCCTTTATCATCTCTAGAAGTCTTACTAAAAAGTTTGTCTGCACAAACTGATCAGTCCAGCATCAAAAACTGTCAAAAGAAGACTCACTACACGATCTGCATTCTCCAGCACAGGTATCGTACCTAGAGCTTTCTGGCCCCCCAGGATGGAGGACTGATGCATCTTGAAGCTCAATAACCAGACTCTTGAAGTCTGTTGGTTCATTGTCATTGGACATCTTCGACATTAACATTCAAGTTTGAAAATGGTGATACATCACATACAGTTACACATAAATGCAGTCAACAATATCATGTGACTCAATCTATTCTTGCACCAACCAGGGATGGCTGGTATCTAACTACCCCAGATATGTAGGAGATCCACCCTCCCTACAAATGGAAAACCTTTCCACCACCTACAAAGAGCTCAACCTCACTAACCCATACACACATATCCCAAAACCTGACCCCTCTGACCTTCCAATAAATGTTCCAAAGCATCCGTCACTAACTAGAAACACTTCTGAAAATATGAACTCCATTGGAAACACCTTCAACCAATTGGAAAAGTCTCTTTCCTTTGTCTCCTTATCTTACCTACCTTATCCTATATCCCTTTCACTTATCTACTTAAAACCCACTTACATACTCTTACAAAGGAACTACCCTTTGTACAGATCCCTACAAAGAAGTCCCTTTATTCACCTTCTCTATATATATATCAAGTAGATAGTCACCATCACTAGACAGACCTTCCCCAATACATATTTTCCCTTCCTACCCAATATATCAAGCCTTCATAAGCTTGAAGCCCCTTCTCATCATCATCTGATTACTGAATCAATTCCTACATGTTCCAATACCTCTTGGACGAATGAGAGGAATCTCCCTCAAGATCCCTCACGCCTTCTACACTGGATGCCTAATATGGGGTGGGTCATGGAATTGATGGATAATATCAGTATGAAGGTTATCCACATTTGGAACATAGCAGCATCATCATTCGTCAAAGGTGATTCCATGGTCCTGTGTCTATCCAGTAGATCCATCTTCAAGTTTACTCCTAATATGGCTAGGCAGGGTTCCAAGTTGCAGTCTACTATTGAGCTTTTCACCTTCACTCTTGAGTATGACTCCTGCAGGTGAAGGGGCAGTCACCTCTTTGATTGTGGCTGCACTTCAAACTGTTCTGATGTGCGCATTTTGAACTATTCCAATATATGCACTTCAGACTGTTCTGATATGGGCATGAAAGAGGGTGCTTGGGAGTAGCACTTGATTAGCATTGTTAGGGGAGGTAGGAAGGTGGTCTGGTTGCCATGATAACCCATCAGCTTTGTTTGTCTTTCCAGGATTATGTTCAATAATAAAGTCAAAATGGGATAAGTAGGTTGCCCATTGGGCTTGTCATCATGAGAGGTTATGGTTCATCATGAAGTACTTGAGTGCAATGTTGTCAGATCGGATAACAATGGTGTGGTAGGCACCTTCTATGCTGCCATTCTTTAAGGGCAGCTATAATAGCTAGTAATTCTTTATTATAGATAGGGTAGTTTTGTTCAGGTGGGGTCATTGTTCGTGAGTAGAAGGCAGTTGGGTGCTACAGGTTGTCATCATGGAGTTGAGATAGGATAGCACCAAGTGCAAAGTCTGAGGCATCAGTTTCAAGCCTATAGGGTAGCCTTGGATCAGGGATCCGTAATACAGGTGCACTTGTAATAGTAGTCTTGAGTCCATCAAAGGATCTTTGTTCTTGGTCTGTCCACTTCCAGGAGGCATCCTTTCAAGTAAGGTTATACAGGGGTCGTGTGATCATCGAGAAGTCTTTGATGAAGCGTCAATACTCATTAAGTGTCCCTAGGAAGGCTTGGATGTCTTTCACCTTCCTAGGTGGAGGCCAGCTGACAATAGCCAAGATCTTGTTGGGGTACATTTCAACCTTTCCCTGTTCAATAATAGAGCCTAGGTACTCGATCCAGGTCTGTTCGAAGGTGCACTTGGTTAGCTTGCATAACAGCTTCCTATCATGGAATACTTTGAGAACCTCCCATACAACCTTCTCATGCTCCTCAAGGGTATCAGTGTAAATGAGCACATTATCAATATAGATTTTGACATGCCCAGACACCAATGCATTGTGGAAACAAATATCTATCATCTGCTGGAATGAGGTAGGGGAGTTGGTGAGTCCAAAGAATATAATAGTGGGTTCGAAGAGTCCTCTGTTGGTGACAAAGGCTGCTTTCCATTCATCACCATTCTTGATCCTAACATTATTAAAGCCCCAGTGAATATCAAGCTTTGAGAAGTATTTTAATTGCTTCACGCTGTCAAAGATCTCAGAAATGAGGGGGAGAGGATAGCGGTCATGGATACTGTGGGAGTTTAGATAGTGATAGTCCTGAGTTGGCCTTAGTCCTCCATCGGTCTTGTCCACAAAGAAGAAGGGGGCAGCCTGTGGGGATTTTGAGGGGCAGATTCACCCTGTGGAGAGGTTCTCTTGAATGAACTCATCTAGTTTCTCCTGTTCTCTGGGTGATAAGGGGTAGAGCTTGCCTCATTGGGGAGTGAATGAATAATCAAGGTTAATAGCATGGTCAAATGATAACTTGTGGAACACATCCACAAAGTTATGGTACTTCTCTGGAACAAACTTAATAATATCCTGCTCGACACTGGAGGAGGCATTCCAGGCATCATCCTTGGTAGTCACTGCTGCACAGTGTCCCCTCTCAGCATAGCATGGCACACATCAGACAGGATGGATATGTGCTTCTGTGGCAGGTCCAGGGGGGATGCCACACATTGGCACAGTAGGAGAAGTGGGCACACATTGGACAGAACTGATGTGCAGCAGTGGAGCAGTTGGAGATGGGGTGTCTGGCATCACAGGAGGCAGCACACATCAGACAGGATGGATGTGCGCTTCTGTGGCAGGTCCAGGGGGGACACCACACATCAGCACAGTAGAAGTAGATACACATCAGACAGAACTAATATGCACAGGTAGAGTTTGGTCTATACACCCATGGGTCATGGCCTTGGTCTTAGTGCCCCAGCAATGCCTTTCAGCACACTGTCCAAAGTCAATGGTCCACCTGGTCCAGTCAACCTGGGGGTTATGCACCTCAAGCCATGGTAGTCCTAGGATAATCTTCTGTTTTTCACCTAAGTCAACAACCTCTAGGGTTAGATATTCCTGGTGGTCTTCTATCGTCAAGAGGACATCAGCCTCTTCTTCAATTAGTCTTCCTTTGTTGAGAGTTCCATCAGCATTCCTTATGGAGATCAGTAACTCCAATCTATGGGTTATCCAGTTCACTTGCTTAGCCCAGCTCTAGTCTATAAAGTTTCCAGTAGCACCACAGTCAAGGAGACAGGCCATAGGGTACCGCTGTGCACTATCTGTCATTGTCACTACAGCTTCTATTAGGAAGCTTTGTTGCCCTTGAATTAACTGTCCAAGGATAAGAGTTGGTTGAGAAATAGATGGGAGAGCGCAGTTCATTCCAGACTGATATGCGCTCTGAGGGAGGAGGCAAGGGAGACTGGTTCCATTCATATTGGATACAGTACATGGTATCTTGGTGCTAATGACAGGGTGTTCATCACACCACCTTAAAAATCCTTGTTCAAGAGGGCAGTAATCAAACCATATTTCTTATTCTTTGAAAGGGGAGACATATCTTGGATTCGCTTTGAGGTACTGGCCTGGGGAGTAGTGAGGGCATTGGAGTCAGGTGCAGAAAGCACAATGGTGTGGGCCTACCTCTCCTTCCCTTTAGTGCTAGCATTCCTCATAGCAGTTCATAGCTACTGTCCTTGTTGGCTAGGTTGAGGACAATCCCTAGCTATATGTCCAGGAGCACCACACTTGAAGCAGTTGTATGAGGTGGCTCACTTGGGGGGCATAGGCAGGAACTTGAGCTGTCACTTCAAGTGGTTGATGTCCATTGGTACATCTTCTTGGTGGGAGGAAGGATGGGGATAAGGCTGATGTAGGGATTGAGATAACCTAGGGAAGGCAGGCATACTTTGTCCTATTCCAATATGGGGTGCTTGGTAGGGTTGAGGCCTTGGGAGGTCTCATCGCTGGTGCTACTGCAACTCTCGCCACTGTCAGTCTAGCTTCCATGCCCAGTCCTTCCAGTCTTGTACAGTGGTTGGCATAGTAGGGAGTGTGTATATCTTCTCCATGAGGGGGGCATTGAGGCCTTCCTTAAAGGCTTCTATGAGAGCAGTGTCATCATAGCCTATTAGGAATTCCTACTGCTCAAAGTGAGTGATGAAGTCATCAGTAGTAGACCCTCCTTGCTTAACTATCCTAATCTTGTGACAGGCAGTAGCTCCAGGGTCCAAGTCTCCAAACACGGTCCGTAGCTCCTGCTCAAAGGTGGCAAAGGAGATGACCTTCCCATTAGCTTCAGTGCGGGAGATCTTGTCAATGAAGTTATTGGCCCAAGTGGTAGCAGTCCCAGCCTTCATGAAGGAGAGCACTATGATTATGTGCTCCCTCTCAGTGGCTTTAGAGAACATGGAAAGGTAGAGGGTGTTAGACGGCAGTCTAGGGTTGATCGCAAGGTTTTACTTCAGGCTCTGGGTGTAGGGTTTTAAAGGGCTAGCAGACTACTGATTGGGGTGTTAACGAAAGAAACAGACTTATCCTAAGTCTATCTACTGCTAGCTTTATATACTAGCTAAGTATGAGTCATACTGACTACATGTGAGTCGTAACGACTATGGATGAGTCATACTGACTACGTGTGAGTCGTAACGACTATGGATGAGTCATGTAGATAAGGAGAGTGATGGTAGACTAAATATAGATATGGCTTGGTCACCTTCTATTACTAAGTGGAGCTTGGGTGGCTAAGCGGTTATTGATGTAAACTGTCTGATGTAAATGGGAATAGATGAGCAAAGGAAAAAGAAAAAATATATCTCTGACAGAGGGCAAGTTCTCTGTAAAACGTAGGGAATTTGTTACAGCTGCTATTATAGTCAGTTGGTTTGGCAACTTTGATCTGCTTGGAGGATGAGGTCGTAGTTGGAGGGGAAGATGTGAGAGTAGCCTGAGTGAGATGCTCTTCCAAAGCAGTGATTTCATCATTGACCTCCCCACGATATTCTTCCAAGCACATGGATAAAGCCTCTAATTGGGTCTCAAAAGTGGTGGTGGGGCTGCCATGCTGCTCAAGGGTGATGAGGCACTGGTTGATCTGTTCAAGAATGGACTTGATTTTATCGACATCAGACATGTTAAAAGGGGGTGGAAAAAGGGGGGTGGTTTGTCCAAAGTGTTAGGGGTTGAGGATGGGCTAGTTTCCAACTTTCTGTTAGGACCTGAGCTTGCCATAGTCTTGAGGCCTGACTGAGGACAAAGTTACTGATGGAGATAAAGAGTGGATTGAGCATGAGGTTGTCACAAATACCAAGGTCAAGTATGTAGACAAGTAAGTCAGAAACTGGAGAAACAGGGGTAGGTACTGTCTTATATAGTAATGGACAAATAGGGGTGGTCACATGTGTCACATGTGACTAGGTCGGAGTGTCTAGGGTGATCAGGCCTAAGACATGATAAGACATGATAAGACCTAATAAGGGAAGGGAGTGAAAATGGAAAATAATAGTTCTGACACTACCATGGTACTTTTACCACTGCACCACAAGACCAATATAGTAAATTATCTTAGTAGCCACATGAGGAGTATTGATTTGGACTTTTGAAATTTTTTTTACTGCATCTCATAATAAAAACTATGCATTCACATCACTTAATAAAATTCAGTGAATTTATCAATGAATAAAGGTGATGCTTAAATCTTGTCACTGAATTTAAGTGACCAGTAAGATATCAATTCTTTCCAGTGATAAATTAACCAAGTCACTAAAAAGAAGTGGGTCACTGAAAACTCGTGAGTGCTGGATACAGTGACTTTGTCACTGCTTTTCAATGGAACAGTGATAAAATCACTACTTATTATTGATTTTACTTCCCACAGTGAATGGCTTCATCAAATTAATTAGTAGACCTCAAAAACAACTCTATGTGGACGTTGGTTGCTAAAGACACCATAAAAGATGTGAGTTGCTTTATACTCAAGACCCACTGAACAGCCGGTCAACGTTGTATTACCTAGGAGCATGGCAAGGCATTGATATGGTCACAATGGAAATTATCTCCAGATATGAAATATATTCTCAACCACAGGAAGGTGTGTATCCAAAGCATCTGTCTTGGAGACTTGAGAGACTTGTTGTGCAAATCAAGCAATGGTGGCTGTGTGCCCGCCGTCGAGTATTGTGTCGATGAGTGTATAGAGGTACCTCAGTATCTGACCTCCAGGTGTCAGAGTCCTTGGAATATAACTCAAATTCTTGAAGGTTGTAGATGTATCATGCGTGTTCTGTTTTATTCATTTAATTCGAGGATCTATAATAATAAAAATAAAGCCTACGCGCTAAATGTTCATCTAATTCATCTCTAACTTCTTCCTCGTTCCCCTTAAAGCCCAAATGTTGGCTGAGTGATTCTCGCGGAACGTCATGCATGCCAACAGAGAGTGCACATTTCAATTAGGACAGCTGTTGCAGTGTCAATGTCCTAAAAGCAAGCCACACCATTACACCATACTGAGTGTGTATTTCAGTTTACTCACCTGACCTTCTCAAGTGATCCAGCTTTCACGTTCATATCATCCATGTTGTTCTCCGTGACTTCTAGCCTATATTTCGGCCCAAACTGCTTATGATAATTGTTCCATGGCAGATTGAGGTCAGCAGTGTCCTCGATCCCCAGCACACATGCAGTCTCGTCACTGTGGGAAGTGAAACCGTTAGATATCAGTGGGTGACTAATATGAATAGTAGCTACATCCGAGGTAAAAATCAGTGATTGCAGTACTGATCGCTGATAAAAACTAGCGACTTTGGGGCTGATAATTCAGTGCTTTCCATCACTGATTGTCTATTTTTTCTGTATGATTTCCAGTACATCTTTCACTGTAATGAAGGGGTTTTATAGATGATTATCACCCACAAAAATCAGTGCTTTTATGTATTATTTTCAATGATGAGTATAATGATTTGAATACACATGGAGGCTCGCGCATATGAAGGACACAACTTTAGAGACAACAGTGCGCACCAGCTAGACAGTACCAGACCGGAGATGGATACAAGTGTCCGAACCACCAGAGACCCTGACCGAGGCAACGAAATGATGAAAACTGTGAGGATAAGTTAGAATGATGCAATAACAAGCTGCGAAAACCAGCCGAATGGCAAGGGAGTAAGGGAGCGGTGCATGGCAGCTGAAGGGAAATAGTGCAACAGCTGGCCTATAGGCTGCCTGAGTTTATTTTCTCTATATCGTTACCACGTATGAGAGGGGAATAGTCAGCGATGAATATATGCATGGGATCTGAGTCCTCACTTTCTGATTAATCTTGTGGTTGAGCTTCGTGGGTAGGTTGTTGGTAGACTTGATGATCTAGAGGGTTAGCCAGTACTTCTGAATTAAAAACATAGCTTACCATCTGCGATTCTTTCACCGGTGGTTCTGCCATTGCACCAGGAAAATGTGATAGACCAGGGACAGGTTGCGGTTTGGGCACACCAGATCGCTAGGGTTGATACCAGTAGAATAAGTAGCACTCATCTGAATAATGGCTTTGAGCATACACACCTTTGCGCCAACTTTACCCAATTGCTTCCTTTCACCATTTTGACGTTCCTTAGCTGCAGCCTTCACATTTCGCTCATGTATGTCTTCGAGATCCTCGTCCTCGACATCTTGCTGCAGATTCTCACCTACATCACCACTAGCGACAAGTTCCTCCCAGGCAGCTTCATATGACAATTCCAGATCCTGTCCAATCAGTCAAGTAGCGATATAAGGGATTAGAAAGTGGTGGGTGAATTGGGTGAAATTGAGCGGAGCGAAGGCGTAAGTCAGGGTGTTTTGGGGATACATCCGAAGTATGGTACTCTGTATGATCATGCTACCCTTCGGTCCATAACTAGGTCACAGTTAAGTTAGACGTAGAACCTATAGAGTAAAAAGATGTCTGATTTGCTGCTTACTATCCTGGACACGTAGTTATTGAAGATTTTCATTGGGGTAGAGGACAATGGCATATTTGCGAGCTGTTCAACCATCTTCCCTAGCGTGGAAATGTCTTCACACAAATATTCCCAGTTGCAGTATTATTCTTTTGCAGCAGCGTCTGTTAGAATCTCATCCAACTCTGTCTTTATCAGCATAATTCATTCTGGTAAACCCGCGAAGCTGATTTGAACTGGCCAGCCTCTACCATTTGCAGTACGTCTACTCCAGATCTTGTTACATTCAGCTGATATTTGAATGCAGATTTCGGCCTGCTTGTGGGCGACGCCTTTCCCATGTGGGCCTACAGTGCGTACCAGCTTATTCAAATTGCAAAACATATTCACCAAGTGCACGGGAGGGTTAGGTGGAACATTCTCCCTGCAGGGCTCATTCGGACAGACAACTGGAATGTTGTCAAGATTTTCCAGTGGGGTAGGGACTGAGGCCTTCATCGTTTCGCACTTTGAGCTCTGGATTCGCTTGGGGGTGGGCTTGATGGCAGGTTTACATGCTCTAGATACTATGCATACTTAGTATCTATATATATATGATTGGATGAGAGAACTTGTATTGATTCTCTGGTTGCTGTCCTTTCGCAATTGCTGTGCCAACTTCCAAAGACAGAGTATCTGTGTCATAGCCATCAGCAACAGCCTGTGTGGGTGGGGCTTTCTTAGTCGGAACTTGATCCTCTTTCTCATCATCATCAGAGCTCTAGAAGAGATGATTGTTAGGTACAATTCATAGGGGACTTATAACATACCATCACTGTCTTGCGTGTAATGCATTTACGAACAGCATTGACCTTCTGCAATTTGGCTTGAGTGTCCATATCATTATCAGAGTCATTCGAAATCTGCTTCAAGGCAAAGACATAAGTTACACAAGACAATAAGGCTAGTACTTACTTTCTGCCCTCTCTTGCGATCAGGATTTACTGTTTGGTGTTGAGAAGAAATCGGCTTATTTCTCAGTGTTTGGAGTGGACGAGAATCCGGAAGCTAAAGTGTGAGAGAAGAGTGAGAAGAGTGAGACCAGAATATGCTGTGCACCTCAACATCTGATGATTCATCTGTGCTGCTCTCAGCAGTCGAGTTTGAGTCTGTTGCAGAGCCAGCATCCATCTCAGAACCCTTCTGTCATTCGTTTACATAAGATATATAGGGACGATATACATATAATAACATTGCTCACTGCATTATGCCTGAGTTTTGCTGCGTGATTTTTGAGGTATTGTCCTATAAGGTCGCGAACGGCCCAACCATTGGCAAACTGGCAGAGATAGGGATATTTTTCCTGCATCTATACCATGTACATTAGTATGATGAGTTACTGTAATGATTAAATTGTAGTACGCACATATGCAACAACCTTATAAACTTGCAGTTGATCTTGAGCATGAATTGTTTTGGTGATGACGAGATACTTGCATACACAGTTTCTTACTGAATCCTATTAATGTGAAAAGTAGTTTCAATACCTCAAGAAAGAGAAAGAGCAAGTTACACATATGGAAATTTTATTATACCTTCGTTTGTTATCTGTTAAGCCTATCGCATCTTGGAGATTATAGCCTTTTGGAGGAGTTTTACCAGCTGATCCTAGAGGCTTAAGGATCATCTTCTTCCTCTCTTCTCGCTCAATGACTTGCTTGTGTGCTTTCCATTTACCTGTCGCACGATTCTATGTAAGATAAATGAATTTACAATAGAAAATGATAAACACTTACGCTCCAGTTGAGTAATCTCATCCTGAACACCACCAAGATCTTTTGTGATGGCATCCAACCTTCTAGATGATGTGTTCTTCTTTTTGGAATGAGAACTAACTTTTGTTTGGGCCATGCTTCTAAAGGGGCAGAATGAATTTAATGCAATTCAGATATCGAGATGATGTGTAGAAAAGAGGTTCAAATACATACCAAAGAGGATGTAAAGGGGAGTGACAATGAGCGCGCTGCTCAATCAATGATATCGATAAGACGCATCGCATATGTCACATGAAAGATACTTCCCATCATTATTGATGTCAAGGACACACAAGTGTTGCTGCTGCTCTCCCTACTGCTTCAAATGGCTTGGATATGCTGCAAGGCGACAACACTACCTTACTGCTGATGAATCTGCAATGCAAGATTCAGATTATGGTAGTGACACCAGCCCTGACATGGAGGATGACATGGATAACAGTTCACACCCCCATAGCAGGAACATCCAGGTAAGTGCAATCTCATCTTCACAGGAATCAGGATATGAATGCTGATCTATTGGATAAGTCTATTGGGATAGAACTGTACTCAGATGATCATCAATCATTGATCATTGACCATCCTATGGCTGCAAGCAATTCCGACAGCTCAGATGATGAATCAGATAGACACGCAATGTTAACCACATCCGATCAAGAACTTCCTGCATCAGAATATGATGGAAGCCATTCTAATCCTGCAAGCGTTCATGGATGGGAGTTCAGGGAGGGCATAGATGAACTCGGAGATGATGTACTTGATTTAGAGGAGATGCGGGAGGAGCTTGAAGACATGGCTGGGCTAGATGATGAGCTACTATACACAATCCATATGTGTCTTGTGTTGCTAGCCTCTTGGTGTCCATACACATTCATTCTAGGTAACAATATTATTTCGGATGAGGATCGAGATAACATCCGAGCATTCATGCTCAAATTGACAAGCAACATGCCAAGGGCATCTTTCAATCAGATGCGCCACGTATTCAACCACAAGTTCAATATCAGCTCTGAGTGGGTTATTCTCCACCGTCTTGCAATTCTTTCTGGCGTCCAACCTACGTATTTCGAATGCTGCATCAATTCATGCATTGCATATACTGAAAAATACAAATTCTACGATAGATGCCCATTTTGTGATCAACCACAATATGGTCCACAAAAAAAGGCTCACCGGCTATTCTCATACATCCCAGTCATCCCCTGCCTTAAAGGGTTTTTCCAGAGTACTGACATGATTAAGAAACTCTCATATCATGCCAAGTTCGAACACAACCCAGGCACCATTTGTGATGTCTTTGATAGCAAGAATTATCGTGATCTTCTCAACAGAAAGGTTGTTGTTGATGGAGTGACTTGGCCCTACACCTATTTCTGCGATAGATGTGATATCGCATTCTCTCTGTGTGTGGATGGATATCTTTTATTCAAACGTTGCAGAGGTGGGCCATCAGCGACGCCAATCCTCCTTCAAAACTACAAACTACCACCTCAAATTCGCACCCACCTCAAAAATCTCATCTGCGTTGGAATAATTCCTGGCCCTCATGGGCCAAAGGATGTCGAGTCTTTCCTTGTTCCATTTGATGAAGAACTGGCGCAGCTCGCAATAGGCATTCCGACTTTTGATGCAAGCACTGAATGTACCTTTGACCTCCACGCATACGTGATCTTGAAGAATGGTGATATTATCGCAATAAACAAACTGCTTGGGATCAAAGGGGTAAATGCAGTCTCACCATGTCGATCATGCAAGGTCAAGGGTGTACGGAAGATTAACAATGGAGGGAAGAACTATTACGTCCCACTAGTAACACCTCATGACCATATTACTGATCGACCATCCATTGACCCTGCCAATCTCCCATACTGCAAACACGATGACTTCAGCAATATTCTCCACCAAATGGAAGCTGCCCATACAAAGAAAGACCGAGAGCAAATTGCAAAAGAGCATGGTATCTGACAGGCACCAGCTCTGTGTCGTGTTCACTCGATCGATTATGCATGTTCTTGCCCATACGAATGGATGCACCTTCTGTTGGAGAACATCATGCCAAATCTTGTGAAGCTTTGGACTGGAAGATTCCCTGGTATACTGCCAGGGTCAGACTTTGAAATTACCAAACAGAACTGGGATGCGATTGGACAAGAGACAGCTAATGCTGTTAAAGATATTCCAGCTGCATTCATTCGAGTCCTCAGCAATATTGCAGATGAATGTTCCACTTTCACAGCTGAATCGTGGTGTTTTTGGTTTATTTACCTTGCTCCACATCTCCTCAAGGACCGATTCCACAACAAGAAATACTAGCGCTCACCATATAATGATAGTTCAGCTTGTAGATTGTACCGCGCACCAAGCTGTCCTACGTAGGACATATGTAGCACCCATTTATCCAAATTGCTCCATGGTTGGCTTTGTGATCGAAGACCCAACTGGAGCATCCCACAGAACCGTTCCATGTAAAATGTCCAGGTTGTCCATACAGGTCCACACTGGTGGATATCACGGGCAACATGGAGAAGACCATGCAGGGTGGTGTACAGATGGAGACCCTGGTCTCTTCGAACCAGTAGTAATATCTAGATGACGTTTGTAAGTTTCGATAAGAAAATACAAATTACTTACGTCTCGAACGTCTTCACCCAGTTGATAATTGAAACTTCCAACGCATCTACTTCATCTTCCGTGGTCTCAAACTGTAGCGAAACTTTCATAATATCAACAAGCTGAAGCATATGGGTGTTAGATGACGGTCCAAGGCGCAATGAGAGGGTGTATCCTGGCTGTAAGTGCTGTATTCTTGTTCCATAATCAAAGCTTACTTCCTAGACTCTATCAGATCCAGACAATATCTTCCGTGTACCTTTCTGGGCCAAGGAAAGTGTGTCAGATGAAATACACTGAAAGTCTGCAATATATTTCAGCAATGTTCTTGGAAAATCACGTAGTCAAGCCATGGCACACTTACCATGTCTTGTTGACATATGGGGGAAAGTTCGAATTTGCAACAAGGGGGATTCAATCCGGAGCGCCTTTGCAGTTAAGGGCAAGTTACGAGATTTGCAACAGAATTCATCATATATTCGGGTGCGTGAATCTCAAGTTCTTATTTGCTAGAACTAATCTACACTCAAACTTACAGTATGAGGTCAACTACAGATCAGATGACAACATCCAACGCGAAATTGGCTATGGTCTTCTCGAGAAGATCATGGTATACTCCTTACCAAATGAAGATTTCTTCCAAGGCCTCCGCAGTCACATCCAGATCCTGGCAGTCATCCAGCCTTGCCAAACTGGTGGTCAGGATGCAACAAGAATGCTTGTCAACTACCGGAATATGGGGGCTTCGTTTGTGACAGACATCTGGAACATCAAGAATGTGGTTGGGCGGATTTTGACACGTGGCAAATGGGGGATCGTTGATAGAGCTCACGGTGTCGCGCAGACTGTGTTTAACCAGGATGAAGATTTGTAACTACTAATTACATTGTTGAAAATCTGCAACGGCCAAATTGTGTTCGCTGAAAATCATTAACTAGCAGAATGGTATCGCTGAAAACCAGTGATCAGCGATTCCACTGATTGCTTCTTTTCAGTGATCAGCGGAATCGCATCGCTGGTTTTCAGCGATCAGCGGAATCACTGAAAAGAAGCAAGTCTACTTTCAGCTATGCAATCGCTGATTATTGCGCAAGTAGCGATTTTCCCACTGATATCTAACGGTTTCACTTCCCACAGTGTCGTAAGTCCACACTTGTGCAACATTCTTCACGGTATATCCCCCACCGCCAAAAAGTATGAGTGGTATGTTCCGTTTACGAAGGAATTGAACGCAACGAGCATGGCCGTGCATGGTGATATTGAAACATCCGAGCTTATCTCCAGCAAGAGAGTCTGTTCCGCATTGGAGCACGACCACCGGTGGTTGATAAACCTCAGGAATTTTGGAGACGACCTGTTACGGAGCAAGTGACCCATGTGTTTAGCTTATCAGCGCGAAAGAGACCCAACGACACGCACAGACTCAAAAATATGTATGAACGGGTCATCTCTGATCCCGTCTTTAAGTGGGACGTTGACTGCGTATCCTTTCCCCGTCCCTCTCCCTCTGTCATCAGTTCTGGGAAAGTATTCCCCAAATTTGTGGAAGCTGCAAGTCATCACCCTATCTGTGGTATAAACGCTTCAACACCGTCACCATGATGGCAGTCGATGTCGAGATACAGAACGCGAGAGAACGTTCGCAAAAGCTCTAATATGCCGAGAACAATATCATTAATATAACAAAACCCGGAAGCTCCACGTTTCTTGGCGTGGTGGAGGCCTCCGGCCCAATTAATCGCGATGTCGGCAGCACCAGAGTTAATCATCTGGGCAGCAGCTTTGCAGTGAACCGAGAAATGTTTTAGTCGATCTGAAAACGAAAATACTGATGGACCCCCCAGCCGACATTGAGCAGAACTCAAACACGCCCTCGAATGGCGGGTTGTCCTCTCCAATCAGAACTAAACAAGCCAAGTGAATAGATGAACCAGAGAGCAAGCCTATGACTCCGGCTCACATCCTGTGCCATGATAGGTAAGTTCCTCCGCTGTCTCAGGCGTAACCCGTTTCAAAAAGTGGACGTATTCATCGGCGTGAAATGCACTCATCGCCTCGGGCGAGGCCTTCTCCGGTCGCTGGAGTGTCCCGCGACGTTTAGCCGAAACATGGAAATGAGGATAGAGGGAATCACAGACGAGGACGTGCATCTTGTCGAGCATGTCATAAGCAGAAACAAGGCTATGTGTGATGTGAATCCGATTGGGCTTCATGGGATGGCCTAAGCCGTAGGAAAATGAGCCAACATTTCCTTCGGAGCTGGTTAGAAAAGGAACCTAAGTTGGATCGGATTGCCTACCATCGTAGTAATAGGCAACTCGCCGACGAGACATGTTGGATGACGGATGAGAAGTGCGGGCGAAAGCCCACCAATCTTACACCTAGTCACAGTCTTTAGGATAACTTCTATTAGCTCGGGAAGTGGAATAATGTTGAAAAACGTCTGTCCATGATGCTGCAATGGGGTCAAGTCGGGGAAAACGAGTGCAAGAGAAGTGGTGGTGTCCGAAGCGGTACTGCTAATGCAAAACGTGGCAAGAGAATGAAACAAGGAGAGTGAGTCGTCAGCAAGGGATGTCTAAGATTCAGAGAGAATTTTACCAATCGACTGGTTCAAAAAGTCTTTTCGGGAAGTGAGGTCCGCTTTGGGAAAACGAGCTATAACCGCTTCACGCGCAGTCCTACGGCCGAAATATCGTGAGCACCGGCACACGAATATCGCATTCAACAAGTCACTTACTTTTTTGTAACTGTCATCAAGTCCTGACTGCTCAGGTAGTTACGCAAAACACCGAAAAGCTCCTCGTCAGTCGGGTTTGGATTCATACTGGGGCATGCGAACGGATTGACTGTTGTTGCGAGGGAGAAGGTTGATATCGGCCTCTGCTGCCCCGCTAAACCTGGGAGTGACAGCGGGACTCCACCAAAGCCACCGGATTGGGACCCACTGCTAGCCCCAACCATGTTCATGTGGCCCAGTATGAGTGGGCCAGGAGGCATCATTCCGTACACACTACCCGTGTTCTGGTAGCCCATTGGTGACACATTCGTCGTCATAACTCCAGTATCAGACCCATGTACAGACCCTGGACCATTTCCAAATGGTATGAACGGCAATTGAGGAGCGCCCTGTTGAGACGCATGGTGAGAAAGATTGCTGTGGGAGAGCTGGCTGCCACCGAGTCGTAGGTTTGGGTTCGAGCTATTGTTGTACGTCAAATTTGTATCACGGTAATAATCTCCTGACTGGGAGGCCTGGTGGTAGCTGCGAGGGGACTCGTCCCTTGACGGCGGCACACGAGAATGATGAGACTGGGAATGGGGTTTGGTGTCATATCCGGTTTCATCTGAATGGCGCGAACCGGTCTCCCAAGCCTCGGCTTCGTACTCTGTAGAGTGACGTTTTAGTTGGAAATATACACGTTGACGGTTCCCGCTTGCTTACCGCTGAACTTTTTGAGTGGAATCATGGTGTCGTCGAATTTCTCATCGTCGTTCATCATAATCTTCTTGTTACTCCCCTCCCCAATGACCAGGCGGGTATTGCCCCAGCCGAACTCGTCCATGCACCAGAATGAGTATATCGGAAGAAAGAAACTATAGATCGGATACCTATGGGGATATTTAAGCAAAAGGACAACAGGCATCACAAGTTGGCTCTTACGATAAAAGATAAACCACCATCCACCCAATGAGCATAAATTCGCGTTTAACAACGAAGATGATAGCTTAAAACGTCGTGAGACCAATGGCACTTGAATACTGTGTATTGCAACTATACCCGGAATCCGTAAGCAGCGGCCAACATGATGATAGCGATCTGTGGAAAGGCAGCTTGGCGAGTTTCAACCATGATTATCAAGTAAAGTAGGTAGACAACTGTGGCAGGTAGAATCTGGTAAACCAAAAGAAGTGAGCTAGTATTCCCAAAATAGGATGAAGCAAGGCAGAGGTTTACGAGTGTGCCCAACAGGTCGATAAAAACAAAGAACCGCATCGAGAAGCAACAAAATCCAAAGAGTTCCGGCAATAACACCAACTCGCACAAATTGTGTGGAGTTGATCCATCGCCGTCGCTGTGAGAACAAGATGCGCCACGATTCCGGTGCCATAGTATGCGAGACTGCGTCTGGTATGAACTTGGTCTTGAGGGTAGGGAAATGCTTCATCATCAGCGTTGTCAGGTACCGATCTTCGCCAAGGGAAACAGGTTCTTGTGAAGCGTATCGAGGTTAGGTTCGGCATACTCATCGATGATGCGGTTGGAGATGATCATCGGTCGACCTTTGTCAGTGGTTCTGATGCGGTACAGAGAGAAACAGCCAGGAAGACATGTGACGGATCCAAAGAGGCCTTGGACAAGTGATGGGAAATGTAATACTCGTATACCTGGATCATGTCCCACCAAGAACCTTCCTCGTTTTCCAATTTTGTCTCGCCACATATGCCGATGATGGGCGAGTCGTCCGCAGCAGAAGCTACCAATCTGTTCAGCGATTCGGCAGTGACCGTCTTTCCATGAGGGGGTTTTTTGAAGCGTTCCGCCTAAAAATAAAGAAGTAAGCTGAGAAGAATGTTTAGAAAGAAAAAATGCGCACCTGGTCGTGCTCCAACGCATTAAGCGGCGATATGACTATCACCATCCTGCGTTTCGTTTGATCCACGAGTAAGGGCATGGCAAACGACATTGTTTTGCCAGCCCCAGTCCCTGCAATTAGGATGACATCCAGGCCAAGCAGGAGGGCCTCGCAGACGTCTGTTTGCCAGTCAAAGGGCGACAGGCCATTGAAAGCCTCACTGAAGGTTTTCTTGATTGTCGCCTGAGTTTTTTCAGAGTCATAGCCCCTAGAGAGCTTCTGCAGTGCGAGAGTCCTTGAGCAGGTTGTACTTTTTTTTTTGGGCCGCATTTTGCATCATAAAGTTGGAAGACGTGTACAGGAAGTAAGCTAGATAGGACAGACATTGATTGATATTAGGTCACGTGTATGAGCCCTACGGCTTTCTCTACGAAAGAAATTTAGCAAACTTGCTTGCAAGTGGTTTTAATCTCCGCTATAAACGTCTGGGCACGAGACTAAATAAAGGTGCATTTGGAACACCATAGTATCTATGGTATGTAATCGTACGTCTATGTAATTCCTCATCCCTTATACTTTTTTTGAATGTCCAACCATTCCTGTTTAGTGGTGCGACGGTTTTGAATTGCATCTAACAGATCTAAAGGGGCATCAGAAATGTGTCGTCAGAAAGAGACTAACTTACCTTGGCAGCCTTGTACCACCTCCTCAATATATGGGGCCAAATGGGCTATGTTGTTCAGTGATTCCATCAATTGGGTGACAGCCTGAACAAGCTCGCCTTCTCGTTGGTTGTTGATTTGATTGAGGCGGTCAAGCGCGGCTGATGCGGCGCGGATCTCTCCCCTGTCGGTAGTATTAGAATCTACAGATCAATTTGATAATCTCCGATCACTCACATTGGCAACGGCGGCCTGATCCGCTGCTGTTTTTCCTGTACTTTTTGGGTTAAGGCTTGCAATTCTTCCATATAGTAAAACGTTGAACCAAGCTAGGGAAAATATATTTGGAGTACAATTGAAATTAAGACCATCAAATTACTCACAACATCCCGAAGGTCCTCGACCGCTTTTTTGTTTTCGGGGGACAAGGACATTATCACGTTGTTTACGTCACTTACAGCTGCACAAATATTACCTACGCATAAATTGTCCCACGTGAAGCGCATTTCATCCCGCGCAACCGATTTCGTCGCGCGCAAGGCTGTTCCCTTCCCGCATCACTGTGTGATTACCAAACTGTCTGCTCCTCACTCTGTCTGGGGTCCTTCGTTCGGCAACATAGCTGGGTTTACAACAAGTTACTTCCGACTGTAAGTGTTATTCTCCGCCTCGCTATCTATGCCTCAACTAACATCCAGGCCTTCATCAAAACCATCACCGGAAAGACCACCCTTGAGGTTGAATCCTCCGATACTATCGACAACGTCTCCCTTGAAGTTGAGTCTATCGACGTCTCCCTTGAGGTTGAATCCTCAGATACCATCGATAACGTCTCCTTTGAAGTTGAGTCCTCGGATACCATCGATACCACTCCCTTCCTTGAGGTTGAGTCCTCCGATACCTTTGATAACCTCCCTCCCTTGAGGCTGAGTCCTCGGATACCATCGATAACGTCTCCCTTGAGGTTGAATCCTCGGATACTATCGATAACCCTCCCTCCCTTGAGGTTGAGTCCTCGGATACTATCGACATCCCTCCCTCCCTTGAGGTTGAATCCTCGGATACCATCGATAACGTCAAAGCCAAAATTCAAGGGCGTAGTCAACAACCTTGCCGCTAATCTCACTAGTCAAGTCCGGTCGATTGCAAAAGTCACCAAGGCAGTCGCACTAGGAGACTTGTCCAAGCAGATCGAAGTGGATGCCCGCGGCGAGATCTTAGATTTGAAGTACACCGTGAACGGTATGGTCGTGCGACTCCGTGCGTTGGCGGCGGAAGTGACGAGGGTGACGCTGGAAGTAGGCAGTCAAGGGAAGCTCGGGGGGCAAGCGCATGTTCCAGACGTGGAAGGTGTTTGGTTCGAGCTTGTCAGGAATGTAAGTGTCTATCTTTGAGTTTTTGAGTGGATGTACGGTTACCTTATCTCATTCTTATAAAAGGTCAATCGAATGTGCTCAAGTTCAACCGATCAAGTTCGCTCGATTGCTCATGTCACCACCGCTGTAGCCAAGGGCGACCTTACGCAGAAGATTGAGATACTTGTCGAGGGGGAGATGGCATCACTCAAGGGAGCTGTCAATTCTATGGTGAACCAGTTGAGTGCATTTGCGAGTGAGGTTACGAGGGTTGCTCTCGAGGTGGGGACTCGGTGAATACTCGGTGGTCAGGCTAGGGTCGAAGGGGTGCAGGGCACTTGGGCCGACTTGACGAGGAATCTTAATGTGCGTTTGTTCTACTTTCTTGTGATTCTGTAAACACACGCCCCCTTCCTTCTCCAGAAAATGGCAAGCAACTTAACGGATCAAGTGCGTTCCATCTCAGAAGTGACGAAAGCCGTGGCGCTGGGCGACCTCGGGAAACTTGTGAACGTCGATGTGCAGGGCGAGATGCTCGATCTGAAGATGACCGTGAATTCCATGGTAGCCCAGCTGTCGACTCTCGCGAAGGAGGTGACTCGGGTATCACTAGAGGTGGGGACAGAGGGCATTTTAGGTGGGCAGGCGTTTGTTCCGGATGTACAGGGGACGTGGAAGGTGTGTTGTGTTCTGCGACTTTTTTTTCTCGCTCATTCTATCCCATAGGTTCTCACCGACAACGTGAACCTTATGGCGATGAACTTGACGAATCAAGTGCGCTCAATCGCCGAGGTTACCAAGGCCGTTGCTGGAGGCGATTTGACAAAGAAGATCGAGGTAGATGTGAGGGGTGAGATTTTGGGACTGAAGGAGACGGTTAATGGGATGACAGAGAGTTTGAGCCTATTTGCTGATGAGGTTACGCGTGTGGCGAGGGAGGTCGGGACCGAAGGGCGATTAGGAGGGCAAGCCAGGGTTACAAATGTCGGTGGGACTTGGAAGGTGAGGACCCTACCTCTTGTTTCTCACGAGGGCACTGATGTTGTTGGGTAGGACTTGACAGACAACGTGAATGTTATGGCTAACAATGTGTGTTTTCTTGTTTCTTTAGCACCGTATTCTGACATTTTCTTTCTGCTCTAGCTCACTTTGCAAGTCCGGACGATTGCCGTTGCGACTGTACGTCCATCCCACTTTGAGCATTCCATCATTGTCTTTAATGAGCCCATTTGCGCATTCCCTGCTCATATAGACCGCAGTAGCTCGTGGGGATCTCACGCAGAAGATCGCTGGTGTGTCGGTCTCGGGCGAAATGTTAAGCCTCGTGAACACAATAAACGACATGATTGACCAACTGGCTATATTTGCTGCTGAGGTGAAGAAAGTAGCGCGCGAGGTCGGGACAGAAGGGAAATTGGGAGTGCAGGCTGAGGTTGGGAACGTGCAGGGTATTTGGCAGGAGATCACGTACGACACCCGTCCCTGCGGTCCAAGTGGTACGTTTACTAATGGCTTCCGTGGTGGTATTTGGATCTGCAGATTATCTGTGAATACCATGGCGGGGAATTTGACAACTCAGGTTCGCGGGTTCGCCCAGATATCGGCGACCGCCATGGACGGCGATTTCACACGGTTCCTCACAGTTGAGGCGAGTGGGGAGATGGACTCGCTCAAGACGCAGATCAATCAAATGGTTTAAAATTTGAGGGATAGTATACAAAAGAATACCGCCGCGAGGGAGGCAGCTGAGTTGGCCAATAGGAGTAAGAGTGAGTTTTTGGCAAATATGTCACATGAGATCAGGTTCATCTGTCTTTCGTTCGTTTTAGTTCTGGCTCTGATGCGAAGGTGATACTAGGACCCCCAATGAATGGGATTATTGAGGTGACAGAGTTGACGCTTGATAGTGACCTGAATCGATCGCAGTGGGAGAGCCTTTTGTTGGTTCATAGTCTCGCGAGATCGCTTCTGTTGATCATTGACGGCATTCTTGATATATCGAAAAGTATGTCTCGGTTTACCCTTCATTGTATGTTGCCCTTCCTGAATTGTCTTCTTTCCACCTCTAGTTGAGGCGGGTCGTATGACTATGGAGGCAGTATCCTATTCTCTGCGCCAGACCGTTTTCGGTATCCTCAAGACGCTGGTCGTCCGTGCCTCACAGAATAATCTGGATCTTACCTACGACGTTGAAGCCGACATTCCTGATCACCTTATTGGCGACTCCCTGAGGCTGCGACAGGTAATTACCAATCTGGTTGGGAATGCCATCAAGTTTACGCCACCATCCAAGGTTCGCAAGGGTCACGTCAATTTGAGCACGCGACTGCTGGCCTGGGATGACCAGAGTGTCACTCTGGAATTTTGTGTCACAGACACAGGGATTGGGATAGCCAAAGATAAGCTTAATTTGATATTTGACACATTCTGCCAGGCGGATGGGTCTACCACGAGGGTGAGTACACCGATTCAGGTTGTTTTTGCGGGCTACGAGAACTCATTCACCTGGTAGGAGTACGGGGGTAGTGGTTTGGTCCTTTCCATCTCGAAGAGGTTGGTGTCGTTGATGCAGGGCAACATGTGGGTGGAGAGTGAGGTGTCGAAAGGGAGTAAATTCTTCTTCACTATCACATCACAGATCAGCCAGACCTCGATGGAGAGCACGTTGGCGGAGATGGCACCTTTCAACAAGCGTACGATCTTGTTTGTGGATACAGTGCGTGACACCACGGGAGTCTCGGATCGGATCCGGGAGTTATATTTGACACCATTCGTCGTACATGAAGTCAGCGACGTCGTGGATAAGGGTCGCTGTCCACACATTGATACCATCGTACTGGACTCGCTCAACGTGGTATGTGTTTCTGCTAGTTGGGGTCACCCATGCTCACTGAGTGTGCCTTAGACGGAGTGTATACGAGAGTATGAGCATCTGAGATATATCCCGATCGTACTACTAGCCCCATCGATGCCTCGTCTGAACCGTGAGCTTTTATCGGCTCTAGAAGTGACAGTTTGACTGACGGACCATCTTCTTATGCGCGATCCAGTCAAATGGTGCCTAGACAACAACATCAGTTCGCAACTCACTACTCCTGTGAGCGGGCAAGACTTGTCTTCAGCCCTGATCTCTGCACTCGAATCGAACACTGTCAGCCCAGTCTCTGTACCTAATAACATCGTGTTCGACATCTTGCTCGCCGAGGACAATTTGGTGAACCAGAAGTTGGCGGTAAAAATCTTGGAGAAATATGGACACACTGTAGAGATTGCTGAGAATGGGAGTTTGGCGCTGGATGCGTTTAAGGCGAGGGTGTGTCGGAATAAGCCGTTTGATATAATATTGGTGTGTTTCCGACTTGTCCTTAACTTGCATTCCAAACCATCCAACAAGCTCACGGGTTTGGGGTAGATGGACGTATCAATGCCATTCATGGGAGGGATGGAAGCGACGGAGTTGATTCGAGCGTGGGAGGTACAAAGCAGATTAAAGCGGACACTGATCATTGCACTCACCGCTCATGCCAGTCCGTGTTAAGTTTCTCGGTTGTTTCCTTTCTAATTGCTTACTCAACATGCCTGTTTAGTGATTGGCGACCGGGAGCGATGTATATAGGCAGGAATGGTACGCCCTTCATTGTGCCTCTCCGTGGGGCATTCTGACTGGTGAGTATGTTTGGTAGGATGATCATATTACAAGTATGTGGATTGCCCTTTGCGTGTTCTCTGACGTAATCCCATGTTATTTTCACAGAACCTCTCCGCCGGGGTGACCTTTTGAATGCTATCAATAAATTTGCAGGTGAAAAGGAGAGGATGCTAAAGCACCCGACTGTCTGCCAGAACCCCATGTTTTGATTTCTTCTAGTTCAGTGCGCGAGCTACATGCGTCTTGACTCTGATACCCCCAATACCCGCCTAAACGGAATGGCATCCTTTTCTCATCATCTATTTTGTTGATCCTTGTATGACTTAGTAAGTGATCTATACTTGTGTTGCTGTTCGTTAATAACCTTTGGCGTTCATTTGAGCTCGCTCGTAATTGTTCTTACCATTTTTCTTGGTTTTCTCTCTGCTTGATGTGTCTTTGTCCAATGACTGACAACCATATGCATCGGAAAATCAAAGAGGTACTGATATACCATGGTGGGAAACTGCCACCTGATTGAATGTGATCAAAAGTTAATTAAGCAGGTAAGGCCCAGAAATTCGTTGCAGTTCTGGTACGTTGCTGGTCAACGCTCGCAATTCTGGTGCAGGTAATCTCGGTGATACAGATGAGTTACAAGAAATAGATATATTGTCACTAAATACAATTCTGCTCTGGACATCTCAGATGCACACCTGGGTGATACACAAAATTCAGTTTCCTACAGTAAAGCTTCAGTTTCTTACAGTAAAGCCAAATTCAAGTAATTTTCAAATGTGATTCTTCCTTCACCATGTTCTCTTTCCTATGAAGGACCAAATTGGACAAATTTCACTTTTAAGCCATTACAATCCTGTGTATAAATGTGCATATCTATATATGCATATGCATATTTGTGCAAATATATTTACATAAGTTTTCACATGTTTACATAATGTTGTACCTGTATACATAAATGTGCACACATCAGCAAAACCTCAAAATGCTTGAGGCTACTTGAGGCTGCTTGAGGCTGCTTAAACTGACTTAAACTTACTTGATGCACTTAGTTAACTTGAATCAAGGAGTATCAAGTAAATAAAAATG
This sequence comes from Porpolomopsis calyptriformis, assembly GCA_951640195.1. Lineage (NCBI taxonomy): Eukaryota > Fungi > Basidiomycota > Agaricomycetes > Agaricales > Hygrophoraceae > Porpolomopsis > Porpolomopsis calyptriformis. The sequence continues at coordinate 944,155 of OX621171.1, read as the reverse complement.
TAATCAAGAACATCAAGATATTAAGAACAACATTTTACTTATTATATACTTGAAATGTTATTAATGTTCAACTTGAACAAGATCTTGAACTGCTTAATATATTACTTGAACTGCTTGACACATTATTGTCCTTTATTTCTTGACATTCCCTTTTACTTATTTTCTTGATTTTGCTTGAAGGTGTGTTTGTTACCAGAAAGTTTGAGAATTATCTATAAAGTCTTAATAACTTGAAGGATTTTCTTAACAACTTGAAGGATTTTCTTAATGACTTGAAGGATTTTCTTAACAACTTGAAGGATTTCTTAACAACTTGAAGGATTTCTTAATGACTTGAAGGATTTCTTAACAACTTGAAGGATTTCTTAACAACTTGAAGGATTTCTTAACAACTTGAAGGATTTTCTTAATGACTTGAAGGATTTTCTTAATGACTTGAAGGATTTTCTTAACAACTTGAGGTTTTGCTTAATGACCTGAAGGATTTTCTTAACAACTTGAAAGGTTGCTTATTGACTTGAAGAATCACTTTTATTCTCATTAATAAATCAAAGCAACAAGTTAATAAATGGGAAAACTAATCATCCTTCTCTAGGATTTGCTTTGGAGGTACTTGTTTTACACATCACAAACCCACCTTCAACCCTAAACATGTCTAAGCCAGTCACTGTCTCTCCAGCCAACCCACTTGTAGCTGATAGCACAGGAGCAGGTATGCTTGTAGCAACATTTGTACCCCCACCTAGGCATTGTTTGCATCTTGAATCAGGCTCTGATCCACTATAAACTGAATAGCCTGTGCTACAGGTTGTGTGCACAAGTAATACATGTCACAAATCTAAAATTTAAGATATGAGATTGAGCACATTTGTGGCTGTCTCTCATGAATGTCAAGCAGATTCTAGCTGGTTATGTGTAATATGGTATATATACTGGGAACAACTGAACTGGGTAAGTCCAGTTCTGTGATGTTTTAGTCAAGTGGTCTTAACTGTCATCAGAGGCACATGTTCCTAGTGCAATTCTTAACAGTAGTGCCTTGTACTGCTCTAGTTTTTCTTGACTGCAATTTGTTTCACTACTACCTTCAGCATATTCCCTCTGATGCCAATCTTTGTGTAACTCTGACAAAAATACATCAATTTCTGCAGCTGTGATTTTGCAAGATAATATCAGTACTTGATGAGATTAACATGGTTCAAAGCAATAGCAAGGCTTGTGTATTCTTGTTGTAATCTACAAGGGTGTTGAGTAAAAGTTGTATGCATTATCGATGATGATGACTAGGAAGACCCACCTTGTTAAACTGAATGTGTTGTAGTAATAATACCTAAGAGTGTTGTATTTAAGCCTTAGTACTAAGTATTACATAATATGGATATGACTGTTTATACCAATGTGTGGTTGAATTCCCTCAACACTCCCCCTCAATTGCAATGTAGTCTAAGTTTCCGGCAGAAGTAATCGAACTTCGGGGCTGGAAGAGCCTTTGTGAATATGTCGGCGACATTTTCCACTGTTAGGACATAGATTATTTCTACTTCCTCATTTTCAATAGCCTCCCTGATGAAGTAATAATGAATGTCAATGTGCTTTGATCTCATGTGAAACTTGTTATTCTTGGCAAGGGTGATTGCGCTCTGATTGTCTGAGTAAAGGATTGTTGGATCCACAAATTTTGAGGTGAGTTCTCCAAGAAATTGTCAAGCCCATAGGATTTCTTTCAGAGCATGCATTTGGCCTACATATTCCGACTTGGTGCTCAACAGGGCAACAATTGATTGCTTCTTTAAGCTCCATGTTACTATCCCCTCTCCTATCTACATGGCGTACCCAGAGATTGAGTGGCAATTGGATTGGGATGCCCAATCAGCATTGGTATACACGACTGGGTCTGATTTCTCACCTCTAGCAAGTACTAACCACAGGTCCTTCATTGTATTCAGGTAACTGATTAACCTCTTTAGCACCTCCCAGTGTGCCTTTCTAGGGTTTTGAATGAATTGGGCAAGCTGCCCAACTTGAAAGATTGCATCTGGCTGAGATATCATCTGGCCATAGGACATGTCTAATTGCTTCCACATATAGTATGTCTCACATCTTGTTGGTTTGATGTGGAGTGATTGGTGATTAATCTTGTGATAGCACCTGACCAGGTAAGGCTGGTAGATAGATGGGCTTTGCCTTATCAATGCTGAACCATGTAGCCATGGCTTCTATATAAGCCTGTTGGTTGATGGAGATTGTTTTGTTTACCGTGTCCCTCTTTATCTCAAACCCCAGGAACCAGTGGATCTCACCCATGTCTGCAAGTTCGAAATACTGCCCTAGGCCTCATTTGAATCCATTTACATCTTGGAGGGATAACCCTACTATGGCCATGTTATTGGTTGGTGTGGTTCATGTTTGAAGAACACTGAGTGGTCTACACTCGATCGTTTGTACCTGAGCTTGTAAAACACTGTGGCTAGGGTCTGATACCACTCATGTCCAGCTTGTTTTAGGCCATACATGGCCTTTAGGAGGCAGCAAACCTTTCCTTCCTTGCCTGGTTTCAAACTCCTTTCGGTGGCTTCATGAAGACTTCTTCCTTCAGGGGTGCATTCAGGTAAGCACTTTTGATGTCTACTTGATGGATTTCCCAGTCTAACTGCACAGCTATGGCAAGAATGACTCAAATGGAGGGCATTTTGGCAGCAGATGAGAATGTCTCGGTGTAGTTAATACCATACATTTGGCGATGTCCACTGGCAATGATCCTAACTCTTCAGGATTGGACAACATCATCTGCATTTCGCTTTTCTTGACCAGGAAGTAAGCTTGGGTTTCATGAGAGTAATTGTCCTTTTGGAATGCAGCATAACACTTCCCCCCCAGGCTGCATACTGCTGCTGGGCCCCACAGGTCCCAATGGACATGCTCGCCATATTGAGCAGCTTAGGTGAAGGATTCTTTTAGGAAGGGTTTTCATAATGCCTTAGCCTTCGTGCATGGCTCACAGAACTCTTCCTTCATTGTTGGGTCAATCTCTATACATAGGATCATTCTGCTGGCAACCATATGCTTCACTGCTGGCAGTGCAATGTGGCCAAGTTTTCAGTGGGCTTCTATTAGTGTCATCTTTGTGATAGCTATGTTTGCTTGATCACGTTGATTTTGTTGTCCAGGTATAATCCTGTACAATCCTTGGCAACAAGGGATCCTTGCTATGATTTTGCCATTTGGGTGGGTCACCACTGCCTAGTCTCTTTTGAAGATGACAGACTTGGTAGCTTTAGCTAATCTGGAGACAGATACAAGGGTGAAGGCTAAATTGGGTGCATACATGCAGTCCTTGAGTATAACAGGTGAAGATGAATAACTATTTGGCAGTTCTACTCTGACACTTCCAGTTCCGACTGCTTTAAAGACTCAACCATTAGTAGTTTTGACCTCACAGTTAATTGTTTGGTAATTCTTGAACCTTGTCCTATCTGGACAAAAGTGGCAGCTTGCTCCACTATCAAGGATCACATCGCAACTTGATCCATCCGAGTCAGATATAAGGGCTCTAAAATCTGAGGTGCATAGAAAAGCAAACAGGTCATCTTCCTTAGACACCTTTGCTATATTAGCTGCCTCTAGCTTCTTTTTCACCTTTAATTGATGTGGGCCTTGCCCTTCCATACTACCACCTGGTGTGTAGCAGGTTGCCTTCAGATGGCCAACCTTTTGACAGTTGTAGCATGTTTTCATAGTTGCAGGTTTCTTTTCTCCATGTTTGGGGCTAGACCCCCTTGGGCTTTGGGAAGCAATCATTGCTACCTCAACAGCTCTTTCCTGACCACTCGCAATCAAGCAGTGCTCAGCTTCCTATGTAAAGATCACCACTAGATTATTTGGGTCAATAGATTAGGCAGTGAGTTTTATCATTGTTTCAATAGTTTGAATAGTAGCACGGTAAACATCTGGCATTGAGGAGATCATAATACTGACGTACATATCATCTGAGACAGGTGAACTTGTGACTCACAGGTATTCAATATGTTCAGTCATTTTCGTGAAGTGGGCTTTGACCTCAGTAAGATAGGTCTTTGGATCTGAAGATAACCCACATTTCATGTTCTGGAGAGCATTGAGAACATCAACCTGGTGTAGCCTACTCTTTGTAGTTGCATCAGCCTTTATTGCATCCCACATTCCCTTCGCAGTAGTAAGTTTTATGATTTTCTGTGAAAGATGTGGGGAGGTAGATGAGATGATCAGGTGTTGCGCGAAGTATTCTTGCTACTTGAAATCCATGATTTTCTTCTCTTTCACCTCTATCTGCTCCTCTGTCGCATCTTTACCATCACATTAGGGGACACCCACTTTGTCGGTAAAGGGTACTGGCTGCTTCACTCAGCCTTCAAGGTGTGGTACTAACCCTTTTGACCCCATAGCTCTTTTCACTCTTGGTTTGTAGTCAGCCCAGTTTGATCCATCGTCATGGAGTTTTGGGATAACAAGAGTTTGGGAAGTGGAAGTAAGCAATGTGTTGGACATATTTGAACCAGGGCTCATAACCTGTGGTGATAATACCTAAGAGTGTCATGTTTAAGCCTCAGTACTAAGTATTACATAATATGGATACAACTGTTTATGCCAATGTGTGATTGAATTCCCTCAACATGTGTTCCTTTCGATTGTGATAAAGACCCATTATCAACTCACTTTTGCACTACTCCCAATGCATGCTATATAGAGAAAATATATCCATCAGTCATGAAGATGATAAGGAATGAGATTTATGGTGATAGTATTTACCTCATTCATAAACCAAAGCTGTGCAGATGGATTGATTTGAGAAAGTGAAAATGGATGGATAGTGCCAAGTGAGATAGTTAACAAACAGATGCAATGTGAGGTCTTGAGTTACTGTGTAATTTCCAATCAAGTTTGGCAAGAATGCAGGCAACAGGTGTGACTTGAGTACTTCCACCTCATACCCAAAACAGTAAGAGTGAATGAATTGGACTTGATTAAAACTGTACTTCCACCTGACCATAACACCCTTGCATTTGTAAACAGATGAAATAATGGCTCTCAGATCATTCTCCCAGATCACAAAGACACACTCAAAGAATTCTTCCACATAACACCTCCACAGTGCAGCCACACCACTCCCCATTCTCATTCAGTGAAGATATTCATAAACATAAAGCATGCAATTCTGAGGTATAAGGTACATGGATATATAAGAGGAGTTGAATCCTGGCTGAGAAGGTGGGAGTGGAATCCCATGAGAAGGCTAGTAGCGAAAAAAATCTTGCGAAGTAACACCAGGTGAAATTGTTACAGAGCTGCGCTAGTAAATAATCAGAATCCCAACAAGAAAAGGAAAAAAAGAAACATACATTAGGCATCTGAGCCATCTGAAACATAGATGAGTGTTGCACAGGTATCGCACTCATCCGTCTCGGGCTGTGTGCTAGATGAGCTGCTGGTTCCAGTAGGGAAGATCGCAGTGGAGTATTCATTGGCTTTGCAAACAATCTTCTGAATTGCCGCAGGGGGGAGATGGTTCAGCGAAGTGACATAGGCTTGGGTTGCATTGCCCCAATTTGTTTTGGTGAAAGCTGATGCCCAGGTCGACTCTTTACCAGTAGCTGGGTTTACAGTCTTCGCGACAGAAAGGGTCTTGCTTGTGAATGCCTTTGTGGATGCCTTGGTGAAGTCGATCTTGCATACCATTCCGTATTTGCACAAGGTCAACAATCATTCGACCTACAGCCATCATGACACTAGGCGCAAAAAAACATTTTTATGACTGGAGAATGTATTAATAATATGATTCGGAATGAATTCATCTGACTTAAAATAAGTTTCATTTTGGGCACAAAAAGTTCAAATTTTTATATGTAATTGTCGATATAGGAAGGGTTTAGTATCATACTACCTTCCTGGGTTAAGAAATATGAAATGTGAGTGCACTTGTTCAGTGCGAAAAGTTATGGACAAACTTTAAATTTAAAATCTGGCAAATTTTGGATTGAGATTCGGTTTTTGCTCCTCCTCAAATTCAAGGGTAAATGTAGTATGCAGTAGTAAATGTGACAGCGCATGCATTCTTGGACAGAATCTGAATTTGAGCATCTAGGAATGCTATATTCAATGCCGAATTTTACTCACCTCTAATTTAGTCCTAAATATGGGATTTTTAATGTGTAAAAGTTAAAATACATCTCTAGATTCGGAAATTTACAAATGATAATAAGAATTTTGAATAAAGTAAAGGTTTCTTAAACGCAAAAAGATAATGCTGCATTTAGAATTTTATGCTGTACAAATTCATTAACCAGTACCAGCCATCTACTTGTCCAGTGCTTGGCTGCTATTGGTCTTGTTCCAGTCTAGTGATCCATCAGTGATCCCATTTGTATCCTGTAATCTTCTAAAGCCACGCCAAGTACCTTTCGTCTGTTAGACGGCAGTCTAGGGTTGATCGCAAGGTTTTACTTCAGGCTCTGGGTGTAGGGTTTTAAAGGGTTGGAAGACTACTGATTGGGGTGTTAACGAAAGAAACAGACTTATCCTAAGTCTATCTACTGCTAGCTTTATATACTAGCTAAGTATGAGTCATATTGACTACGTGTGAGTCGTAACGACTATGGATGAGTCATGTAGATAAGGAGAGTGATGGTTGACTAAATATAGATATGGCTTGGTCACCTTGTATTACTAAGCGGAGTTTGGGTGGCTAAGCGGCTATTGGTGTAAACTGTCTGATGTAAATGGGAATAGACGAGCAAAGGAAAAGGAAAAAATATATCTCTGACATTCACCTCCACAAAAAGGAAATTCGTCCCGAATTTTGAGGAGACCCTTCGAAGCGAAGGAAGGGTGTCAAGGGGAGGTGTAAAGGGATGGTAGAGGTGGGTAGAGGGGTGATGAGATGGGTGAGCGATGAAGAGGAGGGATGAGTGGATAGTTGTCGGATCAAAGACTATCCACTAGGTATACTTTTCCTCAACTCTCCAGTAGATATCACCTTCTCTAACCACACATCCAGAAGGGAGGCGTAAGGAATACTGTTCGTTCGGAAACAGCATCCGGTCCCTAGGTCGCGCCATCATAAACTGGGGGTTGAAGCAGGTGTCCATCTGGGTCAAACCAGTGGTAACGGCCATCCAACTCCCGGGCACGTCGCAACCAAGTTTCAGCCAGCTCCCTACACATCACAGCATTCTCCTCCAGGTCAAGGATCCTTTCGTACTTGGCATCCATCATCGAGCAGTACCCGTTTCGGGCAGCATAGAGTCGGTCGGCGACGCGATGGATGTGGTGCGAGATGGGGTCTTCGGGGATAGTGGGGGTGGTGACGTCGGATTCGTCCTGGTCCGGTATAACCATCAAAAGTTGGCGCCCAACTTGGTACGCCTCCAGCCAATCTTCGAGTTGATTCTTCTTGTCGTCAAAGTCGCTGTCCTTGTCGAACGTGTACCAGTGACGGTCATAGTTAAGTTCGCATCGACGTGCTCCAGAGATAAAAGGGACATAGGTTTCGGGGCACCCAGATAGGTGCTCGACCTTGGCAAAGGGGAGCCCTCGGTAGTTACAGTTTTGTCCCAGCTTGTCGATAGTATCGGTACGTCGTTTCGGCTTCTTGAACCGTCAGGTAACCAAGACACTGTCGGACGAGGAAGAGGAGGAAGAAGAATCGGGGGGGAGGTTGGAGGTAGAAGCAGTGGGATTCCCTCGAGGTGGATGCCTCCCAGTCGACTTGCGAGCATAAAGAACTTGGCGGGGCATTTCGTGCTTCTTTTGATGATTGTCGGGAAGGGGAAGTCCTTATAATCGTCGGAGATTGAAAAGGAGAAAAAGAGGCTCAACGATCGTGATGTCGGTAGTATTTGTGAAAGAGAGTTAAATCGCCGCTTGAATAGACTTTTCATAATTCATTAAGACATCTTTTGCGTGCTTGAGGTTCCATCGTGGTTCCCAGGTGGCTGCCTCTATTGGGTAGCCTTTCCACTTGATTAGGTATTGTCGGTTCCGTTTTCCTGGGGTGTGATTGAGAATATGTTCCACTTCATACTCGGGCTCTCCTTCGATCACATCTGGAGGTGGTCGGAGATTGTCATCTTCTCCGATCGGGGGGTGGAGATCGAGATTCTCTTCTAGAGCCTTGAGTAGCGAAACGTGAAACACGGGATGAATCCTCCATGACAGCGGTAGCTTTAGTCGGTAAGCCACAGGCGATACTTGTTTTAGAATTATAAAAGGTCCGAGCCGGTAGACATCCAGTTTCTTTGCGGGCCGGCCAGTTTTCAAATTCTTAGCATCAAGCCAGACCCTTTGTCCTTCATAAAACGTGGGTTCCTTTTGACGTTTTCGATCGGCATAGAGCTTCATTGAGTTAGCGGTCTTTTGAAGAGACTCTTCAGCATTCTCTCTAGCTCTAGTAAGCTGCACGTAAAACTCGTTGGCATCGGGATTTGAGGTTTGGGTTGGAACTGATAAGGGGGTGTGAGGGTGTCAGCCATATTCAAGCCAGAAGGGGGATTGGTGAGTGGAGGAATGTTCTCGGTTGTTATAAGCGAACTCCGCCGGAGCTAACCAATCTTTCCAATCGTCTTGCATGAAGTTAGTGTAGAGCCGTATGTACTGCTCTAACTCTTGATTGGTTCGTTCGGTTTGTCCATCTGTTTGGGGGTGATAGGCGGTAGAAAGCCCAGAAGTGGTTCCTAGGAGTTCATTCAATGACGTAGCGAACTTCGACGAGAATTGGGTTCCTCGATCAGTAATGATCTTCTCTGGCCATCCATGGTGCTTCCAGACATGTTCTTGAAATAGCGCAGCAGTTCCTTTAGCAGACAGGTTTCCAGTTGTTGGGATGAAGTGAGCCCGTTTGGTGAATCTGTCCACCACAACTAGAATAGCATCGAATCCTTTTGAGTTAGGGAGTTCCACGATAAGATCAGCAGTGATCTGTTGCCACGGTTTAGTAGGAGGGGGTAACGGTTGGAGAAGTCCAGTGGGTTTCTGTGGATAAACCTTGGTCTGTTGACAAGCAAGGCAGGACTTCACGTAATTGGTGATATCTTGTGGGGCACCTTCCCATGTGTAATTACGGAGGAGCAATTCCTTCGTCTTCTCAATACCGGGATGGCCACCAGTGGGTGTGTCGTGGGTCAATCGAATAATTTCTGTGCGCAAAGATACGTCCTTTGGCACAACTATACGATCTCCAGCATCGCGCACAATGCCATCTACGTGGGTGTATCCGGAAGAGGGATCTTCAATTTTGGCCATGATCTCGAGAGGTAAGGGGGAATGAAAACAAAGCTTGGATAAAAAGTTGGGGGACGATAAACTGATAATCGCATTGATGAAAAGCGCATTGACAAAAAGTTCTTTTGGCAGAAGGACCTTGTCCTCCACCTCCTCATAAGACTCCGGGTAATGATCTGGACGTTTGGAGAGTCCATCAGCCTTATTCTTGATTCTAGGCTGGTAACTGATTCTGAACCAAAAGCGAGCTAAAAATTCCGACCATCTAGCCTGGCGCCTGGAGAGTTGATGACTGGTCATGAAATATTGGAGGGACTGGTTATCAGTCTTGACCATAATAGGCTGTCGTGTCCCTTGTAGAAGGTATCTCCATTCATTCAAGGCAGATATGATGGCCAAAAGCTCTTGGTCATGGGTGGGGTAATTTCGTTCAGCTGGGAGGAGGGTCTTGGAGTAGAAGCCAATGGGATGCCAATCTTCTTCGTCATTCTCTTTCTGGGTCAAGACTGCACCCAGTGCAACACCAGAGGCATCCGTCTCCAGAAGGTAAGGAAGGTCTGGCTTCGGGGTTCTCAAAACAGGAGCAGAGGTAAGCGCATTCTTGAGGGTATCAAAAGCACGTTGTTGCCTAGGAGTCCAAATCCATTCTTGATCCTTTCGTAGGAGCTCATTAAGAGGACGAGCAATCAGGGAGTAATCCTTGATAAACCTTCGCCAAAAGTTGGCAGTGCCAAGGAAGGATTGGAGATCTCGTTTCTTCTGGGGGATAGGCCAGGTTCTGATTGCCTCAACCTTCTTGGGGTTAATGGCAATGTGGCCTTTAGAGATCATCATTCCCAGATAAATCACTTCCTTTTTCTCGAACTGGCACTTGACAGGTTTGCAGGACAATTGATTCTTCTCCATGATCTCTAGAGTTTGTTCCGTCCAATAGGTGAGTTCAGTAAGGTCCTTTCCCATGATCAGGATATCATCAATATAGATATGGACCTGCTTGGAATCGATAACCTCTTTGAAGAGAACGTCGATCATTCGTTGAAAGGAGGCAGGCGAGTTTCGCATTCCAAAGAACATAACGGTGGGCTCGAACAGCCCTCGTCGAGTGTTGAAGGCTCCTTTCCATTCGTCTCCTTCTTTGATATGAATATTGTTAAAGCCCCATCGGATATCCATGACTGTGAACAGTTCCGCTTCTGATAACTTGGTCTGTTGAACAATCTCAGAGATGAGAGGTAAGGGATAGGCATCTGGGATTGTGTGAGCATTCAGATAGCGATAGTCTTGGATTGGACGTAGTCCAGCATCTTGTCCTTGGGCATTAACTTCTTCACCTTTGGCAGCAAAGAAGAAGGAGGCAGCTTGTTTGGAGTTCGATCGTCGTATTCGTCCACTTGCAAGTTGTTCCTCCAGGAATTCATTCAGCTTTCCCTGTTCGTACTCAGTGAGTTTGTACACCTTTCCGATCTTGGGTCTAAAGGTAGGTTCGAGATCGATCGCATGGTCAAATTCTGGTTGTCGTGGGGGAAGTTCATCGAAGGTGGTCTTCATAAACACCTTCCAGTGCCTCCAGTATTTCTTTGGCACATACTTCTTCATATCTTCCTCCACGGTAGTGGGTCTTGCATGGTCTCCCAGTGAGACCAATCTGATAATCTTGGCATAGGAGTCGCCATTCAATGTAGAGCCTACTCGTGACACTATCACTCCAGCCTGAGAAGTCTTGGTTGGGGCCACAGTCTGACGTGAAGTCAGTGTTCCAGCCTTCCAGTCAACCAGGGGATCGTTACGTTTGAGCCATGGGTAGCCGAGGATAACCTGTATCATATCTCCTAAATTTGTCACTTCCAAATGGGTTCGTTCCCTAGGAAAATCCGGCGTCTCCATCCACAGGTCTACAGCATATTCGATGGGACCTCCTCGGTTGTCTGTCCCATCTGCGTTCCGCATGGGGATTGGTCCTTCCAATCGATAAAAAGGGATATCGCGCTCCTGCACAAAATTCCAGTTTATAAAGCATCCAGAGGCGCCAGAGTCTATCAATGCACTGGCGGCAATTCGTCTACCAGTGTCTGTGGTTTCCAACCAAAGGGGTATGGTTAAAGCTTCTTCGCTCGAATCAAGTGCACCAAGAATTTGGGAAATAGATTGCATAGGGGTAGTGGTACACATAGAAAAGGAGTCCGCAACGCACGAGCTATTGTCCGGACTGTTCAAAAACCCTGTTTCTCCAAAGCTCTCTTCAGCTCTTCTTTCCTCTTAGGCTCCCAGTTGACGATACCACACTTCTCGAAGTCTTCACGAGAATCTTCATTGGAGTTGACCTCCTCAATCGAGGCTGAGGTCTCCAGAACTCGAACATTTCTTCCTTGACCAGGTTTCTTTCCTCCACGACCTCTAGCTGCTGGGGTGAAGGGGCGGCTTCCAGAACCAGAAGTACTCGTCCTAGGAGCATTGGGACAAGAACTGGCAAAGTGGCCAAATTGTCCACAGTTGAAACATGCTCCTTTGGGAATTCCTCCTAGTGAAGCAGGCTTTTCTTCTTGTTTGATTCTGGGGGCAGCAGGGTTGGAATAGGTGGAGGGACCAGCAGGTGGTCCTTGTCGGTAGGGGGTGTTGGTGATGCGGGTGTTACGAGTCTGGGGCTTAGAAGATGTTCTAGCCAGGAATTCTCGATGTCGTCTGTCAAGTTCTGCAGCACGAGACTGCCATTCAAAGAGGGTGGTGGGTTGACGATCTGAAAGGTAGATCTGTCGCAAAAGGGAGGGGTTGAGTCCGTCTTTATACAAAGTCACCGAAGCTTCTTGTCCATATCCAGTATCATGGGCCCATCGATTGAAATTGATGTTGTACTCCTCTGCGCTCTTGTTGAACTGCTTGACGTCCTTGATCTTCAGTTGAGCAGTTGACTTGGGGTCCAAGTCTCCAAAGTCTCGGGTGAGGGCTTGTTCAAAGACAGCCCAATCGGCACCAACCCAGTTCAACGTTGTGTAAGCGTCTACTTGACGCTCAGCCCATGGTTCTGCATTTCCTCCGATCATAAACGACAAGGCATAGATAATCTTGTCGGCCTCTGAGATTCCTGGTCGTCCCAAATGATTCAACTTCACTTGACGCAGGAAGTTGCGGAGCTTGGTGGGATCACCAGAGAATTCGTCAGGAGGGTTCATTTTGATCTTGGCAGGGGCAGGGGCAGGGGCAGGGACAGGGGCAGGGGCAGGGGCAGGGACAGGGGCAGGGGCAGGGACAGGTTGGGGGAATACTGGGGGTGCTTGGAGAGGTTGTGGGAATAGCCCAAGAGGGGCAGGGACAGGTTGGGGGCCTATGAGGTTGGCCATCAATACTTGAAGTTGTTGTTCGATTCTATGACTCGCTTGCGCTTGGTCTTATTGGACCTGCAGCAATTGTTGATAATCCTGCTTCATGATCTCAAAGGCTACGCGTGGATCTTCTTCTTCATCCTCATCATTGTCCTCAGCTCGACCTTTCCCTTTTGAGTGAGAGGGACCCACTTGTTCTTCTTCTTCTTGTTCTTCTTCTTCTTGGGCAGGGTCAACCGTCTCGTCGAGGATGGGAGCTGGGGCAGGAGGGAGAGAGCCTTCCTGGGAGAGAGGGATAGCAGGGTGAGGGATAGTGGATGATGAACGAGTCAAAACCATTGGTGGAATGGTGGCAGTTGGATATTGGGGGGCTTGACGGGAATACAAGGGGAGAGAGCAAGCCTAATCGATGTTAATGTCTGGGTGGTGAAATTGATCTCATGGGTGAAGACCTTCAGCACTGGCCAGACAGAGTAGGGGTTGTATAGCGTGGAGTGAGCAAGAAGGAAGTCTGTTTCTTGTTAGACGGCAGTCTAGGGTTGATCGCAAGGTTTTACTTCAGGCTCTGGGTGTAGGGTTTTAAAGGGTTGGAAGACTACTGATTGGGGTGTTAACGAAAGAAACAGACTTATCCTAAGTCTATCTACTGCTAGCTTTATATACTAGCTAAGTATGAGTCATATTGACTACGTGTGAGTCGTAACGACTATGGATGAGTCATGTAGATAAGGAGAGTGATGGTTGACTAAATATAGATATGGCTTGGTCACCTTGTATTACTAAGCGGAGTTTGGGTGGCTAAGCGGCTATTGGTGTAAACTGTCTGATGTAAATGGGAATAGACGAGCAAAGGAAAAGGAAAAAATATATCTCTGACATCGTCTCTATCCATCATGACCAGTCGTCTTTATCTGATACCTTTACCTTCTCAGATCCATGACAGTCCATCAACTTTGCCAAACACAATCAGGTCAATCAAAACATCTATCATGTTTATCCGCAAGGTAAGTTAACGCAACAAGATGTCTCAAGCGGTGACCACCATCGACAATGATTTCATCTGTTAAAACAATCTCCAATGCCTGCATCCGCCATATCTGAATTCCTTTATTGAAAACCCTGACCAGCATTACTGCGATCCACCAATGATTCTCCCAAGGGTCATCTCTCTGTCCACTTCATGGGAGAGAAAGAAGTAGATTTCTTGAAAAATGCATTGAGCAAGGCGCAGGGTGATCAAAATATATGGTACCATGAGATAAAGATCTTTTCAAGCAAAATATTTCAACTTACATTCATGAATGGACACTCAACCCACCGTTGCCGAATCTCGAGGTATTCCAGCTAGGTTAGCAGAGAGTATCGCTGTGTGATGAATTCCGCTTCGTCAGGTCACCCTTGTAACAAATAGAGATGAGCAAGATTCTGTGTTTCAGCCCGAGTATTTGGATGGTGGGCCCCAGAGAGTTCCCAGGCCAACAATGGCCTGCTTGTAGAGTATTTCAGCTGCTTCATACCGTCCTTGTGACTGATAAACAAATTCAAGGTTGCTCACCAATGTAAGCGTGGAAGGGTGGTCAGTGCCAAGATGGCCCTTGTGGCCAGCTAATGCACGCTTGTGAGTTTCTCAGCTTCATTGTATCGTCCTTGTGAGTGGTAAACAAATGCGAGGCTGCTCACCAGCGTGAGCATGGAAGGGTGGTTGGTACCAAGATGGCCCTTGTGGCCAGCTATGCACGTTTGTAGACTTTCTCAGCCTCGTCGTATCATCCATGTGACTGATGAACACCAGCAAGGTTGTTCACCAATACAAACATGGAGGGGTGGTTGGCCCGAGATGATCCTCTTTGACACACTTGTAGAGCTTTTCTGCCTCATTGTAGCATCCTTGTGACTTGTAAACATGTGCGAGGTTCGCCGACGTAAGCGTGGCTGGTCACAAGCTAGTCCTCGTAGCACATTTCTAGAGTTCCTCAGTCATCCTTGCAGCTGTAAACAAGTGAGAGGTTGGGCACTGACATAAGCATAGATAGATGTTCGCACCCCAATTTATTTTGTATCCTTCAACGACTTGCTTCCATGGTAACTCAGTATCATTGTAGCTTCCCCAACTCACCCAATACACCATGATCCACTCATTTGTGTGGAACAGTTCAAGGTCTGTCGCATACTCGTTACTCCACCGATTCAGCGATTGTAAATGCAGCATGAACTCTTCGCATGCAACCCATGACTCTGGTAATTGGGGATCTTCTATCCGTCAGAACGCACTACAGACAAGTGAGACGGATGCCTGAAGCCATTCTCGATACTGGTCTTCTTTCTTTGTGCCTTCATGCCTTATGAATCAGGAGCGCTCGCCGTAAGGTAAGCAAGCATCATGAGCGGGTACGATTGTGTTTCAGTGGTTGAATGAACTGATTTAGCCCAGTACTTGTCCAAGAACAGATTAGCAGGTTATCACATTCCATCAAGTGGGAGAGTGAAAAACAATGCTACCAGCGAGAAATTATTGTGATGTGGATTATAACAGCAGACTCCATGCCATACACTTGAACATGAAGGTCTCTTCAGGTGGGTTGATAAGGGTTTTGTGCATCGCGCATTGTAAATCACTCACTGGTGGCCGTACGCAATATCTGAGGGCCAGGAGGGTAGGAGCTTTTTCTGTCTGGATCACTGAGAGTAGTGGGAAATGTTGGGTTATCTGCTGACGAGTATTGAATGAAGCTGCGAGTAGTAGCAGACCGCTACTCGAGATTCAAGCTTAAACCTTGTTAGCCTTAGTAACAACTATCAGCTAGCGAGCCAAGTCACAAGCAAATGGCTAATCTCGAGCGCTTGAACTCTTGGGCCATGAAGCGCAAGGCCGGATTACACGAGGCTGATTCCCTGATGAAGGTGCCAAAGCTGTCAAAGATCAAGGCAGAACTTTGGAATAAGGTAATTGACAAGGAACCAATGTGTCTGCACCCTTCCTAATCCAACTTCCTACGATAGGCCTTATCCAATGCTTTGGGCATTCAAAACCCACGCAGATCGAGGCTTGCGAGATGCAAGATCAATGTTCTGGAGGCTCTATGCACAGAGTTTCACCTCGCTGTGGGACTGAGCGGAAAGCGAGGTGGACATGTTAAGGAAGACTATATCAATGCGATCCTGGGATATTCAAAAGCCATTTCATTGGTAATTATACTTATTATTATTTTTGGCTTGCCCTGAGGACTACCATCTCCTCTGAAGACTAAGCTGAGAGCAAGCGGTTCAGCACCAGACATTGAAATTGACACATTGGAAGACGTTACAGCAGTGGCAAATGAGAACGAAGCTGATACTGAAAATGAAGAGTTCACAAAGAGGTGCGTTACCTTTGATGGCTTCAAATCCCCACTGGCTGACCTATATTGCTGGCTTTCGCCACTGCAGTGTGGAGGTTCGGCTCTTCAACCACGCTAGGGATTATGTGACATGCTTCAAAGCAAAATACGCCTACCCATATCAACCCCATGGCAATATTAATTTGGTTGACTTAGCTAAACATCTCTCATTGTGAGCGTGCAAGGTACCACTCAACCCTTCATTGAAGCTATTAAATAAATAACGTCTTTGCGATCCAGATCATTGATCCCTTCAATTTCCATCCTTTATATACCCCCGATAACATTCTCCATGCTCACTATGTATCTAAATATTTGAAGAAGCAAGGCTTTCTTCGAGTAGTGTCAGAGTAGCTTACACCATGCCCCCCACATGATCCCATCATCCTTACAGTGTCGTTCACAAGATGTAAGTGGGGTTGGCCATGAAATTCTCAAATTTGGACCTTATTTCCCTTGACTCTGAGGGGGTGACGATCATATGGAGGGAAGTTGTCAGGAACTTAGTTTAGCAATGTTGTGACTGACGTTATGCCAGGGAACATGTCCGCTCACCCCACACTGCCGACAACGCGTAACCTAGAGTTTGTCAATATGATGCTCACAGCGATAAGGCAGGCTGAAGGCGATCTCACCAAACGGGCAACCAAGAATCAAATTGCTCAATTCTGGAAACTGCAAAGGAAGCACAAGGTTAACCACCTGAATAACGGGACCCCCGGACATCAGCCAGATGACGCCGCCAGGAAGCTGCAAGAAGCGGCTGAAAACTTTAGGTTTTGGCAAGAGTTGGAATCTGCCAATCGTCCACTGGCGGAAGACGGAGAGAATATGCGTCGACAAGGGCAGGATTCTGCCAGGCGTCAAGTGGAGGAAGAAGCTACGATGGGCCAAGAAGAAGAAGAAACCTTCCGACATCAGCAAGAAGAAGAGATGAGGCGCCAACAAGAAGGGGCCTTTCAACGTCAACAGGAGGAAGAAGCAATCAGGCTCCAACACGAGTTGTTCCGACATCAGCAGGAAGAAGCTATGAGGCGCCAACAAGAAGCCTTTTGATGTCAGCAGGAGGAAGCCTTCCGATGTCAGCAAGAGGAGGAGGAAGCCTTCAGACGCCAGCAAGAGGAGGAGGAAGCCTTCAGACGCCAGCAAGAAGAGGAGGAAGCCTTTAGACGCTAGCAAGAGGAGGAGGAAGCCTTCAGACGCCAGCAAGAAGAGGAGGAAGCCTTCAGACGCCAGCAAGAAGAGGAGGAAGCCTTCAGATGCCAGCAAGAGGAGGAGGAAGCCTTCAGACGCCAGCAAGAAGAGGAGGAAGCCTTTCTACATCAACAGGAGGAGAATTTCAAGTATCAGGAAAAATGCAGAGCCTGAGCGGCGGGAAAGAAAGAAAAGGTGTGTGTTCCCTTCCGATCCCTTGTACAGATCTTGGAAACCTCACCATACACTATGTATGCCGTGCTGTAGAGAAGGAACCAGATTGCTCAGATTAACAACTACAATCTGGAATGGATGAACATCTTGTCTCCGAAGCGTGAGGGCCTGCAAGCAGCCCCACCCTTGCGATTCGATCAAATCCCATGGCCTGTTTTTGATCCTCAACCCCGCCAAGCTGCCAATCTCACTGCTGAGCGCATCCAACGCTTTCTCTCCTATCCTGATAGATCTCAGGCCGGAGGAATCGAGAAAACTTTATGAGAGGAATTACTTAGATGGCACCCCGATAAGTTTAATCCTTCTGTCTTTACTTGTGTGAACACAGAGCACAGGTCAATGGTGACAGAGGCTTTGCATATTGTATCAAGTGTGCTGACAGAGATGAAGAGTCAGATATAGCTACCCAGGTCATATGTATATACATTGGTACAGCCTTACAAGGTTACAGGAATATCAGAGAGTTGACGGTTTTGGAGGCAATAATGCCAGGAGCTACACTTGGACGTATGATATTGGGATCTTTCATCCAACATCCGCTATGCCTTCCAATACCCAGACTACCCCTGGCTTGGGGTATGTTATAATACCTCATCCGAATACTTCTATGTTCAAAAACATTGGCAAATACCATATCATCAGCTTCTTACCAGAAGTCCTTGTGCAAGATCCAAAGGAAGCGATGACAATCTGTTTGTGGTTGGGGCATGGTGAATAATCCTGAATAACTGTGCGCTTGAAATCACTACATATCTTCCCTTGCCAAAGATCTCCAAGATTTGGAAGTTCTGGCTTTTCTTATTTGGCCTGGACGAGGCCTAGCCAGCTTAGGGGAAGGGTGCGTCTTCCCAAGATTGGTGTTATTACTTGCTGAATCTTGTCTGATAGGCTCAACGCTCGGCAGGCCTTGTTGGTTGTTAATCTGGCATTCAACAGTGATGCCTTTGAAAGGGAACCACCGACGGCCATTGCTTGTGATCTGCTCCTGATCAATAAGAAACCGTGCATCTTATTCATCCAGCAGAGCTCGTCGGCTCTGGAACCCATCATACGCGAGGCTGAGGGATTGTCTTTCCAAACGCGAGCCTTGCAATTCGTTGACAGCCTTGTCCGGTTCCTGGAATCCTCTGCAGTCCCCGGGGATGCTGTATCGTCGGAGCGATTGTCAGGGTGGTATGAGGCGAAGTTTGCTGAGCTCAAGGCTGCGCCGGCGGGGCAGTACATTTTTGATCCGAGCATACTTGTTGTGGGGCTGATCAATGATTTGGGTGATACTCTAGCTGAATCCAATAGGTTGGATATCAGAAGTAAGAGCATACTTGTACCGCTTTGTTTTATTCGCTGCTGGGCTACATTATTTGAAGACAGAGTAAAGAAGGATACGCAGTTTCTTGTAAAGATAGCAAAGACTGTTACATAGAGAGGTTATATGATACTGCAGGGTGATACTTTCGGGACGAAAGTTGTGAGGTATATGATGCAAGTTTCTCATCGCACTCATATCATGTCTAGAACTGACGACAAGACAATTGGTTTGTGGGACACCTCTCGACAGTGGCGATTGCACCTTTCAAGATAGTAACTTGTGTAAAGGCTGAGAGTGGAGCCAAGGAGGTCTACCTTTGATATGCGCACGTACGTGTGCATTTTATTTGGAAAATGTGTTGGTTAGAATGGGTGTCTTATGGAAATGGTTGATTTGGAACATGCGCACCACTACATCTCCAGAATCAAACCGCTTGTACTTTGAGGTAAGGTGGGGGGAGGAGAAAATGATAAGTTGCATTAATAGAATGGAGGGGTAGCAAGTAGCAGAGACTCGCAGTTCACTGGCAGCATAGATCGGACAAACTCGCTCATGATCCCCTGGGGGAAAATGAGACCGGGATGCTGCCAGAACCATATCCATATAGCTTCCCTATCCATTCATCGGAAGGAGGAAGGTGAAACGACAACTTTACTCTTCTGGTTCAAATATAAAACGCCGCTGGCGATACGACAACTGATGAAGTGAATTAGCTTGTCATTCAGCATGAGTGGTCTAGAAATGTTGGTGAAGCCCAGGGAGGCAAGGAGGCTCATGACGAAGGAGGTGAAGATGAGGAACCACTCACTAGAGGGGAAGCGAATGGATGGATGAATGAGTTCATCGTTGACATGATTAATAGGCGAAAATGAATGGGCAAGTCATATTCTGGAACATGAAGATTTCATCACGGCCTTTGACACTTTCTCCAGGCTTTCCGAGCATTGACAGCGTTCACAGTGAGGGGTGGACATCAGGTGCCCTTCAACTCGACTCAATTGATCACGCGATCTTGGTTTGCTCCAGCACTCACCTTCAAACCCAATCCAGTGTTTGATAATCTCGTTGAAGTGGGTCCACTCTTTGCAGCTGTCCTAATAGCCCACGATATCGGTGCTGTAAACCAGAAGCAAAGATAGATTGTGATTACATCAAGTACATATGCATCTTGGTTGACCGATTCCTTTTTGCTCACCGACGAGATCGTCCTCACCTTTGCAGGGGTAGCACCATACCAAATCAACCTGTAGGAGCATTTTGGGCAGCCATCAATTGTCTCTTTATCATCCTTCAAGTAGTCACCCTCATCTTGGCTGGCCTGCATTCTTCTTTCATCGTTTCTTTCCTGTTCTCAGACAGGACTTTTGGGCTTGAAGCTCTCGGTATCTTTCGGTGACTGCGAATCTGCATTCTTAATGGATCTGACACTGATTTACTATAGTATTGGAGCCACAGTTCTCTCTCACTTCATCGACAGCTTTTCTCTTGTCTCGGCTTTCTTCCTCCTTCTCATAGGCTGTCCCAACGTCCTCGTGGGCTCTCATTGGCATGAATCCGTGAGAACCAAACCATCTATTACCTCTTGGCACCACTATAAGAAGGGTATCCTCCCAACAGATATAGAATATCACCCCAGCCTGTCCTCTCTATTTGAAAAGCACGATTGAGGATCATCACAGCAGAGCTGGATATGGTTTTGCAAGACAAAGGGAGAACGCTGCTGCGCTGAAAGGTGGGTCTGCAGCGCGATCTGGCTCATGACTGATAGCGGTTTGTTTCTCCAGTTTTCTTGATCACGAAGCTGGCCGAGCCCTGCTGAGAGATGCCTCTGAGAGTGTTGCATAATGATTAACGACCTCTCGCTATCCAAGCTACTCTTCATGACCACTTCATCTCAACCCCCAATTCGATCTGTCTCTCACAATCCACAATCTTCCTGTTTACGGAGGGGTATCACAGATTAATTGTGACTCAAGTATCAAGCTATCTCAGTCGACAGATGGTCGTATTCTCGTTTCAGCACACTGCTTATTTGTAACTTACAATCCTTAACTTCCTGTAGTATTAACATATTTGTTTACGGGTACTCTGTTCACCAGCCTGGATATTACGACGATAAAGAGCAATAGTGCGAGACACATAAAGTCACGTGTACGTCTGATGTAGGTAGTATGTTCAAACAACCTTCTTGGTTTGCTCAGTTTCTTTCTCTGTCGTTGTGCCATTTGTAGCCATCCAAAACCACTAATGGCTGCGCCGTCACCTGTTCCTAGACCAAAACAAGGATGCCTGTGTTTCTGATACAAGCAATTGTCGCCCGTCAGTGGTGAACCTATTAATGCGGTCTGCCTGTCGCCTGACGGGAAATCGCTGATCAGCGGAGGTATGTCTCACTGTCATTTATAAAGTTCTGAAGCAGTTGATTCCATTAATGTGGGAAGGGGATAATGGGTTCGTAAAAATCTGGGACACCTCTTCTGGCTTTCTTAAGCAGGCAATTCGAGTCGGGAGTGCAGTTCTGGGCATTTGCTGGGCGAACCTTCATGCCTACATTCCAATTTTCCTAGCAGGAGCCTCAGATGGCTCTCTTATGTTATTCAGCTTCAGATCAGTACAACTCATTATCATCTTTCCCAGATTCACAACTGACTTCTGAAAGGGGCAGTTCAATCTTGCTTTCAAGAGTTTCACGCATGGCACAATAGACTACATGCACATGGATGTGTCAGATAATCGGGTTGCCGTTGTTGCTGGAGATGGCCTGCGTATCTGGGCGATACGGAAGTCGGGGCCTGATGGCAATGCGAAGTTCTCTCTGTTCGAGATTCATGTCCCTCAAACACAAGTCGCTGCCGTCAGCAAGCCACCAAATTCTATGTACCCCAGAACAGTCCATTTTCTCCCAAAACACGATGCGGTAATTTTGACATTCGTCAGCACTGATGTTGCCAGTTCATGTGGTCACCTGTAATCTTCACTCCTATGGGTTCTGGTCGAGGACCTTCTGATACTGTTCCCAGTGCCGTTTTCACGATACAACCCTGGCAACTAATCAGGGCTGTAGATATTAATCGCCGTATGTGAGTAAGGGCATCTATTTTCTACTTTTTTAACTAAGGATAATTAGCGGACTCTCTATCTTGACTGATGATCACAAATCATTGGCATTCACAAATCTTCTCGATGGCATTAACTTATATTCACCTGCGACTCTGACTTATCAAGGTTCAATTGCGCAAGACATTGATCCCTGCAACAATTTAGCCCTTGGCCTAACAACGCTCGACAATCAATATATTGTTGCAGGTTGTAGCAGCGGGATCATTTGGATACACAACCGGAACTCTGGCGATTTGGCTACACGTCTGCATGTGCCAACTTTTACAGGTATGTGTTTCCTACATTTTGCTTTCGAGATTATGTGAATGCGTACCGTCTGAAGGAACAGTTCAAGCTGTGACAGTTCATAATTTTGGGCCCTGCACATATACAATCCTGAACAGTTAGTACAGGCTTACGCTGGACAAGACCAGTCTCTCATCATGGGAGGTTCAGCCGATGGCAATATCTGCCTTTGGGAATGGGAAAAGGTCTGATAGTTGTATCTCACTGGCGGGTATTATATTGAAGAGTTGTCCGCAGGTTCAACCATGGGTACAGCCATATGCTTGGAGGATCTTGTTTTCACGCTTCTTTATGTTTGCATTTGCATTTGCATTTGCATTACTTTATTTTTCCCCACTGGGTTCTTTTCTCAAGTCACCGCACTGTATTGTGGGCTCTAAGTGTTGATAATATTGATATGACAATGTTCAACTAAGAAGGAGGGACAGTTCCGAGTCCTAAATGTATATTTAGGCTTGGTCTTTAACTCAGGAAGTGCCGCCTGTGGCAGCTGGAACCCTTGCTTGCTTTCGCACTTCTAAAGACAAATGTGTGTATAATTCCTGCCACCATAGGTAGGGGGTCTTATAGTGTCTTCGGGTAACGATTTTGGTGGTGGATCAGAATATTTTCATTGGCAAAAGTGCAAAACTATGTGAATGTCAGGTGACTCATCCAAGCCATTATCAGGCTATTATGGCCAGCCATGATAAGGCAAGTGGAAGGCAGACTGGTAGAGTACTTACAATATAGTACCTCATCAGGAAACCTGGAGCCGAGCCAGAGCACCTTAAACTTGTATACCATTTAGAGCAGTTATAACTACATGCTTTAAAGGTATGGACCCTGGGAGGATAAGTAGTAACCTTTTGCAACCTCAAGGCAGCTGGTATAAATCTCAAGGTGGCTTAGTATAAACTGGTTATAAGCCGAATACAAAACTACATTACATAACAGGCTCTTTACCATAGCATGGTAATTGGTGATGGATGGAAGTGCACATCATCTCATTGAACCATGGTCCATTACCTCCCCTCTACTCAAGTTCATACCTCTGCAATGCCAGAACTGAAGACTGCACACACTGCAAGCCAGCGAGCAACCCTTCAACACAATCTTTGGCACGATAACAAGCACTTGCACCACCAAAACCAAGGGAGGCTTCACCCAAACCACATTGCTTTTCAGACTGAGCTGGCGCGGGACTTGGAGGCACTCCTACATATGTTTCAAATTGGGCACTAAGTTCTCAGACTAACTGTTCCACAAGCTTGTTGCACTCAATTGCCTTAACGGCAGCTTCTCCTTCCTCATTCAAGTTCCTGGTGCACCTCCAGTTGCAACCGATTTGAAAGTTGATTGCTACAGTTTCCCTGTGAAATGTTGGATCCTACAACCACATTCGCAGCTTGGTTGAATACTTCATCAAACATATCATTTCTCACCACATTCAAGAGATTCACGACCACTCCCATTTCTCGCTGGATGTTATGATGACCATTCCTAATGCGATTAATGCCAGTCAACAGTCTTTTCCTTCACCAACCACACTGGGAACCTGCCATTACCAGTATACTTGCCAGAACTTGGTAAGTTGTACCCTAGAAATGATCGCCATACTGATATCTTCATACCAGGCCACACCAGATCTCACAACTAATGTGTCATCGATGACTGCAATAACTCTGATTGGATGTAAGGGGCATTAGGTAAGTTCTCATATTGTTAACTGTACACATTCCTTTGTTTATTTTACTTCCCAGAGAAATCCTCAACCATCCATAACCCATGGTGCAATCCCCATGGATACACCAGGTTCTATCAGAACCTTCAAGTCTCTGAGGGATGAAGCACCTCATGGTGCTCTAATCAGCATTGGTCTAGAGACTGACAGCATTCTTGATGCACTTGATGTCTCAGCACAGATTATTCCTCACCTCCACTTCCTTATACACTTCACAAGCAGCTGTCGCTGGGTGGCTGAATTGCAAAAGAGCAGTTGGGGTCTCTCATCCAATGAAGCAGCTCAAATTGCCCATGCATTAATCACCGACCTTAATATCTCAAAGGTGAGCAATTGTGAGTATCATATTAGGTGAGCTTGATGATATCCAGCAGTGTGCAACAAATATGATTGGTATTATCAACTTGGTCTTTACTGTAACATGTTTGCACTTATAGTAGCTATGATTTATCTTGTGTAATTGATATGCAATCTCTTTCATTTGAATAGGAGTCCATGTCCATTACTCTTGCAGTTCATTTCAATGAAAGGCTAATACAAATGTTGGTGATAGTATACTGAAGCATACATGATATTTGAAATATCAAAAAGCTGAGGGCGTTGCTACAAATTAAGTGTTTGTGGACTAGGGTCACTGGAAGGTTGGTACTATGCATCCGCCTCATCCACAGAATCCATACCACTCTCAATGCTATCCTCATCATTGCTCAGTGAGATCTCCAGAATACCCAGCCTAACCAAAGCTCCCAGAATCACACCAATCTGGTGGTGGGCTTCTTTCAATCTGGTAGTAGTGATAACCTCCTGCACTTGCAGCATCTCAATAGCCTTCCTGACCTCCCTCAACAGCTCAATTATGCTGCACGCATCAGTGCAGGCTGCCTCGCAGCTTGCATGGGCATTGGCTAGCAGTTTGTGTGCATGGAACCACTGCAGGTGTAGACACTATACATTGGTGAAAACAGAGCCATTGACTTAGTGTGAAAACAAACCGAATGTCCTGTAAATGATAGTACTAAATCTACCCCCTTGCTCCAATGCTCTGGAGAACTGCAACATAATTTGAGACTGTCAGAGATATATTTTTTCTTTTTCCTTTGCTCGTCTATTCCCATTTACATCAGACAGTTTACATCAATAACCGCTTAGCCACCCAAGCTCCGCTTAGTAATAGAAGGTGACCAAGCCATATCTATATTTAGTCTACCATCACTCTCCTTATCTACATGACTCATCCATAGTCATTACGACTCACACGTAGTCAGTATGACTCATACTTAGCTAGTATATAAAGCTAGCAGTAGATAGACTTAGGATAAGTCTGTTTCTTTCGTTAACACCCCAATCAGTAGTCTGCTAGCCCTTTAAAACCCTACACCCAGAGCTTGAAGTAAAACCTTGCGATCAACCCTAGACTGCCGTCTAACAAGAAACAGACTTCCTTCTTGCTCACTCCACGCTATACAACCTCTACTCTGTCTGGCCAGTGCTGAAGGTCTTCACCCACCAGATCAATTTCACCACCCAGACATCAACATCAATTAGGCTTGCTCTCTCCCCTTGTATTCCCGTCAAGCCCCCCAATATCCAACTGCCACCATTCCACCAATGGTTTTGACTTGTTCATCATCCACTATCCCTCACCCTGCTATCCCTCTCTCCCAGGAAGGCTCTCTCCCTCCTGCCCCAGCTCCCTTCCACGACGAGACGGTTGACCCTGCCCAAGAAGAAGAAGAAGAAGAAGAACAAGCAGGTCCCTCTCACTCAAAAGGGAAAGGTCGAGCTAAGGACAATGATGAGGATGAAGAAGAAGATCCACGCGTAGCCTTTGAGATCATGAAGCAGGATTATCAGCAATTGCTGCAGGTCCAACAAGACCAAGCGCAAGCGAGTCATAGAATCGAACAACAACTCCAAGTATTGATAGCCAACCTCATAGGCCCCCAACCTGTCCCTGCCCCTCTTGGGCCATTTCCCCAACCCTTCCAAGCACCCCCAGTATTCCCCCAACCTGTCCCTGCCCCTGCCCCTGTCCCTGCCCCTGCCCCTGCCCCCACCAAGATCAAGATGAACCCTCCTGACGAATTCTCTGGTGATCCCACCAAGCTTCGCAACTTCTTGCGTCAAGTGAAGCTGAACCATTTGGGATGACCAGGAATCTCAGAGGCCGACAAGATTATCTATGCCTTGTCGTTTATGATCGGAGGAAATGCAGAACCATGGGCTGAGCATCAAGTGGATGCTTACACAACGTTAAACTGGGTTGGTGCCGATTGGGCTGCCTTTGAACAAGCCCTCACCCGAGACTTTGGAGACTTGGACCCCAAGTCAACTGCTCAACTGAAGATCAAGGACATCAAGCAGTTCAACAAGAGCGCAGAGGAGTATAACATCAATTTCAATCGATGGGCCCATGATACTGGATACGGACAAGAAGCTTTGATGACTTTATATAAAGACGGACTCAACCCCTCCCTTTTGCGACAGATCTACCTCTCAGATCATCAACCCACCACCCTCTTTGAATGGCAGTCTCGTGCTGCTGAACTTGACAGGCGACATCGAGAATTTTTGGCTAGAACATCTTCTAAGCCCCAGACTCGCAACACTCGCATCACCAACACCCCCTACCGACAAGGACCACCTGCTGGTCCCTCCACCTATTCCAACCCTGCTGCCCCCAGAATCAAACAAGAAGAGAAGCCTGCTTCACTAGGAGGAATTCCCAAAGGAGCATGTTTCAACTGTGGACGATTTGGCCACTTTGCCAGTTCTTGTCCCAATGTTCCTAGGATGAGTACTTCTGGTTCTGGAAGCCGCTCCTTCACCCCAGCAGCTAGAGGTCGTGGAGGAAAGAAACCTGGTTGAGGAGGTCAACTCCAATGAAGATTCTCGTCAAGATTTCGAGAAGTGTGGCATTGTCAACTAGGAGCCTAAGAGGAAAGAAGAGCTGAAGAGAGCTTTGGAGAAACAGGGTTTTTGAACAGTCCAGACAATAGCTTGTGCGTTGCAGACTCCTTTTCTATGTGTGCCACTACCCCTACGCAATCTATTTCCCAAATTCTTGGTGCACTTGATTCGAGCGAAGAAGCTTTAACCATACCCCTTTGGTTGGAAACCACAGACACTGGTAGACGAATTGCCGCCAGTGCATTGATAGACTCTGGCGCCTCTGGATGCTTTATAAACTGGAACTTCGTGCAGGAGCGCGATATCCCTTTTTATCAATTGGAAGGACCAATCCCCGTGCGGAACGCAGATGGGACAGACAACCGAGGAGGTCCCATCGAATATGCTGTAGACCTGTGGTTGGAGACGCCGGATTTTCCTAGGGAACGAACCCATTTGGAAGTGAAAAATTTAGGAGATATGATACAGGTTATCCTCGGCTACCCGTGGCTCAAACGTAACGATCCCCTGGTTGACTGGAAGGCTGGAACACTGACTTCACGTCAGACTGTGGCCCCAACCAAGACTTCTCAGGCTGGAGTGATAGTGTCACGAGTAGGCTCTACATTGAATGGCGACTCCTACGCCAAGATTATCAGATTGGTCTCACTGGGAGACCATGCAAGACCCACTACCGTGGAGGAAGATATGAAGAAGTATGTGCCGAAGAAATACTGGAGGCACTGGAAGGTGTTTATGAAGACTACCTTCGATGAACTTCCCCCACGACAACCAGAATTTGACCATGCGATTGATCTCGAACCTACCTTTAGACCCAAGATCGGAAAGGTGTACAAACTCACTGAGTACGAACAAGGAAAGCTGAATGAATTCCTGGAGGAACAACTTGCAAGTGGACGAATACGACGATTGAACTCCAAACAAGCTGCCTCCTTCTTCTTTGCTGCCAAAGGTGAAGAAGTTAATGCCCAAGGACAAGATGCTGGATTACGTCCAATCCAAGACTATCACTATCTGAATGCTCACATGATCCCAGACGCTTATCCCTTACCTCTCATCTCTGAGATCATTCAACAGACCAAGTTGTCAGAAGCGGAACTGTTCACAGTCATGGATATCCGATGGGGCTTTAACAATATTCGCATCAAAGAAGGAGATGAATGGAAAGGAGCCTTCAACACTCGACGAGGGCTGTTTGAGCCCACTGTCATATTCTTTGGAATGTGAAACTCACCTGCCTCCTTCCAACGAATGATCGACGTTCTCTTCAAAGAGGTTATCAATTCCAAACAGGTCCATATCTATATTGACGATATCTTGATCATGGGAAAGGACCTCACTGAACTCACCTATTGGACGGAATGAACTCTAGAGATCATGGAGAAGAATCAATTGTCCTGCAAACCCATCAAGTGCCAGTTCGAGAAAAAGGAAGTGATTTATCTGGGGATGATGATCTCTAAAGGCCACATTGCCATTAACCCCAAGAAGGTTGAGGCAATCAGAACCTGGCCTATCCCCCAGAAGAAACGAGATCTCCAATCCTTCCTTGGCACTGCCAACTTTTGGCGAAGGTTTATCAAGGATTACTCCCTAATTGCTCATCCCCTCAATGAGCTCCTACGAAAGGATCAAGAATGGATTTGGACCCCTAGGCAACAACGTGCTTTTGATACCCTCAAGAATATGCTTACTTCTGCTCCTGTTTTGAGAACCCCGAAGCCAGACCTTCCTTAC
The DNA here is from genome assembly GCA_951640195.1 of Porpolomopsis calyptriformis. Lineage (NCBI taxonomy): Eukaryota > Fungi > Basidiomycota > Agaricomycetes > Agaricales > Hygrophoraceae > Porpolomopsis > Porpolomopsis calyptriformis. The sequence continues at coordinate 915,700 of OX621171.1, read as the reverse complement.
CTTCTGGAGACAGATGCCTCTGGTGTTGCACTGGGCGCAGTCTTGACCCAGAAAGAGAATGACGAAGAAGATTGGCACCCCATTGGTTTCTACTCCAAGACCCTCCTCCCAGCTGAACAAAATTACCCCACCCATGACCAAGAGCTTTTGGCTATTATATCTGCCTTGAATGAATGGAGATACCTCCTACAAGGGACGCGACAGCCCATTATGATCAAGACTGATAACCAGTCCCTCCAATACTTCATGACCAGTCACCAACTCTCCAGACGCCAGGCTAGGTGGTCTGAGTTTTTAGCTCGCTTTTGGTTCAGAATCAGCTACCAGCCTAGGATCAAGAATAAGGCTGATGGACTCTCCAAACGTTCAGATCATTACCCAGAGTCTTGTGAGGAGGTGGAGGACAAAGTCCTTCTGCCAAAAGAACTTTTTGTCAATGCGCTTTTCATTAATGCAATCATGAGTTTATCATCCCCCAACTTTTTATCCAAGCTTTGTTTTCATTCCCCCCTACCCCTCGAGATCATGGCCAAAATTGAAGATCCCTCTTCCGGATACACCCACGTAGATGGCATTGTGCGCGATGCTGGAGATCGTATAGTTGTGCCAAAGGATGTATCTTTGCGCACAGAAATTATTCGATTGACCCACGACACACCCACTAGTAGCCATCCCGGCATTGAGAAGACGAAGGAACTGCTCCTCCATAATTACACATGGGAAGGTGCCCCACAAGATATCACCAATTACGTGAAGTCCTGCCTTGCTTGTCAACAGACCAAGGTTTATCCACAGAAACCCACTGGACTTCTCCAACCGTTACCCCCTCCTACTAAACCGTGGCAACAGATCACTGCTGATCTAATCGTGGAACTCCCTAATTCAAAAGGATTTGATGCTATTCTAGTTGTGGTGGACAGATTCACCAAACGGGCTCACTTCATCCCAACAACTGGAAACCTGTCTGCTAAAGGAACTGCTGCGCTGTTTCAAGAACATGTCTGGAAGCACCATGGATGGCCAGAGAAGATCATCACTGATCGAGGAACCCAATTCTCATCGAAATTCGCTACGTCATTGAATGAACTCCTAGGAACCACTTCTGGGCTTTCTACTGCCTATCACCCCCAAACAGATGGACAAACTGAACGAACCAATCAAGAGTTAGAGCAGTACGTACGGCTCTACACTAACTTCATGCAAGACGATTGGAAAGATTGGTTAGCTCCGGCGGAGTTTGCTTATAACAACCGAGAACATTCCTCCACTCACCAATCCCCCTTCTGGCTTGAATATGGCCGACACCCTCACACCCCCTTATCAGTTCCAACCCAAACCTCAAATCCCGATGCCAACGAGTTTTACGTGCAGCTTACTAGAGCTAGAGAGAATGCTGAAGAGTCTCTTCAAAAGACCACTAACTCAATGAAGCTCTATGCTGATCGAAAACGTCAAAAAGAACCCACATTTTACGAAGGACAAAGGGTCTAGCTTGATGCCAAGAATTTGAAAACTGGCCGGCCCATGAAGAAACTGGATGTCCGCCGGCTCGGACCTTTTATAATTCTAAAACAAGTATCGCCTGTGGCTTACCGACTAAAGCTACCGCTGTCATGGAGGATTCATCCCGTGTTTCACGTTTCGCTACTCAAGGCTCTAGAAGAGAATCTCGATCTCCACCCCCCGATCGGAGAAGATGACAATCTCTGACCACCTCCAGATGTGATCGAAGGAGAGCCCGAGTATGAAGTGGAACGTATCTTAAATCACACCCCAGGAAAATGAAACCGACAATATCTAATCAAGTGGAAAGGCTACCCGATAGAGGCAGCCACCTGGGAACCACGATGGAACCTCAAACACGCAAAAGACGTCTTAATGAATTATGAAAAGTCTATTCAAGCAGCAATTTAACTCTCTTTTACGAATACTACCGATATCACGATCGTTGAATCTCCTTTTCTCCTTTTCAATCTCCGACAACTATAAGGACTTCCCCTTTCCGACAATCATCAAAGAAGCACGAAATGCCCCGCGAGGTTCGTTACGCCCGCAAGTCGACTGGGAGGCGTCCACCCCGAGGGAACCCCATTGCTTCTACCTCCAACCTCCCCCCTGATTCTTCTTCCTCCTCTTCCTCGTCCGACAGTGTCTTGGTTACCCGACGGTTCAAGAAGCCGAAACGATGTACCGATACTATTGACAAGCCGGGACGAGATCGTAACTACCGAGGGCTCCCCTTTGCCAAGGTCAAGCACCCGAAACCTACGTCCCTTTTATCTCTGGAGCACGTCGATGCGAACTTAACTACAACCGTCACTGGTACACGTTCGACAAGGACAGCGACTTTGACAACAAGAAGAATCAACTCGAAGATTGGCTGGAGGCATACCAAGTTGGGCACCAACTTTTGATGGTTATACCGGACCAGGACGAATCCAACGTCACCACCCCCACTATCCCCGAAGACCCCATCTCGCACCGCATCCATCGCGTTGCCGACCGACTCTATACTGCCTGGAATGGGTACCGCTCGATGATGGATGCCAAGTACGAAAGGATCCTTGACCTAGAGGAGAATGCTGTGATATGTGGGGAGCTGGCTGAATCTTGGTTGCAATGTGCCCGGGAGTTGGATGGCCGTTACCACTGGTTTGACCCAGATGGACACCTGCTTCAACCCCCAGTTTATGATGGCGCGACCTAGGGACCACATGTTATTCCCAAACGATGGGTATTCCTTGCGCCTCCCTTCTGGATGTGTGGTTAGAGAAGGTGATATCTACTGGAGAGTTGAGGAAAAGTATACCTAGTGGATAGTCTTTGATCCGACATCTGTCCACTCATCCCTCCTCTTCATCGCTCATCCCTCTCATCACCCCTCTGCCCACCTCTACTATCCCTTTACACCTCCCCTTGACATCCTTCCTTCGATTCGAAGGGTCTTCTCAAAATTCGGGACGAATTTCCTTTTTGTGGAGGTGAATGTCAGAGATATATTTTTTCTTTTTCCTTTGCTCGTCTATTCCCATTTACATCAGACAGTTTACATCAATAACTGCTTAGCCACCCAAGCTCCGCTTAGTAATAGAAGGTGACCAAGCCATATCTATATTTAGTCTACCATCACTCTCCTTATCTACATGACTCATCCATAGTCGTTACGACTCACACATAGTCAGTATGACTCATACTTAGCTAGTATATAAAGCTAGCAGTAGATAGACTTAGGATAAGTCTGTTTCTTTCGTTAACACCCCAATCAGTAGTCTGCTAGCCCTTTAAAACCCTACACCCAGAGCCTGAAGTAAAACCTTGCGATCAACCCTAGACTGCCGTCTAACAGAGACATCAACTGAACATCTCTGTCACCAATAAGTCAGGACAACACTGAATAATGCCAGATAAAGAGTGAATTACTACCCAACTGTCTTGAGGTTTATGCAAGCGCATTGTGCCTATCTTTGAGGGAAATGAAGAGATCATGATGTTGTTGAAATAATAACATCGTGAAAGTCTATATATAGAAATACTCACTGTGACATCCTTACTCCATTCATGGGGCACAAAAGTCAACCATTTCATTGCCCAAACTGCAATCGAAGCTTCTTGACCTCCAAAGCAGTTGCCAACCATCTGTTGCATCCAAAATCTGTCTGTGTGCACTGGGTGGAAACTCTTCTGGCACATTCTTACCATTCAACTCTCCCACATCTCAGTGATGAGGATCCCAATTCAAGCCAATTGGATAATCCAACGCATGAGAATCAAGAATACACTGGGCAAAATGACTGTGTTGAGGCCTTAGCAGATAGGAGTGGGTACACAGGCAATCTTGATTATGTTACTGGTGCCAGTGATAGCACACTATCTGAGATGGATGGATGTGCAATTCCTTTCTCATATCATTACTGTATGAACTTCCTCCCTGCAAAGATCCATTGGATGATAGCTCTGATTATGATGAACTGGTTGATTGGCGGACATTCAGCTGCCCTTTACCGCCTCTGCCTGTCATCCCCCCCCACCTCCTCAGCCAAGCTGACCTTCTGCTTATAAAACATACCATCCATATCCTCCTGTAGATGTAGGACCTAGCAAAACTGTTCTGCAGATAATGGAGAGAGATCAATTTGCAGAACATCGCAAACAGAACATCTTCTATCCATTCTCATCTTGTGCTGAGTGGGAGCTTGCGTTATGGCTTTCGCAAGGCTCCTTATTACAAAAAGCCCTCAATCAATTCCTCACCTTGAATATGTGAGTTGCACATGGATTGGAGGTTTGAGTGCCCTAATGTTCTTGATTATTGGGCTAGATTTCTGTGCATCTGCCCTCATTTACATCTGCAAAAGATCTTCAGAATTGAATGGAGTCTCTTCCAGCTGGACCCAAGATAGAAGAGTACTGAGATAAAGCTTGATGGTTTTCAGACCAGATTGCCAATTACCCTATACTGGCGCAACAGCTTAGAAGTTATACAGAACCTCTACAGCAACCCTATCTTTGCAGGGGCAACTGAGTTGATGCCATATTGCTTGTTCGAAGCAGATGGTACAAGAATTTACTGCAAATTCATGAGTGGTGATGAAGCATGGAAAATTCAAGTGTGTTCTCTACAGAAAGTATTATGACAGCTTGACTCAATATCATGTCTAACCCTACACAGAGTCAGTTACCGCAGGGTCATGGCTTTGCTGGAGTCATTGCTGCCAGTGATAAGACACCCCTCACTATTGGCACAGGCAATAAAGAACTCCACCCCCTTCTTCTCTTGATCACCAATATTGATGCTGGGGTTTGAATGAAGGCAACATCTCATGCATTCGCGTTAGCTGCGTATCTTCCTATTCCCAAGTTTGTTGGCATTGGCAGTGAGGTGCAGACACTGCTTGCATCCTGTGTGTACCATCATTGCTTGGATTGAATCTTTGTTAATCTCAAAACTGCTGAGCGTTCTGGCACCATTATGTCTGATCCCAGTGGCCAAAATCGCATGGTACATACCCCTCTCATTGTCACGGTCGGAATTTTCTTTTCTTTTCTTTATCTAATCACATGTAAACCTATCTCTTATCTTGGGATTCCCCACACTTATCGTTGGGATTCCCCACTACTTTACCTATATGCGGACACCTTTCATTTCCGTCCTTGTTTCAACCCCTTTATGATTTGTCATCGATCACAATGACTCATCCTTATCTCTAACACATGTTTATGTTGCACTGACTCACACAGATAAGTAGTCAGTATATAAAGGGTACTTCTGTACGTATCAGACCTTAAGTCTGATTCCTTGTTAGCTACTCATAACAAGGACTTGGAACCATACCCTATATCTCTTGGGACAGAACACCCGAAGTAAAACGCGTTCCGAACAACTGGTTTATAACAAGAATCAGACTTCCTTCTGGTTCTCTCCCACTTGCTTATCCAAACACCCTCATCACTGTGATCATCGACATCACCTCTTTGTCTCTTACCTACTTTGATCCTGGCTTCTACCGACAACTCAGACGTTGAAGAACAATACGAAGACCCTCTCTGAAGATCGACCTTTTCAGCTACAATTTGAGATCAAGAGCCATCCTTTTCTTCCACTCTTGAAGAAACATTAGCTGCTCCCACTCCTACTCCCGCTCCTCTTCCTTTAGGACCGCGAACTCGATCAAGAACAAGAGGACTCTTCTCTTCATCTTCAGCCCCAACAACAAGACCAGTTTATCAATGAACTGCTACCCCACCAGGACGATATGGTTCCCTCTATTCCCAACTTTCCTCTGCGACACCTACACCAATACCAACAGCTCCAACAACCCCCTTACCTGCGACATCTACCAACATGTCAGGAACGTCCACCAACGCCCCCAACCCCACCATGGATCTTACTACCTTGATGGCTACCATTCGTCAACTTGAACAAACCATCACCCAGCAACAACAGTTGATCACCCAGCTCCAACAACAACAACAGCCTCAACCTCCCCAACCTCCTCAACTGCCCCAACAACCTCCTTTGCCTCAACAACCCGCTCCTCCCTCCATCAAGATTGCAAAACCCGATGAATACGATGGGTCTGCAGCCAAGTGTCTCAATTTCATCCAGGCTTGTCGTCTAGTCCTTGACGACAGCCAGTGGTCCGACAGACAAAAGATTACTTACGTCTTGTCGTTCATGAAAATCGGTGTCGCCCAATCATGGGCTCGACAGCAGACTCAAGAATTCAAATGTACTCTATGGGTTGGAGCTGACTATGAGGATTTTATGGAGGAGCTCGAGGAATGTTTTGGAGATGTTGATGCGAGAGCGACAGCACAGGTCAAGATTCAAAAGGTAACTCAAGGACTTTCCACTGTGGACAATTATAATGTACGATTTGGAGCTCTCGCGGACGAAACTGGTTTCAACAATGACGCGCTCAAAGTTTTCTACCGAAACAGCCTCAATCCCGGAATTCTTGAAAAAATCTATGCCCTCGATCCCATCCCCGCCACCCTTAACGCTTGGAAATGAAAAGCTTCCATCTTCGATCGACAACATCTCGAACTCGCACTTGAGTGTCGTGCCGCTCCCCGGAATAACTACTATGCTCCCAGGGAAACCATGGCTCGAACGATGACCCGAACTCCCTCCTCTGCTCCTGTCAAGCAGGAGACAACTTCCTCTTCATCAATATCGCGCGTTCCGCGAGGCAACTGCTATCGCTGCGGAGAACTAGGTCATTGGGCGAACAAGTGTCCAAATGCCCCTCTCGCCTCTTCTTCGTCAGCACGCCCACCGAGTAGTGCCCCTGCCGGACAGTGAGGAGGAAGACCAACCACAGGGCGAGGTCGAGGACGAAGTATTCAAGGTGTCGAGATGGAACGAGTTGACGAAGTGGTTTCCCCAGCTACTATGGAGGAAACTATTCAAGTGGTGGACAACTGCGGGATTGATCGCTGGCCGAAGGAGAGAAAAGCTCAGCTCGTCAAGGAACTGAAAGAACAGGGTTTTTAGGGAGTCCGAACGCTTTACCTACCGTTATGGACGTATCTACTCAAGAATGTACCACCACTCCATGCAATCTATTTCGAATTCTTGGTACTCTTGAAGAAGGCAATCTCGGACTCATTTTGGACGTTTGGATTGAAGCTACCGACACTGGTCGACGTGTTCCGGCCACTGCTCTGGTTGATAGTGGAGCCTCTGGAAATTTTGTGGACGAATCCTTCGCAACTTGCCACAATTTTACTCTAACACGATTGGAAACTCCAATCCCCGTATGGAATGCCGATGGATCTGAAAACTGAGGTGGACCCATCGAGAACGATATTGATATTTGGTTAGAGGCTCCCGGAGGACACAATGAACGGATCCGATTGGAAGTGACCAATCTTGGATCTAAGACAGATATTATCCTCAGCTTCCTGTGGCTCAAAAAGCACAACCCCAACATTGATTGGAAAGAGGCAACACTGGCTCTGGATAGCAAAGATTTCCCTCTACCACAATGGATAGTGAACGATGCGGAGTCACCGGGAATGGAATCGGTCACGCTAGCCATGAATCAACGCGTATCGAAGTCGGATGAATCCCAAGCTAGCACGGTGGAAGAAGATATGCAAAAGTTTGTACCGGAGGTATACTGGAAAGACTACTCTAGCATCTTTGCCAAAGAATCCTTTGACCGCCTTCCACCGCATTCGGAATTTGACCACGCCATAGAACTGGATGAAACCTTCAGACCAGTCAAAGGCGCGAAATACACAATGTCCCCTCTTGAGATGGATCATTTACACAAGTTCATCGACGAAAACCTGTCTACTGGACGAATACGAACTTCTAAGTTGAAACAAGTCTCCCCGTTCTTCTTTGAAAAGAAAGCCAAAGAAGTGAATGCTAAAGGTAAGAACGCTGGTTTACACCCTATCGAGGATTACCGCTACCTCAACGAACACACGGTTCCCAACCATTATCCCCTTCCCCTTCTTCACCAAATACTCCAACGACCAAAGCTCTTGACAGCATCTTTGTTCACAGTCATGGATATCCAATGGGGATTCAACAATGTCAGGATCAAGGAAGGCAATGAATGGAAAGCCGCTTTCATCACTGAAGCAGGCGCCTTCAAGCCCACCGTCATGTTCTTTGGTTTGCGAAACTCTCCAGCCACCTTTCAACAGATGATCAACACAAGATTCAAGGAAGTCCTAGACTCTGGAAACGTTTTTATCTATATCGATGACGTGCTTGTTTGTGGAAATGATTTACAGGAATTGCGACACTGGACCTTCAGAACTCTAGATATCATGAAGAAACACGGACTCTCATGTAAACCCGTCAAATGCCAATTCGAGAAAGAAGAAGTCATTTATCTTGGAGTCGTCTTATCCAAAGGACGAATCACCACCAATCCGAAGAAGGTCGATGCCATCATGTCTTGGCCTGTTCCAGAAACGGTGAAACAACTCCAATCCTTCTTAGGCAGTGCAAACTTTTGGCGGAGATATATCAAAGGTTTTTCCAAAGTCGCTACCCCTCTCTACGAACTCTTACACAATGAAACTGTGTGGGAATGGACTCCTCGGAGACAAGAAGCCTTCGACAACATCAAGTCCCTCTTAACGAATGCACCCGTTCTTCATATTCCTGATCGCGATCTCCCTTATTGCCTGGAGACTGATGCTTCCATCATCGGGATCGCAGGAATACTCTCCCAGCTTCACGATGGACACTGGAAACCTGTTGGCTATCATTCAAGATCTACCTCCCCTGCTGAAAAGAACTACCCTACCCACGATCTAGAACTCCTAGCAATCATTGATTCCTTCAAACAATGGCGCCATCTTCTTGAAGGAGCGAGACACGATATTCTCATCAGAACAGACAGTTTGGCTTTACAATATTTCTCAAAGAATCTTCGCTTGTCAAATCGCCAAACTCATTGGTCTGAATATCTATCTAGATTCGGGTTCAAAATCGAGTACGTTCCAGGTAGGAAGAACAAAGCCGATGGCCTGTCCAGGTGCCCTGATTATTTGCCCGACGTCGAAGCCGACGTGGAGAACGAAGTTCTGATAGCTCGCGACCAATGGATTAATTCAATTGTCAAGTTGTCGAATTCAAGCTTTCTCTCTAGATTACACTTCAAAATCCCACTCCCACAGAAGATCCAAGATAAACTCGAGGATGCCTCACTCGCTTGGACCCAAGCTGATGGGCTTGTATGCGATGTTGAAGGTCGAATAGTAGTGCCGGAGGAAGTATCTTTGCGCACAGATATTATACGACTGTCCCATGCCTACCCCCACGCTGGCCACCCTGGCATTGAGAAGACGAAGGAACTTGTTCTTCGTAACTTTATTTGGGGTGGTGCCCCACAAGACATCACCAACTACGTTCAATCCTGCCCCGCTTGTCAACAGAACAAGAACTTCCCCTCGAAGCCATCAGGACTACTCCAACCCATACCCCCCTCTACGGAACCATGGAAGGAAATCACCGTCGATCTCATCGTTGAACTTCCCAAGTCACAAGGCTATGATGCTGTAATAGTCGTTGTCGATTGCTTCACCAAACGTGCTCATTTCATTCCAACAACTTCCAATCTCTCATCAGAAGGTGCTGCAAAACTCTTTCGGAATCATATCTGGAAACATCATGGATGGCCCCAAAAGGTTATATCTGATCGTGGAGTGCAATTTGCGTCCAAATTCACAGAAGCCCTCAACAACTCCTTAGGAATCATCTCCGGTCTCTCTACTGCGTATCATCCCCAAACAGATGGTCAAATGGAATGTACTAATCAAGAACTTGAAGTCTACTTACATTTCTATACCAACTTTATGCAGGATGACTGGTCAGAATGGCTCGCTTCTGTGGAATTCGCTTACAATAATCGGCAACACTCAGCCACTTCACAATCACCATTCTATATGGAATATGGATGTCATCCCCATCTCCCCACGACTATTCCGGATCAAAGCAATGTACCCACAGCAAACACCTTTCACGAATGCCTCACACGCGCACAGCAAAACGCCGAACGATCTTTATCAAAGACAATGGAATCGATGAAGAAATACGCCGATTGTAAACGGAAACCTTCACCCTCCTATGAAGAAGGAGATCTAGTCTGGTTGGACACCAAGAACATCAAGACGACACAACCCTCGAAGAAGCTCGACAACCGACGGACCAGACCATTCAAGGTCTTAAAGAAGATATCGGACCTTGCTTATCTGATCAACATCCCCAGAACATGGAGACTACACCCAGTCTTTCATGTTTCACTCCTGAGACCCAACGTTAGAAATGAATTACTCCACCCTGATGTCATCGACACGTCACGACCTCCCCCTGATCTGATCGAAAACAAAGAAGAATACGAGGTTGAATCTATACTACAACATTCCGGAGCTAAACGACGACGAAAATATTTGGTCAAATGGAAAGGCTATCTGATCGAAGAAGCCACTTGGGAAGATTGATCAAACATTTTACGACACGCCAAGGAAATTGTGAAGACATACGAAGACTCAATTCAAACAGCGACCTGATTCTATTCATTCGTTTGTCATCATCCTGTCTGCCAAGAATTGACCTCTATTTTTAGAACCACTCCTTATAAACTGTCAGATGTCTCTACTTTCCTTCACGACTCAAATCACGAATGCATCTTAGGCCGGTCAAACCACTGAACCAAAACGCCTTAAAAGCTTCATCATGCCCGCCACATGATCAACACGGTCTCCCTCCCCTCAAGTCACCATCCGGCGTTCTGGACGAATCCCTTCGTCCGCCATCCGCTCCCCTACTCCTGGTCCCTCCACCTCTGCTTCCTCCCCCCGACAATTATGTCGACAGGCTCGCGCACACGCAGAGGATTTCTTCAAAGAATATCCTACTCAAACCCCTCCCCCCAAAGATCCCGCTATTACTATCTCTCGCCTCACAGCCAGCTACAACAGCGTCAGCAGTTGGAATCGCGAACTTCATCAAGAACGCGACGTTTTACAAGCCGAGCTCAAGGCGTCAGAAAAGAGTGCCTTGTTTTGGAAGGATCATTGGGACCGGAGCGAGCTCAAAGTCTGGGAGCTTCAACGAGAAAAGAAACGGACATGGGTAAATTGTTACGACGTCACCACTCGCGCCATTATTGTCAAGCTCGTCGAAGAGAGTTGTCGAGCCGAACGGCTCTCCAGGGACAATTTCCTCCGAGCCCAGCGCGATCTCGCTACGATGGAAACGTTGATCAAATACAGGAAATCGGTCAAATATCCCATCAATGTCGACTTAGAATACCCGATCGACGACAACGATGACAACGACGACGCCACGACAGTCCAAGCCCCTTCCCCCATCGAAGCAGTTTTGGAAGCCGACCCCATCGCTTCTCCCTCAGTGGTCATTGAGGCCCCCACCACCGAGGAAATCCCAACTCAGGCCTCAGAAGACGAAACGACCGACACCGCCCAAGTTTGAAATTTGGGATGAATTTCCTTTGAAGCTGAGGTGTATGTCACGGTCGGAATTTTCTTTTCTTTTCTTTATCTAATCACATGTAAACCTATCTCTTATCTTGGGATTCCCCACACTTATCGTTGGGATTCCCCATTACCTTTCTCCAGGATTCCCCACTACTTTACCTATATGCGGACACCTTTCATTTCCGTCCTTGTTTCAACCCCTTTATGATTTGTCATCGATCACAATGACTCATCCTTATCTCTAACACATGTTTATGTCGCACTGACTCACACAGATAAGTAGTCAGTATATAAAGGGTACTTCTGTATGTATCAGACCTTAAGTCTGATTCCTCGTTAGCTACTCATAACAAGGACTTAGAACCATACCCTATATCTCTTGGGACAGAACACCCGAAGTAAAACGCGTTCCAAACAACTGGTTTATAATACTCATTGCTTGGATTGCTGACTGCCCAGAGCAACTTGTGCTTGCTGGAGTTGCAGGCAGCTGCTCCCTAGTTTCTCTTGCTACAATGGAACAATTTGGCAATCCTATACCGTATGCTCCACAGACATGGCAGCACAAAGGGCAATCAGCCACATTCTACAATGATGTCCCAATGTATGGGATCTTTCCAAATTCCTCAAAAGTTGCCAAGCTGAGGGACTTAATGGTGTACATGAGCCTTTTTGGCATAACTGGGGCTCTGCAGATCCATCTGTTTTCCTCACCCCAGATGCTCTGCACCAATGGCACAAATTCTTCTATGATCACTGTCTCAAATGGGTCATCAACATAATGACCGGTGAAGAACTGGACTTTCGACTTTCGGTACTTCAGCCACACATTGGCCTGAAACATTGGAGCATGGGAGTATCAAAGCTAAAGCAATATACAGGCCACGAGCATCAAGACCTCGAGACTCAACTGATCACTGCTGCAGCTGGTGCTGTTCCCCCTGATATTCTTCATGCCCTCTGGGCAATGGTAGACTTCATATTTCAGGCTCAAAATCTATCTCACTGTGATGAAACATTCCATGCTCTCACAGAAGCTCTTCGAGAGTTTCACTATTACAAGCAATCCATTGTCTCTGCTGGAGGCTAATGAGGGAAAAAAGGTCCCATACAACACTTCCATATTCCAAAACTTGAGACAATGCAACAGGTTGTATGAAGCATTCAGGCAATGGGCACCACCTATCAATGGACAAGTGATGTTACTGAGCGCTGCCATATCACTCATGCCAAGAATCCATATCGCCATTCAAACTATGTTGATTCCCATAAACAGTGCTGCCGATATCTAGATTGTAATAAAAAATGATGATTTTTCCATTTCTATATCCTCCTGAATGATTGTCAACTCAGCCTAGCCATGGAGATACAAAGAGAGGCAAGTATCCTAGCTGTTCATTTTCCTCAAGCAGTATCGACATCTTGCATTTCAACAGATGATAAGCTCATCAGGGAGACAAGAATCCCTCAGAATTTGTTTATGCACAAGCACAACCTCCTCTCCAAGAATAGCCTCACTGCTCTCTATGTCAACCATCATCCACATCTGTCTGCAATCACAGTCAATGAAGCATCTTGGCATCTCCATCTCTCCAATCTTCATAGTGCTTTGGGAGACTTCTACTCTCAGAAGTCATACTCTGACAGGTATGGGTGGCAGCTTTGCTCCAATACCTGTCCTGCCATTTGAACGACTTGATGTGTGGTTCAATTTCAAGATTCAGCAAAAGTCAACTCAAGATCTGGACATTGTCTGCCCTTCATCGACTATTCAAGCTTTACCACCAGATAACAAGTTACCATATAGACATTGCAACACAGTTTTGATTAACGAGGACAATGCAAATATGGATTCTGTACAAGGTAAGTGTGAATGACCCACACACTTCACACTGATGATGCAGCCATTTGTTTAGCTCATGTCATCCAAGTCTGCATGGTTTTCCAGCCAATCTTTCCTGAGTCAACCGCGGAAGTGTCCCCTATACTTCTATATGGTGAATACTTTCAATATTCCTAGCAATACATTGGATATGGCCCAGATGGCAAGCGCACCAACATCCCAGAGCTAGGGATTGACATGTTTGTGGTCACCCATCATGTTCATTCAAATCATGCTCAAGTAGGTGATGTTATGCATCTTCAAAATGTTGTACAGCTGGTGCCAAAGTTTGGGAGATATGCTAACTGTGCATTTATGAAAGACAACAGTGTGGACATAGGCAAGGACTACTACATCAATAACTTTGCAAGCAAGGAGATGTTCCATGCAATTCTCAGCTACCAATAGTGTGTGACTAGTGGGCACATTATTGGTAGCTGAGAATTGCATCCTTTAACTTGCCAATGGGGAACATTAGCAAGGTTAAAGAATGCACCGATACTCTGCACTTGAATGACAGTGAGTATTCAATCATTGTCTGGGTTGAAGATAATCTAATAATGGTAGAATGCACTGGCTTTGTTGCAGGATAATGTAGAGAACTGCTCAGTGCTCAGTTTATCTTACCATGTATTCTATCTATCACTGTATTATTAATAACTTCATACTCGAAGTCATGTGAACATTTATTTCACCCCTTGATGACTTCAATCACAACACCCCTATCAAATATTATTGCTCTGCCTCGCACTTCACTGGGATCTTGTTATAAACTGGTTGTTCGGAACGCATTTTACTTCAGGTGTTCTGTCCCAAGAGATGAGATATAGTTCCAAGTCCTTGTTATTGGGTAGCTAACGAGGAATCAGACTTAAGGTCTGATACATACAAGAGGTACCCTTTATATACTGACTTCTTATTGGTGTGAGTCAGTGTGACATAACATGTGTTAGAGATAAGAATGAGTCATTATAATTGATAATGAATCATAAGGGGTGAAACAAAGATGGAAATGAAGTAAGTCCACATATGGTTAAAGTAGTGGGGAATCCCAAAGAAAGGTTATGGGGAATCCTGAGGAAAGGTAATGGGGATTCCCAAGATAAAACAAAGGTTTACATGGAGATAAGATAAGAGAGAGATGAAAATTTACGTCTGTGACATACACCTCAGCTTCAAAGGAAATTCATCCCAAATTTCAAACTTGGGCAGTGTCGGTTGTTTCATTCTCTGAGGCCTGAGTCTGGATTTCCTCAGTGGCAGGGGCCTCAATGGCCACTGAGAGGGAAGCAATGGGATCGGTTTCTGAAGTTGCTTCAACCAGGGAAGGGGCTCGGACTGTTGTGATATCGTTGTTGTCATCTGGGTACTCCAAATTGAGGTCGATGGGGTATTCAACTGATTTTCTATACTCAATCAACATCTCTCTCATTACGAGATCCTGACAAGTCAGGCCTTCAGTGGATGGTCCAGCTGGGACCTTGGAGTCTCGGAGGTCTCTCCTTGTGAGCTGTTCAGCTTGACGGTAGTCCTCCAAGAATTTGACGATGTGGGTGCGTGTCATGAAATTGGCGTTCACTCTCTTAAAATTCTGTTCTTTTCCTCTCTTTTCTATGCCTGTTCTTTTTGGAAGGGGGCTGTCTTTATTGGCAGCAGAGACTATATGTACAAGAAGGGGGGTCCATGTCCAACTAATTACCTAAGCTAGTCTGTCTTGGCAATCTCCTGCACCATACTGTCCCTCAAGAACTCTACGAAACTAGAAACTACTTGACCATCTAAAGCAGCCGACTTATTACCCCAATAGATTGCCCCATTAGTGTTACCACTGGAGGCCTGCAACTCGGCAGCCTTCCCTTCGATGAAACCCATTGCTATCTTCCTCGCCTCTTCACCCAGCCAATTGTTGGTAGGACTCCACAACAAACTAGGAGGAACTTCTTCTTCCTCAATCTTGACGTTAACATTGGTCGACGACAAGGACAAATCTTCAACTAAAAGATAAGGGATCAGCAGTTACGAAGAGAGCGAGAGAGTTGAGAGCATTACCACTAGATAAAGGACTTAATGGACCAGGGGTCCAAGGATGGAAGGGGGGACTGGCAGCCCAGTCAACCGCCTCCTTCCTGATGGAAGGAAGAGAGTCAGCCCACTTGTCGGACCCCCAATTAACCTGCTCCTCCAAAGGGAGCTGGGAAGTAGGGGGAGGGGCATCATCATCCCAAGCTAAGAAAGGGAAAGCCTATTATCAACAAACACAGACTAATAAAGACAAAACAAGATACATACCAAGCGGATCCTCCATCAAGCTACAAACATGCTGGATTGGCCAGCGAACATATGGACACTTCCTAACTTTGTGCTGGCCACCGCAAGCAAAACAAGAGAAGGAGGACCAACAGAGGTTAGCATCAGAAGGGGTGCGCTGAAGGTAGTAGTGGAAAGAATCGCAATCAAGGAAGACAGGAGCGGTGCAGTGCACCACCCCAGACTGCTTGAAGAATCGAATGTAGTAGCCTTGGTAGGAGGGAGTCATGATGATTAACAAGGATTGAACTGAAGCATAGGGATACAACTCCACACCTTTTATATGGGCGATCTTATGACTAGAAGAACAATAGGAACCAGTCATGGGACAACACAGCCACATACTGTGGAAAGGCTATGCCCAATAGAGTTGAGTCATCAGAAGCACACAGCCTTCCACAGTATGACTAGGAACAATAGCAAACCTTAAATCGGAGGCTGTGAACAATAGAAAATGGGGTGACTGCGGAGGCTGACTCATAGTAACTCCTATTTTAGAAATACTATATAAACCCTGAGGGTGAAGCGGATCATCACTTCATCCTCCTGTGAGATTACTTGTAGTAGCACGAATGCAATCAGAATCATCAGACTTCCTTTCCACCAGAACAAGGAAAGAGAAACATAAACTCGAAAACTACTGAGCCAGCTGTTCATGCCTATATTCCCTAAACTCTCAGCAGAGGCACATAACAGATTTAACCCACAACAGAACTTCTTTGTAGAAGTCAAACTAAACACTGAAGGAATCATTACCCTCTACGAAGACGTTCCTGTCAGAACCTTTTTCTATATCCTTTTAGATTTATTAAGCTCCAAGGCCTGCCTTGTGATCAATGAAAAGACTTGCAACTACAGTTGTGACAGTGCGGGTGGTGACATTGCCGCAGTCTACCCACATTCGCTTCTTTTGTCATTGGAGCTCCCAAAGTTTGAGCTCACTGTTGTCCCAGCGGTCCTTCCAAAATTGGATACTGTTTCATAGCAATTTGTTCTCGGCCTGTAAGGCATCGCACTCTTGACAAAGTTCTTGGTTCCACTGGCTGATGCTGTTGCTGTGAACCATGAGACAAGAGATGGTGATGGTGGGATCTTCAGGGGGAGGGGTGTGAATGTCCTTGAAGAAATCTTCTGCGTGGGTGCAAGCTTGTCGATGTAGTTGTTGAGTGGAGGAAACAGTGGTGGAGGGACCAGGGGTAGGGGATCGGAGGTGGGACAGAGAGATTCGTCCAGCATGTCGGATGGCAACTTGAGGGGAAGGGGATCATGTTGTGGGCATAATGAAATTGTTATGAAGGAAAGTGGAGATGTCTCATAGTTTATAAGGAGTGATTCTAAAAATAGAGGTCAATTCTTGGCAGACAGTATAATGACAAACAAATGAATAGAATCAAGTCACTATTTGAATTGAGTCTTCATATGTCTTCACAATTTCCTTGGCATGTCATAAAATGTTTGATCAATCTTCCTAAGTGGCTTCTTTGATTAGATAGCCTTTCTATTTGACTAAGTATTTTCGTCATCATTTAGCTCTGGAATGTTGTAATATGGATTTGACCTCATATTCTTCTTCATTTTCCATCAGATCAGGAGGAGGCCATGATGTATCGATGACATCAGGGTGGAGCAATTTATTTCCAACATTGGTCTTAGGAGTGATACATGAAAGACTGGATGCAGTCTCCATGTTCTGGGGATGTCAATCAGATAAGCAAGGTCCAATATCTTTTTCAGAACCTTGAATGGTCCAGTCCATCGATTGTCGAGTTTCTTCGAAGGTTGTGTTATCTTGATGTTCTTGGTGTCCAACCAAACTAGGTCTCCTTCTTCATAGGAGGGCAAGAGTTTCCATTTGTGATCAGTGTATTTCTTCATCAATTCCATTGTCTTCAGTAAAGATCATTTGGTGTTTTGCTGTGCATGTGTGAGTCATTTGTAAAAGGTATTGGCTGCTGGTACATTACTTTGATCTGGAATGGTTGTCGGGAGGTAGGGATGACATCCATATTCTATATAGAAAGGGGATTGTGAAGTTGCAGAGTGTTGTCAGTTGTTGTAGGCAAATTCCACAGAAGCAAGCCATTCTGACTAGTTATCCTGCATGAAGTTAGTGTAGAAACATAGATAGACTTTGAGTTCTTGATTGGTACATTCCATTTGGCTATCTGTTTGGGGATGGTATGCAGTGGAGAGACTGGAGATGATTCCTAAGGAGTTGTTGAGAGCTTCTGTGAATTTTGATGCAAATTGCACTCCACGATCGGAGATGACTTTTTGGGGCCATCCATGATGTTTCCAGATGTGATTCTGAAACAGTTTTACAGCACCTTCTGATGAGAGATTGGAAGTTGTCAGAATGAAGTGGGCTCATTTGGTGAAGCAATCAACAATGACTATTACAGCATTATAGCCTTGTGACTTGGGGAGTTCGATGATAAGATCGACAGTGATCTCTTTCCATGATTCCATGGAAGGGGGTATGGGTTGGAGCAATCCTGACAGCTTCGAAGGAAAGTTCTTGTTTTGTTGACAAGCTGGGCAGGATTGAATGTAATTGGTGGATGTCTTGTGGGGCACCATCCCAAGTAAAATTATGAAGAATGAGTTCTTTCGTCTTCTCAATGCCAGGGTGACTAGTGTGGGGGTAGGCGTGGGACAGTTGTACAATGTCTGTGCGCAGAGATACTTCCTCCAGCACCACTATTCAACCTTCAACATCGCATACAAGCCCATCTGCTTGGGTTCAAGTGAGAGAGGCTGTTATAAACTGGTTGTTGCCAAGACGGTTTTACTTCGGAGTGCTCTGTCCCAAGACAATAATAATGTCTCAAGTCCTAGTTATTGGGGTGTCTAACGAGGAATCAGACTTAAGGTCTGAGTACGACTAACTAGGAGTTTATATACTGACTACGCTACTGTGGATGAGTCAGTGTTTATACGAGGGATACATGCGATGAGTAGAGATAAGCATGATAGAAGACTTGGAGCATGTGAAGAGATGAAACATAATCGTCAGAAATGAAGACTGTCCTATCTAGGATAAATGAAAAAGATAAGGTCATGGTAAGTCCCATGATGAAACTGTGGGGAATCCCAAGCAAAGATAAGACAAATCTGACTAAGCTACAATAACTAACATAGAGAAAGAATGAAAATTTATGTCCATGACATACACCTTGCTTTTCAGGAAATTCAACCCAAATTTCAGACTTGGGTGATGCCAGTCGTTTCATTCTCTGAGGCCTGGGTCTGGATTTCCTCAGTGGCGGGGGCCTCGACAACCACTGAGAGAAAAGCGATGGGTTCAACTTCCGACGCCGCTTCAATGGGGGAAGGGGCTCAGACTGTTGTGACGTCATTGTCGTCATCCGGGTACTCTAAATCAAGGTCGATGGGGTGTTCGACCAATCTCCTATATTCGATCAGCGTCTCTCTCTTGTCGCGAGATCTCACTGAGATTATAAGAAGTCTTCCGAGTCTTCTATCATGCTTATCTCTACTCGTCGCATGTATCCCTCGTGTAAACACTGACTCATCTGCAGTAGCATAGTCAGTATATAAACTCCTAGTTAGTCATACTCAGACCTTAAGTCTGATTCCTCATTAGACACCCTAATAACTAGGACTTGAGACATTATCATCGTCTTGGGACAGAGCACTCTGAAGTAAAACTGTCTCAGCAACAACCAGTTTATAACAAGAATCAGACTTCCTTCTTGCTCTCTCCCCTCTACTTGATCCACCCTTACTTTCACACTGGACAACAATAAAGAGGACATCTACGACTCCTCTGAGCAAAATCCTCTCTCTCAATTGCTTTACTCACAAACCTGACTCTTCCCAGATCCAAATGAGGAAGCTAGTCAAGCTCCTCCTTTACCAGGTATCTCACAAGCTCTAGGAAGAACTCGAAGCGAAACATCTCATATACTCGGTGCCACCCAGTTACAATGTCCTATCACTCCCCCTACTGTTAGATATCAACCCTTCCCGTTCCAACAACCTACTTGACCTTCTTCACCCTTAACAACACCTTCACCTTCACCATCACCTGATCCAATGGGTTCTCACACTAATCCCCCTATTCCCAACCTTAACAAGATCCTTGCAGTCATGAATGACTTGCGGAGGGAAATGGCTAATCTTCAAGCTTCGAATGCGCAACAGGCGACAGAGATTCAGAATCTCAACCATCAACTTGCTGCCTAAGCTCAGCCTCAGCCCCCACCGCAACCTCAACCTCAACCTCAACCTCCTGCCGCTCCCACTATCAAGATAAAGATGGCTAAGCCAGACGAGTTCACTGGTCGACAGCAGGATGTCGACAAATTTATCAACAGCTGCGAATTGTATTTTATAGGAAAACCCTACCGCGATGAACACAAGATCCCCTTCACCCTTTCCTTTATAAAGGGTATGATGGCCTAAACCTGGTCTGAAAAGGAAACCAATGACATGAGAGTCATCAACTGGACTGGCCCAACTGCTACCTGGGCCGCATTTGTAGCTTGATTCTGATCAACATTCGAAGGAATTGACAGACAGTCTCGTGCTTGTAACGACATCAAGAATCTCCACCAGGGAAGAAAGAAAATTGAAGACTATAACCTGCGCTTCGGTGCCTTACAGGTCGATACTGGTTTCAATGATGCCGCCCTCATCGATCTTTACCAAGCTGGACTCGATTCCGAGTTCATAGAATTTGTTTACCAACTCCCTGCCATCCCTACCATGCTTCAAGAGTGGAAGGATGCCACGACACATTACCAACACCAAAAGGACATTCTCACCTCATAGAAACAGTCCTCTATGTCCCAACCCCAATACTCCAACCCCTTTCCTACCCGAGGATCATCTGTGGCTGCAACGACAACCTATCAAACGTCAGCAGCCCCCACTGTCAAGAGAGAAGAGTCTACCTCTTCTGCCCTTATGATCCCATATGGAAACTACTATTCCTGTGGCCAACCAGGGCACTTCGCGAATGCCTGCCCAAACTGCGTCGCTAGTGATGCGAAGAATTTACCTGATACCTCTTCCTCACATCGAGGAGGATACTATCGAGGTAGAGGAGGCTACCAAGGATGAGGACGAGGATGAGGCCATGACGTACGTGTCATTACCGCTGAGCCCAACATGGAGAATGTCAACTCACCTGCTACACTGGCAACGAGCGAGACTCTGTCGGATATGGCGAAATGTGGTATATGCAATTGGTCAGATGATCAAAAGAAGAGGCTGGCAACAGACTTGAAGTCCCAGGGTTTTTGAAAGGTTCGGACGATTCGCTCAACATTACGGACCATACCACTCAATGTACCATTACCCCATGCAATCTATTTTGAATTCTTGGTGCTATTGAAAAGGGTGATTCTGGACTCACGATGGACATTTGGATCAAAGCTTCAGACACTGGCCGATGTGTCCCCACCATGTGTCTTATTGATAGCAGAGCTTCTGGAAACTTTATGGACGAGACCTTCACAACTCGTCACGAATTTACTCTTCAGGATTTGGAAACCCCAATCCCCGTACGGAATGCCAATGGGTCAGAGAACCGAGGAGGCCCAATCGTTTTTGACACAGATGTCTGGATAGAAGCTCCAGGTGGACATATTGAAAGGATCCGTTTGGAAGTGACTGACCTCAGATCCAAGATTGATATTATCCTCAGCTACCCATGGCTCAGAGCTCAAAACCCTAGTATCGATTGGGAGAAGTCAACACTGGCTCTCAGAGGCAAAGAGACTTCTCATCGGTATTGTAGCAGCGAAGCAGAACCCTCTGTGGTAGAATCAGTCTCACTGGTGATTACAAGTATTTCAAAATCAGACGAATCTCAAGCTAGCACGGTGGAGGAAGATATGCAAAAGTTTGTACCGGAGATTTATTAGAAAGACTATGCTAGTGTCTTTGCCAAGGAATCCTTCAATTGCCTTCCACCTCATTCCGAATTTGATCACGTCATTGATCTCAGAGATGATTTTGTACCTCAAACTGATGTGATTTATCCAATGTCCCCTTGAGAGAAAGAATTCCTGAAGAAGTTTTTAGCTGAAAACGTGGCTACTGGATGAATATTCAAGGGATCTTCGCCTCAGGCCGCTCCCTTCTTCTTAGGAAAGAAAGCTGAAGAAATCAATGCGAAAGGACAAGATGCTGGATATAGACTAATTGAAGACTATCAATATCTGAACCACTTTACAGTTCCCGACCATTATCCCCTACCACTCTTGCACCAGATCGTTCAACAACCAAAACTACAATCTGCTGCATTATTCACAGTCATGGATATCCAATGGGGATTTAACAACATTCAAATTAAGGAAGGTGATGAATAGAAAGCTGCCTTTAACATGGTCGAAGGACTCTACGTTCCAAGAGTGATGTTCTTTGGTCTACGGAATTCTCCAGCTACATTCCAATGAATGATCAATACGCAATTTGCTGAAGTGCTAAAATCAGGTTGTGTCTTTATCTATATCCATGACATTCTCATCTGTGGAGATGATTTAGAAGAACTGTGTTACTGGACATTCAAAACCCTTGATATCATGAAGAACAAACTCTCCTGTAAACCCGTTAAATGCCAATTCGAGAAGGAAGAGGTGATCTATCTGGGAATGACCTTGATGAAAGGTCATATTGGAACTAATCCCAAGAAGGTCAAAGCCATAGCTGAATGGCCCGAACCTCAAACTGTTAAACAACTCCAATCCTTCCTCAGAAGTGCAAATTTCTGGAGAAAATATATCAAGGACTTTTCAAAGATCGCCCAACCACTCAACCAATTACTCTGCAAAGATGCCATATGGGAATGGACCCCTGAATGACAACACACCTTTGATCACTTAAAGCACTCCCTCATGAATGCCCCTGTCCTTGAAGTGCCGAACCAAGACTTGCCATATTGCTTGGAGACTGATGCCTCTGGATTTGCCTTAGGAGGTGTACTGTCTCAGCTGCATGGAAATGATTGGAAACCCATAGGCTTTCACTCAAGATCTTTAACCCCTGCTGAAAAGAAATATCCAACTCACAACGCCAAGCTTTTAGCGATAATGGATTGTCTCAAGACATAGTAACATCTCTTGGAAGGTTCACAACATGACCTTCTTATTCATACCAACAGTCTCACTCTCAAGTATTTCAGTATCACTCATGTGTTATTTGGATGACGTGCTCATTGGTTGGAGATTTTGTCAAGATATGAGTACAAAATTGAGTACATCCAAGGGAGAAAGAACAAAGCTGATGGATTATCCAGATGTCTGGACTATTTTGACAAAGGTAAAGGTGAAGTGGAAAATGAGATTTTAATTGCAGAAGATCACTGGATCAATTCAATTGTCAAACTTTCGAAACCAGACTTTTTCGCAAGATTACGCTTCAAGCTACCAATACCGGACAAAATCTCACAAGGAATCGAGGATGCCTCATTGTTTTGGGACCAAGCCGATGGGTTGGTTCGCAATGTTGAAGGTCGAATTGTGGTGCTGGAGGAAGTATCTTTGCGCACAGACATAATACGACTGTCCCACGCTTACCCCCATGCTGGACACCCTGGCATTGAGAAGATGAAGGAGCTGGTGCTCTGAAACTTTGTTTGGGATAGCATCTCCCAAGATGTTATCAACTACGTACAGTCCTGCCCTGCTTGTCAACAAAACAAGAATTACCCTTCCAAGCTGACAGGGCTCCTACAACCTATACCCCCTGCTACCGAACTGTGGATTGAGATAACCGTCGATCTCATCATTCAACTACCTGACTCACTTGGATACGATGCTGTGATGGTAGTCGTTGATCGCTTTATGAAACATGCCCACTTTATTCCGACAACTTCCAATCTCTCATCAGAAGGCACTGCCTGACTCTTCCGTGATCACATCTGGAAACACCATGGATGGCCAAAGAAGATCATTTCTGATCGTGGAGTTCAATTCGCATCGAAATTCACTGAAGCCCTTAATAAACTTCTAGGAACCATTTCTGGACTGTCTACTGCTTATCATCCTGAAACCGATAGTCAAACCAAGCGTACAAACCAAGAACTCGAAGTCTACCTATGGTTCTATACCAACTTCATGCAAGATGACTAGTCCAAATGGCTGGCTTCTGCTGAATTCACTTACAATAATCGACAACATTCCGCTACTTCACAATCACCCTTCTATCTAGAATATGGCTGCCACCCTCATTTACTGATCACTATCGAGTCCCCGAGTAATGTCCCTGCAGCAAACACTTTCCACGAACGACTCATGCATGCTCAGAAGAATGCTGGCGAATCACTATCACATGCCGCAGAATCAATGAAAAAATATGCCAATTGAAAACAGAGACTCTCTCCCTCCTTCAAAGTCGGAGATTTGGTTTGGTTAGATACCAAGAATATTAAGATAACTCGACCTGCCAAGAAACTAGATAATTAAAGAACTGGACTATTCAAGATCCTGAAACAAATATCGGACCTTGCATATCTTATCGATATCCCCAGAACCTGGAAGCTCCATCCAGTCTTCCATGTATCACTCCTGAGGCCTAATGTTGAAGATAAGTCACTCCACCCTGATGTCACTGACACATCTCGACCTCCTCCAGATTTAATTGAGAACAAAGAAGAATACGAAGTTGAATCTATTCTACAACACTCTGGAGCTAGACGCCAATGAAAATATTTGGTCAAATGGAAAGGTTATCCAATCGAAGAAGCCACTTGGGAAGAACGATCGAATGTCTTACGACATGCCAAGGAAATTGTGAAGACTTATGAAGACTCAATTCAAATGGCGACTTAACTCATTTGTCATCATTCTGGCTGTCCATTTTTTGAATTCTATTCTTAGATCCGAGAGGCACTTATAAACTCAGAGTCGTTGATATGACTCCATCCAGTATTTTCCCACTTTCGATGACGCTACTACTCCCAGTATACATACCAATGCCAATGTTGTAGAACTATCATTCAAAATGCCCGCCACTCGATCTCCCTCTCCTCAAGTCACCATCTGATGTGCTGAACGAATTCCCTCATCTGCTATCCGTTCCCCTACCCCCGGCCCCTCTACCACCACTTCCTCTGTTCAACAACTACATCAACATGCCCGCGCCTGCGCAGAAGATTTCTTTGGAGATACTTGAACTCCTCCTCCTGAAGACCCCGTCATCACCATCTCCCGTCTCATGGTCCACAGCGAAAGTGTTAGTCAGTGGAACTGAGAACTTCGTCAAGAGCGCGATGCCCTGCAAGCCGAGAACAAGTTGTTACAAGAAAGAATCGCATACTGGAAAGACCATTGGGACAACAGTGAGCTCAAACTTTGGGAGCTCCAATGACAAAAGAAGCAAATGTGGGTAGATTGTTATGATGTCACCACCCACGCCATCATCATCAAACTCATAGAAGAAAGTCATCGAGCCGAACAGCTCACCAGGGAGTATGTGAAGAGATGAAACATAATTGTTGGAAATGAAGAGTGTCCTATCTAGGATAAATGAAAAAGATAAGGTCATGGTAAGTCCCATGATGAAACTGTGGGGAATCCCAAGCAAAGATAAGACAAATCCAACTAAGCTACAATGACTAACATAGAGAAAGAATAAAAATTTACGTCCATGACAGAGGCATCCTCAAGTTTATCTTGGATCTTCTGTGGGAGTGGGATTTTGAAGCGTAACCTAGAAAGAAAACTCAGATTTGACAACTTAACAATTGAATTAATCCATCAGTCACACACTATTAGAACTTCATTCTCCACCTCAGCTTCGACGCCAGGTAAGTAGTTGGGGCATCTAGACAGACTGTCAGCTTTGTTCCTCCTTCCTGAACATACTTGATTTTGAACCTGAATCTAGACAGATATTCAGACCAACGAGTTTGGCGATTCGATAGGTGGAGATTCTTGGTGAAGTATCTCAAAGCCAAACTATCTGTTCTAATAAGGGTATCATGTCTTGCTCCTTCAAGGAGATGACGCCATTGTTTAAAGGAATCAATAATCGCCAGGAGCTCTAGATCATGGGTAGGGTAGTTCTTTTCGGTGGGGGAAGTGGATCTTGAGTGATATCCAACAGGTTTTCAGTGTCCATCGTGAAGCTGAGAGAGTATTCCTGCAATCCCTATGATGGAGGCATCAGTCTCTAGACAATAAGGGAGATCTCGATCAGGGATGTGGAGGATGGGTGCATTCATCAAGAGGGATTTGATGTTATTGAAGGCTTCTTGTCTTCTGGGGGTCTATTCCCACACAGTTTCATTGTGCAAGAGTTTGTAGAGAGGGGTAGCAACCTTGGAAAAACCTTTGATATATCTTTGCCAAAGTTCGCACTGCCCAAGAAGGATTGGAGTTGTTTCACCATTTCTGGAATAGGCCAAGACATGATGGTGCTGACCTTTTTCAGATTGGTGGTGATTTATCCTTTGGATAGGACTACTCTAAGATAGATGACTTCCTCCTTCTCAAACTGGCATTTGACGGGTTTGCATGAGAGTCTGTATCTCTTCATAATATCCAGAGTTTTGAAAGTCCAGTATCGCAATTCCTGTAAGTCATCTCCACAGATAAGCATATCATCAATGTAGATGAAAACATTTCCAGAGTCCAGAACTTCTTTGAATCTTGTGTTGATCATCCATTGAAAGGTAGCTGGAGAATTTCGCAAACCAAAGAACATTACAGTGGGTTCGAAGGCACCTGCTTCAGTGATGAAAGTGGCTTTCCATTCATTGCCTTCCTTGATCCTGACGTTATTGAATCCCCATCAGATATCCATAACCGTAAACAGAGATGCTGTTAAGAGTTTCAGTCACTGGAGTATTTGGTAAAGAAGGGGAGGGGATAATGGTCAGGGACTACCAAGCTGTAAGAGGCATATAAGTTCTCCCAGAGATTGGATATGTAGAACATAATGTACAAATGGATCATATGGTTGATTTAGCTGTGGAGCATTTGCAGCCTGAGACTCAATACTAGTGAAATTCAGACCTGAGATGCCAGATGAGGAAATGTTACCCTGATTGAACTAATATGACAGCTGCGCATCACCAGATAGATCTATATAGCTTGGGAGTGAGCTGGATTGATATGTGAATGCTAGAACAGCCACAGTATTAGATTGTGATACTGGGATATTGTAGTAATTACGAGTGGGTAGATGGGGGTCATTTAACATATTAAGAAGAGAATCTGATATTGGATCTACAACATAGGGTAATTTGGGGCCAACCACCCTGCAGACAACTTGACGCACCTTCATTGGTGAGTAGGAGGTGCTGTTTCTGCACTGTAGTAATAGTTAGATTGATTAACCAGGGCATGATGTAACTCATGCTCATTGGTATGATTGTGCTTGCCCAAACCATCTTGCTGGCCATGATTGTACTGTCTATCTAGGTATGTCAAATGTCAGCATTCAGAATTAATTGATATGAACTAATACCTGTAGTTCAGCTCAAACACTGTACTGTCTGCATTGTAGTATCTTGATCATCTTCCCCATCTGACCCCACATGATAAAGGTTAGCTGTTATCATAACATCGCTGTCTTCTGAGGTGGTGGGAGACAGGGGAGACTGAAAACCAGTACCAGAGGGATACTAAATGCCAGTGCCGGGGGGATACTGAATGCTTGAAGGATACTAAATAGGAAGAGACTGAACAGGGGCAGACTGGATGTCAGTGGGAGACTGAATGCTAGGAGGGAACTGAGATTGCTGGGATTCAAGTACTGCGCTGCCAGCAAATGGATTTAGATTGAAGGTAGAGATGGCTGGTAATGTAACTGTTTCCCCTGATGGTTAGGCTCTCTGAAGCTAACAGTAAATGAGTGTTTGAATGCGTATTGGCCCTCACCTTTCATTGTTGCTTTTTCAATGCATCAGCTTGAGGCCCTGCCATAGGAGGGCCAGACACTTTCTTACATTGAAACATGGGAGCTGCAGCAACCTCGCCAGCACAGTTCAGATGGTCTTGAGGAGTATCAACTGGACGAGATCATTGAGAACGATGTGCATTTGAGGCCATTGAACAATAGGAAGGAGGAAGGGGAATGTAAGCAGATTTTCAGGCAGATGTACTTAAATAGCAATTGCATTGAGGCCAGGGTGGATGGCCTGATGCTGAAAGTGCTATAGAATGGTTTTTAGCAGTTAGTACATAACATAGCATATACTGTGAGACTTGGTGTCTTTAACATGAATGGGATCAGAGCAGTGGTTGAGTTTGACGACTCTTTCTTTAACGTTTGAGTCTAACTTGTAATGACTAGGTCCAAACAGTGTGTTGATAGAACCAAGTTACTGTACACAAGGGAAATAACTATTGGAACACATCCAGGGGGTTGTTAGCAGCAAGCCAAGGCAAAATGGATAGCTCATTTGGCACAGGTAACAAGATCAAGTATTCATGACCCTCCAACAGCTCACCAAGACACTATCAGTCTTTCTCCTTGAAATCCACCAATGCTCCCAATGGCTCAGTGTGATCAATGAAGAACTAAGTATAGACCAATGAGATGACACCAGGGTCAGCAATCTGCTGGAAGAGGCTGCCACAAAGCTTAGCTGTCTTGAGATACCTGATAACAGTCGCTTTCAGTATCTTCTCAGCATTGTTATGAATAAACGTAGTATCAATTGAGTTGGTCAAGATGCCTTGAATTTTATAAGTATTGAACATACCAATTCCAATGTAAGAAACACTTACCTGCATATTTTGCAAGAGCATGGCAAGCAGCGGGGTGGGAGGAGACTAATCCAATAGCAGTGACATTGTAAAGCAGGGGCTGATCCTTGAGGGTCTGCAAGAGCTGCATTGCAATGTAACACTTGTGCATAGTGGCATCAACCACAAGCTGGGTGACCTATCCAACCAACCCTGTGAACTGTAAGAACAGTTTAAAGCATCAAGAAATTGCAAACTGACTACCTTCATATTCCCAAACCATGATAAAGGCATGCCCAACTAAACTCTTCTCTCAAATACATGTCACCAGGAGCATCTTCTTGGGAAAGGCAATATATTGTTGGCATAACTTGGTGAAATTCATTTTGACAGGTTGGCCTGGAAAGCAATATAAGTATGTTACAAGAAGTGCAAGTGTAACATACCAGCCCTGATGTGTGGTGAGGTCAAAGTTGCCATTTCTCCCCACACACCATAGTTGCTACTGAAAAGTTGGGCACATGATTTGAGAATGTTGTCAGTGATCTGATGGCCTAGCCAAACATCATAGATGAAAGTAGATCTGTCACGGATGTAAATTTTCATCTCTCTCTTATCTTATCTCCATGTAAACCTTTGTTTTATCTTAGGAATCCCCATTACCTTTCCTTGGGATTCCCCATAACCTTTCTTTGGGATTCCCCACTACTTTAACCATATGTGGACTTACTTCATTTCCATCTTCATTTCATCCCTTATGATTCATCATTGATTATGATGACTCATTCTTATCTCTAACACATGTTATGTCACACTGACTCACACCAATAAGTGGTCAGTATATATAGGGTACCTCTTGTATGTATCAGACCTTAAGTCTGATTCCTCATTAGCTTCCCAATAACAAGGACTTGGAACTATATCTCATCTCTTGGGACAGAACACCTGAAGTAAAACGTGTTCTGAACAAGCAGTTTATAACAGTCCCCTGTCTCAACCAGGATCTCATCCCCCATCCCAAGTAGGATCTCATGCATCATCTCAAACAGGATCCCATATACCAGTTCAAGCAGGACCTGGTGCGTCATCCAGTGCTCATCCATCTCACACTCACTTTTCACCAAGTATCTCAGATTCCGAATTAGAAGCAGATCCTGGGCCAACTCATTGACAAGCTCCTCGTAATTCAAAAAAGCCAGCTGACGCCATGGCCAAACCTAGTCAACTTAACTACTATTCCACTGTGGAACATCAAGTCCTCACACTTGCCAAAGAACATTTCATCCTCCATCTTTGCCTTGTCAATACATTCCCTTCAGGTAGTGAAGCCCTTGTTGCAGCTTAAGAAGCTTTGAGCCAAGCCTGTGTGGAAGAAGGCATCAGTATGTTTTGTTATTATTTCCTTATCACTTCACTCATTTCCAGTGCTCGAGCTGTCCAAAGCAGTCCTAAAAATTGTTCATAATCATTTTAGGCCTTGGTCAGTACTGATTTGCATTCTGCAGATTGCCAAGGAGGCATCAACCTTCTGTGGGACACTCAAAATGGCAGTGAGGACTTTCATGTCACAATATTTGCACACTACCGCTGAAGGCAATAGACCCCTCAATCCTGAACAGGTAAAGTTACGTGTTGCTGCCCTCAGGGAGAACAGCTTGTGGGTGAATAGCCCCCCTGGGCCAGACACTGAGGTATGTAACAAACCTCATTCTCAGCAGTTACTTATTGTTAGTGCAAATAGGGAAAGCCATCTTATTTTGCACATCCGTGTGTTCAGCAATGTATTATAAGCTTTTTCTTTGGATCAGCAACTAGCCTTAGGCGCTACAAGCCCCACATGTTTGGCCCAAAAATTCCACTGGCAACCATTGCGCTTATCTCT
Organism: Porpolomopsis calyptriformis; assembly: GCA_951640195.1. Classification (NCBI taxonomy): domain Eukaryota; kingdom Fungi; phylum Basidiomycota; class Agaricomycetes; order Agaricales; family Hygrophoraceae; genus Porpolomopsis; species Porpolomopsis calyptriformis. The sequence goes on along the minus strand of OX621171.1, from coordinate 885,495 downwards.
ACTGCGGTGCATCTTGGCATCAACTTTCTAGTCCACTGCTGTGTACTTACCACCATTTCAGCTTCTTTGCACGATCCTAGAATACGCTGAGGGGTCCCAGGCCAGTAAGGACTTTGACACCAAGACTTTTGGACCTATCTACAAGAGCCTCCTGAACAACTTTGATGCTATCTCGCAAAAAGAAAACCTATCCAATCAATTTTCAAGGCTAAGGAGGGACATTTTCAAGCATGCGATGTGAGTTCATAGCACTTAATGTTCTGAGTTTAATTTGATTTAAGATGCAGGTCTCTTTCTGGGGCTCCATTGGTTGCGGAGAAGGTGCCCATTGGAGTATTTGTTGACCTAAGCTGAGAGAAACTAGCATAGTGAAAATAGCAGGTGGTGGTCAGTTGCACATATATACTATAGCACATAAATGGAAATAGATGGGATTGATCATCTATGTAGTGAGTACAGAGCAGGTACAAGTGACCCATCACTTGTAAAAACCATTTAAAACTGGTCCAGAATGACAGATCCACCAGATCTCCTTTAAACTCACAAATTTGGTGGCTGGTTTTTGATTGGTTTTAACTGGTTTTAACTAGTTTATACCACTATGCCTGTATTCTATAATTTTGTACTCGTGTTTGACAGATATGTACAGGGCTAGGTGTTAAAGCAGGTATGGGGGTATCAACCTCTGGAAACCACCACTGAACACCAAGATATTTCCCTGACGCATCCTATCTCAAAAGGATGGCAAAGACAAGGATGAAGTCAATCAAGATGAGGAACTGGACTATAGATACCTGCAAGAGGATGCAGAAGCTCTCAGATACTGCTGAGGGCCCTTACTTCCTGACCACCACCAGCATGCCAAGTAGCCTAGATGTTGCACTTCCCACCCACCCAAGCCTCTGTTCTGTGATTGCCTATCCATGTGTCATCTGTGGAATAGGTGATCATAGAGTAGATCTGTATTCTAGATGTGCTATACTACAGATCAGTGGATGCACACTGGCACAAGTAATACATTACAAAATGCTTTTCGCATGCTGTGTTTGTTTTGCATATTTGGAAGCTCCTGCCCAGCGAATGATAGTAAATTCGGGTGATCATTAAAGTCTATTGATACATGTTGCCCACCCGAGGGAAGCTTATAAATTCCAGCTTTTAGTACTCCTGGTTGCAAAGTAAGATACAACTGGGACAGAATTGCACCGATAACTCACTCTATCAACAGCGCGCATCACAACCAATCCTTCACCCCATAGTCACTGGTTCGCGTGACAATGAACCTGACTGGCATGGATAACTTGAACAAGATGATCTGGCTCCTGATGAAAAATGGTGGCCCGAAAATCTAAGAACTGTGCAAACAGATTCTTCTCTGATCGCATATATATATAGACAGCAAAGAAAACCTCATTGATGAGTGGATCTCCATGTTGGTGTGAGAAGATGGCGCGGATTTGGGCAGGTATCAAGTTTGACTTGTCAGAGGGAGAAGGTCGGAAATATATAATGCTGTGATGCATGGAGGTAAGGAAGTCTGTATACGATATGCCAAACCGATCGTGTTGAGGATGGAAAAGAACTCTTCGAAACATGTCACTGTTTACCGCCATCGGCTTTGAAAGTAGAGCCGCGAATGCTCAGTGGATGTCAGCATCCAAATAACCTACAACAGAAGCTCTCCTCTTGATTTTGGGCGTCGGTGAGATTGTAGATTCAACCAGATCTAAACCGCTCAGATTCAGATGCTTCCTCGTCAGATTCCAGGCGTCCTTGAGTGCAGGAGGGCACATATCTCATAATAAAAGGGATAATAGGTTGGACCGCCTGCTAAATGTTAACATCACTGTGGTTTCTATTTGACCTGAACAATGGCAGTCAGTAAGCAGATATCTCCAATATGATTATGGTGTTATACCAATTTTCATGTTTGAATTGAATTTTTGAAGCCGTCCGATGAGCCGTTCAAGGGAAAATGCCCATGTGCCGTGTAGTGGTCCAAATGCACGGAGAATATCAGCCAGGTGCAAAGCGTAGTGGTGGTTCAGTTTCAGACTAAAGCTGGGGAAAAGCTCGTGGATGCCAGCTAAGTAGCGTTCCATGTAAAATTGGTACCGTTCTGCATGATGTTCTAAGGTGCGCCTGGACATCCCCCAAGCAATAGCCATAGTTAAGTCCAAAGTATGTTCTACAATCCGGCAGGCTTGCTTGTCCTCGGAAATGTTGCCTGTACTTTTTCTATCATCCAGGAACTTGACAAGTGAGATGGGAATATCAAACTCCAGCACCATCCTCCACTGATCAGCCTTCAGTTTTCCATGTTCCGCGTAGCCAAAATTTGCGGGGAGAGAGGCTTGCCAGGAAGGCCGAATGGTAGCAGCGATACCTTGCCTGATTTCCTCGAGGGCTCGCTTAGTCATGAAAGGCGCTAGTGGCACAGAGGGAGGTGGAGAGGCGTATGGCTCGGGTAGGGTGTCTTCTGCACACAGGAGGGAGTAGGAGCCAGGAGTTGGGACAACACTGGCAATACAATAATTGGTCGGTTGATATGCTGTGGGGGTAATTCCCTGGTGTCGGTCAGCTATCAAAACTCTCGGTGAAGTAGTGTATTAAAACGTACTAGTAATGCGGTAATGTATTCGTCCTTCTTTCTGCGCCTCCCAGCTAGGGGTGGAAGGGGAATGGATTGTTCAAGGCAAAGTGCCCTGAGAACATCCATTGACAGTGTTTTGAGTGATGATTTTGTCTTTTAGCTAAATATCGTCCTGGCGCGTTTCATGAGTTTAGGAGAAATCTCATCATTTTGCTCTTGCAGATCCTTGACGTTAAGTCCAAGAAGGTCTCTACAATGACACGGGATCAGACCCAGCAAAAGAATATGCATTCCTTCAGTGATCGTCCACTGCAATAGTTGCCAGTAATCGAGCCTGAGCAAAGATAACCAGCGAATACCGTTCGCCTTTAGGAGGGATTGTTGTTTGGCCTTGGTGAGCGCGTTCAACCACTCCTCGGCAAGTATCTTGTGTTCGGATTGAGAAAGGCCAGGTGGCCAAGACGTCATTTCGAGGTTGTTGATTTCATGTCAGGGTAGGCGGCATCGTGAATAAAAGAACACCCCCCGATGGCCACAGTTACCGGTGACCTTCTTTGAAGCAATAGTATCTGCGATTACTGGTATGAGCGCTGAACGGCTAGTGCGACCAGAGGGGTAGTTGTGTGTTTTTGAGAAGAAGACCCCCAGGTTGTATGCAACACCCAAGTCATCCACTAGTGGGTCAAGGAAATGGTTCATAGCATCCACGGATGGTTCCTGCGGACCTGGTATGACTCCAGCAAGGTAGACATTGTGTTCCTGAGTGCGTAAATCAGGCGGTAGGCTGAGACAAACCATGGCAATGACGCCCGTAGAGACAGACTTTCCAGCTGCCTTGTTCATCCACGGATTGTACCAATCAATGTAGAGACCCCACACAAGCCTCAATTCTGTCCCGCAATCACGTAAAAATGGTAGTCCGTCATGATCTTGAAATTCTGCTAAGGCTGGCGAAGTAATGATATCATGAAGTTCATGATCTAGCTTAGGGCTGTGCATATGCGAGTGAATGGCATCTTCTATCCCAGGCCGAGAAAGCATTGATGCGACGTGATCATTAAAATGATGGTAGGCAAATGGGCGAAGAGGAGTAGGGGCACTAACCCCATCGATGACAGACTCCTTGATGAGGATAGAACCACACTCGCGGCCAAACTTTTTGTTCGTACAAGAAAGTGGATATCGTTGGATTTTGGAACTGTCATCATGTAACGGTGGGTAAGTTGCACAGCACTTTGGTTGTGTGCATGCGGCATATATTGTCAGCTGAGGGTCCAGATTGAAGATCCGATAAATGGTTCGAATATCCATTGGTTTGTCCCGCAGAAGGATTTTATCCCGCTGGGTAATACCTCCAGGTCCACGAGCACACAAAAGCAACTTGTGGTCAGCTAGTTTGCTCGTAATAAGGGAAACATTCACTCCAGAATGTGACATGTTTTTGAAAAGACTCTGAATCAAAGTGTTAAACATGGACAACAAGGTGGACGATTGGATTCTCATAAGCTCGGTAGTGAAATATCAGGCTGGGTAAAATATGCAGAGATTAGAAATACAGAACAAGTGTATTGATTATATAACCTCACAGCTATCGTATAGTACTGGTAAAAGAGTGGTTGGGTCGGTTCTTTGCTTTTGGGAGAATGATAAAGCGTGGAGCCCAGCCATTAGTGCTCCAACTGAGGTCATTGGTTGGACAAGTGAAGGGGCATCTGTATATTATATCACTTTAGTGTAAAGCGTGTCAAAGTGGATGGAAGCATATCGACCTCCCGGCATTGAGGAATTGTTCGAGGACATTAACAATTTCGACAGAGCTGATTTGAAACTCGCGTAAAGTTATGCAACCAAGGTAGATGCATGCACATACGTCCCACATCTAAATCGACAGGTTCAGCACTCAGCCGGCGAGTGTCCAACAGATCTTCTCCTGAATGCAAACCCTCTCTTTTGCAGTGTATCTTCAGCAATTTAGTCGCGGTTGACTGAACAGCCATTTTGTTTTTATGACCATCTGCAAGTAAATTACTGAAAAATAACTCGGTATATAGTGGGATGATGAATTACCTTGTGGCTCCTTGTTTCGTAGGGCTCGTAACTTGGACAAAAGAGAGGTAGACCTAACTGTCATGGCTAAACATCAGATTTCAAAAACAAAGGTCAAAAGACCTACGAGCATTCATGTTAACTTAGGTCGTGACAAACCCTTGAACAAGTCCTAAGTTAGAAAGTTGAATAGAGAAGAGTAAGGTCGCTACCTTCCGTGATACAAAAGCACATAGGAGTCATGTGGGAGTCATTGGAAAGGCCATGCGGCAGGGTTTCATTATAGTTGCCTAGTACTAGGCGACCCAGAACCGAGTGACCATCCAGGAACGGACCTGCAGCACATTGTTCAATAAAGCCAAGAAGAAAAAAATCTGTGAGTCCCGGTTGAACACTGATCAGTCTAAAGTTAGCTCCATTTCACGCTACTGATCCCGAAGCATAAAAACATTAACGCAAAGGGACGAATGACCTCATTCATCTGAGCCTGGTGCTCCTTCAAACTTGCACGAAATACCTACTTGCATCCATTGCATACCATTTTTTGGTCATGACTCTCCCATTCCTCAGACCATCAATCGTGAGTCATCAATTATCTTACTGTTTACCTAACTTTCACCTCGAAGCAGGACCCCCAGAGCGGTTTTGTACTTCACAAAGTACTGCGTACCAACCACCAACACACCGTCAACTCTTTGAAAATCCAACCTGCAGGCAATCTCCTTGCAGCAGCCGGTCAGTTCTGATTGTCCATTGTCGACCGCACCATATGGACAAATAACCCATTTATTTACAGACGATTTCAGATGTCTACTCTTTTTTGATCTTACATCTCAGTTGGATGATCCTCTACAGTCGCGTCAACTTCTTGTCGAACATGGCGGGATTTCAGAGCTTTGTTGGGTTAACAACGATATTATTGCTGTAGGTACAACTCGCGGGAAGATAATCACTTACTCAAGGGAAAATCAAGCTGTCAGTCATGCTGTCTCCTGTTCAAAGTCACCGAGCTAACTTCATTGTAGGGACGCTTTTGTCACATCTATGATGTCGAAGCCCACGGAGATGGTGTCTCCCAGGTTGTGGTTGAAAGTATGAACTTCTCTCTAGATACCCATTGCTTGGTCTCAGTGGGCAAGGGGAGAACATGCGTGAAGCTGTGGGATGTTGATGAGCATGGTAAAATTCGAAGCAGATGTCATTCTTGCACACATTGATTTCCATTCCCTAGGCATACTCAGTTATCATCCAACGGGAGAGCAGCGGCCTGAATACTCTCTTCCACGTTTCGTCGGATTTGCTGAAAAGGGCGCTGAGGTTGTCGTTGGCTACCTAGATCCTGCGCTTGTGTAAGTCCCCCATTGTTAAACATTTATGGCCTGACTATCTGATGTTATGAATGTAGAATCCGTTTTTCGGTTAAACCGTGGAAGTTACTTGAACGGAAGGTGCTGGGCCAGGACGAGGATCCTAATTCTACGTCTTGCGCTGAGGAACAGCGCACTCCCCATTATCTGTAAGTCCGTGTGCCCTTTCTTTCACATAGTGATTCGTTGATGTAATCATCGGCAATAGGGGCAACGCACTCTTACTACCGCAAACCAAGCAATTCGCTGTTTTCAACTTGCAAGATGGTCTCGATATATACAGTTTCCTGGATCTGAAGCTGAACTATACAGCACGTTATGGCATCCACTCGCGCACCAGTCAGGGGATTGCCTCGCTCAAGTCAGGTACCCTATTGGTTTCTCCAACCGAGAAAGGGACTATCAGCATTTTTCGCAGCTATGACGCCTCTCCTGTTACCACGCTTCGCCGTCCTGGTATGATAGTACTTTCCCTCATTTACAATTTGAGTTGGTGATCCCAGTTTGGTTACAGACTCTGTTCACGCATCATTTCAAGCCGTCGATGTAATATAGATCCTCTTTTCCTTGAACACGCTTCATTGATTGTCGTCGTTACAGGCTGTGAGCGACAACATTCAAGGAACAGACTTTCTAGTAGGTGCATCCAAAGGGAAGAAGGGACACACCCTTATTGCTGTATGGTGTTGCAAGGTCAGTGTTTTTCAACTCGCACTCTTTCATCTATATCTTCTGAATGGCCGCAGATTGATCACCGTCTTGGGAATGACATCGTCCACCAGGAACTGACTATGGCTTCAACTCGCTCCAATTCTCTCACGCGCCAATGCATTGTTGGTATATTTGTATATCTCATCTGCTCCTTCATTCAGCCATTCATTATCCAACTCACCTCCATACAATTGAAGGACTTCTCGTTGGTATAGTCAAGCTTTGTTCTTTCTACTTCACACATGTAATGAAACTAGCCAAGTATCTCAATGTTCATTGGATCACGACTGTTATTCACAATTTCTTGTCAAGTTATAATGACTGCAGTGAGGTACTACATTATTTGCGCAGGTACCCATACTCATACCTGATATACATGTGCCAAAACCGTTTTTGAAGCATTCTGCTGTCCATCAATTGAAAGGTACATACTGACTAGTGAATTAGTGTGAGAATTTGGGATAAGAAGAGTTGCTAAGAAAGGTTGAGATCATATCCCGCGTCGGCCAGTCATCCTCATACTTGGATATGATTGGGAACTTTTCCTTGACCTGAATAGCTCAACAAGAGTGCATCAGATTGTGATTTCGACACCTTACCTCTAACTGCACTTTGGAAATGATGGATGCCGGTTGTCTTGTAATAGAGGAACCTTGTATCAGCGATCATTCGTCCATATAGTAGCGAAGTCTCGCTCGGATGAATTTCTGTTATTTTATATAAGTTAACAAATAGGCGCGTTTGGAATAAACACTACCTGCACATTCAAGTAAAGGACATCATCCCAATCACCAAGCACCACTCGTAAGCTATACCCTCCCCTACTAAGACACCCTGCTTGACCCTTGGGCTTTTGAATGAGACAACTCACTGCATTACCACTGAAATCGCGATCTGTTGGAGCTAAGTAATCACGAAATCTCAGGATGCTGCAACCTGAATTACCATTATGATCCACCCAGGGAAAGACTAGGCAGGTGGCGATTGGAGCGGGAGGACCAGAGGGTATTGGATAAACAGTCCGCAATGCACGCATGGACATACCAAGTTTTTGTGCACACGTTTCATATCTCCAGGTTTGAGCTATATGTAAGGTACGCTCAAGCGATCGGACTATGTTTAGCCGCTGCATTATTCTTTGGCCTCACGTTCAACCCTGACAGTGCTATGTTAATTGTTCCTTTGTCCTCGTATCTTTCTTTGCCGGTTCCCATGGCTTGGCTCTTATGTCGAAATTCCTTCCCATTGACCTTCATGGATAATGGACAGGTCTCACAAACATGGAGGCAGATCTGCGATTTGCCAAGTTGGGTGAAATTGAATCCGAACAGACAATGCAGAAAAAATAAAATAAAATAATAAATATGGGTTCAACTTTATGTACTTTACATCCGCTGCTTCTCTCAACTCTCAAGGAAATGCCAAGGATCCCAGCTCTCAGACACCACGGTCCTACCACTTCCTGGTGGAATTTCATTCGGAATCTGCATGAAGACCCCGCAACGCCGTTGACGAGGCTGGGTCTTGACCGAACGACACAAAACTTTGTACATCCGCAGAAACAGGTTCCACAATTACCGTCTAAACTTCATTCGATGTGACCCATTCAAGCATTCGAGGTATTTGCATTTTCCGAACTGATAACATCCTGATCCGGAGGACCAGATTGTGCAGACTCCAAACAAAGTTGTGGTACCATCCCTGCCACCAGAAAAGACACTGCATATCAAGAAACCACCAAATGTGATGTCTTTAAAGCTGAAGTTATGGCTCAACTGGTCCCCCAAAGAATATTCAGCAATCCGTGCAAGTCATATTCTCGTCTTGGCAGTTGGCTTCTTCTCATCATTCACTTTCTCCTAGGACTGCGTAAATGAGCTTGTTCGGCAGCACTTTGAGACGTGTCTGCTGCTTCGCAAACAAATGGATTCAGCTAAACTTGCGACGGTGTCATTGTTGGTGAATTTCCTTACCTGTGAGATCCTCCATAGAAGCTCAAACCTCCGCAGGCTTCTCGCCAGCATCCAGTCTTGCTCTCGTATCAAGATAATTGGGTCGTCCATGAGTTGGTCCGCCGATATCTGAAAAATACCTCATCGAGGGCCAGCCGGAAGCATAACGGAGATCGAGGAGTTCTATCTCATTAAAGTGAGCAAAGTGAGAGGGGAACCAGGATGGGATCTAAAGCAGGCGCAGGCGCAGTGATACCGCGTGTCATATCTGCTCAATTTCCCTTGTTTTCATCATGTGTACTGTTAAATCCAAAGTTATGAGAAATAACGGGCAAGGGCGAGGTCCTTTATTTCGTATTTCACTCGCAAATACATTCATTCTGACAAAATAAAAATTTACGTAGTGGGCTATAATTGAGTGGATCTACTTCACTCGCACTGACTATATCCAGTCCTGTTTTTGACCGGGGGTTCAGGACGGTGGATTATCGCTGGGCTTTCCCCATAGTCAAAGGTCCATTGAGTCAGAGGCAAGGAAAGAGGCTGGGTTGTTTCCAAGAGATGACACAGGAAGCTGTAGGTATTAGGTCAGAAATGGTGGCCCAGGAGAACCTGAATAGAAGACGTGCATTGGGTAAAGGGATAGGCTTGCGCGGTTGGAGCGTTTCAAGTGCCTCTTCAGCCAGATCGGTGCTGTAGATGTTCTGCGGTAGACCAGCCTTCGAACAACAGACACTATTGACAGTCTTTGAGTCCCAGAGGCGCTTGAGAGGTAGATGACCGCGTCTCAGAGAGCCACTAGTTGTTTGATTTCTGTAATGTTTATCGATGAAGTTCATAATCTGCCATAGTCCATGTAACTTCTCGATAACTTGAAACTGTTATGAATGGCAGACCTTCGAGATATCCTCACTGATCCAATGCTTCCGAATGCGGCAAGTTTCTTTGCTGATGTTGAAGAGAGCTTCAGTCTCAGTCTCATCCGAAGACATGTCTTTTTCATCGAATAGTTCAAAAATGGCCTGAATCTCTTTCCAAAGTGGAGAATCATTGGAATCAAGCTCCTGCTCGATGATTTCATAGCATCTGACGTAGAGCTTTCGAGAAGTCAGGATTGATCAAATGAAGATGAATAACTTACACCCCTTTTCTGCTCACGCCGTCGTGCCTGAGTATGTACTTCCGCGTTTTCTCTGACAAAGAGTTCAACGATCTCTGTCTGTGGGAGGTTAGACGCCTGGGTCATTTTCCGCAAGCTCCTCCTTAACTTGGCATGGCGGTTTCCTAACTTCGTTTCTATCATTTTCATTATAAAGCCAGATCCTTCACTGTCTGCTTCCGAGGTTAAGGCTTGGTATTTACAAGCACAGACATTTTCCATGAATTCGTTTGTGAGAAGTTGGATCACCCTTTGGTTCCAAGGATGCCACATAGAATCTGTCCAGGAAATTGGCATGTAGTCAGGTGTCGGCCCGGTATGATGTCAGTTACAATATGCCGCTAAGATTGCAGGATCCACGGTGGGGGGCACACTTGGGAGAGGCAATGGGTTGGGGTCAACTCTTCTCTTTTCCTTATCGGATAGTGGCTTTGGTATGACTCCTTTCTCCTGGAGGAACCTTCTCACAAGCTTCTGTATAATTCGTTAATATTGCAAAACACGTATGTCAAAATCTTACTTACATGGGCCAGGTTGGTTTCGGGAGACTTAGGAGACAATACCTTACATTGGTTGGTATTTCTAGGATCTGAAAATTCAGCACCCAGATTATTTGCACCTTTGTCGTAACCACTTTCACCCCCACCCGTGAGTCCATGCTACACGATTTCAGAGAGAAATAGCTCACTATTCTTCTCCCATTGGGTCATCTTCTTGGCCGGCCTATAAATGTGGAATCAATGACGAATACAGTTTACTATCCAACCGCAATAATTACAGAGCCCTGGTTTAAGCCCTCTCATTGAGGTTGGCAGGGGTCCCCCGTAGGCTTAGCACGGCCAGGTGTTGCTGATACCATTAGGAATGGGAACTCCAGGAAGACCTGCCGAAGTGAATAACCAGCACACAGGCTCTGACTATGCGACTTACCCAGGACTCCAAAGACATGACTACCAGGTTTTATTGGGAACGCATTGCGAATAGCCACCCCATTAAATAATAACACATAGCTGCCGTTCGTCGTGTAGAGCCAGGTCGCCGTTTCTGGGGCAGGCACACCTCATGGATGGATAGAATCAGTTAACTAGTTACATAAGACAATGTGCCTACTACTGAGCAGGTACTCTATTTCTTACACATGTATCTAACCAAATTTTCACCTTGAATGGTTTCGCCAAACAAACACGGCAACTCTAATGGCCATGAGTCTCATAGTACTAGGCTTTTTCCAACCTAGTTCCGCTAGCCTTACGATGTCATTTAAAGGGTTTCTGGTATTTTGCTCCGTGCCTTCATTGCAGATTCTGATGCACTCATTTTCACTCCCCAGATCGCACGACAGTGATATCACAGATATTCAGTTCGACAGCAATGGGCAGTATCTAGCAACCTGCGCTAAAGACGGCACTGTGGCCATTTATTCACTCTCTAGCAAGCGACTCACTCATACCTTTGGACTTGATCAAAGCCCATCTTGTCTGAGCTGGGTCCCCACTCTTCCAGGCTTCCTTTCAATTGTTGTCGGCTTCACGACTAGCAATTTACTCCAAGTGATATTCAAACTAGATAATGTGAATCCATTTACATTCTGGTTTCAAACGCTGATCAAACTATTTCAATCCAGCCTATTGCGAGCTACCAAGCTTTGCCATGCGATTCAAATACCCCAATCTCCGCTATACCTCAAAGTGGCAGGACTTTGATCGCTGTTGCGGGTAGTAAGATCACCATGTGGGATTTTGAGCATTCTGACGGTATGAACTGCTCTGGTTGTTTCAGCTTGTTGTAATTCTAAATGCGATTCATCAGGTTCATGGTCCTTCCATCGAGTCATAGCTATCGGCTGTTGCGTTTCCATAAAATCCATCGTTCGCCTTGACAATAAAGTTGTTGCACTTATTCTAGATGATCAGAAAATTATGTGAGTAGTGATGCTCACATTACTGTGGGATCACGATGTGATGTTCACTTTCCAGCTTTGTTAACATCACAAACAGCCAAACGGAAGTCGTTATTCAAGCTAGCACACCTATGTGAGTGTCCTAACATTCCTCTTATTGTATACCCTTCTAACATCAACAGATCAGGCGCCGCTGCCATTGGCAACCACCTAATTCTCTCTGTTTCCAGCGGCTGCCGTCTGACTAAGATTAAACAGCAGCGCCAGATATCTATTCTCAGAAGTCCGATACCAAATGCAAGGCTCCGCTCGCTTCGGGGTGCCCCCCTCCTATTGGCCGAGGGTGCCAAGGGCGATCTCTGCCTCTGGAATTATGAAACTAGCCAAGTGCTAACGATTCTTGATGCAAGGGAATGTAAGTACACTTTGCAATTTCACTATACAAAATATTGAATAGCTTTGTTGCATACCACAGATGGCAGGCCATTGAAGCACTTGACAGTCTGCTTCTGTTCTCTCTATTTTTGTGGCACTGATAACAACTTTGACAAGCAGGTTGTCTGGGATGCTCACGACAATGGATGTACTTTTGCCAAATCTATGCTAGATCACACGAGTGGGTGTCAATCCAGAACAAAAATCCAAAAGGTTTTGCGCACTGGTAAGTCTCTCTTGATTGTGCATATAGGTGTATTAACACCGACACCACTAGGTCCTTTTGACTTCATTCCTATTCTATTACGATATCGACATTTTAACCTTCTCTCATCTCGTAAGATCTGTTCTACACGCAAACATTTGCTTTTACTGGGAGCAAGTCTTTCGAAAAGCTGAATGAGATGTTTCCGTGATTGGATATATAATGTATTTCTATAAAGACATATGTAAATACTCCCATGAAGAGTTGCGAGAATAAGCTGATACCTACCAAGAAAATGGCAGAAATGAGGCCACAAGACCACAAAAGAGGTGGTTATAGTATACAAATCAAGGAATGACGATACGACCATCCCCTTGGGCCACAATCCCCATTGGCAGCACGAGGGCCAGGATGCTTGGTCCTCAAACAAGATTTAGACCATAAAAAACATCTAGAAATGGCAGGTTAGCAAGCGCAAGGAGTGTATATCGAAAGTGAAAATACAAGGATGAGTTCGAGACATTGTGTGGCAAAACGATAGATGACAGGGTATTGTGGTGGACTCCTATATGATGCTACAGTGGACAGATGAGGGCAATCAAAGGAAAAGCAGGGTGCACCAGCACCCAGACGACGATTCCCCAATACCAGAGGTAGGAAACAAGGATAAAGCGGTGGTCGTCTGAGCCTTAGGAAGCGGGAGGCCCTGAATTGCTTAAACCGTGGGTAAAGCGAGTGACTCCAGAGTGGACCTCTACATTCAGCCAAACTGTACAAGTCGCTTGTCCGAGTTTCTTGAAGCACAAGAGGATGTACCTGTTATGTTTTCCGCTTTCCCTCCTTCACTGGAATGGCAGATTAATGGTAGCTAGAGCTGAATGTGAGTCTGCAAAAGACTCGGGGCTTACCGCAGCTATAGGGCACTCACCTCAGGCTTTGTCAATCCAAAACTGGTGAAAATGCTGAAATAGCGAGCGCGACACGATGTGAAACGTGATATGTTGAAGGAAGGACTTGTTGCTTTGACCAATCGAAAGTCAGTGAGTGTTCTCCCCTGATGGTATGCATATTGCGTCTTGATCTGACCACAATACTGTTCAGCTGTGGGATGCATACAACAGTGCATACCTGAACACCCTCAAGGTACATCCCAACTTGGTACAATTGGTTGCGTTCTCCCCAGATGACACACGTATCATGTCTGGATCCAGTGAGTGGTGCCACCTGAACACCAACGAAGGACATTCCAAGTGGGTAAAATCGGTTGCATTCTCCCCTGATAGGGCGCATATCGTGTCAGGATCTTAAGATATTGTTCAGCTGAGTACAATCAGCTTCATTTTTCCCTGATAATATGCCTATCGTATCCGGATCCCGTGACCATTCCGTTTGGCAATGGGACGCAGTCAGCGGTGCATATCTGACCACCCCCAAGGCACATTCCAACTGGGTACAACCTGTCGCATTCTCCCCCAATGGCATATCATTTCTGGATCCAGCAACAAAACTGTTTGGCTGTGGGACATGGTCAGCAGTGTGTGCCTGAACATCAAAGGACATTCTGACTTGGTACAATTGGACACATTCTCCCCTGATGGCACGCGTATCATTCTCCCCAGATGGAACACGTATCGTGTCAGATCCAGCATTCGGCTGTGAGACACAGTTGATGGTATGCCCCTGAACACCATCAAAGACATTCTGACTGGGTACAATCGCGCATTCCCTGATGGTACGTGTATCGTGTGTTGATCTGACAATAATACTGTTCGGCTGTGGGACGCATTCAGCGGTGCAACGTGAACACCCTCGAAGGACACTCCGACTGGGTGCTATCAGTCATATTCTCCTCTGATGGCATGCGTATCGTGTCTTGACCTGACAACAATACTGTTTTGCTGCGAGACTCAGTCAGCGGTACACATCCAAACACCCTCAGGGATGTTCCAACTGGGTACGATCGATTGCATTCTCTCCTAATGGTGTGTCTGGTTCTGACGACAAAGCCATTCTATAGGACACGGTGAGTACACATCTCAATCGGTCAAACGATCTTATAGTCTATTCCAGAACTCATTCGATGATGGCTCAAACCCAATGAGTCCGGGTATTGCGAAAGAGGGATGAGCTCACACGATTACTCGGAATTGACGGAATTGTTGGATTCTGGATTTTTTGTACGCCGTGAATGAGGATCATGTAGTTTTCTGCACAAGGGGTGGTTGTGTCGTCATCCTTGATTTTGCGTCCATGGACTCTTACTTTTATTCTCATAACAATTTCTACCTGGTCATTGTCTACCACTGATCAGGATTTGAATGATACTGCAAGTGCAATACTGCAAGTGCAATACCTGCCACCAGGTGACTCTGTCGACAGGATACAAACGGGATCACTGATGGATCACTAGACTGGAACAAGACCAATAGCAGCCAAGCACTGGACAAGTAGATGGCTGGTACTGGTTAATGAATTTGTACAGCGTAAAATTCTAAATGCAGCATTATCTTTTTGCGTTTAAGAAACCTTTACTTTATTCAAAATTCTTATTGTCATTTGTAAATTTCCGAATCTAGAGATGTATTTTAACTTTTACACATTAAAAATCCCATATTTAGGACTAAATTAGAGGTGAGTAAAATTCGGTATTGAATATAGCATTCCTAGATGCTCAAATTCGGATTCTGTCCAAGAATGCATGCGCTGTCACATTTACTACTGCATACTACATTTACCCTTGAATTTGAGGAGGAGCAAAAACCGAATCTCAATCCAAAATTTGCCAGATTTTAAATTTAAGGTTTGTCCATAACTTTTTGCACTGAACAAGTGCACTCACATTTCATATTTCTTAACCCAGGAAGGTAGTATGATACTAAACCCTTCCTATATCGACAATTACATATAAAAATTTGAACTTTTGTGCCCAAAATGAAACTTATTTTAAGTCAGATGAATTCAGTATTCCGAATCATATTATTAATACATTCTCCAGTCATAAAAATGTTTTTTTGCGCCTAGTGAATGTTACCACTCACAATATGAAAGACCAGGGTGTCAATGGTAACTTTGAAGGATATGATTTTGCTGTAAATTGCATCCCAAAGAAGTTGCATAGTCTTGATGGCAATCTCATCTTTAATATTCCAAGGATCTTGTTGATATCTGACGAACCACATGTACGTCGTAATAAAATGCTGGCGCCACCGGCCCTGATCCTAACAGCTAGCAGGCAGATCCTCATTCTTAAACTTGTGACTTTTCTCCCGTGAGGCTCTGGTCTTCGTGGGTATTTTGAAGTCCTTCATGTTGATAATGTCCTGGGTACAAAGAATAGTCAGCAATTGATATATGAATGAATGAATATTTGAACGATATGCCTTGCTACTCAGCTGCTTGTTCCCTTTGGGAGGGCTAAGAACAGCTGCATCTCGCTCAATGCCAGTAGTCTCATCTTCATCAGATAATCTGCCAGTTGGGTCAATGCCAGCCTCCTGTCCCTTGATGGAGGTGATAACAACATCGCTCGAGAGAGCTGATATGCTAGATAGGTGGGTTGGGGCATTCGTGAGTGTAGGGGCTCTGGAAGAGGTTCCACTGTGGCTGGTGGAGTTGACTCCCTGCTCGGACAACTGCTGAGCCTTGAGTACCGAAGCAGCCCAGGTTTGGGTGAGTCCGGTCTTTTTCACTGGGTTGCTGTTGCTAAGATTGAAATAAAAGAGTGTAGTTTCATCAAGCGTTAACATAGCTGAGTATGTTCAAACACTTACCCATGCAAAACATGCCCTCCCTTGATGCAAAACATGCCCTCCCTCACTGTAAAACTCATGTTAACAACTCTTGTATTTACTAACCATGTGTATAGACAAAAGACTCTTGTTCAGTACTGCTAAGTATGAATTGTTATAAGGCACTTCAATAACTTATTTTTTAAATCATCTTTACTACCCTCAACTCTTATCCACTCATCACTGGTTGATACCACCAATCCTTTCATCTACAAACTTGTGCATGTTCATTACAATAATCGATGAGCCAGTTTACTTTTGCTGTTGAACCTCTAATGGCACAAGAAAATCAGCTTGTATATTTGGATGAATAATTTTAACTACACACCTAACTATTTTTCATAGCCAAGAATCCCAGATGTTGATGGAAACCAATTTAATCAACCACCATTCTCAACATCACATCAAACTGCCAGCTCATACTACCTGCCCCACCTCCCTGTTCTTAGACCCACTACCCCTTCATCCTGGTCCACTTCTGATCATGGTAACACCCTTGGTCATATGACAAAAGGAATTAAACAAGAGAGAGATGATGAAATTGAGAACCCTATAAAAAAGTGAGCTGCAGGAAAGTTAGCTAACCCAAAGGTACCTGTGACAAAAGGTAAATTGAATGCCAAGGGGTTGAAGCATCCTGGTCACAAGGCAGGTGCTTCAGGTTATAGTCAAGAAGAAATCAATGCACTACTCCATTTTATCGAAAGGAACTTACCAATTGGACAGCATGGCTGGGATTTAGTTGAGCGATCGTATAACGTGTGGGCCAAGAAGTACAAGTATAACTCTGACTGCAATGCTAAGGCCCTCCATACAAAGTTTGATGCAGTACATCCTGATCTATGCTACCTACCTAACACACACTGATGCAACTTAGCTTGTGAATACGCCCAAACCAACTAGTAATGCACAAGTTCCAGAGCATATTCAGAAGGTATGGGATATCAATGAGAAAATCAGTATAAAGGCCAGAGCCCTAGCCCTCGACAATCCAGAATTTGAGGATACTGCACCTGCTGAAGTTATTGAAATCACAGATGAGGATAATACCGAAGAGAAGGGCAACACAAATGAGCCGCCAGAGGAAAAAGCTATAGTTGCAAAGGCCTACTGTACCCTCAATCCTCTTATTGATAAACCTCCCAAATGATTGCATTCAGGTGCTGCAACTGAAGCACTCATATCTATCACATCCATGTTAAACCCATCAGTGATCAAACAGCAGGATGAAGGCAAATTTGCTTACAGTGTGCAAATTGCACAGCTTACTAGCATCCAGGCTGAACTCTGAGAGACCCACACATGCATGGGTATCCTCCAGGGTCATCTCAATACTGAAACACATCAGGCAGATTGAGCTGAGGCTCAGCTAGGCATGATCAAGATGTTTGGTGGTCATCAATTCCAAGGGCCAGTATTGCACCAACATGCCCATTATTCACCTCACTAGCACCTTCCCCTAGTCTATCACAACACCAAATTTTTGCCATACAAAGGTGATACCCACAGTGATGTGCAGCAACCTAACTTTGACCTCCCTACTCCCTCAACACCCTCAGCGAATATGCTATCCACTGTGGCTTCATCAACACACAACCCCACTACTGGCCTTGGGATACTGGCATTCATTGCATCTGGTATCTGTTATGACTAGCAAAAGGCATCTATACATACTTTGTGTCAGTAGTTACACCAAAGATTCAAATTCTATTACCTGTCCTACTCCTCAACAACCTTTAAGTGAAAGCATGATACATGATCATTTTTCTGAATATCCTTGAATAAAACAGCACCCAGATTCCTCCATAATTCCTCGTCTTCTGATTCTTTCCAGGTTGGCAAGTAGACTTGAAGAATTTAATTGATACCAATAAGCTGACAATGTATATTGCTTGAACAAACACAGGTTTCAAGTAAATCTCGTCACCCATTATCATCATTGATATCCAATAGGACCCAAAGGCATACATATGAACCTTGGAGCATCTGCATTCCCCACTCAGCAGTTTGGCAGTAAGAACAAAGGTCACGATTGAAGAGGAGAAGTTCTTGGCATTCATGGGGATCATCAGGAAGGATAGTTCCGCCTTTAATAGGTGCTTGTATCTTTCCTGCAACAGCTGCTGTCCCACAAGGAAATGCTGAGTTGGCAACCAAGTAAAATCCATCAGGGACCTTGGTGCATAGCTGCTCATAAAGGGGGCAGGCAACACAGGAGTCATGCCAACTACCTGGTGCATTCAGGATAGCTGCAATAATTACACCTATGGAAATAATAAGTTAGCCATCTAAATAAAAAGCAGTACATTTACCTACCTCATGGAGAGAAAGCTAATATGTTATTGATGAAATGAGAGCTCTTCCAGCCATTGTAAGTTGCATTCTCAACTTCTGCATCATCTGCTGTCTGAACAGGTAACCTAAGACTGTCTACACTCCCAAATGCCCTAGTGAGGCAAGGGTGACACATGCAGATAAGAGTGCTGTCTTCACACAACTCATCTCCCTGTGTGAAAGTAATAGCAGCATCAGGCATAGTCCTCACAGTATTGAGATAGGCTGTGAGCCCAAATTTAAGATAGCAGGATATAACAGTAGGGACCAATCCAAAAACCTCTTGCAGGTTGGCTTTAGGCATTGATAAGCTAAGGTAGTGTAGGACTAGTCCCAGTGCACCAGCTGCATCTAGTGAATGATGACCTAAATGAGGCCATCCAACTTGTGAAACAGCAGAGTGTGGAATTGGCCTTGAGTTATACCTCTGTTCAAACCCACTATCAAGTATTAAATGGAAGGTTTCAACATCAAAACCCATCATTATAATAAAAGCGCATTCACTTTAGCTCTCATACTGAGTCTGCCAGCTGAATCCACTTGAGGATTAGGCATCTGTTTTGCCTAACAGAGGTAATGGCAGGAGGCATTTCAGTAGGCTACATTCTGTAAACAAGCCTCTTCAGCACCCAGGATAAGAATGGCAGCAAGTACCAGTATGTAATTATCAAGTTCATCCTCTTCAAAGAGGGACATTGTTCAGTGGGGAAGTATTGGAACTGCAGTTACGGGTTTGCAAATTTGCTGTAAATTTACAGCCAAACATTTCAAATTATTTACGGCTTTGCTTTTTTCCCTAAAATCTTACGGGAAGTCACCCATTAGCTAACAGTCCCTAATAGCTCAAGAACCGAGAACTCACCTGATATCAAGTGACATGGTCATCACCTCACTTGACCTTAGCCCCTTTTGGGACCTCCCTGGCCTCTACCTACTCCCCCTTATTACCTATGCCTACCCCCACCTATAGATGACATCATCTAAAGGTGTGCAGGATGAGTACGCTCAGATTGCGCAAGATGATATGATATCATCCAAAGGTGCACAAAACGAGTGTGTTCAGATGGCGCAAGGTGTTAGGTTAGGATTTCTAATAATATGGCAATTGTAGAGGTAGGTTAAGGCTTAACTAATAGGGGTTGTAATATTAGTATCTATATAAAACTGACTATTTCCTTGTAGATCTGCTTATATAAGCTGCAGAACATACTTGCTTAACCTTAGACACCTTGATAACTATACCCTTAACAACTTAGAGCAAGTTAACTAGTAATATAATCTATATAATTTCCTCATATGTTACAATACATCCTTATACTATTTATTATAAGCTTTCTAAAGATGAATTTATATAAAGAATATTGGAAAATTATATAAACTCACTAAACTTATAGTATTATATACCTATAGTACTATGAGCTAAAAACTATTCCAATATTTGGCAAGTT
The DNA here is from genome assembly GCA_951640195.1 of Porpolomopsis calyptriformis. NCBI lineage: Eukaryota > Fungi > Basidiomycota > Agaricomycetes > Agaricales > Hygrophoraceae > Porpolomopsis > Porpolomopsis calyptriformis. The sequence goes on along the minus strand of OX621171.1, from coordinate 865,557 downwards.
TGACCTAATACTATTATATCCTGTAATATAAAATAGATATAAATATAGGAATATTAGAGGATAGCCCTTCATCTTAGGTCTAAAACAAGCCCTAAAACATTAGAATCGGTAAAGTATTTCTAGAGATATTCTATTTTAAATCTGGTAATATTATTGAAATAGTTGTTTTACTAAGATACTAAAATCTAGAAAAGATAATAATTTAACTTAGGGGTAAAGACTGTTTATAATATGTTTGGTTCCAAAAGTGAGCTGTAGGTTATATTAATAGTAACAAACAAACCTAACTAACTAGTTGAACTTGACCACTATTATTATAAAAAGCCTTTCTACTGCTAATTGCAATTACATCATTCTAGCTCCTAAATTTAGTGCTTCCTATACTACTATCTCTAGATTATACACTAGATATTACCCTGATCTTCAAAAGTCTTTTAGTAGACATCCTTCAAAGCTTTCCACCTCTAATATTTATTAAAGTTCCTCCTCTAGCATCTTAATATAGAGGTCTATTAATTTTTTTCCATACCTATTTCTTACTATCTGATCCCAAGCAATTGATTTTAGTTTTATCTAACTATAGTACCTTCTTCTAGTCCTCTATAATCTAATGTTAATACCTTGAAGTAAAGTCTATTCTCTCCTTCTTATACTTCTTAGTGAGTAAAGGTCTTTTCTTCTTCACTATAGCCTTTATCCCCACTTCTTTCTAAGCCATTATTAAACAGTTTGGGAAGAGAGAGGTTAGTTAGTAATATTCCTAAGCATTTAAGTAACTTCCATAGTATTTTTAACCTTCCCAGAGCTAATAAGATAAATAGTATAGGAAACTATCCAATTCTATAATAAGGCTAGAAGACTTCTAACAAGATAACAACTCCAAATACACCTACAAGAAGGCTTAAAAGTGGTTGAAGGATTATAGATATGAAGTCCTCTTATAGCCTACCCAATCCCCCAATCTCAATCCTATTAAGTATCTCTAGAGGAACTTGAAAAGAAGGTTAGCTAACTATAACATATCCTCTCTAATAGAATTGTAGAGTTGTAGGAAAGGGTGTAAGTAGAGTGGGATAAAATAGAAGAGTATACCTAGATATGTGGGAAGCTGTATTAAAGGCTAAGGAAGGTTATACTAAGTACTAAATCCCAGTGGAAAATCGAGTGATTAGTAATGATGGAGAATGATTGAGGCTGAATTTATTGTAGAGCATCAACCAGAGTTGAGAAATCTAGAATAGTGTAGATAAAAAAAGTGTGTTAATGATATTCATCGCTTCCCAGCAACACATTCGATGTCAGTCACTCACAATCACCTAGCCTTGGAGCCTTGCTTTCACATCCTATTGATTTACATTGGGCCATAGCTATGCTGTACATGCATTTACAGCTCTCATTTATTCCATTCCTATTGATTTACATTGTTTTCCAGCTACTCCGCTTCCGCCCCCATTCATCCCCAGCTTTCCTGCCCCCCTCCCTTCTTGTTCACATTCCCATTCCCAATCCCACTCCCACTCACCTCCACCCTCATCCTCGTCCATTACCATCCAAGGCCTGAGTGGATTTATTGCCACTCCTGCTTGTATTCGTACATTCTTGGTTATCTTTGTAATCGTACAAGTGTCCTGTCTGGAAGAATATAGTTAGAAAACAGAGAACAAGTGAGATAATGTGAACGTACCTTTCACAAAGCTCAAGACGAGGCTCTCTAAACACATGCAGGTCAGTATAAGGTAGACGCGGGTGATATGGAAACTCACTGCTGCCCTTTCCATCTTCTGATATCTCTGAGAGGCAAATAAAACATAGTTAGTAGAGTTAAAATGAGGGTATAATGAGATATACATACTTTTCTGTCATTACTGGAAAGTGAGTCCCAGTAAGTTTTGAAGCTGCTTGCGGAACCTCCAACATTTGCTTGGCACCATTCACGAGCACATAAGTTTCTGAATAACAGTTAGAACAATTAGCAAGAGAGATTGAGTTATGCACTGTGCAGTAGGTTTCTCACCTGGGACCATCGTTTTCTCTCCCATTGATACTCAAGCAACCCTTTTCTTGATGGGGTTGTCACCTTGGGTGGAAGTGGATGACACGGATGGGGGAGTGGGATTGGGGTCAGTGGAAGGGTCATTAGTTGATGGCGAAATGCTTGAGGTGTTGATAGGGATGTCGGGAGCTGGGGACAGCTCAGGCATCTTGTTGTGCTTGTTTGAAATGGACACGGAGACATCTACCCTGTAATACAATCAGGAATCAGTAAACTACTTGATGTATGCACTTACAACGGATCTGAAATCTGTATGCAAAAGCCCTAGTCAGTAGTAAGTCCAAACAACAAGAGAGACAAACCTCAGGGATAGCTGGAATGCTGCTGGCCATTGGCTTATCAATATCAACTATCTTACTTAGGTGTGAATCCATAACCAGATGCAGGTTTTCGATATCAGAGTCAGAATCTGGACTCTTGCATTTTTGCAGAATCAAAGGTACATCAATTGGTTCTTCTTTCTTTGCAACACTGCTCATTGCTTTTTTCATCTGTGCAGTTCGCCAGGATGGATAGTAGTCCTTTGCGATTTGCTCAGGCTTCCATCCATTGTCACAGAGGCAGAGCTCTGGAAACCGTGCCTGCATTTTGTGGTTATAGTGGTCAGTGACACCCAGTCCTGCATCCATCATCCACTTATCCGGTGCTAGTCCAGCCAAAGCAATCTCGGCCCATATCGAATGCACAACTTTGCGCATTTCAGCTGCATGGAACCTATCCACTGGAGCGCCCTTTTCATCAACAACATATTGCATCCCGATGTTTTTGCCATCAGCCATCTGGGTTTTGCCAGGTATACTTGTCCTCTTGACAGGGTCCGTGATCCCTTTGGTATGTCCTGATTTATTCCAGGCCATATACATTGACCTCTTCCAAAACATTTTTTGAAGTTGTTCCGTCATGTAGTAGGATTCCTTTGGCCAGCTTGAGGGAGGGTCAGAGGGGGTATTCGAGAATCCAAATGATGGCGTGGATGGGTTAGAAAGTTTGAGGGGATTCTTGATGGACAGGAGTTGCAGGATAGCATTTGCGAGTATAATATATGCATTTCTCAAGGAATGTTAGTTATGATAAATATGATATAGAGAAATGCATACTTAAACGTTTCTTCTTCTATCTGCACTTCCGGATTGGCTTTTTGTTTTCGTAGTTCATTGATTTCTTTGTGTGCTTGATTGAGTTGTTGATACAGTTGTAGATAGGCCATATTGTGAAGTTGCATCAGAGTTGAATAAGCTACTGTTGCGATTTTATGAGAGACATCATATTCATTATTCTACAAACCAACCAGTCAACAGATTTCATGCTTATTGGATCATACCATTCCATTGTAGTGCCTTGATATATGTTGCTGATAAGAATAACTTGGATTGTCAGTTCAAGTTAATGAGTTCATGCGATCAGGTAAATGGATACTGGGAGAGATGAATGCAGGGGCGAAAGAGGTCTAGCTGTCTTGGAATGCCTCTAGAAGACCAGGGAGGGGTGGGCTGGGGTGGGGTGAAGGTAAAGGCATTGAGGAGACTATCTCACATTGTGGTCAAAGGTCAAAGTAACGATTGCGTCATTTACTTCCAGGTGTATGTATCTATATTCAATAAATATTATACATTTTCTCCTTCCTCTCGGTTGTCGTTTTCTTCAAACCCTTCAAGGATTCTAACATCTAGCCCAAGCTTCTCATACACAAAATGTTTCTCTTCATCTTTGAAGGGAGGCATCGCGACCACCAAGAGGATTGTCTTCACAGGGACAACTTGGAGTCCAGCATCGCCTTGGTATTTGCAAACCCAGAGAGTCTGGTTTGAGGCAGTTAGGAGCTCTGTGTCAGGTGGTCCATAGATTGATACAAGTGTGAGAGTGTGTATATTGTCTCACACTTGCAGGCAGAAGTAGAAGTGAACTTCCACAAACACATGTTGGCTGTTCATGGATATCTGTAGACAGAGAAGTAGATTAGATGAATAAATATAGCAAGGTACTTACTTTGACATTTCGAGCCATCCGGACCTGCTGCAGCAACTTCTGTTCCTCTTTCTAAGCTGACTGTGCGATCTGTCCATTTGGGAGATGTAAGCAAGCCCACCGAATGATATCCTCCTGATCAAAATCAATTCCCAAGTCCTGCAAGTAAGATCGGATGGCTATTGCCTCAATTGCCTGAACTGGGCATGAAGCATGGTCCATCGCATGTAGGAGAATGTAATTGTTGCCAAGATCAACAGAGCCTCAGGGAAACAGCTTTTCAGGCTGCTCAAGCTCTGGAATCATTACCTTGAGAGCATTTACTTGAGAGCGACAAAGGGCCCATTGAGCAAGGTTCAAGAATGGATTTGAATCTTGTTTGATTTCTTCCCCAAGGTTGCCAATCATCCGTTCAATAGTCCATTGGGAAGAGCAAATCCCAGGTCCAACTCATGCTGCTTCAGGTGCTAAGTGACATAGCATATGTATGCAGGGTCGTACAAAATGGATCTAGGAAGGTTTGCACTGGTAGTAAAGAAGCTCGAACTCTTCTGCAAATTTGAGGATCGCAGCATGCACGCAACGTAGTTGTTGGATAGGTATACATTTTTGATAGAGGATGCAAATAGCATAGACAAGTAGACAGTAGTGTTGCCAGTAGATATTGGAATAGAACAGAGCGGGCCCAAGCCCAAAGACATATTGAATAAATTCCCAAGCTTTGTAGCCACTATTGATTGTTTCTGCTGGGTTACAAGGGGGGCGATCAAACAAACCAGGCAGATATGGTGTTGCCTGTGCTACCTCTTCTCCATGTCTTTTCCAGACAAGACCTTTTAGTGTAGCCCACAGCCAGTCTTTGCAATCATCGTTTGCATCACAATCGAAGGTTCCTCGCCACAGCTTGAGTAGGAGATCTGGGGCATTGAGAGCAGGTAAGTGCATTAAATCCAGACTGAAGATTCCAGGAATACTAAGCGATTGAGGAAGCCCAGTAAAGATCGTTGGCTTGCAAATTCCACTCTCCAAGTGGCGGTTTTCATATTGAGTTTGGTTCCTTGACTCTTCTAGGAACTTGAGGTTACATTCATAATTTTCCACAGTTCGAGTGTCCATTGTCAAGTTTTGAAGTGGAACATCAGGATGATCGCACCCATCAACTACATATCCAATGGGCTTGAGGCAGACTGGGTAGTAGTGAGATCCCCCAGGTTTGTGACAGCCTTTGAGGGGGCAGTAAGTATGACATCCAGCCTTGCCATGATGACCAACAAATCCATTCAGGGCTGCCATTGCAGGACTATCAGTGCAAGCAAGAAAGAAAAACGGGTCAGAGACAAAAGTCTCCTTCCAGCTTGCATCCCAAATTTTGAGTCCATCATTTTGGATCACTGCAAGATGGTGCAAGCTTGGGAAGTGGAAAGAGTTGCAGTTTTTAGGCTTGTTAGGCCCAGGGATAATTGTACCAGGTAAGATATGTACTTTCTTATAGCGGGTGTCAGGAGGATGGTTGATGACGATCCAGATTTGCATCCAACAGTCAGACGCTTTGCTTCGGTAGAGCTGAGCACTATTGACTGAGAACATCAAGATCATATCGCGGTTCTTGATCCTACTGCTTTTTACCGCCGAGAGGTAGTCACTTCCACATAGAACGTCATTATAGGCAGATATCTTGCCCCCATTTTCTTGGAGTTCAGTGAGTAGTTCGGCCGTCCATCTTTCTTGATACCTCATATTGATAGCGCCTTCAGGTGATCACCAAAGTGCCTGGAGTTGGGGACCAATAGGGATGGTCAGGAATTGTTGGTGAGCTCATTTCTTCATCTTATTTCATTTTTTCACTTCGGTATATCGATTCTCACCACACCTAGGACAGCACTCGCACTCAGACCAAGGACCAGTGAAGCCCACACAGGAGTTAATGCATATATCATTCATGATTGGAACGATACTGCTTAGCTCGGCAACCTTATATTTCACTTGGTCATATGACAGCATTTGGCTGTCAGGGTATCAGCGAATCAGGTTCTCGCAGATGGAACTGTAAGTTTCCCTTGATGCACTGCCAACTGATAGATAGATATCGATTGACAGATGCAAATCGGGATCTTCGACAGTGAGGGTATGTTCGGGAGGGTTACAAAGACGCTCAATGGATTCTGCATCAAGATGGTCATGTGCATCACCCAGGGATGCATTTCGCAGAAGTCAGATGAGCTGGTGAGTGACGCGAATCTCCTCCATTTGAATGTGAGCTGACTCTTCTTCAATGTCTTGTTGATTCGAAGTATTTTCTGCAGGAGGATGGGTTTCCATCCTATCTCCAAGGCATTCATCCAGATCAGTTTCCTGATCTGCAAGGCTTCCAGGATCGATTCCCCCCCAGTCTACACCAGAATTTACAGAGGATCCTGGAGGGTCTGGCAGGTTGTTGTTGATCATATGTTCCCCCTTAGGATGGACATGAAGGTAAGCTATGTACGAACAAAGATCACTTATAGAACATACTTGCTAATCTATCTGTGTACTGTCAATAGGACTATCCTCTGCCATCCTCTTCCGCCTTTTCCTTGGGGGTTGGTTTCTGTTTTCTCCAAAGCCGCGCAAGCGTATTTGACTGGAAGTAGGTAGTTTTTGGGCTACATGCAATGAAATCCAATCATGGAATCCAGGGGTAAATGCATCCCGGTTGCGAAAGGGAGCATGGCTGTAGTATGTTGCCCCTGAGACTGGTTTTGGAGGGTTTCTACAGTACTTTGTGCAGTTGCAGATGTAGGATTTTCCTGGCATGATGTATTAGTGTACTGAAGCAAGTAGAATGTAAGGAACTTGATTGGATTTCTTTTTGCAAACTCTGTAGCATTGAAAAAATATCTTTTCACATTTTTTTTCATTTAAGAGAAAGCTTACTTCCATCCCAGCCAAAAGTAGTAACTACCTATCTTGAAATAGCCATTACATTATCTAATCGAGTTAGCACACGATGGTAACCGATGCTAATCAGATGATATCATTATCAATCACTACGACTCATTCTAAACAGTCAGCGTTTTCCACTGGGACTAAATACTAGTAGAAGTTGTTAATAAAATAAATATTTTAATAATATCACTAGATTTAAAATAGAATACCTCTAGAAATACTATACTAATTCTAATGTTTGGGGGCTTGTTTTAAACCGATGATGAAGGGCTATCCTCTATAATATTCCTATAATTATTGCTATTTTATATCAAAGGATATAATAGCATTAGGTCAAACTTGCCAAATATTGGAATCATTTTTAGCTCATAGTACTATAGGTATATAATACTATAAGTTTAGTAAGTTTATATAATTTCCCAATATTATTTATATAAATTCATCCTTAGAAAGCTTATAATAAATGGTGTATAACTATGTATTGTAATATATAAGTGTTATAATTGTATTTTTTACACCTTTTCCATTTTCATCCTTTAGTTATTGTAATTAGATCATGCTTTCCTTTTATCCACCTCATGTCTTCTTATCTAGTTGCATCCCCCTTCCTTTCTATTTCCTTTATTGTTCTACTAGCTCTTCACAAGTCACATTTTATATTCCACTAACTTAGATTATTTCTTATCTCTGACTCATATATTTACCTAGTAGTATAAACACTTAGTCATAGTTAGTAGATAGTTAAGTTTGGTTCCTAGTTAGCACCCAATTCTATCATTGGAACTCTTTCTCCTATCTCAGGCCCACTCAGCCAGTATTTAAAGTAAAACCCCAAGTCCCACTGATAATAGAATATAATAAAAATCAAACTTCCTTCTTACACATTATAACTCTCTCACTCTGGAGGATTACCTACTTACGTATATAAACTATGTTTTCTAAAACAGAATCCAAAGACTACTACCAACTACTAACTTTTGCTACTCCCCAATAATCACTCCACTCTTCTACCTCATTACCTTTTCCTCAAACAACTAAGTTATCAATATCTTAAGAATCCCAAACTGGTGTCTCTTCTGGTTCTCAAAACATCAAGACCACTCCTGCTCCCCCTCAAAGTCCCTACACTATTGAAGATCTTTGAGAAATGATCACCCAACCTCAATAGAACAAGGAACAAGCTAATAAATGGATTAGACAACTAGCTGAAGAAAGGGATAAAATCCAACAACAACTATAACAAGGAATACATACTCCCCCCTAACAAGAAACTCCTCCACTGCTAATCACCCTGCAACAATGATTATACACTATTCCTGAAACCCCTCCAAATCCATTTGTTTAAATTTTCTAACAACCTCCTATTTCTCACTTAGCTCCACTTATTAAAATTGCCAAACCTGCAGAATTTGATGGCACCCTTACTGATGTTGAGAATTTTCTCTATCAGTTTTGACTTGTATCTTAGTGCTAGAGACTATACAGATAAAGAAAGAGTTCTCTTTATGAGAAAGGGGAATACTGCAGAATGGGTGAAAATGAATCTAGAGGCTATGATTGTAATAGGAAAATGGAATTGCAAGGATTTCAAGGAAGAAGTTAAGGGCAACTTTGGAGATGTAGATCCTGCTACTACTGCACAATTTGAGATTGCAAGACTGAAGATGACTAGGATAGGTGATGCCTACAATATCAACTTTGCCTATTATACTACTAAAACCAAATACAATAATAAAGTTCTCATCAACTTCTATTAGAAAGGACTACACTCAGGAGTTGTAGACTATATCTACAGTCTCCCCACTATATCCAAAGGCCTAAAACAATGGATGGAATGAGCTTTGCAATTCAATTAACAATAGTGATAATAGCAACAAGACATTCATGTGGCCTCAATAACTAGAGATTCAAAAGGAAAATGGGCCAACTCTAAACCTTACCTATAAGGATAATCCTCTTCACAAATCACAACTTCTACTCCCATCAAAAAGGAAGAAATGAAAGAAGCCACCCTCTCTACCACCTTAGAAGACATGTCTTCTATCATCTGCTTTAACTGTGGCAAGAAAGGCTACTATGCTAATGTTTGTCAAAGCCCAAGGGCTAAAAATGTCCCAACTTAACAATCTTCTCCTTCATTTCAAGGACATGATGGAAATCAATGAGGGTATAGATGAAATGTTCAAATGATAAATTGAGTTGATACAGAGCAAATAGAAGTGCAAATTGAGGAAGTAGAAGCAAATCCAAAGGAAAAGGAATAAGCAGCTTGAAACAATTTCTAGGAAATGGGGATAGCAAAATGGTTGAAAGAGAGATGAGTAGCTCTTGTCTAGGAGCTTAATAAAAACAAGAACAAGGATTTTTGATTCATCATAGTGGTAAGAGCCCAGCTACTAAGGACAGTTTGCATGTATGTGTACCACTACCTGTTAAAGAATTTCAATCTCTTGGCACACTTTAACAGGGCCCCAGCACTCTTGAATTTTACATCTGGATTGTAAGCACAACAATATCCAAAGAGTTACTGTAATAGTACTCATTGACTCTGGTGCCTCTGGAAATTTCATTGACAAAGATTTTATCCATCAGTTTGAGATTTGAACTTATCTGCTTGTTAAAGCAATACCAGTAAAAAATGCTAATGCTTCTGAGAACTGAGGAGGTCCTATCAGCTATAATACAGACCTGTTCATTAAGATGCTAGATTTATCATACTATGAATGTATTCCACTGGAGGTTGTTATATCCCAGTTCCAACAACTCCAACAACTTTGAACACTCCAGACTTTTCACAGGTTTTTTACTTATGATGCACTCTATTATTATTGTGTCTCAGATATAATTATCTAGTAGGTATATAAGTACCACATTTTTTCCTGTATCTGTAGATAGAATATCAACCAAGTCCTATGTTTACACATCTCCAATCTCTGATATCAACTCTGAAACTTCAGACCTAACAGAGGTTACCAGTCTTGGAAGAAAACAATAGGTTATCCTTAGCTTCCCTTGGCTCAATCATCACAACCTGTAAGAGTTCTTAATCTTGCAGTGCTCACAACTAGCTGGATACAACTAATATCTATTGGATATATGTAACCTAGTATGAGTAGTGGCAAGATATAAAAAGAACTACCTAAATAAGGGTAAATACTGCCTATATACTACTCTCTGGTACAAACACCAATATATAAGGACTACATCCCTAATATACACACTGTAATAGTAATATCTGTTACACAACCCCACCATCAATTGGACAAAAGGCACCTCAACTTTTGTGTCTGGTATTACATTATTGTAAGGGTTTTGGTTCTTGCCTTGCTCAAGACCAGACTGAATACGACCAATATCTATTGGGTGCGGTATCTCTGGTACAAGCAGTGGCAAAGGGTTAAAACATACTGTAAATAGTGGTAAATACAGCCTCTATACTACTCTGAGGTGCCAAACACCTATCAACACTGATCACCTGCCTCTGTAGGCTCTGTAACAGCCATATCTGTTACAATTATTTAGTAGTATGCAAGTCAGAGTAATAGAGCCTAGAGAGGAACTCTGCTTCTTTAGTTCAAGTCTGAAACATGACTCTCACATCTCTTTGGTCAGAGTTGACCACTTACAACCTGTTTCCATTAAGGACAACATTAAATCTTCTATCCTAGCCAGGGAGCTAGCTTCACTAATCAATAGGCAAAACACAATCACATTGTTATCAGTTCCATACAACTCCAGAGCTATCCCAACATCTTCCTATAGCTTCTATTCTATGTCTATTGCTTCTGGCATATCTTCCACACAAAAGAATTTGAAAAACTCCACCCATATTATCCATTCAATCATGCAATCAATCTCTATCTGTTAGACGGCAGTCTAGGGTTGATCGCAAGGTTTTACTTCAGGCTCTGGGTGTAGGGTTTTAAAGGGTTGGCAGACTACTGATTGGGGTGTTAATGAAAGAAACAGACTTATCCTAAGTCTATCTACTGCTAGCTTTATATACTAGCTAAGTATGAGTCATACTGACTACGTGTGAGTCGTAACAACCATAGATGAGTCATGTAGGTAAGGAGAGTGATGGTAGACTAAATATAGATATGGCTTGGTCACCTTCTATTACTAAGCAGAGCTTGGGTGGCTAAGCAGTTATTGATGTAAACTGTCTGATGTAAATAGGAACAGACGAGCAAAGGAAAAAGAAAAAAGATATCTCTGACACTATCCTAGAACTAAGTTCCAACTTAGGAAAATCTATCCTCTCTCTTATGAATAAAAGGAACTCAACAAATTCATTAATAACAATCTACAAACTACCTATATACATCCCTTGAAATCTCCCTAAGCTGCTCCCTTCTTCTTTGCAAAAAATGCTAAAGAAATTAATGCAAAAGGTCTCAGCACTGTCTGAAATTCTTCAAGTGCCTGAAATTGCAATGGCTTCTCTCTTCATAGTAATCAACATTTGATGGGGCTTCAACAATGTACAGATGAAAGAAGGAGATGAATGGAAAGTAGCCTTCATCAGCAATCAAGGACTTTTGAACTAACAGTTATATTCTTCAGACTGCAAAACTCTCCTGCTACTTTTTAGTGGATAATCAATATTCTTTTCAAGGAAGTGATTGACTTAGGTTGTGTCCACATCTACATTGATAATATCCTTATCATGGGTGACAACCTCATGGAACTATACTATTGGATAAATAGAACTTAGGAGATTATGGAGAATGACTAGCTCTCTGCAAAACCAGTTAAATGCTAGATTGAGAAGGAAAGTTACTTACCTAGGAACTGTTGTCTTGAAAGGTCAACTAGTGATAAACCCTCAAAAGGTAGATGCTATTATCAATTAGCCTACTCCCCAGAAGTTATGCAATCTTCAATCCTTTCTTAGTACTGCTAACTTCTAGCATTATTATATCAAGTCATTCTCTTCCATTGTTCATCCTCTCACTAATCTCTTACATAAGGACCACCCTTGGTTCTAGTCTCCTTTATATTAGCAAGCTATAGATACTATCAAATCTAAGATTACTTCCACTCCTATTCTTAGAACTCCTTGTCAGGATCTCCCTTACCTTTTGGAGACTAATACATCTAGATTTGCAATTAGTACTATGCTACATGTATCTCAGAAGTATAATGACTAATGGCTCCCTATTAGCTTCTTCTCAAAATCCCTACTTCCTGTAGAGTGTAATTATCTGATACAGGATCTCAAGTTGCTCACAATTATCTTGGCTCTGAAGTACTAAAGATACCTTTTGGAAGGTGAGAGGGAACATCCTGTTCTTATTCACACTGATAATCTTGCCCTGAATTTTTTCATGTCCAACTAGAGACTTTTAAGATGCCAAGCATACTGGATGCAATTTATTGCTCCTTATAACTTCATGATTAAGTACTCCCCTGGGAATAAAAACAAAGCTGACAGACTTTCTAGACATCTAGATCACCTCCCTCTAGGATTTGACAAAATCAAAAATCAAGTCTTACTTCCAAAAGAATGTTTCATCAATTCAATCATTTTAATATCTGAACCTTCCTTTATATTATAACTCACCTTTGATTCTGACAAAATTCCCCAAGAGAATTGCAATAAACTTTTGGATCCTTCTTCCTCATACTCTGTTAAGTCTAGTATACAGAGATGATTTGGAGTTCTAAGAAGACAATAGGTAGGAGACTTTGTTGATATTCTGACTACAGATACAGGTGAAAGTGCATGACTTATATACCTGTTAACTATTAATACTTGAGACAAGTGTCTATGGGTTGTGTAAGATATTTGTATAAAGTATCTATCTAAGTCAAGAGAAGTTTGAGAAAGGTGTGATCAGAGACAATGTAAGTCTAAGACACATTTAAACATAGATTGAAAGATAACAGAACATACTAAATAGGGGAAGTAATTGGAGCATCTGGAGTTGTCAGAGTTGTTAGAATTGTATATATAACAGTATCTCCCTCTCAAGGTTAAGCCCTAGTGAAAAATCAGTCTATTCAGACTGACCGTGAGTGACTGTAGGAGATTGGATCTATTCTCACCATCTCTGGCCAGCTCACATTCACTTGAAGAGCATTTTCAGTACCGCTTTCAGCTATCTAAATACTCTTTTGAGTACATACTTTTTTGTAGCTATTGCACAATGCAATTCGATTGTCTATTGCACTGTTCTGTCCAACTTTTCTTCTACCAAGTCCAACTTTATACCTGTTTGTGGATGTAAAAAGCATTGCGGTGGTGCTCCTCAAGAAGTATCACATGCAACCTATAATTGACATTTACAATGGCATACACTTGATACCTTTTCCCCTAAGCTCTATCAGTTTCTTGCATCTCAGTCTAGCCAGCTATCTGAAACCTTGAATAGGCATTGTCAATCTAAACAACCTCAAGACAATGGTCTACAAGTGATCCAACCTATTGGCAAAAAGTGCAGAAGTAACTAAGAGAATGTGGCTAGGTATGAACCTGAATTCAGGTGTATAAACACCCAAGAGGATGGAGTGTATTGATACTATTGATCTATCTACATCTAACCTGTCTGTGTAGTTCTATGAAGCTGAGTATTCCCTCTACAATACTTAGTCCAATCAACGACCCACACCATGTGGAGTATCTGGCAGCTCTAATAACTTGCTACACTCTGATCCAGACCCTGGAAGTATAGAAGATCAATGAAATCAAGACCCACAATAAAATCTCAATACAACAGATCACCATCATGACTAACTACAAGATGGCAATGATGATAAATACCACACATTTCAGGTTGAAGAGATTGCAAACTGTATGAAGCTAATTGATCTTATCAAAAATACTCAACTAGGTGATGTACATGACAAACTTGATGAACACTTCTGTGAGCATCTGTGCAATCCACCTGAGGAGCCTCTCATCATCAATGAACCTGACCTACAGCTGTCAATCAAGATGTTTCTATCCACTGAGCATGCTTCTCAAGGGATTTACAACATGGCTCAGGAGACTATTCACAAATGCTTCCCAGAATGCAAGATGCTCTCCCTCGATCAAGTCAAATGACACATTGCTAAGTTCAGCGGTGTTGTTCTGATTGTCCATAACATGTGCCCAAACACTTGTCTCACATATGTTGGCCCATGGTTGGAACTTGATCACTGCCCCAAATGTAGTGCAGACTGATACGGGGATGGTTCTACTAAAGAGAAAGTCAGCCGCCAACAGTTCTATATAATCCCCATTGGTCCCCAGCATCAAGCTCTGTGGAGGTCACCAGAAGGTGCAGGAGACATCTGGTATCATGAACAACACACCAACAATCTCCTCAACAAGCTGGAACAAAATGAGGGCCATATCTCACTGTATGACAATGTCTTCTGTGGGAGCAACTACTTGTAATACATTCTCAATAGTAAAATTAGTGCTGGTGATATAACATTGATGCTTTCTATTGATAGTGCCCAACTTTACAAAAACAAGGCTTCTGACACTTGGATATATATCTGGATTGTCCTTGATCATGCTCCTGGTGTCTGATACAAGAAAAAATATGTCCTTCCAGGAGGATTCATCCCTGGTCCAAATGCTCCAAAGATTTTGGATTCTTTCTTGTTCCCTGGTCTCCATCACCTTGGTGCAATTCAAAATGAGGGACTCAAGATCTGGGATGCCTCATGTTGCTATACATTCATATCAAATGTCTTTCTATTCCATGTATGTGCTGATACTATTGGGATGGCCCAAATTACTGGCTTTGTTAGCTATTATGGAAAAAATAGCAACTGGATCTACTGCCCACTACTAGGCTGTTACAAAGAGGGACTTCCCCATTACTACCCAGCATGTCTCAAGCCTGATAACTACTATGTTGCAGGTTGTGACCACAATAACATTCTGATTCATTCCCTATCAGGCAGTTTAATCAAAAAGTACCAGCAAAACCTCTAGCTAGTTAAAACCACTTGCAACAAGACTTAGTATGAGCTATGTCAGCTTGTAACTGGTATCTGCAAGCCAACTATTTTTTCTAGTCTTACTCATATCATTGATGTCTCAAGATACTTTAGCCTTGACATAATGCATCTTCTATCCCTCAATGCACCTGATCTCACTGTGAAGCTATGGCATGGAATGTTACAGCTAGTTTATTTTTTGTCTCATTCACTTATCTTATCTAATCTTTATCTAATCTTCTCTTAGATTAGAGGTGATAATGCCATTGGCCGATGAAGACATGCTGTGCATTAGTCAGCTGTTTCATGGATTGTTGCTGTGGTTATCACAATCACAGCCCAGACCCAGGTAGATATAAGTAGAGTACAGAATGCTTATATCTTCCCTAGTTTCGTCCTTCAACGTTGTCACCACTAGCTTATGTGCTTGTCTCTTTGTGATTTACATCAAGCAACCTGAGTCCCCCTGCCGACATAACAGAAGGACAAAACTCTCCTCTCACCTCGCTACTCTTCGCAAGAGCCACTGGTCAAACTTCATCTGACACCAACCGCTTTTGCTTTGAGTTATCAAGTAAAAGCTGTCGCTGTTGCCTCCCCAGAAGTCCAACAGGCTCCCCTCGACCGACCTGTTCTCTTTTGCTTTGAAAACCATGAGAGACCCCTCGGGACATCCTCATACAGTATCAAGTGTGACCACCAACCTGGATCAATCTTCATCCACCCCGCCCCCATCCTACTCTCCTCCTCATCAATCCCCTCGGGCTTCGATGAGTCAGCTCATTAGCTACTCGGAACAGCAAGCCATTGATGCTTTAGAGATCGAATGAGACTAACTCAAAGTTCTTGCGCTCAAGTTCTCCCATCTCACCTTCGATATCACTCCTCCCATTTCTGCCAACCTTTCCCCCACCTCATCTCACTCCTTGCTCTCTTTGGATTCATTTTACACTGCCCCCTCACCTCTGGATTGCTCAGATGGCCTTGACCCCTTTCTCGAAATTGAACCACACATGTTTAACTGCGTTTGTGTCAGAATCTTTCATTCCCCAGTTCTCATTGCAAATTTTCTCACTTCCTCCATCTGTGTTTTCTATTGTCGCGGATCCTCTGGTCACATTAGAGAGATCCATGTCTGAGATAATCTTTCACCATGCCACCCCATGCAGGATCCCGTTGATCAAGCTACAGGCTCACAGATGACAAATCAGAGTTCCAGGATGCAGTCGACACATCCGAGATACACTCACCCTTATCATCTCAGATCCTCGACCCCTCAACTCCTTCTGTCTTCTCTATTCTTGGACCAACCACTCTCCCCACCCCTTCTCCGCAACCCACAGATACACCCTTGCCTTTCATGTTCAGATGTCCCCACTTTCTCCAAACCCTGCTACCACCTCTTGCTCACTTGTCGTCCACTCCTACAAAAGCAAGCACCTCAACCTCCCCGCAATGACCACTCCTGGAACCCCCCAAGAAACTGAAAGACTCTCCTCCACTGGGAAGGTCTCCCTCCCCCTCTGAACCAAATCCCTCCCCTCATTTTTCTCTAGCTCCTTCCCCTTCTTTGTCTCCCCCACTGCCTTCAAATCCAAACCCACTTCCTCCCTTGCAAATGCCACCAATGGCTTCAGTCTCAAAAATGATTAAGCTTGCCCAACCCAACGTCTTCAATGGCGATAAAAAACTGTACAAGAACTGGTTCTGCCAGGTCATTATTTTCCTTTGCGGCAGCAAAGTCACAGATCCCAAGAAGATGATACTGGTTACCCTATTGTACATGAAGGAAGGCATCGCCACCGAATGGGCCCAGCAATACATGGACAACTACTTCAGCTGGACAGACCCCATCACTGGCAATCTTGTCCCTCTTGGCCCCTGGAAAGACTTCATAGATATTCTGGATGCTGTTTTCACTGACCACACCATGGAGCAATGCGCCTGTGAGGAAGTTGAGCACTTCTCACAAGGACAATTAGGTATCATAGACTACTTTGTCAAGTTGGAACTCTTGTTCTGCCAAGCTGGCCTCGTCAGCCAGGATAAAGAATGCATCCAGATCCTCAAAAAGAATGTCTGCCAGGACATCATTCATCAAATGTACATGTCACCCCTGCTTCCCACCACATACCCCAAGTACCACAAAAAGGTCATGGCTATGGGTCAATTGCTGGAACATTTCCATGAACAGGAATAACGCCAATGCCCATCTGCCCCCCTTTCTCATCTGTCTTTTCGTCCCTCCATCCCACGCTTCCACCCCCCACCTCCCCAGGACAAGCAAGTACCATCGGGCACCATCCATGGAGGCCAGGGTCTTCCAATGGACCTGAGCAAGATGAGACAGACCAATAGGTGCTACAACTGTGGTCAGATTGGACACTTCCACTGGGATTGTCCCCAAGAGCTCAAGAAGGTTAACATTCATGCTCTCCAGCATGAACTGACCATCGACAAGATCTCGGAGTTGATGAACTTCCTTTCCACAGAGGAACACAATGCTGATAAACCCACCCCTGACAATGATAATGTTATAAACTGGTTGTTGTTGAGATGGTTTTACTTTGGAGTGCTCTGTCCCAAGATGATGATAATGTCTCAAGTCCTAGTTATTGGGGTATCTAATGAGGAATCAGACTTAAGGTCTGAGTACAACTAACTAGGGGTTTATATACTGACTATGCTACTGTGGATGAGTCAGTGTTTACATGAGGAATACATGCGACAAGTGAAGATAAGCATGATAGGGAACTCGGAGCATGTGAAAGGATGAAACATAATCATCGGAAATGAAAAGTATCCTATCTTGGATAAATGAAAAAGATAAGGTCATAGTAAATCCTATGATGAAACTGTGGGGAATCCAAAGCAAGATAAGGTAGATCTGACTAAACTACAAGGACAAACATAGAGAGAAATGGAAAATTTACATCTGTGACAGATGATCAGGATTTTGGCGACGGTCAATGAAGATGCGCTCACTTCACTCGACAGAATTGTGTTTGCTTTAGCATTGCAAACAGACAGTATCAGACACCCCCTTTGTTACCCCTTCTCCCCTTTCCCTCCCTTGTACTACTATGATAGCATGTACATTAATTGATACCAACAAGTCTGTCAATGAAATTTGTCCAACCCTGTCTATGCCAGATGTGAACACTGAGTGCCCTGAATTCCCTGAATCCCCCATTCCCGAATCATCGTCTCTCCCTTCTGTTGATTCAATTGACATCAACTCTCTTTCTTCCCCTCTAGATATTGTTAATGCTATTAAGGAACAGGCTAATCAAGCAATCCCAATTCTTCAAAAATGGTCTCACCCTGCCTGATCGCTGGAGATGACTCAAACCATGATCAATCAGACCAATGCCCTCTCAATGGAAAATGCCATCTGAGCCCTCCACGAACTCAAGGAACCTCATGTGTTTGTTTGTGGTTCAGGCTTGAGGAATCAATTGACCCTCAAGACTATCATCACTACCTTGGATAATCGTACTGAACATCTTGCAACTGCTCTCATTGATAGTGGCTGCAAAGGTTTATGTATCGACATTAAATATGTCTATGAAAACAACCTTCACACAACCAAACTCACTTGACCTATCCTGGTACATAACGCCGATGGACAACCCAATTCCAAGGGACCCATCTCCAAAATGGTTGCGCTCAAGCTCAAGGTCAGTACTCATGTCGAATGAATTAACTTCGGTATCACAAACCTTGGCAAATCCCAAATTTTCCTTGGATACAACTAGTTAAAGATTCACAACCCCTCTATTGATTGGAAGGTGAACTCCCTAGTTCTTGATCGATGCCCCCCAGATTGTCATCCCACTCCTTTCCCAGACTCTGTCAACATCAACAAACTGACCCTTGAGGATGGCGATCAACTACTCATAGTTGACTTCAACCCTGCTATCCAGATTTGTTTGATGGGAACAAAGTCTCAGGATCTCGCGATCAAGGCCTGGGAGGCCTAGAAGAAGGACTGTACCTGGAAGGAAATTGTTCCCAAATACCTCCACGAATTCCAAGACATCTTCACCAAAGAAGACTTCGATGAACTCCCCCCAAGTCATCCCTGGGACCACACAATCGAACTCCTCCCCAGAACTGAAGAGAAGCTTGACTGCAAGGTCTATCCACTCTCCGTGGATGAATGCGCCCAATTGGACGAGTTCTTGGAAGAGAACCTCCGCACTGGATGGATTCGCAAATCAATCTCCCCCATTGCCTCCCCATTCTTCTTCATCAAGAAGAAAGATGGTTGACTACGTCCCATCCAGGACTACAGAAAGCTCAATGACATGACTGTCAAAAACCAGTATCCCCTCCCTCTGACCAACGAATTGATTGACACCCTACAGAATGCTCGCTATTTCACTAAGCTGGACGTTCGATGGGGATACAACAATGTCTGGATCAAGGAAGGAGATGAACACAAGGCTGCATTCCAAACCAATCGCGGCCTGTTCAAACCCCTTGTCATGTTCTTCGGTCTCACCAACTTGCCTGCAACATTCCAAAATATGATGAATGACATTTTCCATGTCTAAATCATCGAAGGACATGTCTTGGTCTACATAGATGATATCCTTATCTTTGACAAGGATCTTGAAATGCACCACCAACATGTTTACAAAGTTATGACCACACTTCGCGAACATAAACTCTACCTCAAGCCTGAGAAGTGCGATTTCAATCAGCGACAAGTGGAATACCTCAGTGTCATCATATCTGAAGGCCACGTCAAGATGGACCCTGTTAAGGTCCAAAGAATCACTGACTGGCCAACCCCCAAATGCAAGTGAGATGTTCAAGCTTTCCTTGGATTCTGTAATTTCTATCGTCGATTCATCCATCATTTTGCTGGGATTGCTCAACCCCTCACTATGCTAACTGGAAACACTCCCTTTGACTGGACAACTGAATGCCAGGATGCTTTTGACACCTTGAAAAGGATCATTACAACCTCTCCTGTCCTCTCCATTGCCAATAATAATGACCTACTCCATGTGGAAACTGATGCCTCTGACTACGCATTGGGCACTATATTATCACAAAAACAAGACAACATCTAGAAGCCCATTGCTTATGTCTCCAAGGCTTTTACCCCCATGGAACAAAATTACCAGATCTATAACTGCAAGTTGCTCGCGATAATGACTGCACTCCAAGAGTTCCGCAAATGGCTGCTGTCTGCTAAGCAAGTCTTTGAGGTTTGGACAGATCACACCAACCTCCAGTACTTTAAGCTGCCCCAGAAGCTGAATAGATGCCAGGCCAGATGGCTCACGGAGCTCCAGGACTATCACTTCACTCTCCACTATGTTGCTAGCAAGGCCAATTCCAAGGCCAATATCCTGTCGAGATAACCAGGTTTTGAGAGGGGGGTGAATGACAATGACAACATTATTTTACTCCCAGATAATCTTTTTCCCGCCTCAGACCACCCTATCATAGATCTCCGCCAGGTTCAATATGAGATTGAACCCACTAATTTCCACTCCTGGATTCAAAATTCATAGTGAAATGAAGAAAAACAAGCCACACTCCTTCAAGAAAAATGTAAAACTGATTGGAATACCCGAGATTACAGCATCAAGACCTTCCTGGACTGGACTTACATCTCAAAGGACACCCCACTCTGCCACGAAATCATCACTCAATACCACGACAATCCTCTCTCTGGACATTACGGCTCTTTCAAGACCTCTGAAGCTGTGTGTCACGACTACTAGTGGCCTACCATCAGGAGAGATGTCGAGACTTATGTTCATGGCTGCGAAACATGCCAACACACCAAGGCATCCCAACTCCCCACAAAAACCCCACTCCACCCTTTTGACCCTCCTCCTTGACCATGGGATACGATTATAGTCAATCTCATTGGCCCCATACCTGAATGTCAGGGCTACAATGCGATTCTCATGATCATTGATCACTTCTCAAAGGCTGTCAAATTCGAAGCCACCCACATCGAGCTGAACTCCGAAGGGTTCACAAAAATCATTTGGGATTATGTCATCCAAGATCACAGTGTCCCTGACGCATCATCCATGATCGCGATCCATGATTCATTTCCAAGTTCATGACTGATCTCTTTCGCCTTCTGGGCACCTCCCAGAATGTATCCACAGCCTACCATCTGTCACAACTGTAGTTGCAAGTCTTTTCATTAATCACAAGGCAGGCCTTGGAGCTTAATAAGTCTAGAAGGATGTAGAAGAAGGTTCTGATAGGAACGTCTTTGTAAAGGGTAATGATTCCCTCAGTGTTAAGTTTGACTTCTACAAAGAAGTTCTGTTGTAGGTTAAATCTGTTTTGTGCCTCTGCTGAGAGTTTAGGGAATATAGGTATGAACAGTTGGCTTAATAGTTTCAGGTTTTATGTTTCTCTTTCCTTGTTCTGATGGAAAGGAAGTCTGATGATTCTGATTGTGTTCGTGCTACTACAAGTAATCTCACAGGAGGACGAAGTGATGATCCACTTCGCCCTCAGGGTTTATATAGTATTTCTAAATTAGGAGTCATTATAAGTCAGCCTCTACAGTCACCCCATTTTCTATTGTTCACAGCCTCCAATTAAGGTTTGCCATTGTTCCTAGTCATACTGTGGAAGGCTGTGTGCTTCTGATGACTCAATTCTATTAGGCATAGCCTTCCACAGCACAGGGCTGTGTTGTCTTATGACTGGTTCCTATTGTTCTTCTGGTCATGAGATTGCCTTTGTTTCTATCTCTTGTCTGGCGTATCGGGTTTCTCTTCTCTGACTGAGGAACCTCCTTTTGGTCCTCCCTTTGTTCGTGGGCATATAAAAGGTGTGGAGTTGTATCCCTATGCTTCAGTTCAATCCTTGTCATTCATCATGACTCCCTCCCACCAAGGCCACTACGTTCGATTCTTCAAGCAGTCTGGGGTGGTGCACTACACTGCCCCTGTCTTCCTTGATTGTGATTCTTTTTATTACTACCTTCAATGTATCCCTTCCAATACCAAACTCTGTTGGTCTTCTTTCTCCTGCTTCACTTGTGGTGGCAAGCACAAAGTCAAGAAGTGTCCGTTTGTTCACTAGCCAATCCAGTATGCTTGTGGCTTGATGGAGGATCCACTTGGTGAGTACTTTGTTTTGTCTTTATTGGTCTATGTTTATTGATAATAGGCTTTCCCTTTCTTAGCTTGGGATGATGACCCCCCTCCCCCTACTTCCTAGCTCCCTTTGGAGGAGCGAGTCGATTGGAGTTCTAATCGTTGGGGGTACCCTCTCCCCTTTGCTGATCTCAAGCCTGAGCACTGGGCTGGCAGTCCCCCCTTCCGTCCTTGGACCCCTGGTCCAAGTCCCGTTTCTAGTTATAAGCTCTCAACTCTCTCACTCTCTTCATATTTGTTAACTCCTTATCTCTTTAGTGGAAGATTTGTCAATGTCGTTGACCAATGTCAACGTCAAGATCAAGGAGGAAGAAGTCCCTCCCAGTTTGTTGTGGAGTCCTACCAATGATTGGTTGGGTGAGGAAGTGAGAAAGATTGCGATGAGTTTTGTCGAGGGGAAGGCTGCTGAGTTGCAGGCCTCTGGTGGAGATACCAATGGGGCAATCTATTGGGGAAATAAGTTGGCCACTTTAGATGGTCAAGTAGTTTCGAGTTTCACAGAGTTCTTGAGGGATAGTATGGTACAGGAGATTGCCAAGACAGACTAGTCTAAATAGTTAGTCAGACATGGACTTCCCCCTCTTGTACAAATAGTCTCTGCTGCCAATAAAGATAGCCCCTTCCCAAAGAGAACAGGCACAGAAAAGAGAGGAAAAGAACAGAATTTTAAGAGAGTGAATGCCAATTTCATGACAGGCTGTGTGCAACATTCAGGGGGGTATCGTGAGAAGTCTACTTTACCTGTTCTCTAGTTAATTGAGGGATTGTGTTTCTGAAGCCATAGGTGTCCAAGGATGATATTCATCTTCCCTTGGTTTGTCACCAGGAGCTCGAGGCATTCTCTATGTCCTTTGTATTCTATGATCACCATTGACTTTCCTGTGATGGCTCTGGCAGCATTCTTAGTGCTGTTGTAAGGGTTTTGGTTCTTGCCTTGGTCAAGACCAGACTGAATATGACCAATATCTATTGGGTGTGGTATCTCTGGTACAAGCGGTGGCAAAGGGTTAAAACATACTGTAAATAGTAGTAGATACAGCCTCTATACTGCTCTGAGGTGCCAAACACCTATCAACACTGATCACCTGCCTCTGTAGGCTCAGTAACAGCCATATCTGTTACATCCTCCCTCACCAGATTGACCTGTAGGGTACAATCGACAATGACAGCCTAGGATGTAGGCTTCGAAAAATACACCAGAATCAAGTTTTGATTCTGCAACTTGAGTCAGACTCAAGTATGATTCCGAAAATAAAATGCTGTTCCACATTATATCACTCCTTCCCCTCTTAGAAGAGGTTTTGAAGGCAGCACATGTGATTCTACATGCTTTCATACCCACCTTCCTCATCTGAAGGCTGGTCAGAGGCATAAGCCTCGTTATCATTGACAGCAGATGTATTCTCATCTGCCTCATCATTAGCTTCAGCAGACCCATACTCGTCTGCTTCATCTTCATAGCCAGCAGACATGTATTTGTCTGCTTCATCACTATACACAGACTGTGTCTCATCTGCGTCACTAGCACATGCTGAGTTATATTCCTCGGCACTCTGTGCATCATCACCATACTCAGTGATTTGTTCATCTGACAAGTTATTGTCGATGACACCATCCTCCTCATTGTCTGAGGATATTTTCGCAATGAAAAAGGTACCTATGGTACCCCACAGTGGTTGCGTAGAGACATACTCGTCTCTTTTAACTGACTCAGTGTCAGTGAATGAGTTTTCCTCATTATCACTATATGATGCCAACATGGCACATACCCTCACTGTCTCTTGTGAGTAGCAACTTACTGCCTGCTCTGGTGCAGTTGGCAGTCTAGATGCATACTGCAACGCTTCAGTTGCAGTGTGCGCCTTCCAGTTAATGGAGGGGTTGTGGACCTTCAACCAGTCATATCCAAGGAAAACCTGAGACTTGCCAAGGTTTGTGATGCCGAAGTTAATCCGTTCAATGTGAGAACTGATCCTAAGCTCTAGTGCAACCATTTCTGAGATGGGTCCTTCAGAGTTGGGTTGTCCATCTGCATTGTGTACAGGGATAGGTCGAGTGAGTTTGGTGGTGCGTAGATTGTGCTCATGAATGTACTTTACATCAATACATGAACCTTCACAACCACTGTTGATGAGAGCAGTAGCGAGGTGTTCAGCGCGGTTGTCCAAGGTGGTGATGATAGTTTTGAGGGTCAACTGATTTCCTCCAGAGCCACGAATGAACACATGAGGTTCCTTGAGTTCATTGAGGGCTTGGATGGCGTTCTCTGTTGTAAGGGCATTGATTTGATCAATCATATCCTGAGTCATTTCTCATGATCAGGCAGGGTGAGACCATTTGGAGAGAATGGGAATTGCGTAATTAGCCTATTCCTTAATGGCATTAACGATTTCTAAAGGGGAAGAAAGAGAGTTGATGTCAATTGAATCGATGGAAGGGAGAAACAACAATTCAGGAATGGGGGTTTGAGGGGATTCGGGGTACTCAATGTTCACACTTGGCATAGACGGTGGGGGACTAGTTTTATTGATGGGCTTAGTGGTTAAGTACTGGGACCTCACCTCTGGGTGACACATTCCTCCCAGAGCCATATCCCTGTGCCCATTGATTGTACCTGTTTACACCTTAAGCCCAACTTGGACAGGATAGAGACTATCCTTTGTTGAACCAGCCTAGGTGTGCTGTCCTCTCAAGCCTGCACATGACCCCATGTGACCCATTTCACATGTAGGGGGAGGTATCATGCTCCTGAGATGCCACTCTTGGGTTAAGGTATGGCGTGCTGTGAACCCTTGGGTCATAACCTCCCAAGATCATCAGCTCTCTCACATGCAGCTATAGCTCACCTGCCTTGCAGCTAGGCTTCCCATTACCCTAATAGATTACTCTAGAAGGGCCCACCAGGTCTCGCCTTTTACCAGGGTTACAAGCCCAACCTGACCATTCAGGAGAAGACTAACCAAGGGAGTCCAGCAAACCCTTATTAAGGACTTCCACACTAAGTCTACCTGTCCTAAAAGGACCTAGGCTGAGGTCTCACTCCCCCAGGGGTGTCCTGTCAGCTAAGGCCATCAGATGGTTTTTAGATGGAGTGTACAACTGAGACCCAGATCTTTCCGGCATTCAGTTGGGGCTGGGTTCAAACCCAGGACCCACTAGCTATGTTCCCCTGTTAGCGCACTCTGTATGCCCTACCAGTACACCATGCATCTATCAAGTAATGTACATGCTGCCGTGGTATTACAAAGAGAGAAAAGAGGAGAAGGGGAGAAGTCTAGCACTGTCTGTTTGAAATGCCAAAGCAAACAACCTTCTGTCGAGTAGAGGGAGCGCATCTCTAATAACCATCGCCAAAATCCTATTCAACCAAGTTGGGGGTGGGTTCCTCCAAGCTGTGCTCCTCTACGGAAAGGAGGTTCATCAGCTCCAAAAGCTCATTGTGCGTCAGTTCATGCTAGAGAGTATGAATGTTAACCTTCTTGAGCTCTTGAGGACAATCCCGATGGAAATGTCTGATCTGGCCACAGTTGTAGCACTTGTTGGCCTGACGCATCTTGCTGAGGTCCATGGGCAGGCCCTGACTGCCATGAATGGTGCCAGAGGGCACCTGATGATCTTGCGTGGGTGGGGGTTGGAAGCGAGGCATGGATGGCCTGAAAGACAGACAAGGGAGGGGGGCAGTTGGATGTTGGTGTCGTTCTTGCTCATGGAAACATTCCATGAGCTGTCCGATAGCCATCACCTTCTCATGGTACTTGTTGTACTTGGTGGGGAGTAGTAGGTTAGCATACATTTGCTAAATTATGTCCTGATAGACATTCTTCTCAATGATGTGGATACATTCTTTATCCTGGCCAGCGAGACCAGCTTGATGGAACAAGAGTTCCAATTTTATGAAATAGTCTGTGATGCTCAGTCATCCCTAAGAGAAATGTTCAACCTCTTTGCGAGCATGTTGCTCAATGGCGTGGTCGATAAAGGTTGCATCTAGCAAGGTAGTGAAGTTAGCCCAAGTCCTAAGAGGGACAAGGTTGCCAGCAGCATCTGTGTGACCAAAAAAGGTGTCCACATATTGTTGTGCCCACTCAGCAGTGATGCCTTCCTTCATATATGAGAGTGTGATGAGAATCATCTTCTTGGGGTTGGTGACATCACTGCCACAGAGAAAGATGATGACTTGTTGAAACCAATTCTTGTATAGTTTCTTGTCACCATTGAAGAAGTCAGGCTGGGTGAGTTTGATTTTGTTCAACGCAGAGGCTATCGGAGTTGACTGCGAAGGTGGAAGTGGGTTTGGGTTTGGGGGTGGTGGAGTCAAAGATGGAGGAATAGAAGGAGAGGGAGAATGAGGGGCTGGATTCAATTCAGTGGGTTGGGGAGGGTTTTTCTTGGGAGTCTTGGGTAATGGTTGTTGTGGGGAAGAGGGTTTGCCTTCACAGGGGTTGAGGAGGACTGTGTGAGAGGAGGAGGGGTTCATTGGAAGCAAGGGTGTCTGCCGAATGTAAGAGGTGCTTGTCGCGGTTGGGAGAGGGAAGAGTTGTTGGTCTGAGAAGAGAGTAGACAGAAGGGGTCAAAGGATCAAGGATCTAAGATGAGAGAGGAGACTGAATCTCAGTCTCATCATCAACGGCGTCCTGGAAGTCTAGCTCCTCATCTGTGAGCCTAAAGCTTGGTTGACGGGATCCTGCACGGGGAGGTGTAATGAAAGGTTGTCTTGGATGTGGATCTCCCTGATGTAACCAGAGGATCCACGATGGTAGAACACACAGAGGGAGGAAGTGAGAAAGTTCGCAACAAGGGTTGGAGACCTGTAAATCCTGACACGTATGCAATTAAATGTCTGTGGTTTGATTTCAATGAAGGGGTTGAGACTGTTGTCTTAAGAATCTGGGGGCGAAGGAGCAGTGTGAAAGGAGTCGAGAGAAAGTGAAGAGCGGGATGAGATGGGGGAAGGGTTAGTGGAAGTGGGAGGAGTGATTTTAAAAGTGAGGTGGGAGAACTCGAGTGCAAGAGCTGCAAGTTGAGCCTGTTTGATGTCTAGGGTATTGACAGCTTGCTGCTCAGAGTAGCTAATGAGCTAACTTGAGGAAGCCTGAGGGGATTGATAAGGAGGGGAGTAGGATGGGGGTGGATCAAAGGAGGATGGGTCCAGGGTGGTGGTCAAGTTCGATACTATGTGGATTGTCTCTGTGGTTCTCGAAATGAGAGAGGATGGGTCAGTCGAGGGGGAGCCTGTCAGTCTTCCAGAGGGGCAACAGCAACAGTCTTGTTTAATAACTCAAAACAAGATAGTCAGTATCAGATGAAGATTGACCAGTGACTCTTGCAGAGAAAAGCTAGGTGAGAGGAGAGTCTTGAACTTCTGTTACGTTAGCAGTTGGAGTCTCAGGTGGCTTTCTGGGGATAACAAAGAGCTTGTTGCATAAAACAAGGGTAACAATGTTGAAGTTCAAGACTAGGGAGATACAAGCGTATCATACTCTACTTATATCTATCAAAGCCTTGATTGTGATAGTAATCACTACAGAGACAATCCATGGAACAGCTGACAAATGCTGACTGATGGCACAGCCCTGTGCAGCTACTGCGGAGCATGTCTTTGGTAACCAATAGTGTAATCACCTCTGATCTATGAGTATTAGTGATTAGATAAGAGAGGATAAGATAAGACAAGCAAGATTAGATAAGATAACAAGGAAAGTGAGTGAAGACGATGAAAAAGCAAAACATCTGTCACATCTATGTTACAATAACTGGGCACAATTGAAGGTGGTCACCACTACGCCAAAAGCATCCCAATACCAAGCTCATCTTGGTATGCGGTACCTAGTATATATACAGTTGCACACTGCATGCCAGGGTTATGACTGGACCCTAATAGTAATACTGTTATTAGTGAAGTCCTTGTCAAAATGGAAGCATTTACCATCTGATCAATGTTATCATCAATGTATTAAGGCCTTCACTATCACTAGTAGAGGAGAACATTGCATGAAAGGAATTATCAATAGCTGTTAGAAGCCCTTCATCTGTCCCTTCCTCTCTCTCACTTTCACAAGTGCATTTAAGATTACCAGCAAGCACTTGCTCAAAGCTTTCCCTGCCACAGTAACAAGAGATGCAAGTGCATAAGCATTGAATGTGGTTATAGGTGTTGATATTAGAGTGGGGATCAGAATAGGGAATATAGAAGACATGCAAACCTTATGGAAAGATTAGAGGGTAAAGGAAGTATAGAACTGTTATAATAGAACTCACTGCCATAACCTCTTTGAGTGCTTGTAGAGCTGTACCAGATCCTTTTCCAGGTTGTTACAAGGCCTCTAGTAATGTTGGCAATGTCAGATTGATCACTTTGGGGCCTAGAGGGTCCTGGAGAACATCAAAGGCTCTCACTGCAGCAGATTGGACATTAGCTTCATCATCAACTAAAGTATTGTGAATAGTCAAAAAATGTTGTCTTCATATCCCTCTCTCTGTCCATTAGTGGTATTTTCTCTGTAATATTTGATAGATTTAGTCCTTTGCATGGATGAGTCACAAAACTCACATGATTTCACATATAGTCAAGCAAACACCCTCTCTGGTTTGTGAGTTAGCAGATGTGGCATGAGAATGGATTATTGGAATAATTTCTGCCACTATTTTCTCCCTAAATTTCTAGCAGAGTTCTGCAATTGTATGACCAGCAGTCTATCCATGAGTAACAAATTACCTTGCTTGCAAGGTTTCTCTCACCCCTATAATGAAACCAATTTCATGTAACCTAGTATATAAAGCCAAATAAAAAGAATTATCTAATATTATTGTCTATTTTATGCAAGTTGGTGGAGCCTAAAAAATTGATCAAAAAAGGAAGTCAAACTCAGTCAACACATATCTCAGTCAATTCTCAACACAATCACACAAAAAGGACAGTGTCGCAATTGCCGAGAGCCTTGGTATTGATATATATAGCACCAATGATGATACATTGTGATTTAAATTTTAGTTTTTCAGAGGCTTAGCACTTTTAGAAAATCATCTAATATGTACATAATTTTACATGTAACACTTATCTTTGCCTTTCACCCCACCACTGGCACCAGTGTACATGAATTCAAGAGCAAGACCAAAGAGAAATACCACCAAAAGAGTGATGAAGGCCAAGGCCAATCACTCCTAGGCTAATATTAACAACAGTATCTTTATTTTTTATGTATTATACATTTGCTAACTACATCTTTTCAGATAGTGATGCAATACCTACTCATGCATTCAAACCTACAGTTTGTGCCCACTGTAGATGCTGAAAAGTGAGATGCAACTTTGATTTGAAGGTTAGCACATGTTGTGCTTGCATCTCAAGCAGCCATTCAATGGAATGTGTACTGGTACAATCTTCAATCCAACCACACACCTCAAGCTATAGTCACAATGTCCCTCCTGATAGGCAGAATGATGCTAGGAAGCCTGTGTCAAGCTGTAGTCAAAGTTTGATACGCAATAAGGTATGTTCTTCACTATCTATTAATCCCTGTTTAACTAATTCTGTGCTAGATGGATTTATCAGGCATTGATGATGATGACTCTGAATACATAGATATCAATGCACTATCTCAACTACCAGACAAGAAAGCATGAAGTGTTATTCATGCATTTGAACACAATGCAGCATCTAATATAGATTCAGCTTCATGCAATATTAGCATGGAGTTGGAGGAAGCAGATGAAGATGAGGAGGAAGATGAGCTATACCTTGAGGAAGACAGCACTGCTGCTTTTCTAGGGGCATTGGATTGGGAAGAAATTCCCAACCTGCTACCAGCAACAATGTGGGGATCAAAGAAGAAGCAGCCATCTGTTAATCTCTCAGACAATGATAGTGATAACCCTACAATATGTTGTGAGTAGACTTCATTGACTAGGAGATATGAAACAATTACTAATTTTATTTTAGCATTCTTGATTGCCATAGTAATACAGAAGTTAGATAGCACCAATGTACTATTCACAGTTTAGTCATATACTTCCTTCAATAATCTTCACAAGCTTGTTAGTGAAAAAGTCAACCAATACCCTGGACTTCTTCAGTTGCAATATCATCTTAAAGTGATAAGCTGAAAGCTGGCGCAATAGCTATCCACTCTGATGAGGAGTTAACACTTTTCAAAGATTGCATGCGCCAAATAATTGTCCCTCAAAGGCTTCCTGTGGGAAGATCTCATCACATGCTCTCAAACCTGTTAGGGTGGTTTTTGAAGATGGAGCTGATGAGAAGGCAGCAAAAGAAGTACCAGCTAGTAAAGCAAGCAAAAAGGTGAGTTTTGAATGCATACTATATTTCATTCTAAACTAAATAGTTATATGTAGCCTGAATCCTCCCACTTGACTGCCACCTCAACTGATACCAGTGATTCTTTCACTGGAGAAAGTGAGAAGATCATCAAGCAACTGCAAGAACAATGGAAATGCAACATCCACATAAAAGATAGGCTAGTATATTGCTGGAAGAATGAATGCGGCATATCCTATGAACTTAACTACAGCAATTTAGGATACTGGGCTATCAATATTGTATGTTCCCTTTAACATTTTATTATAAATAATCACTCAATGAATTTTATTAGATATCTGGTAATTCAATGATCAATATGAAGCCTGTAAAACTACTCCTTAACATTGCAATGCTATGTGGCCAATTAGCACCTAGCACCATGCCCCAGCCCAGATTCAGTGTGCAGGATGGATTCCCGCCTATCCCTTCTAGTGGATATGGCTATCCAAATCCATATATGATATCTCAAATGCTCCCAGGATTCTACCCACCACCATTCTTTCCTCTGCCTATGCTGAAACCTGTGCCAGCACCTCAAGTTGGACCATCTTCACCCCTGAATACCCCAACATTACCTGCTGGCTTTGCTAGCTTGATACCTATGAACAACAAAATAAGGATGGCATCATTTTCAAGCTATATGGCCCCATCTTGTGTGAGAATGGATTCATTCAGATCACACAACTGATGACAGAATTTATGACCTTGCAGGAGTTGCAGGCTTTACTAGGAGCTCAGGTAGGCACTGTAATTCTTATCTTACAGTATGCAAAGGAGGACATGGAGGCAATAAGGTCAGGGAAATAGGCTTTCCCCCAGAACTTCAAATAGATTTTTCAATATATTTACTTGCAGGTTATTAGTAGCCTTAGCATGTCTTTTCATATTGTGTAAAGCACCAACAACTGGTATATTAAGCTACAAGAAATAAAAATAATGATTCAAACATACAATGAATGTACAATCACTATCAGAGATCAGACATAACCACAGTGATGATACCACATGTACACATCTCAAGTAGTAATAGTATACAGTGCTTGAAGAAGTGCACAGTGGATGTTATTATCTGACATGTTTCTCATTGCCATCCGAATATATTCTCCATTCTGATGCAAGTTGTATTTCATACACGAGAAGGCCAGTTACAGTGAAGAATGCTATGATTCAGTGAGATGGTAGGGAGAATAGAAAACCTATATGCAATCAATATCTGCTATATATTATAGGTATCAAAACATACCATTGTCCATGTACAAAGAATGCCTTTCATTGCACTTTAGTCCCTCAAATTGACCATGCCTGTCTGTAAATAACGCATCATGAAAGGTGAAGTATGAGAATGTGTGCAGAGTTGATAAATGACGCAGTAGCATACCCAAAGGACAGTACAAGTTTGTACTGTCCTTTGCTGCTGCCATAAAATGCTTTAAGTCTTGCGTTGAGTCCCCATCTATCCTAATCCCACTCCTTAGCACTAAGTTACTTGTTTAGACCTACATCTCTGTCAATTCACTGATGGCTGATTGTACCTAGTCTCTCAACCCCAGTAATTCTGAAAACAATCATGCTTCCCTCATGTTAATGGCACCTTGGGGCTATTCTGCCCTGGAAGTAAATGCTATCCAACAACTGGTATGTTTCCACCTCCCCCACCACACACTAATACTCACACCAGTGCTAGATGAGGTTGGCTACATTCAGTGAGGGCTTTACTCCCACCCATGGTGTGAGTATTAGTGTGTGGTGGGGGAGGTGGAAACATACCAGTTGTTGGATAGCATTTACTTCCAGGGCAGAATAGCCCCAAGGTGCCATTAATATGAGGGAAGCATGATTGTTTTCAGAATCACTGGGGTTGAGAGACTAGGTACAATCAGCCATCAGTGAATTGACAGAGATGTAGGTCTAAATGAGTGACTTAGTGCTAAGGAGTGGGATTAGGATAGATGGGGGCTCAACGCAAGACTTAAAGCATTTTATAGCAGCAGCAAGATTGCCGTTGTAGATGGACTGCAAGACCTGAAGTGAGGATGACCTGTGAGAACAATAAGAATTGATAACCCCTAAGGAGAGGCCAGAACTTACCAATATGATGTTCAATGATCAATAGAGCTTTTATCAATGAATATGAGCTAGTCAGGTTAGTAGCTGCTGGTTCTTGCCACATAACTAATGTGGCACTCTGCTGACTGTTCTGCAGCAACTTGTGTGATCTAGAAATGATAGAAATGTACATACAGCTCAAAAAACAATGGTAGTATGCACCTTCTTTAATGTAAACCCTGCCTGGTGCAAGGATCTCCATACTGTTGCTCGAGAAACATCTACCCCACAGGTAGTGGACAATATCTCTTGTAGTTTGTCAATATATATGTCAGGTGATTGCTGCACAGTCCCAAGTAGAAACTAAATCAAGTAAATGTCAGTAAGAGGTATATACATATTGAAATACTTACCCTAACATCAAGATTATGTAGCTGTTGCTTTCTCCATCTCAGTGGTGGGTTGTCTTCTTGGATAGTACCATAGTTTGCATGGTGATGGATGATGTGTTTGATTAAGCAGAGGGAGACTCCTGTGTAGATGGCAATGTCTTCTTTTCAGAGTAACAATAACAGCCAGGAGATAATCTGCTACACCTCAGCAGAAATCTTGCAGCCGCACAGTATCTGGTGGTTGCTAGCAGGATCTGATAAGCTGATATGAGTGATGTGGTAAAATGCTAAGCCTGCAAAAGACCTGAAATTTGAAATCACAATATATCAGCATCAGTGTCCTATATATTGATACAGAGGCTCTTGGCAATTCTGATGCTGTCCTTTTTATGCAATTGTATTGAGAATTGACTGAGCTATGCATTGACTGAGTTTGACATCCTTTTTTAATCAATTTTTTGGGCTCCACCAACTTACGTAAAATAGACAATAATTCAAACTGTTCACATTTCTATTCATTCCTTTCCACTATATTTGTGCTATTTTGTTGAGTTCCTCAAGGCAAATCTGTATGTATCATGCTTTGCCTTAAACAATTCATCATTGAAATCCCATAGCAGTCTTATCATTGACCTTCCTGAACTTCTTGAGAGTGCCATGTACAAATTGAATAGCGATAATATACAGCTTAGTAGAGTAGCAATACACTTCAAGGGAATGTGTATTACATTTCCCTCACCTTCCTCCCTCCCTCTCCTCCCTCCCAACTGCCCCCTTCTCCCCAACTGCCACCTTTGCACCCAACACCTCTGCTGCCATCTCTTCCACTGTCTCCTCCTCCTCCTCTGACATCTCCACCTGTCTGTACATGCAGTGTACACATTCAGGCAATAAATGCATTGTGTAGATTTGGTCAGTAAGTTATGTATTTTTTTTTCACACTGACTACACATAGCCATCTTCACACAACAATCCAACACAGTTTTGGATCTCAAGGCTAAAGGGAGACTCTGAAACTCATTTAACTAAGAACTAATGTACATGGTAATAAGAAAATGTCAATTGGTCTCTACTTGCTGCTCTGCTGGCTGACTTTCCATGTGAAAGTGCAAGCAAGGTTTCTGCCTACATGTGCATGTAGGCCATTCTCTAGTCAACATTTAAAGAGTAATTTGTGATGATCATTCTTCCAGTGTGCATCACAGCTTCCCTCACATAAGTCCTGCACATCTGAGAGTCCTTCTAATATTGGTAACTGCTATATTGATACTCTACTCCTGTGAGAAACCCTCTGAGGAGTCCTCACCTTCAAACAATCTGGTAACTTCACTGTAGAGTGGAATAAGTCAATCTGTAAAATTTTCTCAATGAGACATAAGTACATACTCAATTTTGTACTGGTATGCCCCAGCACTTTCTCTAGCCTTCTGGGCCAAGGGGAGGAGGGTGCTCTTGAGGACACCATCCAGTTGATTGAGTCTGTTAACAAGGATCAGTTCAAAGCCAAGGACAGGAAAGATTGTGACTCAAAGCTCCTGGAGCTCCACTTCTTGGGCCATCTGTGTCATTAAGGCCTCATCAGCCTTCTCCCCCTCAGCTCTCAGGGCCTTGGTTGTGTTGTGAGCATTTTTCATATCCTTTTTGGCCTCCTCCCTCTATAATGGTCCCTTTATTTAGTGTTAAGTGAAAATAGAGAATGAGCAGACCAGTGATTGGATTTGCCTGTGCAATTTTTGCATACCATGGGTGGGGTCCATGACTGAGTCTGAGTTTGAGTAAGCTACACTGAATCGTACAAAAGGCTGTATGTAAGCTTGTCGGAGATGGAGCAAACGCGGTGCCATAAACCTCACTCGTTTCCCTCACCCACCACCATCCCTTCGAGCTTCGTCCATGGTCGCCTCAGACGCCATACTCACCCAAATCCTCGCCCAGCTTCACGCGTTGCAAGTCTCTCAACAAACCCTGCAAGCCAGGGTCAGTCCCTTTCTTTCATTCACCCAAACATCTCAGTTCATCTCTCCTCGACCCAGTTGGACACCATTGCAAATGCGAACGCCAATGTCAATCAATCCCACCCATCAAGCTCGAACGCGGTCCCAACCCCGACCTATTCATCTTCAACTTCCACCGAGATAACCACAACCCCAACCCCCGCGTTTCCTTCATCAATTTCGCAGGCATCCTTGTCTTCTTCTACACCTCTTACTCCCAAACCTTCGGTACCTACCACCAACAATGAACGCGAGAAACTTGTGTACCCTGGCAGAGTGAATCTTAACAGTAAGTACATCCCTCTCTTCACCGCACACACTCTCTATCGTCCATCTCTTCCAGCCTACCCAGACCAACACGGAAACATCCCTATTCTCTCCACTGGGGCGCTCCCGGTCCCATCATCTGCTCTCGCCTTCCCACCAGCATCAAACGCCGGAACACCCTCGGCGCCCACTCCGGCTCCTACTCTATCTACCGTGCCCTCTCCATCGCTATGGGCACCTTTTCACCCACCCACAAACCGGACTACACCCAGACCGAGCCCCCCGTGTGCATCCCGTCCCAGCCGGCGTGGCCCGACCCGTCCAAAATCGTCTCGCTCGACCCGTGGGGCACCTCGTGCCCGCGGTGTTCAGAAAGGTGATGGACGAAGAGGCCGGCGAGGGCCTCGATGTCAGGCTGAGTATTGCGGTCACCAGAGCGCATATGAAGATGAGGGAGCTTGATGATGCTGCCAGAAGAGGGGACATCTCGATCGACGGCAAAATTGTATTGAAGAGCCATCCTACCTCGAACCCGGATGGGTCCGTTAGCGACACGTATTCTGGCGTGGAGATCAATGTCAGTAAGGCCGCTGTGGATCTAGTTTGGTATTTGCCTGGCGTGGCTGAAAGGTTTGGCATCTGAGCCGTTGAATTTCCCATTGTCTTGATGCACAAGCTGATGAAAACCCTGGCCTTTGTTTCATAGATCAGAGAGGCTTCTCCGACGCGCGCTATTCGAAGGGATGTACCCCGAGCTTATCACAAGGACTCAGCTTCTCCAAACTCGTTTGATAAACGGCGCGTGAAAGCACAGCTGCGCGCTCTTCTGCTACCTGATATTGTGGCGAGACGGAGTTTGGAGTTTGTGGTGGATATCGAGAAGGAAGCGTTTTGTGATCGGTACGTACCTACTATGCGTGGTGGGGAAAAGGAAAGGATTGGCCAATGTGCGAGAGCGAATGGATGGGCAGAAGGGGTGGATTATATCTTGGGCCACAGAATGGTGTGGTTGACATATCCAGCTTGGAAGATGGTGGAAGATGGGTTACGAAGCATGGAGAAGGAGCTCCGGAAAGGGTGGCGGTGGCGGTGGAGGTTTCTTTGGCGAGAGCGCTGACAATCTGCTATTAACGCATTCCGGGACGAACGGGACCCATTACCATGATGCCAATGCGCGCGGAGATGGATATGGCGGCGGGGGGCTTGAGACTCCGAACGCGGGCAAGTTCGTGGAGAATGACGAAAGGGGCGGCTGGGCCGATTGGGGCCAGAATGTCGGTGTAAATAACAAAGATGGACGTGGACTCATTGTCAACCCGGCACCTAATGCAGTGGAAGAAGTTCCAACGAGCAGATCACGACGCTTCTGGCTTTGGGTTGTTAGGGCTATGACGTGGTGGGTGTCATCTTTCCTCCTACGTTTCCTGGGTCGCATGAAACGTCCGGATGTGCGACTTGCCTGGCTCGAGAAGACAACCATATTCATTCTCATATTCGTGCTTAACGCCACCGTCATCTTCTATATCATCGAATTCGGCCGGCTTTTGTGCCCTAATTTCGATAAGGCATGGGCGACAAACGAAGTTGCTCAGCATTCGGCAACGAATGACTTCTGGGTTGCAGTACAAGGTGAGGTATATGATGTCTCGAATTTCATAAATGGCCAACACAGCGACATTTCTGGAGTAGCGAGCAACGGCGCCGATACACTCGAGCTATTGGCTGGGCAGGAGCTAACTGGCTATTTCCCACCTCCCTTGATCCTTGCATGTTCCCCCCTTGTGACCAATGGTCAGATTGCGATTGTGCCCGCAAACTTCACCCCCCTAGAGCCGAGTGCTATGCATGTCTCTGGCGCTCTACAATCCATTCCGAACACGAAGCTTCATCAACCCGATTGGTCTGCCCAAGATGAGGCAGTTTCACAAGGGACCTCTAGTTTGGGATAAAAAAGTGATTGCCTCGCAGGGGACAGACACCACAAATCAACGGTGGGTGGCGCTGTTTGTCCTCTCGATATTTCTTTGCGATTGAGTGTTGGCTATCTGAAATGTAGGTTATGGGCAATTTATGAAAACTGTGTATACGACTTGACAGATTACGTGAATACTGTCACCGTCAACCAAGGCGACACGGAAGAGTACGCGTTCTTGAACGAAAGCTTGACTGCTCTGTTTCAGCAACAGCCTGGGCAGGACACCACCCAGCCAATGAATGCGGTGTTGGCGCAGACGGATCCAATCAAGAAGGGGGATAATCTAGCTTGTTTAAAGCATGCGTTTTACGTCGGCCAGACTAATTTTCGCAAGACAGTGCGGTGCCAGGCCCAAAATTACTTGTTGTTGATTTTCTCCGGAATTTTGGTCGCTTCCATGGCAATGAAGTGTGAGATTGGCTCTTCACCTCATCGCGCAAGGACTGACCCGCGGCCACAGTTCTCGCAGCATTGCAGCTTGGGAGTAAACGGTCCCTCGAGTTACTCGACAAATTTGTGATTTGTCAGGTTCCGTGTTACACCGAAGGCGAAGAAACCCTCCGGCGAACGATTGACTCGCTTGCGGCACTTAAATACGACAAGCGCAAGTTGTTATTTATCATTTGCGATGGCAATATTATCGGAAGTGGTAATGATCGGACGACACCGAGGATTGTATTGGATATACTTGGTATTGATCCAAAACTTGATCCAGAGCCCTTGTTATTCAAGTCAGTTGGGGAGGGTTCCAAGGCACTCAATTATGGCAAGGTTTACTCCGGACTTTATGAATTCGAGGGACACGTTGTTCCGTACGTCCATTCTTTCCTTTGCAACTTGTGGCGGTGACCGATACAATGTTACTGTTAGGTACATGGTTGTCGTGAAGGTCGGCAAGCCTACAGAACGTGTAAAACCCGGAAACCGCGGGAAACGTGACAGCCAGATATTACTGCTGCATTATCTGAACAGGGTTCATTTTGACGCGCCGATGTCACCGCTGGAACTCGAGATATACCATCAAATGTGGAATGTCATTGGGATTGATCCTGCTTTCTACGAATATATCTTTACTGTGGATGCGGACACGGTGTGTTTTCTGTCATATCGATCCGCAAAGCGTAACTCACACTCTCGGTCTGACGTCGACTGAGGTCAACGGAGACGTCTGGAGCAAGACTCTCCACCAGGTACATCAGTATATGATGTACTCACTGTGGGAAGTAGAATAACTGAAATGAAATGAAAAATTCACTGAAAAGTATTCAGCCGACTAACTACTTTTAATTGAAATCACTAGAAAAAGTGATTGAAAAGTAGTGATAAAAAATCACTGAATGTCTCGTTTTGCTGTCTGAAAAGCAGTGAGCAACTCACTACTTTTCAGTGATAAGAATAAATGCTTAAGAAAGAAAAAAAACAACTTAAACCACTTGAGTTATTAGTTAAGGATATGGTTACTCCGTGAGTCAAACCCTCAACCTCAGGAGGAGCCCAAAGTCTACCATGGTACTTTTACCACTGCACCACGAGACAGATATAGTAAATTATCTTAGTAGCCACATGAGGAGTATTGATTTGGACTTGGTGAAATTTTTTTTGCAAACTAGTTTTTGGCTGCATCTCACAGTAAAAATTATGCATTCACATCACTCAATAAAATTCAGTGAATTTATCAATGAATAAAGGTGATGCTTAAATCTTGTTACTGAATTTAAGTGACCAGTAAGATATCAATTCTTTCCAGTGATAAATTAACCAAGTCACTAAAAAGAAGTGGGTCACTGAAAACTCATGAGTGCTGGATACAGTGACTTTGTTACTGCTTTTCAATGGAACAGTGATAAAATCACTACTTATTATAGATTTTACTTCCTGCAGTATACTGGAGGTACCTGATGTATTTCCATCAAGGAACTTGTCCGAGGAAAGTACCGGATCATCCTTACCTCACCAGAAATGTGCCTCGACCATCCCGAGTTCTCAAAACTCTTGCACTCGGGAGACTTTACGAAAAACATTGCAGCTATCATTGTCGATAAAGTTACCAGTTCTGGGTTCTTCATACTGTTGCAGTATGCTTGGAATGGTGTATAGGCAACATGGTGGAAGGTCTTCCAAAGTACAGGCGCTGTGCTAGACACTTCCCCGATCATGTCTTGTAGTTTAATTCCGAGGAGGCTCTCCTCAGTTAACTCAGATGGTTTGGACTTCAGCACTTTCTTGAGGTAATTTAGCTCATCGTCCAGGGTCTCAAAAACTGTTTCAAGGGCCCATTCCCTTATATCTTTGTGAACAGCCTTTGTGCGAAGGCCAGAAGCATATGATCAGGGTAGTTTAAGCCATTTGCGCAGAATCTGGGGAAGGTTGTCACTGAGCAACAAAGATGTTCAGTTTAAAATGACAGTAGGGTGTCCAGAAAGCTCTTCAACATTCCAGCTGATTGCCCAGAGCAAATTTGGAAGATCAATGTCGTTGGCATGCATGAAGTCCAGAACTGAGAGCACACGCTCAATTAGGAGGTTGTTATCTTGCAAAAAGCGATGAAGGTTCCGTGATTGTTGCTGATATGGGCTTGTTCTGGCTGGCTGAGAGCTATTTGGGGGACTTTCTTCAGGTGGGATGGAGAATTGCATACAGATAATGCATAAGGATCTCTCAATTTATTCTCTGACTGAAATTGAGGGCCTCATACTTGACAGCATGCAAGGAGGCACCAAGAAGGTCGAGTATGCAGCGGATGTAGCGAGTCTGATAGAATATTTTAGTCAGTCAGACCTGATCTTCAAAGGAGAAAATAACTTGCCCAATATGCCAAGTTGTTCTTGCAATCCAGTTAGATTACCTCAATGATGCTCATCTGTAACAACTCTTTGAGCCCAGTGATCTGATCGTACACACTCAAAATCCATTCGACAGCTTTCAGTATAGAGCAGTGCACAAGGAATACGAACATGTTACGTTTGCAGGTTGCATCAGTCTCAGCAGCGAGAAAGGTCTGCATGAGCTCTGGCACATCAGGTATGAGATTTTTGAACTCGCGGTAGATGGAGTAGATGGCAAAGATGGCATTCTTTCGAACATACAAGTGGCAGTGCTCAAGGCATGAATGACAAGTGGGAACGAGAGGTTCTAGAAGCTCTGTATCTTTGGAAATTTTTTATAGGAAGCGGAGTGTCATGCTGCAAATGTATTCATTAGGGTGTTGCTGAAGGTGTCTTCATAGAATGAAAATGGATGGCCACTCGAAACACTCATGAGGTCATTACAGATAGCATTACTTCAGATAGAGTTAGCCTATGTCACGGACGTAAATTTTCATTCTTTCTCTATATTAGTCATTGCAGCTTAGTCAGATCTGTCTTATCTTTGCTTGGGATTCCCCACAGTTTTGTCATGGGATTTACCATAACCTTATCTTTTTTATTTATCCAAGATGGGATACTTTTCATTTCCGACAATTATGTTTCATCCCTTCACATGCTCCGAGTTCCTTATCATGCTTATCTTCACTCATCACATGTATTCCTCATGTAAACACTAACTCATCTGCAGTAGCATAGTCAGTATATAAACTCCTAGTTAGTTGTACTCAGACCTTAAGTCTGATTCCTTGTTAGACACCCTAATAACTAGGACTTGAGACATTATCATCGTCTTGGGACAGAGCACTCCGAAGTAAAACTGTCTCGATAACAGCCAGTTTATAACAGCCTAGCGAGTTTGGAGAACATGAAGAGATACATACACAACTAGAATCATTTCTTACTTGAGCTTGCCATTCTTGTCATACTTTGGGCATACTTCCCAATGAAAATGGAGCAATCTTTTCAACCTTTTGTTCCATGAGGGTATGACATATTGAATAATTGGCATAAGGAGAGTGGGCTAATGGGGGTCAACCAACTGAACATAATAGCTACAACCAATGAATAAAAGGGACTTTACCTGCAGGTTTCCATTGATGGTGGAGATGAGAATCTTCTGGGAGGTGTTAATCTTGACTTCATTAGTGCCCTTCTCCAAGCCAGCTTTGAGTTCCTGGGTGGACAACAACTCTGAACTGGCTTCAAAGATGAAGGTGTTTCTAATGAAGGGATTTCTAAAGTGGCACACATTGAGCATGACAAGCAGCACTCCTAAAAGAAAATCCTTCAATGCTCTCCTTCATGCCAAATCCACACTACCTAGCAGAGGACCAGTTGCTTGAGCTCCTCCTTCAGCTCAAGGTACATTCCATTCCATATCTTGACCTCCATCCAACTGTTCAATCCACCAGAAAACCACACCTGAATCAGCATGTGCGATCCTGAATTCTCAACTGCAGATTGCCTATGCCCTCATCACTCTCATGGTAAACATCAATGTCCTCCAGGCCCATCCATTACTTCACTCGCGTTATACCATCCTCACATATCTCCAACAGAAAACAGTGGTAGCTTTCGGAGCCACACAAGCCCAATGAATTTAGCAAAACATTGCCCTGTCTGACCACCACCTCATATTGTGTGTTCTTCAATGACAGTTGCATCATCTCCATGATGCCATGCACTTTGTTGATAGAGCAGTGTAATCGGCCGTTTGTGATGAACCGTGATAATTCACTGAAGGAAGTGAATTTTTGAGAGGGAATCATCACCTGAAGAAAGGGAATCACCTGTCCACAAACTCTATGCTCACACCAAACACTCGGCTGAGCCTGTCAAGTGTGAGACTCTATTAGGATTCCAGTAGCTGGCTGTAGGCGAGGATACGCATCTCGCGTATGTAGTAGTGAGCGTGTGGGGAGAGGAGATGAGAAGGTAAGAGTAGGGTTTGCTCGAGTGTGGCTAAATTGTAACTGTTTGAGGATAAGGGACTGAGGGAAAAGAGAATAACTCACTGAGTGCAACAAAAAACTTGTTGTAATAACAGTTATACAGGTTTTTGACCAGGTCACCTAGGATGGGGAGTTTGGGGAGGGCTTGGGTCACTTCTGGTGCAGCAATGATCTATGTTCACTTGGGATATCGGTAATATGTTTGTGAGGGGAATTCCATCCTCTCACCTTTTTCTTCAAATCAACCCTTTTAAGCGTCAGCATGTTCGCAATGACCATTAGAGTAACAAATGCATTGTACAAAAGCAGCTCCATGGTGGTGAATGTAGAGAGGGCATCAATAAAAAGCTTGCTGCATTATTTGAACTGGCAGATAGAAAGAAGGTGAAGACTGTTGTAGACCTTGGGACAATTACATTGATCCCAGTCACTGCCTACCTCAATTAGCCTGTCGTGACAAACAGATGGTCCATCAAGTGTTCGAGGGCTTTGAGAGGTAATAACGCACTTGTCAGCTTGTTTAGTTGTGTAGAGATAAGTTTGTGGTTGCCGAAGAAAAAACCAATTCTAACAAGAGTGAGTATGATGTCTATCTGAGAACAGAGACCTGGAGTCTTCTCTAGTGCAAGTTTCTGTGCTTCTATCAATTGGTCCTGAGCAGTGTACAGATATGCCCTGGACATATGCTTCTCTGCAGTGGTAAAGGGCCTTGTGAGAGAGGGGAAGGACGTGTAGATCGTGGAGAGGGGATGGAGGAGCAGGAGGTAGCAGAGGTAGGTGGAGAGGAGGCAGAGCCAGAAAAATGGGGGAAGAATTGTGATTTTTGGGGAGACATTGCTACTGCTATGTGGTGGTAATGGTGGAGATAGAAGAAGTGGTGCAATATACACCATTGGAGAGCTGTTGAGAAGGGGTACTGCTGGTGCAATTGCGAAGGGCAGGGGGTAAGGGAGTGGAATAGCCATTGTTGGAGGTACTTTTAGCACTTTGGTCTGTGGACTTGAAGGTGTCTGACTCAGCATTGTGCTGCAAGAATGCTTAGTCAGTGACCATAAAGATGTAATGTTAGGGTATAGGGTTTACTTTGGTGAGTTACCTCCCACTATGTCCTTGCCCCTCACTGACCATACTGCAGCTACCTCATTTTCCAATGCTATACCAGGATTCAGCAGGGTTCAACCTCCCCCACATGATATGAGATCTCCCTGCCCTCCTAGCCCTTCTCCCCCATGCAAAACTTCAATCTTGGACTCATCCATGCAACCTGAAACCACCTCATCTGACCAGGCACTCTTTCAGCCCTCATCACCACCTGGTGAGGTCATTATTCTCCAATTAATCAACCTGACTCCCTCCTGCAGACACAGTAGAACACATGCTTCAAACATACCTTACTTGTCAAGAAGAGTATGAAGTCTAATGTGCGCTTGAAGCCCAAGAATCATGCCAGGAAGCTCAAAAGGAGTCTGCTGAGGTTAAAGGGTTATTAAAAGAAATCTATGATACATTGAAAGTCTCTCTGCAGCTACTGGAACAATTTCTTGTGGTGTGTTCTATCTTTGTCTACCATGAATGTCCTAGTCATCTTAATTTGCAGATGGGATCAGCTCGTAGTGTAGCAAGCTTGACCTGATTTACTTCCACTAGTTTCATCTTTCCATCTACCCCACAATTTGCATCCATGTACTCAGTCTCCATAACCCTCATCCTGTACTGCCTCCATCAATTTGAAATATTGTTCATCATCTTCTATTCGGAATTATACCTATGAAACTCTACCATCCTTACCTAACACCACACTGACCTCTGTCTCCCCCAAGAGTGTGAGTGCATACATGTTCAGACCACCCTACTGCAGTCTATTTAATTTGCTAGCCAAATTGACTCCATCATCACTATCACTGTCTCCAGGTTCAGTCCTGCTTTTTGTGCTGTCTACCTCAATATCAGCCTTGGTTGTTATCCTTGTCCTTCACTTGAATGCCCCCCCTTAACCTTCACCTGATCGGTCCGTCAATGTTGACAATTGCACCTGCAATTGCTGGGATGGAGCATTCAAAGTGCATCATCCACTCCTCACAAATTATCTTTTACTTCAACCACATCCTAAGGGAAACTATAACCTAGGAGGATACAAGCATATTTACTTCCAAATGACTACCATAAGTTCCTCTCTACAGCATATCATCCACCTCTGCTGCTACTGTTTACTAGGGAACCTCCCTTCTCTGGCTCTGGTCTGCAGTTTACTTTGTGATGCTGTTAAAGTTTGTGGAGCTAGCAACGGTTTGTGTGCTCGGTAGTCTGTTTTTCAATAATGTGCTAGAGATACCAAAGGTCTAATGGTGGGTCTTGTTCGTGAGTTGCCTGAATTTCTATGGTATAGTGAGTATCCCCCGCACTTCCCTCCAACACATCACTGATGTTTATATTGGTGGATCACTTTGTACATTACCTCCCCAACCTTATTCTGCTTTTCTGACCCCTCCCCCCCAATGGACCTACACAGCAACTACATCAACAACACTGGCCCACACAACTCATACCACATCCTCCTCCCAACCCAGCTCTTCTTCGACACAACTGACATCATCCCGGCGCTCGTGCTATACTCCCTCCTCCAATACCCCTACCCCCACTACACCACAACCTCCCTATCCCCACCAACACTGACACCACACCTGCTCACCTCCATCATTGTCAGTGCAACCCAGGTCATCCTAAGTGCATGGGACCAAGGATTCATCCACCTCCTCATGCTCCAGGGTGCCATCCTCTGTGATGCAATGTTCATTATCAGCGATGTTGCAGGCCTCATCACTGTTAGTTGTTTTGTCCCTGGTGGACTGAAAAGGCACAGGAGAGTGCTTGCCACCAGTGTAGTTAGTCTCCTTACACTCTATTTAGTTTTGAAAGGGACAGTTGGATATCTCTAAATATTATTACCCTCATTGGAATTTATTAAATCCAATCATTTGTTGTGTTGCTACTTCAAAGGAACAAGAGGAGGTAAAAGCTAATATAAAACTTTACTCAACCTCTGCACCGAATTTAGCAAAACATTATCCTGTCTAACCACCACCTCATATTATGCATTCATCAACAACAGTTGCGTCGTCTCCACAATGCAGTGCACTTTGTTGATAGAGTAG
Source organism: Porpolomopsis calyptriformis (assembly GCA_951640195.1). Classification (NCBI taxonomy): domain Eukaryota; kingdom Fungi; phylum Basidiomycota; class Agaricomycetes; order Agaricales; family Hygrophoraceae; genus Porpolomopsis; species Porpolomopsis calyptriformis. The sequence goes on along the minus strand of OX621171.1, from coordinate 820,560 downwards.
TGTAATTGGCTGTTTGCGATGAACTGCAATAATTCACTGAAGGAAGTGAATTTTTGAGAGGGAATCACCTATCCACAAACTCTTGCTCATGCCAAATGCTCAGCTGAGACTGTCAAGTGTAAGACTCCAATAGGATTCCAGCAGCTGGCTATAGGCAAGGATACGCATCTTGTGTATGTAGTAGTGAGCATGTGGGGAGGAGATGAGAAGGTAAGAGTAGGGTTTGCTCGAGTGTGGCTAAATTGTAACTGTTTGAGGATAAGGGACTGAGGGAAAAGAGAATAACTCACCAAGTGTAACAAAGAACTTGTCGTAATGACAGTCATACAGGTTTTTAACCAGGTCACCTAGGATGGGGAGTTTGGGGAGGGCTTGGGTCACTTCTGGTGCAGCAATAATCTACGTTTGCTTGGGATATCGGTAATATGTTTGTGAGGGGAAATCCCATCCTCTCACCTTTTTCTTCAAATCAACCCTTTCAAGCATCAGCGTATTCGCAATGACTGTTAGAGCAACAAATGCATTGTAAGAAAGCAGCTCTGTGGCAGTGAATTTAGAGAGGGTGTGGATAAAAAGCTTGCTGCATCATTTGAACTGGCAGATAGAAAGAAGGTGAAGGCCATTGTAGACCTTGAGCCAATTACATCAATCCCAGTCACTGCCTGCCTCGATTAACCTGTCATGACAAACAGATGGTCTATCAAGTGTTCGAGGGCTTTGAGAGGTAAGAATGCACTTATCAGCTTGTTTAGTTGTGTAGAGATAAGTTCATGGTTGCCAAAGAAAAAACCGATTCTGACAAGAGTGAGTACAATGTCTATCTGAGAACAGAGACCTGGAGTCTTCTCTAGTGCAAGTTTCTATGCTTCTATCGATTGGTCCTGAGCAGTGTACAGATATGAATGTGGCCAAGCTCTAACTAATGTGGTTGAGAACAGACCTTGTCTCCGATTCTTGTCAAGTAGTTCGCTCGAGCTTTTAAAGCATCTGAAATTTCTAACTTGCCCTCCATCTTCTCTGCCTCTGCTAATCTTTCATCTAACTTTTCTAGCTCACCCTTATTCGACTGTTCCATGGATTCTAACAGATTGATGTTGGGTGAGAGTGCACCTGTTGAGGTGACAATCCAGTAATAGGGTGCCATTTCTGTGCTCCAGTGTAGATAGTCAATATATTGTATGTAAATGTTGGGAGTTAAGCATACTATTGGCTTCGATGCCTTTTAGTAAGGCCTCCTGGGCAGCCTCATGATAGTGACCTGAATTGATTGCAGCAGGAGAGCCATTTGTTGGTTCATAGTCTTGCAAGATTGCTTCTGTTGATCATTGATGACATTCTTGATATATCGAAAAGTATGTCTTAGTTTACCCTTCATTGTATGTTGCCCTTCCTGAATTGTCTTCTTTCCACCCCTAGTTGAGGTGGGTCATATGACTATGGAGGCAGTATCCTATTCTCTATGCCAGACCATTTTCGGTATCCTCAAGATGCTGGTCATCCGTGCCTCACAGAATACTCTGGATCTTACCCACAACATCAAAGCCGACATTCCTGATCACCTTATTGGCGACTCCCTGAGGCTGCGACAGGTTATTACCAATCTGGTTTGGAATGCCATCAAGTTTATGCCACCATCCAAGGTTCGCAAGGGTCACATCAATTTGAGCATGCAACTGCTGGCCCTAGTGTTGTAACAGCTTAGTCTGGTTATGGCTTAGCCATTGAGCCAGACTGATTTGGGACTAAGCTAGACTGAGCCATTGGAAGACAGTCCTTGATGGCTTACTTCAAAATTGGGGTGGCTCATTGTGGCTCAGCCACAGTCCAGCAATGGCTCAACCCAAATTAGGTAAATTTGTTGATACTTGGTTCTTGCATGTTGGGGACATAGTATTGCAATGATAGTAGGATGGCTGAGCCCAGAATATGAACAGGTGTTGTCCAATGGGGGAAGGGGGGTTAATATAGGGGCATGAGTCATGATATCTCTGCTTCAGGGACAATTTGGATACTGAAAGTGCATATTTCCATCTAAGTTATTATTTACCCATTGAATACAAGTTTTAATAATGCTATATGATTTCTTGAGTGAATACATATAACCATCCATGTGCAAGCCTAGTTGCAAATGCCACAACTAGACTGCTTTCCCCCAATCTGATAAGTAAAAGTCCTTCAGCTAGATTTGGACTTGTGCAGCTCTGAGGGTGAAGCCGTCGAACTTGGTAGTGTTATATTCCTGTGCTCAGAGAGGGAGACAGGAGGACTCTTTGGATTGGTGGGGGGTGTCAGGTACTAGGTGGTGGGTGGGCACCAGGGATGGCAGGGGGGTGCAGCTGGGTAAATTTCGACTGTGGAATGCTAATTTCCAGTGATAGTCACTTGGGCCTCATCAATGTTTGTGGTCCAAGTAGCGAAGAGAATGTTGCCTCTGATATTTCTGCGAGGAAGGTGTATCTGAAAAAACTAAATCAAACTTGTTTCAATGTTGTCAAAAATGAGAAGCCAACAGTTGGGAGCTTGGTCTAACCACTAAATGATGGACTTGCGAAAGTTCTTAATCTCATCTGTCATCCCCATTGTTATTTGCAGGGATGGGATGCAAAACTAACCATCCCATCCCTGCAAATAACAATGGGGATGACAGATGAGATTAAGAACTTTCGCAAGTCCATCATTTAGTTTGGCAACACTGGTAGCTAATCCAGTAAAGTGGACGGAGAGATGACAGGTGGGGGGAATTATTAATGGACCATTGCAATACTAGTCTACAATCTAGTTGATAACAGAAGTTAGATGAGATATTGAAAAGGTGATTGGAGATGAATGCAGCAGCAGGCAAAGCAGCCATCCAGGTGGTGTTCAGCCATTGGCATAGTCTCATCTAGGCATGTATTACAGCCTGTCTAGTAGCTTAAATATATTTATTAAGTTCAAGACCACCACTGACACAGTAGCGACTGCGATAGTGGTGGTTGAAAGAAAAGAAATAAGTTTGCTTGAGTTTGCACTTATATAGCGTGCGACTCAGAAGTTGCTGAGTGCTCATGTAACTTCATTGTGGGTCAAACACGAGACTGCATCACCTGTCATATGGTTATATGATCACATTTACCATATTTGGCCATCAACAAGCTTTTATCATTCTCATAACTTATTACTAAGCTTCAGTAACCTCCGAACCTTGCGCTATATAAGTGCCACTTTGGCACTTGTTGTCTCCTTTCCTCTGACCACCACTGTCACATTTGCTATTGTGTCAGTGGTGGTCTTTGGACTTAGCATTTTATTTTGCTAATTACATGGTGCTAATCTATATCTATACTAGTGCTTAGAATAATAATAATGCTAATGACTCACAGGAAATCAACACATCATGCCTATGGTGGCATGATGCCCAACATTTGATTGTATTGTCTATAACATCCACCAACCCAGTTTAGCATTGTTGGCAACTTCTGAAGAGACAAGTATAAAAGGTGTGGCCTAGGGCCACTGCACCTCTTTTCTCTCTTTCCCCCACACCACCACATGCTCACACTGATGCCTCTGCATTTATTGATAATGAGGCTGCTATTGATGATCAGAGTGAAGACTCCACAGAACATGAAAGTGAGGATGATGGTGAGTCTTGACCTCTCATAATGATTAGATAAGTTAAAATGTTAACATTTTCAGACTTTATTAATATAAATCTGGGTGTCTCTTCAATAGAGACTGCATTCCACTAGTGGGATGATTACAGGCAAGATGGTAACCCTATCAAGGACCTCTATGAGTTGGCCTGCAATATAGAAGAATAGTTTTGTGGAACCTGTCAAGAGTCTCCCCCCCACCTACCCACAAGCGTGGATCCTCACATCTGGTGCATTTAATGCAAGGTCAGATATTTTTATATATTCATTCAGTTCATTGCTAATATCTACTGGTAAAGATTGGTATGGAAAAAGATATTATCTATGCCATACTCCAAAAGGCCCAAGCATCCGAGTCCAGCAGCTCAGGTGTCTTTTCAGCCTTCACGCAGAACTAGACCCAAGGATATTGTTACATTGAAGCTGACAGTCTTGCTTCTGTAAAAGCAATGCTGGCCACAATTCCTAGGGTTTGGTACTCTCAATATGGAAGACTGCATGCCAACCAAATTCCAATTGAAGATTACGTTCCCCTTATGCAAATAGCACAGCCGACTTTCACTACTAGGTCATAGGTACGTATCAGGAAAAGAGGCTGATACAACTGAGACTTGGCCCTCATCGAGGCAGTTAACAAAGTCACCTAGAAGGTGACTGTGCTACTTGTCCCATGCATCTATCTCTACCAAAAGCAAAAAAGGACTTGCCCCCCCCTGTCCATCTTTATCCCAGAGGTTGTCCAGGAGAACTATGGGATAAAGGAGGTTTTGATGGTTGACAATGGTTGGAGGTTCAAGAGGCAGTTCTATAATCACAGTCTACTTTACTTGGACTTGGACTTTTCATAGGTCTCAGATTGGGCTGTAAGCCCCAGAGCTGAAGAATGGAAGCACTTCTGATCAAGTTTATCCCCACAAGTCTTACAAGCATTCAGGGCAATTGATGTCAAGCCATATGTTAGAGACCGAGTCATTGTGATTGCTAGAACATATCAAGGACTCAAGGGGCAGGTTGACCAGCTCAATGACTATGACACCACTACTATCAAGCTTAATGACCCTGAGTCTCAGATGATTGAAGTGCCCCTGTGGGAGGTCAACCGATTCTTCTACCTCAGTAATGCAGTAGCCGTGCATAGTGATGAGCATGCTAGAAAGGAGGGGTATATCATTATGATGGAGGGTGCAAAAGCAATAGTCTGGGTGTGGGAAACTGGCTTGCAGGAGGGACTAGTAAGTGATTCATTTTAATATTTCATTTATCTATTGACAAATTCAATAGTATGTCATCCCCATAGTGTTCATGCATGCCAACCCTGAAAATGACAAGATATGGGGTACAAGATCAACAATTACCCCAGACAGCTTGTCTGGTGAGAACACCCCACCGGATGCATCAAAGTTCATGATCACCAGTCAGGATCCATACCTGCATATGGAGGTAAAAATCATCTGTGGAGACCTCAAAATGCACTATAGCATGGTGCACAATTCCCAGGAGCTTGATGGCTGGTGGGTATTTATTATCCATACCTCAACGCTTTCAGTAAATGAGACACATCAGCTGGAAGAAGAGGATATCCAGGAATGCTTGTATGTTTTTCTTTCTTTCTCTATTTACTTCTATTCTCTGGCATCTGTGCATCTGCTCACAAATTATTTGCAGCACTAGTTTGCCAGTATCTAAGGCATTGTAGCTTCCACCCAGGGCCCAATCATTAATCAAGCCACCTGCTGAAGAATGCTCACTGACACCCCCTCCCAAAGTGCCTGAGGGCCCACCAGACCCAGCTTGGGACACCTCTGCAGATCCTCTGCCAATCCCTACCACCCACCCTGTCATACAGGATGGTAAGTGATTTTTTAAATTGAATTCTTTGCATGCTGAAATCAGTTGTTCAGGTGAATGGCTCCTTGATAGGCAGATTTCAGGCATGCAAATTGATGTGTGTATCAAGGGCACACATAATATGTTATACCGAAATAGACGATGCAAGAATGACTGTGGCTACCTTGTGTTGATTCCGCCACCAAAAAAACTGGAGACATCCATCCTTGTCAAAGTTGGGTATGAGGAAAGTCGACTGAAATTTCCACTTCACTACATTCACCCACAACAGACTACCAAGCAACCAAATACCACCCCTGCAATATAGCGCAACTAGTTCTAAAGGTGCCAGGAGAACATGTTATCATCATAGGGCCTGATGTAACCAGCAATGAAGACACAATTGGCTTTCTAGCTATGGTTGTGGAGAGTACCTATCCCCTCCCACTGGATGAAGGGTGTGTCATGATCTTGGATAACTGGTTTTATAGACAATATCATTATGTCCACCAGGATTCAGTGTGTTGGTCAACATATACTAGTGTTTGACTGGGAAGGGAATGTAATACAATAGTCTTATTGTGTAGCAAGTAGCAAATAACATCCTTGATATGCAATTCATGCAAATAGGGAGTAGTCTGCCTTGTGCAGGTACAGATTGTAAGTACTATAAGAGAACTGTAATGTTTTCTAGCCCTTCATCTTTCTATGGCCCCATGAAGTATCTGTGCAGCATCTGACATCCTCCATGACAATGGGTCCCTACAGACTATCTTTGTTGTTGAAAGTAAGTTAATATTTTATCTACTCGCATCCTTTGTGCTGATCCCATTACAGGTTCTTAGCCCACAGACAAACCAGGGAACATGCGTCAAAGGGGGAAGGGAAAGAGGAGGGGGAAGGGAAGAGCAAGCAGAAAGACTGCACCAGCTGAGTGTTAGGATGATGATGCCTTTGAGGCAGCTACACTATCACAACTGCAATAACTTAGAACACCATTGAAAAGACTTACTGACCCCACTAATGCTGCTGTCAATATTCTATTCACCCCTTGACAATACCTTGACCCCCCCAATGAGCCCCACATCCCTGGATCTAGATCTGGTTGGCAGCCCACACCAGGCCCTAGCCATTGGGTTACTTTTGATCCATTCCTTGCATCACCTGAAAGCTCCCAGGTGTCCTCCCCTAACAGAGTGGATTCCATAGTTCCGGAATCAAGTTCTAACTTGCAGCAATCCTCTTCCCGTGGAACAAGTCTGGTGTCCTCTGGATCCTCATCCGAATCCTCCTCCCAATTTAGCCAACAGAGTTCACCTACACCAGGGCCTGCTGGGAACAAGAGGCAACATACAGCATCTGATGTCTGGAAATTCTATGACCAGGAGGGATGTCACCATGTGTGTGTGTTTTGCACTACAGCTACCAGAACACTCCACTGACACCTCATTGATTATCACCTTTGTAAATGGATATCAGGCTGCAAGCAGCTGAAGATCAAGGTAACAGCTAAAGAGGCCCTGAAAGCTATTGACAAGTTTCAAGGTAAAGAAGAGGAGAGTAGAACAAACATTTGGATGCTATACTCAAATGAAGCTTTTGTTGATGCCCTTGCTGAGCTTATTGTTGCAGATGACCTGGTAAGCCTATGACTATATTAATGTGTTTACTTATCAATGATCACCATAGCCACTGAACATTGTCTCTTCAATTTGACTGCGCAAGATTTTTTTAATGCTACGGGAGGGACTTGAGGAATCTGACATCCCTAGCCACCCAACCATCCGTAAATGCATTGACAAGCTCTTTCAAGAGCAAATTAATCAGCTAAAGAGTGACATGAAGGTTTCCCCCCTTTTTTTTGATGAACATGGTCACTGAGATATCCACTAGGAAGCAGAGGGGAAGATCTCATTTACAATAGACTTGTGGTCTGATCTGAACTTGACACCTTTCATGGCAGTTACAGCCCATTGGATCCAGAAACATACTATTGATACAACGGATGGTCCCCAACATACCCTCAAGCTCTAAGCTGATCTTGCAGCATTCATATGAGTACCAGGATGACATACAGGCTTACACCTTGCAGATGCCTTCCTCCATGTTTTGGACTGGCTTGGCATTGCTAAGCAGGTAAAGAAATGCCTTGGTTAATTAGCAGTCTCTCATTTAACTTAGATCGGCTAGATTACACTTAATAATGCAACAAATAATGATAGCATGGTTACAGCACTCAGACATGAACTGCGCCAATGAGGCATCAATTTTGATTCCAGCCACAGATGGGTCAAGTATGTCTCAATCGTCTGGTAATATTCCCAGCCTAAATTATCACCTTAGATGTTTTCATCATATCATCAACTTGGCTTGCAAAGCTGTACTATTAGCAATCACTTATATGGAATATGCTTCTGAAAATGCCCTTGACTTCAATCCTGATGGTTTTGATATCATTGCAACACTGCGGACACTCATTCGCTCTGTATATTCATTTTTTTTCTCATTGCCCTAATATCTAATTAAATTAGACAGATCAGAGCTTCATCCCTTTGGCGACAGTATTTTTCTGAGGTTGAAGAGACACTTAGGATGAAGAACCTGCAATTGCTGTGTGATATGGATATAAGATGGTCATTGACCCTACTGATGATCGAGTGTGCCCTTGATCTTCACCTAGTTTGTCTAATATACCACCTCCTTTATTAAACTAATCATTTATTAGGCCATCGAGGGGTTTCTTGAATGCCAAGATTTTGTTGATCTCTGAAAGTATTGTCTTGCAGAGACTGACTGGGATCAGCTAACAAAATACAGGGAAATTCTCCAAGTACATATAATATTTCTATGGTAAAACTTAATGTAATGATTATTCTCTTAGGTTCCACATCTATTTCAACACATGTTGTTACAAGAATCAACTCCAATGCTAGGGAGTACCCTTCCAGCATTTGAAGCAATGTGTGATGTCTGGATGCAGTGTTAGGAAGATTATCCTGACATGAAAAATGTTATAGAGGAAGGCCTCAACAAGTTGGACCAATATGTTAATCAAATGGATCTTGTTCCTGCCTATATATTGGCAATGAGTGTGTTCTATTTTTTTTTCTCTTTCCAATTTGCTTAGCTCTTGTAGTTGTTGAACCAAGCATAAAGCTTGACTAGTTTAAGGAATGCCAGCCAGATCATGTAGATCACGCAAAAAGGATGTTTATTAATGTGGTAAGCTACTGCATCAATGAATAATATAAACTAACAATTATGTCAACTAGCTCTGAGGTTACCAAATTGATGCACTAGCAGGACTACCTGTTGGGTCAGATGCTCCACCTCTGATATCAGCGCGACACTGTGCTAATGCGATCCTTGGGTTAAACTGTACATGGGTTCACACTACTACTGCCAATACAGCAGAAGCAGAAGGAGACCAGTTTTTGAATGATAAGTTGAGCAATATGAGCTCACTTTCATATTGGCAGGTGCATGTATGCCTTTCAACTAATTCATATTTAGCTTATTTATCTGAGAAGGAGAACCAGTTCCAGTTTCCCCACATATATTCTCTTGCGATAGATGTCATCCCCATCCAGGTGTCTTCAGTACCATGTGAAAGGATATTCTCATCTGCAAAACTCACAATGGGGCTACAATGGAACTGTATATCTCCAGAACTCATAGAAGCATTGCAGGTCCTCAAGTTTTCAATTTGACATGGCAGAAGCTTGGACTTTACAAATGGTTTGGATAAGGATGCCAAATGGAGAGAGATGGAAAGCTACGAGAATGAGTAATGGCGTATACTAGAGGATCCCTACTCCTTTGCTCAGAGTTTGCATAGTCATGAACATGTTGGATAAGATCTCATGTACCTACCAACATTATTTAAACTCAAGTGCGCTTGCCATTCTTCCTTCCTGATCCTTTGGTATAATAGGAAACTGGTTATTTTAACATTCCTCTTCATCTAGTAGAGTCCCCACTGCATAGAACATCACCAAAATGTACATAGAATTCATATAATACATACTCTCTATATTATTTCCTTTTTTGGATAGGCTTGCAATGGCTCAGATGGCTTATGCTATAGGACCAGACTAGACTGGACTAATATCAACAGTTCAGTCCAGTCCAGTCTTCTGCATATGGAAAGACTGATCAAGACTGGACTATAGCTAAACCAGACTGAGCTGTTACAATACTACAGTCACTGCAGAAACTCTGGATTAGCATAACCTGAAGAGAGTCAGAATATATAAGAGTTTTTGTGGTTATCTGAAAGAGGGACAGGGTCCTCTCAGTGTGGAGATGAAGCTTTGCATATGAATGCCAAGAGGAGAGTTCAAATAAAAGGTTGAGGATGATTCTATCATGAGGGGGCAGGAGTAGTCCTTCAATAACCGGGATAATACACTGGTCCAATAGGTGTTAGTTAATATAACTGAAAGGTAAGGCAACTACATACCTGCAGGATATCCTCAAAGTCTCAGGCTGCAAGCTTCCTCATTGCAGACACGTTGGTTCTGAAACAGTGGATTGTATCACATCCAAATGTTGGAACCATCTGAAACCTTGAGGAAACATGAGCTTGTTTGATGTAATTGAATAGCGGAAACTTACCTCTTATTGAAAGTTTGAACACTATCGTTTCCAGCTGCATAGAGGATCTGCAGTAAATGGAGTAGGATAGCTTTCCATACTCCAAGCTTGAATTTGTGTATGAGGTTGGGCATGAACATTGAATAGAAATTGAAACCAAACTTTAAGAGTTGGATAGAGAATGCGCTCTATAATGATAAGACTCAGTTAATCAAATATTTGGAGGGACATACCTGTCATGGACGTAATTTTTCATCTTTCTCTTTCATTACTTCTATGTAAACCCTTATCTTATCTTGGGATTCCCCACAATCTTTCCTTGGGATTCCCCATTACTTTATGCATATGCAGACTTACTTCATTTCTGTTCATGTTTCATCCCTTTATGATTTGTCATCGATCACAATCACTCACTCTTATCTCTACCTCATGTTATGTCACACTGACTCATATGATAAGTAGTCAGTATATAAAGGGGACCTCTTGTATGTATCAGACCTTAAGTCTGATTCCTCATTAGCTACCCAATAACAAGGACTTGGAACCATACCTTTATCCCTTGGGACAGAACACCTGAAGTAAAACGCGTTCCAAACAACTAGTTTATAACACTACCTGTGTTGGGAGTAACGATTTCTCATCAAGCAGTTTATCGATCCTCTTGCTTGTGGGACTATATCCCTTCTCAAAAATCCATTGCCATATCCATGCAATGGTCCTGTGAAGCCAGTGGTTGTCTTCACGAATTTTCTCTCATCATTGGCAATCAAGGGTTGTTCCTATCGCTGGAATCCAGCTCTTCAATATAAGGCACTGTGGATAGGGACATTGAGCAAGATACTTAATGTATGCAAGTAGAATCCTATAGAATGCTCAACAAATAATATAAATTGAATGGATAGAATAACTTACTTCTCAGGGTAGTCTACAGAATAAGTAAAGAATTGTGGAAACAGTTGGCGTCTGATTCCATCACCACATAGTAACACAATTCTATATTCATATGCATGCATAAAATCAGCATCGAGAAGGAGGAGCCATATTTGTTGCATCAACTCCCATTTGCAGAATCTTAACATGGCAGCTAATGCAGGTACCTGGGATATGGTTTTGTAAAAGTCTTGAAATTTGTCAGGGAGCTAATCACCCAGGGAGGGACATGTGAGTAAGGGTATTGACACCAAAACAGATAAGTAAAACACACTGATGGAATATAGGCCAGGTAATGGGCTGCAAATGAAGTCAGTTTACAGCAAAAGTACTTTGAGAGAGTCCCAAAGAACATGTATATCGGCCATAGGGATGCTGTACCAAAGTTAGCCAGATAGGTTGAATCTGACCACACCATGATCGGAGTGATAGCAATCTCGATGTTGGGATCATCATCAGGTTCTCTCGGCTGGGAGCAGATCTTTGCATCTTCTTCAATCATCGCATCAGAATTATACAATTCTGTGAATACACAGCTTTCTTGTGGGTATGGATTCTCTATGTCTTCACCTTCTTGAGTTACAGGAATAGGCAATTTCTTGAATAACTTGAATGGTATCCAGTGATATTGGCGTGTAGTTGTACTTTGATATGCAGCTTTGATGACTTCAATCAGGCAGCAGTAATACATTCGTTTCACTTTGTATACGGGAGCATCAGCTTCAGACTTGAATTTTTTCTTTTCTTGCGGCAAGTTTATAGTCACTGAACCATGCAGCCAACCATCCTCAGCAGAAAAAGACTCCCTAGTAGGGTTGTATCCATCCAGGCATTCCAGCTCACAAGCTGTCCTGAAATCACAGAGATCCTTGCAGTTAAAATTATCAGCAAGGATCACTTCCTGGACTAAACAGTCCAGTCAAACAATACTTGAGGTAGTGGATGTGTTGTAATACCACTGCATGAGCTGGAAGATTGTTGCATTCAGAAAGGGCATAAAAAAATCTGTCAGAAGTTTTCCAAACCCATGAAGTGGGTTTATGGACTGTGAATTTGTGATAGATGGTATGACATGCATTGGCACATCATAGAATGCATCCAGGGTGAGTTTGTATTCAGCGTCTGTACAAGGCTTGGTAGTGTACCAGTGAAAAATGCCAAAATGATTTGGCTGAGTATCAAGTACTGGTATTGCTAGCTCAAGCAATTCTGGAATGATTGGCTTATCTGGATTGGGGGTAGCAGATTCAGGTGCCAAGATGTCATTTGTAACAGATATGGCTGTTACAGAGCCTACAGAGGCAGGTGATCAGTATTGATAGGTGTTTGGCACCTCAGAGCAGTATAGAGGCTGTATTTACTACTATTTACAGTATGTTTTAACCCTTTGCCACTGCTTGTACCAGAGATACTGCACCCAATAGATATTGGTTGTATTCAGTCTGGTCTTGAGCAAGGCAAGAACCAAAACCCTTACATCATCACATCATTTCTGCAGTTTATGGGGAGGGGGGCAGGTTATGTGGGATAGTAAACCAGAGGTAGTCATTGGCAAAAAATCACAGAGAGCTCAAGGGGCTCTCTGCTTCTGCCCTGAATGGCTTACAGAGTATGGCACTGGGTTATCATTTGGTGGGGGCATGGCAGATTCCTGTTCGTAGTCTGGCGCGGCATGTGGTAAGTCATAGTCCTAATAGAATCCGCTTGGTAAATAAATACAATCCTTGAAAGTTGGAGCTTACTTACCTGGTTTAGTTGATCCTGTAACACTTCACACTGCTGTACCATATCTGCCTCATATCCTAGTCATGGGATCTTTGCTTTTTTTGCATTTTTGATTTTCTCACAATTTCTTGCAAGTGACACAGCTGTAAAATCACAGGTTTTCTAGCAGCACTTAAGATGGATACTAAGGCAGTGCTTATCATTGAATGATTTCTTGCAAGCAAGACAAAGGAGCATTCCAAAAAAAACAAGTCTAAGGATTTGCATGGTCACTGCAACCAGACCATTATTGGACTTAGCAAGAAGTAAATGTATGATTATATAAAGATACATATATAGTAATCATAATCACATGCAGATGCTATCCCCAATGGAAATGTATCCCCAAGGCAAACGCTTCCCTCCCCTTCCCCCCACTTCAACCCCCTCCCACTTCAACCTTATCCCATACCTCATAAAGCCAAAGCTGCCCCAAAATCCCATGCTTCCCTTCACTGTCATGTCAGTAAAAAGAGTTGCGGATCTAAATGTCAGCAAACTACAATGGATCCAGATTCCTCTGATCAATCATCTAATGATAAAAGTAATGAAAGTGATGACAAGTAAGTGTTTTTACACTACCTCAACTTGATTAGCTGTTTGCATTACATCTGTATTAGCTCTAGGAACATCAAGGAAAATTACAATAAGACAGATTCCCACTCTGACGCTGATTCCATAAACTGTGTCCCGGAATCACATCTGAGTTGCAAACGCAAATACCACATCAAGAGACTTAAAACTACCATTGAGCATGCTTCAACTCAGAAGAGAGGGAAGTACATATCAATCACTACTGTCTAATCCATACACACATGCAGCTTATCTTCCCCACAGGGAAGATAGCTTTTTAGTTCCATATAAGAGAGCTGCATGATACATACCTTATGGAATAAGTCCATTTTGTAATTTAATTCAAGCATTCCAGATCAGCTTGATGGCAGAGCATGGTAGGAATCCAGATGAAATATTAGATGATGCTATGTAAGTCATTAACACTTTTATCATCCATATATTGACTACGCTAGTTAGGGATGCAGATGAACAGTTCAAATTTGAATTCATATACTGCGCAGTTCTTGAGCAACTCCCCCTCCTCCCTGAAGAAATCCTCTACTTCAAATCTGTTCAGGAGGTGGAGACCCTCCACACTTTCCTTAATTTCGTAAGTCCTCATTCTATTTGAAAGGTTAAGTATTTGATACTCTTCTGTAGATCAAAGAACATGCTTGTTTTGCTTGCACAGATGATATTAGGTCTCTATGGTACACAGCTATGTCCTACATCCCAGCTCATAAGGAACAGCTGATGATTTTCCCCATGAATTGGAATAAGAGCAAACGCGGGTTTGCACATATTGCTTCAGCCTGCTTGCTATGCCCTTGCAGTATGTGAGATAAATTCAATTAAGATCAAAAAGGGTTTGTTCTATAATTATTATTGTGATTATTACTACTTCTGTGAACAATACAGATTTTGCCAGATGGTATGAGAGGGTGAGATTACAATTTCATCCAATGACTGGCCCTCATTTTTGTACCCTGAGGACAGTTACTAGGCTGACGTGATCAACAATGGGCTGTTAAAAGGACCCTTCCTCTTATCGGTGAGCCAAACATATACTCCTGTTCACTACTAATCCAATTTTTTTCAGTGCTTCTGCCTGGACCTGCTGCTGGAAAGAAGTTGACCACTGAAATCTACAACATCACTTATATTACCCCTCGAAACATCGCATACATCACTGTTATTATAAGTAACTACCAATACATGAGCATTGACTAACTATTTTTTAGGCCCGATTTATCCTCAATGCCTAAGAAGAATGGGGCATTAAGGATAGTACTTTCAATGCAGCTGAATTTTACAAACACATCGTGGACCTTTTCCATGAAACTGACAGCAATCCCAACTAGACCAAGGATATGCTGGAGTGGTGGAATCAGTAAGTCCAGCTTATATTCTTCATTGTATCCAGGAATCATGAGGCCATTTTCATCAGCCAGGTTCTCAGATCAAAGACTCAGTGCAGCTGAGCTTCTCAAGGCACCCAGAATGAAAATGGTGAATCTGGAGTTGCAAAACTAGCCACTCAGTGTGCTGCCCAACATGCGCAAAGGAATCTGACAGATCAAGATTAAGTCCTATACATCATCCACTTTTACTCATCCCCTTTTTTCTTCTGCCCATCAGCCCATCATTTCATCAACACTCTCGTATCCTTATACATCAGCTTGGTGCATCACTAATCCTCTGTGCACTCACTGGGGCTTCTCGCTTTCACTTGTCTCACTTGTTCTCCTCAGGTTCACATGTTCCCACTAGTTTCACTTGTTCTCGTTGCTCTTACGCATTCTCTCTCATGCTTTACTTGCTCTCCATCACACTTACTTGCACTGTACCTGTTGTAGTAGAATGTCAATCATGGTTTATATTTGAATCAGTTGGAAGAAGTATAATGGATTGGAAGATGAAACATTACATATTGTCTGGTGTATGGGATTGCAAGACTTCACCATTCTAGCTAACAGTCCCACTGGAATAGGGACATGTTAGAAGATCCTGCCCTAATGGTCAGGCTTATCAAGGAAGATGAGATCTTGCAATATGAAGGAGGTCAATAGACAAGAACTTGCAGGACCAACCCAAGTCTGGTCACCATTCCAATATAGCTAGGCATTATAATATCTTATATATCATTATATTTATTTTTCACTTTTGCTGATGCTGTAGAACTGGCCAAAGTCAAGACCACTCACCTGGGAAAGCTCAAGTGAGTCAGTAGAAAAGTGGTCAAACTCAGTTTTCTTTTTTTCCTTTGATGATTTCTCTCAAATAGCTCTCTCCACTGACCTCATTCAGTGCCAACTACTAAAACATGGTCAACATTCATTTGTCTATCTAGGGCCAAGGCCAAGGTCATGTTCACGTGCTCTCCATCCCCACTACTGACATTAAGAGGCTCTCCATAAACTATCTCAAATGGCTTCGATATATCACATTTACTGTTTGTGGGTCCCGGGGAGACCTTTCTCTAATGCCAGGTGGCCTTGTTGTTGACTATAAGACTATATCCAGCGATCCCATTGCCAAAGCATATTACTATACTCCTTAAGGTGATGCATCATGTTTCTCAAGCTTGTTATTCACTGCTGACAGTTGGTTTTTGTGTTGCGATAGGGGATTACCATTTCATCAACTACCAGGCATTAAATGACTAAATAACCTCTTCTCAGCAAACAGCGTGCTGCAGCAATTTTCATTGGGATGTCATAGCCTGCGATGGCGGGCAATGTGTTTTTACTAGGATGGATGGGAGTGAGTGTGATGCAGCACATATCATCTCCAGAAGCAAGGGTGATGAGGTATTGCTTAAGATTATTGCATGTCACCCTCTGACTAAAAAAAACCCCTCTAGTACATCACCATAGTGATTCAAGATTGGTGCCACTTGTACCACCCCATCCTAGACCTTGAGATTAGTATCAACTCCATTAAGAATAGGATATTTTTAAGCCCAGGTTTCCTAAACGTATGTGAGCTGTAGATAGAAATTCAGACATTTTCTGAAGTGTGTAATTTCTAGACCCCTAACTTTGCTTTGGATCCTGGCGATATCCCCAGGGTTGAGTAAGATGCAATGCTCCCCAGTCACCTCACATTGTAACACTTGGAACCAGACCTTAGCTATGATCCAGTTCGAGATCAGGATGCTCATATTGGTACTTCACTACCTAGCATCATCCTCAATTTCATGTATAGTGTTGCTGTCTATAGGCACTGGAAGGCTGGGCCAGAAATTTCCCTACTAATAGAAGCCCATTTTGTGGACCACTATGAATCCATTCCCTGTCTGCCTCCTGAGCCTTGCAACAATGACGATGACAATCAAAGCAGTGAAACTGACAACCCCCACAATGGTGACTATGAACCTGGTAAAATCTTTGGTAGAAAAAGAACCATAATGAGAGCTCACTGTGACATGTCAGATGAAATGCTTGATGCAATGGACGCTGTCCTTCTGCTCTCCAGGTTAGTCAGGAGACCTACTCCTAAAGCAATGGCTGTGGAGAGACAGAAGCAAGAGGAGCAGGAACAGTTGCATGAGCAGGAGGCTAGCCAAGTGAAAGTTAAGCAATGGAGGACAACTGTGTGTTTTCTTTTTTGCCTGGCCTAATCCCTGTACTGCCAAACTGAACAATGATTAAAACAGGTAACTTGATTAAAGAGTCCCTTGCGCACTATACACTTTTAAACTAGACTACATTCAATGCGGAAACTCAAAAATAGTATAATACACTGTGTTTCGGAGCTGAGTAGATAAGCATCATCTACTTCCAAATAGGGTAGTTACCAACAAGTAACTTCATGGAAAATGAGATTACCTCAATGAGGTGGAGTGAGATTCAGAGGTGTTTGAATGCCCAGAGGTAGGTAAGAGGTATTAGACTAACTTACTTATTTTGTAGATATCTATACATAGTTCAAATGAGTGTATGTAGCAATTCAATAGAATACAACAGCTACTACGCATGTTGGGTACATTTTTCAAGACCAACTTATCATACCTCAGGATGCCCTACAACATTTGGGGTATCCTGATCTTTTGGGGTGGACTTATACTAGCTCATTCAAGCTCAATAGAACATGATGTCATTGTTTTTAGTTATAATGAGCTTTGAAAGACAAATTAAGTATATACAAAAAAGTGATGTGTCAATACAATATCCCCACCCACTCCCCCCCCTGCACCCATGTGGAATCATAGCTACTCTCAATCAAACACATTCTCCAGTACCCCACAAGTTATGGCTTCAACCCAAGCCAACCCAGCAGTGTGCCTACCCCCAATTCCCTCCAGAGGTTATCACAGCTTTCCTGGCACAGCTAGGGAATCACTTGGCACCTGTGCCTGCACCTGTTATCCAGCTGAATCTTGAACTAGCAGCTGTTGTCCAAGGGATTGGCATGTGACTTTGAAACCTAGAGGAGGATATCAGAAACAAATGACATGCAACAGAGCAGGGGACAGATGAGGAAGGTGATGCTGCTGATGATGAAAGTGAGATACAAGTCAGCAGAAGAAAGAAAAAGAAGCAGAAAAAGATATATGAACCTAAGAAGCTACTCAGCATTGAGGCTGGCAGATTGATGGATCAACAGAAGGAGACCCACGTCCAGCTTCAGGTGTATGTCATAATGCATTATCTATTCTAAAGCTAAAATCATGTTAGTACTTTGTTATAAAGGAAATAGTAGCCTGTGTGGGTAATGTGATAACTTACACATCTCCACAAGATGATGTGGTCCTTCCTGCTGAATGCTTCAAGTTCAATGAGCATGTAGATTCAATCAACAACCTTCAGATTCTTGAGAAGGTTGCAAAGCTCATCTACAAAGAGCAAATGGTAGGTAATTACAAAGAGATGGACATGGAACTTACCAGACATCCCACAGAATGAAGAAACAACTGAATTAACCTATAAAATAGTCAAGTTTACCTATAAAGATGTCTTATACTTTGCAAAACTCAAGTTCCACTTGTAGAAGACAGTAGTCGAATACACAAAAAATGAGTCAAAGGTGCAAAAGAAGGGTGTTGCAAACACCAAAAATAAGCACAACCAAAGGAAAAAGCATGTAAGTAAATAATAAATTCCATGATAATCCAACACTTACTAGAGATTTGTCAAGCAGAAAGAGGACCACTTCAAAGCTGTACAAGAGTACCAAGACTAGTACAAACTTAACCCTTCTTCCTTTTTAGAGGAGACAGAGTGGATATCCTCTGAAATCAGTGAGTTAGATACAGCCAATGAAATCAAGAAAGATGTATGCTATATACATCTTGCCTAGGTAATCAGTATGGATCCTGCTTGGATGGAAAATGAAATTGTCTAGGAGGTTGTTAAGCCTATCTGGCAGACTCCAATAGTATAGTTTTCACCCACAGATTTTATTTGACTAAGTTACTACTTGTTTTTCTATAGATTTCAAAGGTTTATGAAGACCTAGATAAGATCCATGCTAAAGAACAGAACAAAAACAAGAAAGCAAAGAAATACATACTCACTAAGTGAGTAGACCCAGGCTGTGAGAGTAATACAACCCTATTCCCTTGCATGTACCCCATCATACTCAACATGGAATAGTACAAGCAATATCTTGGAGGGCACACTAATGAGTGCATTTTCACACAAGCTGAAGACTCTGAAGGATGGAACAATCAGGAGGGACAGGATAATACCCCCAACTGATAGAGACTTATAGATTTCCAATATGCTTCAAGATGTCTTCACTTGGACTTTCCTGCTGATTCTGTAACCAAAAATGCTAGTATAGACTCACATTTTACTGCCATGCACTCTGCACTCTCTGGTTTTCCTGTGCATCCTTCTCTTGCCATGTTTTCATAGTGCACATTATATTTTTAGCTGGAATGGACCACTCTGTATGTCCCATCACTGTTAGATTAGATTGAATGGATGCATTTTATATAATTAAATAACTACAACATCCTAAGGTTGATGTCAGAGTGATTTGAGTGAAAGAAAAAGGTGAAAACATACATGTGTTAACCCTATAGTTGCCTAGACCCAGTGGGAACTCAAGCTTGCATCTGTGCTTAGTTTCAAAAGTGATATTTGGCAAGCTTGTAACTGAATAGATGAGATAGGGATCAGACATGGTGGCCCACTATTTTCTGGATCAAGGAATGCATGGTGGTGCTAGAAATATACCTCAAGCTCAGAACTTATGCAATTAAACAAATGGAAGCAAGGAAAAAAGAATTACAACTCACTATAGATCCCAACATGCTATACTAAAATCCTTTAGGTAGTGGAACTATCAAACTTCAAGAATCTTGATTGCACCCTCAACCCTTGGTTGCTTGTGTGTGATCACATTGAGTACCTGTCTGACATAGTGTATGTTGTGAATTTTGATCTGTACAATAGAATTTGGTGCTTGTATGAGCAACACATCAGGCACAATCTATTAACTATCCAGAATAACATGTAGATGAAACTGTTGGGTCTGAAGTTTCAGAGTTGATATTGGAGATCAGAGTTGCATAAATGTAGGACTTTGTTGATATTCTGTCTACAGATACAGGAAAAAATGCAGTACTTATATACCTGCTAGATAATTATATCTAAGATATAGTGATAACAGAGTATGTTATAAGTAAGAGACAGGTGAAAAGTCCAGAGTGTTTGGAGTTATTGGAGTTCATCAGAACTGGGATGTAACAGTATCTCCCTCTTAATGGCAAGCCCTCAAGACCACATACTGGACTTGACCATATTTGGTAATAGCCAAGAAATTGGAGTTTAGGAATGTAGTAGAATTTCAGAGAATCATTGGAGTTTGAAATTGGAATATATATAAGTGCATCTGGTTGACTACCCTTCTTCATTAACAATGCCCACTCATCAAGAGATCCAAGCCCAACTCACGCAGCTTGAAGATGAAGAATGATGAGAGTATAAGGAAGTGGAGAAATAAGTGGAGGAAGAGCAGCAGTTAGGTGAAGAATGATGAGTGGCTAGAAAGGCAGCCAAGGCTGCAAAAAAGGAGGCAGCAAGGAGGGCAAAGGAGGCAGCTTGAGCAGCAGAGCAGGCAGAGATGGAAGAGGAGGATAGACTAGGCTAAGAGGCCAAGATCAGAAGACCGTAAATTATTTATTTTTTATTCCAGAGCTGACTGGAGTTGTCTAGGAGGGCTCCATGCAAGCCTTGCATCAGGAAAGGGAGTGCAGAGGAGTATGTATAGCCAACCAGAGCAGGGAAGGCCTAGAGCTGCACAGCTTACTAGCTTGTGAAGGGCAAGTGCTAGGTTGGGGAAGAACCAGCAAAAAGAAAATGCACCTGGACCACCATGGAGGAACCAGAGCATGGAGGGAAGAGAAAATGAGGGAATGTGGAATTGATAGAGGTGGAGAATTTGAGAGCGGAGTTACAGGGAGTTTGGGGGGAGATGAGGAAGATGAGGATAGAAATAAAGAGGATAAGGGAGTCTATGGAAAGGACTGAGGAGTTGTTGGATAGAGACTATAGGGATAATGGAGAAAGCAGAGAAAGTTCAGAGGTGTCAGAGATGTCAGAGGAGGAAACTATTAGAGACTCAGAGCTAGCCTCTTTAATGGAATAAATAGATTTTTTGAATTGAAGAAAAAGAATTAAATGAGAGTGAAAGAAATCAATAGAGGGGTCCAGGTTTGTCTGGATAAGTGGAGTGGAACTCCAAGATGAGTTATGAAGCATGTCCTAGCTCAGTTGCAAGGATCCAAGAGGTTTCTTTATTAGTACCTTCATAGCCTTCCCAATGAACCAAATATAATAGTTTGCATAAACAACACCTATTATCAATTTTCAAGTCTAGGATTTTAGAGATCTTGAATTCCAGTTCATGTTAAGGCACAGGGTCTCCCAGTCATGCTTAAGGGGCTCAACAGAAAGAACAGAGATCTTGGCTGAATAACCAAAGGGGGGTATCTTTGTTGAGATTGAAACTAGAGTACAAACTTTGACTACACTACTTATATACCTAGTCTGAGTCTGAATTGTGATGACTCAACTTCAATCCATGGAATGGCTGACTAATACTGACTCAGCTACTGTGTGTTGCTGTGGAATGTGGAGCACAGCATCATCAACTAATAGTGGATACCCCTCTAATCTATAAAGATAAATATAGAATGGGATGAAAAAGGAAAGTGGTGGAAGGATAAGATAAGATTAGAAGAGTCCATGATAAGATAAAAAAGGATACATCATAATATCACTCTCCCTTTAGAATCACATCTGCGTGAGGTTAGCATAGGTATTGGAGATGCCTCGAGCAGTCTCATAGGAGCTATCATGGTGTGCAACAAGGAATGGCAGGGAGGTAATGATTGTATCATTGTTGGATTTCCAGAGCAGAGAGAGGGTGGACTAATTGGCAAGTACAGAGTGCTTGACCTTGGTTATTAAGTTGTAAGATGATGGTGATAGCATTGACCAGGGTTTTTTTATAGATCTATACTTGACATATGTTGGAAGGAAGGTGAGGGAGGAGAATAGAAGCATCGAAATCAGAGTCTAGGAGTTGATCAACTTCGATTGGAGTAAGGGGGACAATGGTGTCAATGTTATCAGTGATTGTTAGCAGTTTATAACCTTCGCTATTAGAATTAGTAATAGGATTATAGAGATGTTCATCGATGCTGAAAAAGTCATCCATTTGGTGATACAACCCCTCTGTCCCCTGAGCACCATATATGAATACTAGATGCCTATCAAGTCCTTCGAACACGAACCTGAACCCTCTGAATGCCCCTGAAAGCTCCCGAAAGTCCTGAATGAGTTTGAGAATCATCAAACTCTCTGAACATGATCGAAGCTTTCTGAACACAAATGAAAGTTTGTATATCAATGGGAAGACACTATTCAAAGGCATCATTTCTCTTCTATTTCTCCCTTTTCATTCAACTTCTTCATTCCCATTCACTACTTTCCCCTTAGATTATTAGAGAGGCTCCCCTTTTATCATATACACTCAAAGGGTTCATTGTACTAGAAGATATATATACTGTATGTTGTAGCTAGTGATCCAACAAGTTAGATATTTGTTTCTCTCTCACTCTCAAGTCTAGATCCTCTAAGACTTCTTCTCAACTTCCTCTTTCAATTCTCTGATTCTCCCAATCCCCTGATTAATCACATTCGTGAATGATCAAAGGCTTCCTTTCTACGATCATCGATCATAGACTGTGTCAAGACTCTTTATAGTCATCCTCACACCTTGTTCTGTGTTTGGTTCTCATACATGAAGCAGACATATCATTTTGGAGCCTACCACAAGGGTCCACTAATAAATCTTAAAAGATTCCTTCGACACAGTCCTTTGAACTGCCATTCCTGACACACAATTGAGTCACTCAAAGTACAACCCTATGAGATAGATTCACTTGGAACATCAATCTGACCCAACTAACACTTCCCAACTCTCCAATAAATTGAAACCCAATTTCAATCAATTATCCCAATTCACCCGATGAACTATCCTCTACCTTATTGCTTTTGTCATTATCTTCTATTTCTATGACAAATATGACAACTCCACTAACTCTAGTTATGCCCACTCACAGTCACTCAACCACCCCAAAGTTCAATCCTGAACAACCTCGAGAACTTCAAAGATACTTTCAAGACCTCAGAGGTCTTTTCACTAACTGTAGCATCAATGACGACAATGCTAAGAAGACTTATGCCTGCAAATACATTGATATTGATACCTCCGAACTGTGGGAATACCAAACAGAGTTCCAAGCTGGACACACGTTTGATGAATTTGTTGCCGCCATCTATAAGCTCTACCCAGGATCAGAAGATAATTGAAAGTGGTCCATCGCTGATATGGACAAGATAGTTGGAGAACAGCTTCGACTAGGAATCATGAATACGAACAAACTCAGAGCATATTTCCAATCATTCCTTGCGACTACCAAATTCCTGCAATCAAAGAACAGAATCTCTGAAGCAGAACAAAGTCGTGCTTTCATCCGAGGATTCCAACCTGAACTCTGGTCTAGAATCATTCAACAACTGGAAATCAAGTTCCCCAATCACTTCCCTGACGATCCTTACAGGGTAAATGATATTAATGAGGCAGCTCATTTTATTCTCTACAGAATATCTCTGAACACTTTCCTACCGTGTGAAACTATACCCTCTATAATAACTACTGCCCCTGCCACTAAGCAAGAAGACCTCAGTGTCTTCATGGAAAAACTTATGACAACACTCATCAAAACCCTGGACAATAGAGGTCCCCTAAAACAAAACCCACTCCCTCGATTGCCACAATCTTCAGAACAATGACCCAATGCTCCCAACCCATTTGAGCTAAAAACTTGCATCTTCTGTGGAAGTCCTGATCATTTCATTGGAAGCTGCCTGACCTATCACAAATATATTCAAAACAGTCGATGCAAGAAAAACTTCAAAGGAAGGATCATACTCCCAAATGACAGGTTTGTCCCCCAGAAAATGCTGGGAAAAACCTTGAAAGAACGAATGGATGAATGGTATAAGCAAAACCCAACTCCGACTGCTGGAATGATGTACAGAATTTCAGCTAGTATTAATCGCAATCTAGCAACCGAAACTTACCAACTATCCACCGACGAATGGATCGCTGCTCTCAAAAAAGAGATTTTCATGTTAAGGAGCAAAAAGACATTCAATGGAGTAGAGATTGTTTGGCCTTGATGACAGGAACTGGAAAAAGAGAAAGGGGCTGACAAACCATCAAGCGCTCCAATTGCAACCACCCTGACTCAACTAGCTACATAGGAACATCTATTCTCGAAAGCAAAAGAGTCCAACTATGTACCACCCCATGTCCGAAACTTTGGCTCTCCAATGGGGAAGAGAGACAAAGACCCCTCATACCATACCCAAGTGCTGATTCAAGACTCGAAAATTGCTTCCAACATCTATACCTGTTCAATGAAAACCCCTTGCATCACACTTTCCCCTGAAGAGTTACTATCCCTCTCACCTAAAGTTTGATTAAAGGTTCGAGAGGTAGTAACCCCTAAATGGACTCAACCTACTAGTCAACTGATTACGGTCAAAACCATCAAAGTAGAAGCAATTCTAAACAATGCTCTCCCCTATTACAATGACAATGATTGTTCAATCACTGTTCCTAACCCCTACAAGTCTTACCTAAATACTCTCTCATCTGATGAAACTCCTCACACTGTTACTATCGCAAAAGAATCGCACACTCTCCAATCGATCATCATGTTGATCAATCATAAAGAAACAATTGAATGTATCATCAATCCTGGATCTCAGATAATTGCTATGTCCAAAGCCATTTGCCATGATCTAGGGCTAATCTATGACCTAACTATTCAACTCAACATGCAATCGGCCAATGGCAAAATAGACCAATCTTTAGGTCTCACGAGGAACATCCCCTGTCAGATCAGCAACATAACCCTCTACCTTCAGATCCATGTTATTTATGCTCCCACCTACAATATATTGCTTGGAAGACTGTTTGACATGTTAGCACAAAGCCTTGTCAAGAATTTCACTGATGAAAACCAGATGATCACTATTTGCGATCCGAATAGCAGAAGGACTGTCACGATTCTGACAGTTCCACAAGGTCTACCAAAACATTGTTCAGATTTTCTCTCATTGAGGATTTGATTCCCGATCAAGGAGAGATCACAATAATTCTAGATTACGACCACGCTACATCTATGCTATCTGTCAATTCCTGTGCATCTTTACACATATCAAATAAAGTTTCAACAGTTTCCCATGCTTATTTATCTACTTGTGACCTTCCCAACCTTATCTCTAAATCTCAATTGACTAGTGATCGACCTTCCGATTCCGACTGTCTCCATCAATTGATGGAAATTGCAACCTTCCTTGCATCAAAAAAGAAATACAAACCTGTGTTAAAGAAAGTTCACTCCGTAGTAGCTGAACTCCCTAATAAATTCCGAATAATCTGAAAAATCCTTGGCAATCCACTCGCGGATATGCCAATACTTGACCTGAACCCCCTAACATTTACTCCAACTGAATGATATATGATTGAACAAAAGGAGCTTTTCGATAAAGCTCACCCTGGAGATTTCCTTTGGCCTCAGGAAAGGGCCCTCCTTCATGATTTCATGAGAAAGCAAGATCCCGCCTTCGCCTGGAACGACTCCGAATGAGGACATTTTGGATCCAACTTTTTCCCTCCTGTTGACCTTCCAGTCGTACCACATACACCTTGGGTGCAGAAGAATATTCCAATTCCCCCAGGTATCTATCATAAAGTCTGCAAAGTTATCCAGCAAAAAATTGACGCTGGTGTCTACAAACCTTCAAACTCCTCCTACTGATCGCAATGGTTCACCATTCTAAAGAAAGGAGGGAAAGAACTTAGAATTGTTCATAGTCTCAAACCACTCAATCAAGTTACAATTTGACACTTGGGAGTCACGCCAATTCCCAAACACTTGGCTAAACAGTTCGGCTAATGATCCTGTGGCGCTATATTCAATCTTTACATCAGATATGATGAACGAGTGATCGCACCTTCATCTCGCAATCTAACCACGTTCCAAACACCCTATGGGGCTCATCAACTAGTAACCCTACCCATGGGATAGACAAATTCTGTGCCAGTTTTTCACAACAACATCACCTATATCCTCCAACCAGAGATTCCTAAGTTTACAATCCCCTATATCAATGATATCCCTGTGAAGGGACCTGCAACTTAATACATATTACCTGATGGATCCTATGAAATGATTTGAGAGAACAATGGAATTCGATGATTTGTATGGGAACACTTTGGGAATCTCAATTGAATAGTCTAGCAAATGAAGTATTGTAGTGGAACCATGTCAGGCTATAAATTGTTCTTGTGTGCAGAAGAAACCACCATTCTTGGACATTGATGTACTCACTTAGGATAACTACCTGACGAATCGCATGTATCTGCAATCCGAAACTGGGGTCCTTGTAAAGACCTCTCCAAAGTTTGAGCCTTCCTTAGCACTATTGGCATTATTTGAATTTTTATTCGCAACTTTGCACATCGAGTACACTACCTAGTCAAGCTCACTAGGAAAGATATGCCCTTCGAATTCAGTCCCGATCAGCTCACTACTCAAGAAGACCTAAAACAAGCCCTTCTAGAATTGCCCACTCTATGAGTCCTCAATTATACTTCTGACGCTCCTGTAATACTCACCATCGACACCTCCTATATTGCTATTGGCTTTCACCTATGCCAATGCGATCCTGACAACCTGAAGAAAAGGTACTATAATCAATTCGGTTTGATCACATTGATACAACCCATTGGTCCTTTAGGCTCCAATTCTTGATTTGTATGTGTTGATTCATGATTTGACTAGTTACAGTAGTATGTGACATGTAACGAGAGAAGAAGCCTTTGTATGTAACCACCACATTCCCTCTGAACTTGCACTTCTGGAGGGCTCAGGCCCAGCCCAGTTGTATCAATGTTGAATGATCAAGAAAGAAGGTTCTCTCAGCCGAAACTTGAAATCTACAGTCTCTATTGAGCCTTACGATCGCTTCGACTCTACCTCATTGGCGTTCGGAACCTGATTATAGAAGTTGACGCTCACTATATCAAAGGAATGCTAGTGAACCCAGACATCACACCCCAGGCTAGTATTAACAGATGGATTGTAGTGATCCTAACATTCCATTTTACCTTGGTACACATTACTGGATTGAACCATGGTCCCAATGGTCTCTCTCGATGCCCCCAACAGCCTGATGACCAAAACGACGAAGAGCTGATTGATAAAGACTTCAACAATTGGATCAATTGTGTCCACAGATTAATGCACCATATCAACAATTTGCCCACACCCCGAACGAAAACCCTCCAATCGCCAACCTCAGTTTACTCGCAGAGTAAACATTCCAGTGAGGAGGAGGAGGACCCTATCCATCCACATACTGATTCCTACAACATCATTCCACAATCGGAAGCAGCTCAACAAGTCAATCAATGACTTATCCTCATTTGAAAATGGCTCTCAGATCTCAAACGACCAAGCAACATGTCTGACAATGACTACGTGAGCTTTATACGATACTGCGAAGAGTTCTTTATCAACAATGACCAACTATGGCAAAAAGATAGACAAGGCGCTCATAAATTAGTCATTGATCTGGATCGCCAATTAGTGATCATGATAGAACTTCACGATCGAACAGGCTACAAGGCCATTTTCACTACTCAATCGATTGTTTCTGAACATTTCTGGTGGCCTTATATAGCCCCCGACATAGTCTGGTTCATTCGGACATGTTATACCTGTCAGGTCCGCCAAACCACGCAAGCCCTCATTCCTCCAACCATCTCCATGCCAGCTCCCCTATTCACCAAAATCTACATCGACACTATGCATATGCCCTGATCTAGTCCTTTTTAATATATAGTCCAAGGATGATGCTCCCTCACCCACTATCCCAAATTCCGAATGCTTCATTCAGAAACAGTGAAATCAATTGGCAAATGGATCTTCAAGGATATAATCTGTCACTGGGGCTCTCTTCAAGAAATCATCACAGACAATGGAACAGCCTTCTTACGAGCTGTAGATCACCTCACCAAGTGCTATCGAATCAACCACATTCACATCAGTGGATACAACTCTCAAGTGAACAGAATAGTTGAATGATCTCTCTTTGATGTACGACAATCAGTATTCAAAGCTGTCAATGGCGATCAGAAACAATGGTTGATCAGAGCCTACTCTGTATTCTGGGCTGAGCATGTCACTACCCGAAAGCAATTGGGATGCTCACCCTATTTTGCTGTCACTGGATTACAGCCATTGCTTCCTTTAAATATTTCTGAAGCAATATATCTCCTTCCTGCTCCAGATTCAGTTCTCTCAATGACTGATCTAATATCGCAACGCATGATTGCTCTACAAAAATGAGACACTAACTTAGAGCAACTTCGATTAAAGGTGCTCGCTGCTCACCTATGATCCACCATACGATTTGAGAAGAGACACAAAAAGACCATTCGTGACTACAACTTCAAAACTGGCAATCTCATACTCATTCAGAACATGAAGATCAAGAAGTCTCTCAATTGAAAGATGCATCCTCGATACCTAGGACCCCTAGTCGTGATATCCTGAAACCTAGGAAAAGCTTATATCATCACAGAGCTTGATAGATCCATCTTACATCGTCTGATCACTGTGTTTAGAGTTATCCCATACTTCACTTGAAGATTGATTGCAATTCCCGAATGATTCCTTGACATATCGACTTCACGACTTAGAGACATGGAACATTTGCTAACTAGCGAACCACTTGATAGCGTTGTGATCGAGGACTTGTAACCTGCTGTAATAAATCTCTATGCAATCTTTTTCATTTCAAGTCTTTCTTTTATTTTTTTTAGAAACAAAAATACAATTTTAAAGAGGAGAAGACTAGAGGCTACAAAATTATACAAGACAAATAAAAATCTACAATTGGTCCAAGACCATTTCCTCTTCCTTCTCTTCTAAACCCCTTAAAATCTCTTGGAGAATGACGATCTATACCTTTACACATGCTTTCTCCTCCATGATTGCTGCTAAAACCTCTCGCAACTTGTCTTCATCAGCAGCCACTGCCTTTGCCTTTCCTTTCTAACCTGCGATCGACCATGTCATTCCCTTTGAACTCTCACCCACCTTCTCCTCCTCCAAGGGCAGGGTCTCATCGATATAAACCACAGGACCTGGAAAAGAATTAGTTAGAAAGAATAAAGAAAACAATAGAAAAAGAAAAACTTATGAGACACAGCCCTCGCTAATTTCCGAACCCCCTTTGACAATCCTCCCACCATCACTGACTTGTTTGCACTCTTCAATTCTGCCTTGGGCTGCAGCTTGAACTTCTTGCCTAGCTGCATTTCCCCCTTCCAATAGCATCCACACTTATCCATTACACACTTGACACATAATGGATTGGCAGGGTTGATCTTGCACTCAGTGCTGACCTTTTCGCAAAAATCACACTATGAAATAAAAGAGTCCATTAGTAAAACAAAAATAAGAGAAAAGAGAAAAGAACTTACCTTGCCCTCGACTGGGTGCAGGGTTTCCTCCATTGCTTTTTGCTTGTGGTACTCCTGCATTATCATCACTGGAAGGGACCAACCCTTCTCTGCCATCCTCTCCCGATAGGCTGCCTTCGACCTTTCTATGGTTTCCTTGGCAGTCAGCAATTGCGCTGCTGCTGCCGACTCTTCTTCACCGTCCAAGAGCTGGTGCCTATCCTCCGTCATCTCTGTTGTTGCCCCCGTTGTGTCTGGCATGTCTGCCAACACCTCCACTGCCTTCAGTCCACCTTTGCCTGCCACCTTTTCCATTTCTCAATGGAACTCCTCCTCATCGATCTTTTGGTCCAGAAGCAGCTGGAGGAGCCTCTCATAGGCTTCCTCCACCTGCTTCTGGTCCTCCATGTCTTGTACCTCCTACTCCCATTCCTCCCATTCTTCTCACTCCCACTTCTCTCGCACCTCCTGTTCCACCCTCTTGACCCACTCGCGCTTCTCTTGCACCTCCCATTCCGCCCTCCCGACCTGCTTGCATTCCTCTCGTTTCTCCCATTCTTCGCGCTCTGCTCGCTCTCACTCTACCCTCTCTGCCTCCGCTTTCTCTTCGACCTCCCGATGCACCACCTCTGCCAGTCTTGGCATCAACATCTCCCCCACCCACTCCATCCACCCTCATTCTTCAAAAGCATTGAAGGTCTTGCGGGCCTCCTTTTGCCATGTGATAACCTCGTTGTCCATTGATGTCTCTTTCAGGGCCTTCACGACCTAATTATATGCGATCTAAAGAGATGGATTAGTGAAGAAAAATGATTAAAAACATGAGACTTACTAGTAACTTGCAGAACTGTTGCCCCCAGATTTTGTAATCTTCAGGCTCAGCAACCCCATCTGGAAGCAACTTCATCTGGTCACTGATCTTCTGTTTTGCAATAGTTATTACATTCTTTGACATCTTGAAAGACTTGATGTGGTTTTCTTGGCATTGTGGTATACAATTTGGAAGACAGTTGTGTCTGAAGAGGAATGTGACACAGTTGTCACACTTATAAATGTTGGTTTTGGATGAGCGTCAGTGCTCTGTAGATACTGGTCTATGCACTTGTACATAAATACTCGTCATTACCTTGTACTTCTTCATGTGTTTGCCTCACGAGCTCAACAAGGTACAAACCATTTCTCCAACAATAAATGCACCTTGGCAATTACCAGCAAATCACGTGATTGACTGAGGACAGTCAACATTTCAGTGAGGAGGAGATAATATAACCCCTCTATCCCCTGAGCACCATATATTCAACTATACAAATACTAGACGCCTATCAAGTCCTTTGAACACAAACCCAAACCCTCTGAATGCCCCTGAAAGCTCCCGAATGTCCCGAATGAGTTCAAGAATCATTGAACTCTCTGAACGCAATTGAAGCTTTCTAAACGCAAATGAAAGTTTGTATATCAAAGGGAAGATACTATTCAAAGGCATTATTTCTCTTCTATTTCTCCCTTTTTATTTGACTTCTTCATTCCCATTCACTACTTTCCCCTTAGATCATTAGAGGGGCTCCCCTTTTATCATATACACTCAAAGGGATCCTTGTACTAGAAGATATATATACTGTATATTGTAGCTAGTGATCTAACAAGTTAGATATTTGTTTCTCTCTCACTCTCGAGTCTAGATCCTCTAAGACTTCTTCTCAACTTCCTCTTTTGATTCTCCTGATCCCCCAATCAATCACATTCGTGAATGATTGAAGACTTCCTTTCTACAATCATCGATTATGGACTGTGCCGAGACTCTTTATAGTCATCCTCACACCTTGTTCTGTGTTTGGTTCTCATACACAAAGTGGACATATCATCGGATCACTCGAATTTGAAGTTAAGAAGCTAGTTATTTCAGGTTGAGAGTGTGAAACTCATCGACTAGTTCTTAAGCATGTTTGACATTGGACTCAGATTGCCAGGTACTCATGATGGTGAACCTAACACATACCATAAGGCAATGCAGCGCTCCCCTGAAGAGAAGGAAGAATGGCACAAGGCTGCTTTATATGAGATCCAAAAACTTATTGAAAATGGCACCTTTGAACTTGTACAACTCCCACCTGGCCGCAAAGCTATTAGCAGCCAATGGGTGTTCAAGGTCAAAAGGAAAGCTGATGGATCCATTGAGCGCTATAGAGGCAGAGTGGTGGCCCAAGGATTTGCCTAGAGACCTGGATTTGACTATACTGAGACCTTTGCTCCTACTCCAAAGTGGGCTTCACTCCAAGCTATCCTAGCACTGGCTGCACTTGAAGACCTTGAATTAGAAAGTCTTGATATCTCTTCAGCTTACCTCAATGGTGAACTTGAAGAAGAGGTCTATATGTGCCAGCAAGAAGGCTTTGTTGAGAAGGGCAATCACTGGGTCTGGCACTTGCTCAAATCTATCTATGGCTTAAAGTAGGCTGGCAGGTGTTGGCACAAGAAACTCAATGAGGTCTTTGAGAAGATGGGCTTCACGAGAATTACCTGTGAACATAGTATCTGGATCTACAAGAGGGATGATGTGCACATCATAGTGCCAGTCTTTATTGATGATATGACTATTGCTGCAAAGTCTACTGCAGAGATTGCTCATGTTAAGGATGAACTTAGGAAGTACTTCCAACTATGTGACCTTGGAACTACTTCATGGCTGCTGGGTGTTGAAATCACTCGGAATCGTTCTGCACACTCCTTATCATTGTCTCAGCGCCAATATATCCTTGACTTGCTTAAACACTTTAACCTCTCTGATTGCAACCCAGTTGGCACTCCTCTTGATCCTAGCATCAAACTCAGCACATCCATGTCTCCCACTTCCTCTAAAGAGATTGAAGAAATGCAGTCCATCCCATACCTCCAAGCTGTTGGTTCATTAATGTACTTGGCCACAGCTACTCGACCAGATATCTCTTATACTGTTGGTGTCTTAGCCTGCTTCAGTAAGAACCCTGGCATGCAGCATTGGAAAGCTATCAAACATCTCTTCCGTTACCTCAAAGGCTCTCTTGACTTCAAATTAACCTACTCACCACTTTCCAACCCATCTGAAATATTCACCACTTATACTGATACTGACTATGCTGGCAATCCTGATAATGGACATTCCACTGGAGGCTATATAGTCAAGATGGGTACTGGTGCTATCAGTTGGTCTAGTCGACTCCAGGCTATAGTTGCACTATCCACCACTGAAGCAGAGTATGTTGCAGCTACTGCAGCTAGTCAAGAAATCCTATGGTTGAGAAATCTGTTCACTGAACTTGGCTACCAATTCACATCCCCTTCTACTCTGTTCATTGATAACTAATCTGCCTTGTCTGTTGCCAAAAATCTAGAACACCATGGACGTATGAAGCATCTGGACTTGCGCTTTTACTGGTTGAGGAATGAAGTGGAGAAGGGAACCATCAAGTTGATCCACCTAAGGACAGATGCTATGCCTGCAGATATCTTGACCAAGGCCTTGAGTAAAGTGAAGGTGTTGGAGATATTAGAAAGGTTGGGATTGAAGAAGTAGCAGAGTTGTCTCATCAAGGGGGAGTGTTAGGATGTGATGATCTCCTCTGCATAGAGCAGTACTGGTTTGTACTAGTCCGAAGTTGTGGCTGATTTGTTTGTTCTTATTTGGTCAAAATGCGTCCAAAGTCTCTGGTGTCAAGCTCACTGCTCCTTAGTATTGACAGTGAAGCTTGACACCAGGTTAGTCACTCCCTGTACTTATGTTACCATAGTATTGACAGTGAAGCTTGACACCAGGTGTGGTTCTTAAGGCAGTAGCTTCCAGCCTTGATATTGATCACGGAAGATCCCTCACACTGTCAAAGTGTCATCAGATTAGCATGCAGTTCTCTTGTGTTGGAAGACTCCAGCACAATCTGAGGGACATGTAGTGGAGGGGTTAGAGTAAGATATGGTTTACAGTTCGGAAGTTGCTAGACTCAAGCTTCCCATACATCCCAAGCCAAGTTGTATATCCTTCAGAAGTGTTATTACCTATATGTCTACAAGAGCAAAACTGCATTCTTTCCTTGTGTTAACCTGAAACGCAATAGTCAGACACCCACCAAGCCTATCTCATCATGATCCCCCAATGAGGACACCTTTCATTTGACCGTGGGATATGGAAACAGGTCCAATCCTTTCAGAAACACCCAAGTCAACAGTGGCGGTTGCTTAGGATGCTGAACCTCACCACTCCAAGTCTCAGCCACAATTGCTCATCCCCCCAGAGTCAAAACCTATGTAAGGGTTGGGGTAAGTTATCACACTTTGCTCAATACCAGGATATGCACAGAACCAATGTATTGGGGCAATCTGGTATAAGTGGGAGTGGGATGTAAACTTATTGTTTACCTAAGCATAACCAGTACTTAAGGTATCCAGTACAAATATGTACAAACACAGTGCAGTGGCTGTATGTAACATATCTGTTACATCCTCCCCCTTTGGCTTAACTGCTGGGGTAAGTTAAGCCTGATAGCCAGGCAGAATACACATAAAACAATCTATATACTACATAGAAAGAACTAAGAGAAACAGAAAATAAACGCTGTAGTAATACAACTGCAGTGACGACTACATTCGTCCGTAGTCCATTGGGACGTCAGGTATCTCTGACATACTATCAATACATTCCTGCAAGCCAAGTGATACTTGCTCGCTATCGCTGCCTAGTGGCGCAGCCCTGTCTTGTGAATCACGCCGTGAATGGCATCATGAAGTGCGGGATGAGTCCTAGCCATGGGGTGGTCCACGCTCGGCAAGCGTGTATGTGATTTGTCCACGCCGAGTGAATGAGTTAGATGCATCAAACGTGTCTTGGGTGATAAGGCCTGTGGATGGGGCGACAGACTCGTCATTAGATGAGATACGAGACTGGGGATGTCAGCGAGGACATCTGTCTGGGAACCATGTGTCATTTCCATCACGAAGTGATGAAGGAATGCCATTCCTTGCCAATGTATTACACACAGACTCTCTGTATGTCTCGAGGGAGGATAAGTCCGAGACATTACCCTGGAGGGTGTCCTCAAGCTATTGAAAGGCATAGACAAAGGCATCATCTGCCTGTTCAAACGTCACACCTTGTCCAGCGAAGAATGGAATGAGGGATTGTTCTGTGACATTGGATGATCCAGAGTACTGAGCTGGTTCTCTGGGGGGTTCCACAATGGACAGGTTCAATCCCATCACAAGTGAGTGATAGCGGCCGGGCATTCCAAACAAGAGGGCTGCCGCTCTGATGTATTGCGACCATATCTGGTCGGCGTCTGTCAATGATCCAGTGGGAGCACAGGTCTTAGGTGACTTTGGTTTGTGTCAACTTACCAAAAGCATCCCACAGAGGCTTTGCAGCAAAATGCTGCCATCTCATTCTAAGTGCACTCTAGGGTGCACGGCATTGCGGTTTATGTAGAACCAACAAGCCTACTCTTCCGGGGAGCTCGTGGCGGTTGGCTGAGATGGGTTAATCCGTCCAGGCACAGAAGAAGTCAGCACCTGTACAGGTGCATCAGTGGAATCACCTGAAGCCCAGGTGGGAACTCTCCAATTGATTAACGCAATGCGTTGAGCATCCATTCTGCTCTCTCGAGGAGTCACCTGTGCTGTCATGACGAACAATCGCGCAAGTTCGAGAGCCTCATTATTGCCTGATTCTTGGGCTTGAATGAACAGAGCATGCCATTGGCATGCATTGACCGGGTATCTGCGGTCATCTGCAGATCGAGTTCCACATGGAGGGGGCAATCCCATCACTTCATTTCATCGCGCTGCTTCAGCGCTTGCGCCAACCCAGACAGTCTAGTCAACAGGTGAGTAATGGGCCCCAGCAGGGATGCTGGGCCAAGCAGTAATGGTCGAGCGCTTCTTGCGCTGTTTGATTATCTTGCCACTAGGGCCAGATTGATTATTCACTCCCAGATCTGGGAGGTTTGGGAACTCGACATACAAGGTGGGTTGAAGGTGAGCCTTCAGTTCCTCATTCTCTCGAATGAGTTGAGGGAAGCGTCTCTTGATGTACACATTATCCTCTTTGTCAAGGTTTTCGAACATCGGACCACAGCCTGCTAACTCGTTGTCCGAGTATGGATCGAAATGTTCCATATTGGCTCTTCGTCGAGCCTCCTTGTCAGTTTCTTTTCCCTTGCCCTTGTCTTGGGCAGAGGGGGTCTTGGTTACAGGGCTGGCAGCCCTTGTGTATTCTGATGATCGCGAATGCGATCCCTCGGTATGGGAGCGCTTGTGCTTTCCTAGCGATTCAGCTTCACTAGTGTCATTAGACTTGTTCACCTTCGCTATGAGCTGATTGGCTTGATAGAGCTCATCTTGAGTTTATTCATAATGAGCGTGATCGTAGTGACCATCATCTTGAGCCTTCTCAAGTGAGACAGTTAGGTTTCGGATCTCTGTTACAAGTTCCTCTTGGTGTGCCTTACAGCAGTCCTCAAATGCCTCTTTCAATAAGGCGTCTTCATATACGCTGTCTTCGATGACATGCATTACATAGTCTTTGCAGACTTTACACCTCCGGTGACTGGAGTGTATCGCGACATTGATGGTGCTGTTACACACCCATGTTTTCGGGGTAACTCTGACAAGTTACTTGTGTTTTGTCAAGAGCGGTGCTCTCTCTCCCCTTCAGAAGAGGGCCCACGCTGTGTCTGGCGTGGGGATCTGATAACTTCGTCGGGACCAGCCATCAGCTGATCCCCATTGTCTTCCACCATTTCCAGTGGTCTCAGGTCTACGGGGTGGGGGTTTGTTCTTATGCTTGTGGGCGTGTTGTTTTCATTCGACATTGTCATACAGGGTAGAAAAATTTCTACTGTTGTTTTTTGTTTATCATGCTTTTATACAAGTCACACTTAGACTTGTAGCATCATTATGGTGCCTCTAATTACCCCAATTGGGGTGAGTCCGCCACCGGACTGGGTATGTCCAGTCCATTGATTGCTGATTAAGGCAATTATCAGTTGCACTCAGTTTAGTGCGCATACAAGGTGTGCTTGTCAGCATGCCTCAAGGCTCTGAGTGCGGTCAGCATTCAGTGCCTCTTAACTGGCCGTCTCAGCAGTTGATGAGGGGTATCTACACCCATTAGGGTTAGATATTTATCTAGAGCACTAAGCTCTTTACATGATGAGATGGGCTCCCATGTCGTGTCTCTGAGGTTCCAATGAACCTCCAGCTTGAGTTTTCAGTTGTCCCACCTATAGCCGACTATTTCGTCAACTAACCATTCGGTTTGAAGTGGTTCACCAAAGTCATAAGCATCTACTGATGCTCGGTTAGGGAATAACGCATCATTGTTCGGATGGTGTGGATGCAGCAAATTTATGTGAAAGCGTGGGTGAATCTGTTGCTTCGCGAGCTCGTCGGGGAGTTCCAACTTATAGTTGGATTCATTAGGAAAGGCCCGTATGACTTTGTACAGCCCAATGAACCTTGGCAGTAGTTTCCCTGCTCTACCTTGCGGTAGTTTAAGGTTCTTGGTCGATAGGTACACAAAGTTGTTTACTTTTATCGATGGTTCTTCCCTTCTACGCAGATTAGTGTAGTGTCTTTGAAATACGCGATGCGCAATGATTGTGCCATGAGCAGCTGCCAGATTCTACAGTGCTTGTTGAGCAAAAGCTTGGACACCTGGCGGTGTCTCAGCAGTATTTTCTACCTGCTTAATCATAGCAGGCATATATGCTCTGTTCAGCTCGAACAGGGTGAAGCCTGTAGCTTCACTGATACTTGCATTAATCGCGAATTCGGTCATCAGGATCTTTGCAATCCAGTCTCATTGGTCCGAGCTTACGGTTGCTCGGAGGATTTGACCTATTGAATGATTAGCTCATTCAGTTGTGCCATCCATCTGAGGATAGAAAGATGTAGACATCAATAGTTTAGCTCCTAAGAGCCTATGAAGTTTGCTCCACCATTTGGAGGTAAATTTCGAGTCTCTGTCCGAGACTATACTTTCAGGAAGGCTGTGAAGCCTTACTACTTCTTTTAAGTAGATCCACGAAAGCTCTGACGCTTTTGTTTTGGTATTCACCGGAATTAGGTGGATCATTGATGTCATTCGACAAATGACTACCCATAGGTAATTGTACCTGTTGATACGTCTGCTTCGTGTATGAGAACCAAACACAGAACAAGGTGCGAGGACAACTATAAAGAGTCTCGACACAGCCTATGATCGATAATCATGAAAAGGGAGTCTTCGATCATTCGCGAATGTGATCGATCCGGGAATTGGAAGGATCGGAAAGTTGAAAGAGGAAGTCTTAGAAGATCTAAAGAGGATCTAGACTCGAGAGCGAGAGAGAAGTGAATATCTAACTTGTTGGATCACTAGCTACAACATATAGTATATATATCTTCTAGTACAAGGATCCCTTTGAGTGTATATGATAAAAGGGGAGCCTCTCTAATGATCTAAGGGGAAAGTAGTGAATGGGAATGAAGGAATTGAATGAAAAGGGAGAAATAGAAGAGAACAGATGCCTTTGAATAGTGTCTTCCCTTTGATATACAAACTTTCATTCGCGTTCGGAAAGCTTCGATCGCGTTCAGAGTGTTTGATGATTCTCGAAGTCGTTCGGGATGTTCAGGAGCTATCGGGAGTGTTTGGAGGGTTCGAGTTCATGTTCGAAGGACTTGGTAGGCATCTAGTATTTGTATAGTTGAATATACGGTGCTCAGGGGATGGAGGGGTCATATCACCGTCAATTTCAGGAAACGGACCAATAAAGTCCATTCCGATTGATTGCCACGGTTTTGTGGGTATGGGTAATGAATCCAACAGTCCTGTTGGGCACTGCATATCGTCTTTTGATGTTTGACAAGTCTGACATGACTTGCAGAATTGTTTAATGTGGCTAAATATCTTTGGCTACTAGTACCATCGTCTTACATAGTCGGCAGTATGTTGTGGACCAAAATGGCCCACTATTGAGTGTGCTTGACCAATGATCAGGCCAAAAATTGATTCTTGTCCCATCTTTGCAGATGGGATACATAGTACTTCCTCTCCCCCCAAATTCTTGGACCAAATCAGGCCTTCACGGACAGTGAACACCTTATGGTGATCAGGGTTCTTGAGAACCTTGCTGAATAATGCGTCAGATATGTATCCTCTGCGAATCACTACTGTCAGCGATTCATCACACTCTATACAAGCACGCAAGTTCTCTCCCCATTTATGGGATTGGAATATCATTGAATTGTCTAGGGATGATCTTAGTCTTTTCATTGGTTCCATTTCTGGAATCAGAACTAGTGTGAGCACTGCCACTTGCGCATCTCTATCTTCTTCTGTTTCGAGAAGACGATTGCTTCAGCATCATTGAATATCTTCGATGACCTAGATAGCCTTCATTTCGATGGCTCCAGTATTAATTTCATTTAGATAATCCCAAGGGAGATCATCCTTTTCTGGGTCTAGATGTATATCTATGTCTACATATTCGCTCATAGGATGAGCGTCATACCATGTATCACTCTCATAATAACGTGATAATGCATCGGCAACTTTATTCAGTTGCCCTTTGATGTATGTTATGTCAAAGTCAAATCTTGACAGGTACTCCATCCAATGAGCTTGTCGGCTAGACAGGTGTCTTTGCATCTTGAAGAACTCAAGAGCTTGATGGTCGGTCACAACGTGAACCCGATATCCTATCAGTTTGTCCTCCCATTTAAGGAGGGCTTTGAGTATCGCAATCGTTTCATGCTCGAATGTACGATAATTCTGTTAAGCATCCGTAAACTTTTGCAACATAAATCCTGCTAGTCTGCAGGTTTGCCAGGTAGGACCTTGTCCGTACATTGCGCTGATGCCATGTATTGA
This sequence comes from Porpolomopsis calyptriformis, assembly GCA_951640195.1. Classification (NCBI taxonomy): domain Eukaryota; kingdom Fungi; phylum Basidiomycota; class Agaricomycetes; order Agaricales; family Hygrophoraceae; genus Porpolomopsis; species Porpolomopsis calyptriformis. Next base: position 781,311 of record OX621171.1, on the reverse strand, counting down.
GGCATTGCAGATGACCCATATGGGTTCATCTTTCTTGTGACATATTGGCACTAGTATAGGTGTCAAGCAGCATATCTGCTTTATCATTTCAAAGCATTTATCATGGATTGGTCTCCACATGAACGGTTGCCTGTTCGCTGTCATGGCTGCTAACAGCCCTGTATAACTTGAGATATCTGGCAGGAAATGTGCCAGATATTGTATGAGTCCTATAAATTTCTGGACATCGTTGTAATTGTGCAGTTGTCGCCAATTGTGTATTCTCACCATTTGATTGGCATCTACGTGTAGCCCTTTGTCATCTATCTTATGACCTAGACAGTCGATTACATCAGCATACAGTTCGCACTTCTCCTCTTGGAGGTAGAACTTGTATTCTCATAGTTTACCAAACACAAGACCCAAGTGTTTTTTGTGCTCCGAGACGGATGCACTATAGACAAATAGATCGTCGAGATAGGCATGCATGAATATGCCAATAAAGTCTCGAAAGATCATTGTCATTACCTGCTGGAACGTAGCGGGTGTGTTGCAGTCTCCTATCCGCATTGTATGGCTCACGTAGGTGCCATATATTGTTGCAAATGCACTTTTATGCACGTCTTCAGGCACTGTCTGTACCTGCTCATAAGCATCTGATAGGTCGATTTTTGACCTTATTGTTCCGCCGGCCACATCATATCTGATCTGGTCTTGGTCTGGAAAGGGTGTAACATCCTTCAAGGTATTGTCATTGCATTTGCAACAATCAATTGGCATCCATAGAGTGCCATTCTTCTTTGGGATGCACAGCATCAGAGCAGCTTGATTGGTTTGCACTGATTCCCACCATCTGGCGCGCATATACCACGCAATCTTCACCATAAGCTGAGGCTTTAGTGAGTCTGGACATCTCGGAAGGTAATTGTACTTCTTATCTTCATCGATAAGAGGTATGTGGTGATTGACACCACATACCAGATGCAATTCCTCGGGTACTCTGTGTATAATATCTTAGCATGCTTCGATCCATTTGGCTTGAAGGCAAGGTCTGTCCTCATGTGTTAGGGATGTTTCAGTCCTTTCATTCGGTTGAACAATTTGAGCTACACTCAGTAGCATCTTTTCATTAGACCCGGTAGGGGTACTCTCTTTTATTTTCTTTGTTTTGCATCTGAACACCTTTTTCTTGAAAACTCCTTGACAAACTCTTTTGGTTTGTCAGTTTCTATGAGGTCCTGTCCAGACGTCTTCCCTGCAGAACCTTTCAGTTCTGCGTCTGCTAGTTATTCAGCAGACCTTTGTTCAGTTCATCGTAGTGATTGTCTGCACATGATTTCGTCATTTTCCTCCCCTTCAGTTAGAGCAGGAGCGGCTACCCTGCAGACCATTATCTGGTTTGCGCTAGGCTCTAGTGTAATTTCAAATTCATGCATGAAACCAATGCCAATTATAGCATTGAATCTGTCGATATTTACGATATCGAAGCAGTATTTCTTTGCAATACTTTCATATCGCACAGGGCAGTAAGTACCATAGTTAATCCGCGATCTGCTACTGCGGCATCCTAGTTGGATCGGAACAGGGTCCTTCAACTGATATATTTTCAAATTTGTCACTCTCGCAAATTCTGGGCTAATGGCATCAGAGGTGCTGCCTGTTATTGAACATTACAATGGCTATGAGGCCATTTAATTCCATGTGAGCCACTAAAGGCCTTACTTTCGTGCTCAGCTTCGCTGGGCAGTCCTGCTGTCTGCTGGACTTATGAACACATGATTTGGGTTGAGTGTCCTCTTTGAACACTTGTTCGTCATTTATAGACACTATAAATTCATGAGCAGAGTTACTCGTTTCTCTGATTGAACATATCTGTTCATTGATGATGTTATTGTTATCTTCCTCTTGTGAGTACTCTTCATACTCATCATATTCTTGGAGGTGATACTCTTCACCTTGTGATGTATACTGCGATCCTTGTAAAGGATCATCCTCCTCTTCCTCAACTATGATTCTGTAGTTGTTTTGAGGCTCGTCTGCCTCTTGGTCATTCTCGTCGATAGCGTCTTCTGCTACCATTTTAAGTGCATCCTCCCCCTCTTGGATCACTGCCATTTGGGGCTTCCCAAAATTGGGACATTTTGGATTGGTTGCATAATGGCCAACTTTGCCACACGCATGTAGCATTTCACACCAGACGATCCTGTCTGGTTCCTCTTATGTGCTGGCGCCTGCAGCGTCGGTTTACTTCCAGAACCGCTAGGTCTATTTGGCGGTGGTCTGTAAGGCTGACGGTTGTCAGTCAGTCTATACAGTTGGTATGGACCTCGTTTGTTAGCGTACTTATTGTACACTGGCTTCGAATACAACGGCGTCTCTTATTCGTTGTCTGATTTGTTGGCAGCCGCATATTCGCAGTTGCTCTCAGCTGACTGGTTACTCCAGATGTTGCCTTGCGTCGCTCATCGTAGCGATGCTTTATTCAAATGCTCTCTTCGACACATCGAGCAACTTTGAGGGTCATCTCAAGTGACGAGGTTTTAGCAGTAACGCCTTTCTGGACAACTGCGTCAGTTATCCTTGCAGGTAGACCCAATAATAATTGGGTTTTAAACGTATACGAGTCAGGCTCATGTATCATATGTCCTGCGTACCTCTCGAGGTCATAGAAACATCCTGAGACACCACCTTCCATGGTGTACTTTCTCAAATAGAATTTTGTCGTAGCATCCTGTATGGATGCTTCATGAATAAACTGATCATACAGTCCAGTTATAACCTCTTTAAATGTCCATCGGCGTTTCTGCCTAGACACGCTGTCGACATTGTCATTAAACCACTGTCTTGCTTTGTCTGCAAGATAAATAGCTGTTAAAGCAATAAGCTCTGGCTCAGCATTAGGTCCAGCATAGTTGGACAATTTCAACCATCTCAAGAATGATTGAAGCCACCCAACAAATTTCTCAATGTCCTCCTCACCGCTATACTCTTTTGGAGTAAGCAGTTTAGGTGATGAGGTTCAGAAACCAGATAGGTTTCCTTTCAGTGGTTTGCCCACTTGTTCATCAATTAATTTATAATATTTACGATGAATGTCTCTGAGGTAATCAGAGCATCGATCTTTCCCCTCATATTTATGAGGTTTACGGCTACGACTTCTGTGTCATATTGTTGTTTTTGACGTCTGTTTAGACATTCTCTTACTACCATGTCCAGTAGCATCAGATGGTTGATTTCTCAACTGGTCACTTCCAGTGTCTGTCATTTTGCTACGATCAGACTCATCATCAGAAGACAATCCTTGATCTGGGTCGTCTGAATCACTGTCGTCTGACTGGTGATACCACCTTCTATCTGAGGGTGGCCTGTGGTCTCGTTTGGACTACTCATTTTGTCCTTCTGCCTATAAATCTATGGTTTCTCCAGAAGCATCGAAGGTGATGCCTTGATCATTGATACGTCTGCTTCGTGTATGAGAACCGAACACAGAACAAGGTGTGAGAATGACTATAAAGAGTCTCGATACAGTGTATGATCAATAATTGTGGGAAGGGGGTCTTCGGTCATTTGCGAATGTGGTCGGTTGGGGGATCAGGTGGATCGGGAGGTTGGAAGGGGGAGTCTTAGGAGGTCTAGGAAGGGTCTAGGCTCAAGGGTGAAAGAGAAGCGAATATCTAACTTATTGGGTCACTAGCTACAATATACAGTATATATATCTTCTAGTACAAGGATCCCTTTAAGTGTATATGATAAAAGGGGAGCCTCTCTAATAATCTAAGGGGAAAGTAGTGAATGGAAATGAAGAAGTCAAATGAAAAGGGAGAAATAGCAGAGAATCAATGCCTTTGAATAGTGTCTTCCCTTTGATATACAAACTTTCATTCGCATTCGGAAAGCGTCGATTGCGTTCAGAGAGTTCGATGAATCTCGAACTCATTTGGGACATTCAGGAGCTATTGGGGGCGTTCAGAAGGTTCAAGGTCGTGTTTGAAGGACTTGATAGGTGTCTAATATTTGTATAGTTGAATATACGGTGCTCAGGGGATGGAGGGGTTGTATCATCTCCTCCTCACTGAAATGTTGACTGTCCTCAGTCAATCACGTGATTTGCCAGTAATTGCTGAGGCGCATTTATAAGTGTGACAACTGTGTTAACATTCTTCTTCAGACACAACTGTCTTGAAATTGCATACCATGATGTCAAGAATCTGCATCAAGCCATTCAAAATATGTTGACAAATGTTATTACCATTGCGAAGCAGAAGATTTGTGACCAAATGAGGTCGCTTCCAGATGGGGTTGCTGAACCTGAAGACTATAAAGTCTGGGGGCAACAATTTTGCAAATTGCTGGTAAGTCTCATGATTTTAATTGTTTTTCTTCACTAATCCATCTCTTAGATTGCATATAATCAGGTCGTGAAGGCCCTGAAGCAAACATTGACGGACGATGAGGTCGTTGCATGGCAAAAGGAGGCCTGTGAGACTTTTGACGTTTTCGAAGAACAGGAATGGTTGGGGTAGGCTGGGGAGCTACTGATGCCAAGATTGGCAGAGGTGGTATGTCGCGAGGCTGAGGAGAAAGTGGAGGTGGAGAGAGTCGAGCAGGAATGAAGGGCGGAAGAGGAACGCAAGGTGAGGGAGAGGGCGGAGATGTCTGTGTGGGAGGAACAAGAGAGGGTCGAGCGCAAGGAATGAGAGTGAGTGGAGTGCAAAGAACAGGAGAAACAAGAGGAGTGCGAGTGGGTCGAGAGGGCAGAATGGGAGGTGCGAGAGAAGCAGGAACGAGAGGTACGGGAGGAACGAGAATGGGAGGAACAGGACACAGAGGGCCGGAAGCGGGTGGAGGAGACCTATGAAAGGCTCCTCCAGTTGCTTCTGGACAGTAAAATCGATGAGGAGGAGTTCCATCGAGAGACAGAAAAGGCAGTGGGTGAGAGTGGAACGAAGGCAGCGGAGGTGTCGGCAGACATGCCAGACACAATGGGGGCGACAACGGAGACGACGGAGGATGGGCACGAGCCCCTGGATGGTGAAGACAAATTGGTGGCAGCAGGGTAATCGCTGACTGCAGAAGACAAGGTGGAGAAGTCGAAGGCGGCGTATCAGGAGAGAATGGTGGAGAAGGGATGATCCCTTCTGGTGATGATGACGTGGGAGTACCACAAGTAAAAGGCAGTAGAGGAGACTTTGCGCCTGGTCAAGGGCAAAGTAAGTTTCTTTCTCTTATCTTATTTTTGTTTCACTAATGGATTTCTTTATTTCATAGTGTGATTTTTGCAAAAAGGTTAGGGCAGAATGCGAGATCGACCCTGCCAATCCGTTATGTGCCAAGTGCATAACAGACAAGCGCAGGTGCTATTGGAAGGGGGAAACGCAGTTGGGGAAGAAATTCAAGCCACGGCCCAAGGGGGAGTTGAAGGGTGCGAATAAGTCAGCGACGGCGGAAGAGTCAAAGAAGGGGGTTCAGAAATCGGCGAGGGCCGTATCTCATAAGTAATTCTTTTTCTATCGTTTTTCTTTTTCTAATCTCTTCTTTTCTATAGGTCCAGTAGTCTACATCGATGAGACCCTGCCCTTTGAAGAGGAGACGGGGGTGAAGGCTCGAAGGAAATGACTTGGCCAATTACAGGTTGGAAAGGGAAGGTGAAGGCGAAGGCAGTCAATGAAGAGAAATCATGAGAGGTGTTGGCGGCGATCGTGGAGGAGAAAGCGCACATAAAAGTGCGAATCATTGTTCTCGAAGAGATTCTAAGGGGTTTAGAAGAGAAGGAAGAGGAAATGGTCTTGGACCAATTGTAGATTTACTTGTTCTTGTATAATTTTTGTAGCCTCTAGTCTTTCTTCACTAAAATTTGTATTTTTGTTTCTAAAAAATGAAAGAAAGTCTTGAAATGAAAGAGATTGCATAGAGTTTCATTATGGCAGGTTACAAGTCCTTGATCGCAATGCTATTGAGTGGTTCGCTAGCTAGCGAACGTTCCATGTCTCTAAGTCGTGAAGTTGATATGTTGAGGAATCGTTCGGGAATTGCGATCAATCTTCTGGCGAAGTATGGGATGACTCTAAATGCAGTGATCAGGCAATGTAAGACGGATCCATCGAGCTCTGCGATGATATAAGCTTTCCCTAGGTTTCGAGATATCATGACCAGGGGTCCTAGGTATCAAGGATGCATCTTCCGATTGAGGGACTTCTCGATTTTTGTGTTCCGAATGAGTACAAGGTCACCAGTCTTGAAGTCATAGTCGCGAATGGTCTTCTCGTGTCTTTTCTTGAATCGAATGGCAGATCGTAGGCAAGCAGTGAGAACCTTCGATCAAAGTTGCTCTAAATCAGCATCTCGTTTCTGTAGAGCAATTGCGCGTTGCGAAATTAGATCAGTCATTGACAGAACTGAATCTGGAGTGGGAAGGAGATATGTTGCTTCAGAAATATCTAGAGGAAGCAATAGCTGAGATCCAGTGACAGCAAAGTAGGGTGAGCATCCCAATTGCTTTCGGGTAGTAACGTGTTCAGCCCAGAATACAGAGTAGGCTCCAATCGACCATTGCTTTTGATTGCCATCGACAGCTTTGAATAGCAATTGTCATATGTCGAAGTGAGATCATTCAACTATTCCATTTGCATGAGAGTTGTATCCACTGATGCGAATGTGGTTGATCCGATAGTGCTTGGCGAGGTAATCTATGGCTCCTAAGAAGGCTGTTCCATTGTCCATGACAATTTCTTGAAGAGAGCCCCAGTGGCAGATTATATCCTCGAAGATCCATTCGCCAATCGATTTCGCTGGTTCCAATCGAAGCATTCGAAATTCGGGATAGTGGGTGAGGGAACATCGTCCTTGGACTATATATCGAAATGGACCAGATCAGGGCATGTGCATAGTGTCGATGTAGATTTTAGCAAATAGGGGAGCTGGCATGGAAATGGTCGGAGGGACAAGGGCTTGTGTGGTTTGGCGAACCTGACAGGTATGACACATCTGAACAAACCAGACTATGTTGGGGGCTATATAAGGCTACCAGAAATGTTCGGAAACGATTGATCAGGTAGCAAAGATAGCCTTGTGGCCTGTTCGATTGTGAAGTTCTGTCATGATTGCTAATCGGCGATCCGGATCGATGACTAATTTATGAGCACCTTGTCTATCCTTTCACCATAGTTGGTGGTTGTCGATGAAGAACTCTTCGCAGTATCGTATAAAGCTTGCGTAGTCATTGTCGGACATGGTGCTCGGTTGTTCGAGATCTGAGAGCCATTTTTGAACAAGGATAAGTTGTCGATCGTTTTGCTGAGCTGCTTCTGATCATGGAACGATGTTGTATGAATCGGTACATGGATAGATAGGGTCCTCCTCCTCCTCACTGAAATGTTTACTCTGCGAGTAAACTAAGGTGGGCATTCGGAGGGTTTTCATTCGGGGCGCAGGCGAATCATTGATATGGTGCATTAACCCATGGATGCGATCAATCCAATCGTCGAAGTCTTTATCAGTCGGCTCTTCATCATCTTGGTCATTGGGCTGTCGGGGACATTGAGAGAGACCATTGGGACCATGGTTCGAACCAGCAACGTTGTAGAAGGCGTGAGGGATCTTGGGGGAGATTCCTCTCATTCGTCCAAGGGGTATTGGAACACGTAGGAACTGATTCAGTAATCAGATGATGATGGACAGGGGTTTCAAGCTTATGAAAGCTTGATATATTGGGTAGGAAGGGAAGGTATGTATTGGGGAAGATGTGTCTGTCTTCTTTAGTGATTATCTACTTGATATATATAGAGGAGGTGAATAAAGGAACTTCTTTGTAGGTATGTGTACAAAGGATAGTTCCTTTGTAAGAATATGTGAGTAGAAATTAGGTAGATAGGTGAAAGGAAGATAGGAAAAGGTAGATAAGATAAGGAAAACAAAGAAAAGAGACTTTCCGATCGGTTTGAGGTGTTTCTGAAGGAGTTCGTGGTTTCGGAAGTCCTCCGGTTAGAGGTGGACATTATCGGAATGTTTATCGGAAGGTCAGAGGGGTCGGGCTTTTGGGATATGTGTATACGGATTTGGTGAGGTTGAGCTTGTGTGTGATGGAGAGGTTTTCCATTTGTAGGGAGAGTGGATCTCCTACATATCCGGGGCAGTTAGATACCAGCCATCCCTGGTTGGTGCGGGAATAGAATCGAGTCACGTGATTTTGTTGACTGTTTTTACATGCGATTGTATGTGACATGTCACCATTTTTCTCTTGAACAACTACCTCAATGATGTCCAATGACAACGAACTGACAGACTTCAAGAGTCTGATTATCGAGCTTCAAGATGCCTCGGTCCTCTGTCCTGGGGGGCCAGAGAGCTCCGGGTACGACACCTGGGTGCTGGAGAACGCGGATCGTGCGGTAAGTCTTTTATTTGATATGTCTTGACGCTGGACTAATCAGACTGTGCAGACAAACTTCTTAGTGAGACTCCCAGAGATGATAGAGGGTGGGGAAGAGATTCCCTGAGTGGTGGAAGATCTTGCAGAGGAGATAAGCGAGGCGTACGAGAAGCATGGGGAGCAGTGGAAGGCAGAAAGGAAGGCGATGGAGGAGAAAGAAAGGGCGATAGAGGAAGAGGCGCAGGCCGAGGCAATCGCAGAGGAGAGGCGGGAGATCGAGGAGGCAGCGGAGAGGATGGTGGAAAAGATGGAGGAGGAGAAGGAGAGGCGGGAGCGGGTTGAACGAGCGAGGGCCTGCCAGGAGAGGATGTTGGGGGCCGGATTGAAGGCATCGGAGGAGCCTTCAGTCATAACGACAGAGAGGGGGGGAACAGCGACGGAGACGTTGGAGTGGGTCGGGAATGGTGAGGATGAGGTCGGGGCGGGGGAGGAATTGTCGAAGAAGGGCAGACAGGTCAAATCCGTCGTGCAAGTAAGTGTCGTTTTTTTTTATTTTATTTTTATTAGCGTGTATAATCTAATATACATTTTTAGTGTCATGAGCCGGCATGCGACCACTGTGCCAAGCCGCTGGTCCTGTGCATCAAGTATCCAGGAGGTGGGGCGTGTGGTCTGTGTGCGCGGGACCACGCGTTGTGTTCGAAGTCCAGCGGGTCGAAGCGGAAGGCGAGCATGGAGGTAAAGCCAAGGCAGAAGCAGCCTCCGAAGGCGATTCCGAGGCCGGTTCCGAGGCCAGTAAGGTGAGTCCGGGGGTCTGGGGAGACGAAGGGGAACGTGAGGGAGGTAACGGTTGTGGATTCAGAGGGTGAGGAGGACCGGAGCGGAGACAAGGGCGAGAGCGAGGAGGAGATGGACACCTGTGTCTGGAAGAGGGCACGGCAGGCGAGTGTGGACAGCGGGATGGTGCGGGAAGGGCACCGGAGGCTCTCGGAGCTTCGGGAGATTGGGGGAAAGATGGAGAAGGCAGTAGAGGATTGGGCAGTGGGGTTGGAGGAGAAGCGGAACGCGGTCCGAAAGGCCGTTATGAGGGAAGCCGAGGCGTTGGAGGGTTGGAGGAGAGCGCGGGCCGAGACGGATGGATTGATGGTATGGATGGAAAAGGGGTTGGAAAAGAAGGGGAAGGGAAGAAATGGGCTATGTAATAGTCCTGTTTAGAATAGCAGAATAGTGAAGGAGTTAGATGAAAATGAGCGAGAGGGTGAGTGCTAAGTGAGAGTAAGTAAGGACAAGTCCCAGTATGTGTCAGTCAGTTTCCGAGGATGAATTGGAGTCATCCGAGACGTGTCCATCTGGCAAGGAGTTATTCTGTGAGATGATCCGTGTGATCGGGAGTGATGCATGCGAGCGGGGGAAGTACGGGAGAATGCAGAAGGCAGCGATCGGGAGTTTGGAAACTGCTCCGTCAAGTTCCGAAATGATGTAGGTGCTATGGGAGGTTCGTCTTACGATGAGCATTGGTCCTAGATATCGCGGCTTCGATTTTCGATTGAGTTCCAGTTCAGTTGAAGAGTTGCAGATGAGGACGAGAGCTCCGGGTTTAAAGTTGTAGTCCCGGATTTGCTTTCCATGGCATTTCTCGAAATCCTGAATTGATTTAAATTGTGAATCCAGTAATCGTTGCTTGATCTGGGCTAGGTCTTCCTCTCGTTTTTGAAGCTGACGGGCTCGGATAGCCAGTAGGTTGGCTGGGGAGATCGGAGCATCCATCGGTGGGACTAGGAAGGTAGCGTGGGTGAGATCGAAGGGAAAGAGAGGATCGGTTCCGTGGACTATCCGGTAAGGAGAGAATCCGGTGGATCTTTGAATAGATACGTGTTCTGCCCATAGGACGGAATGATGAACGTTGTACCACTTGGATTCGACACCATCGGCAGCTTTCATGAGCGCTTCCCGGACGGATCTATGAGGTCTCTCAATGAGTCCATTCGCTTGGGAGTTGTATGGGGAGATTCGGATGTGATTGATTCCGTATTGCACGGTGAGGTATTCAAGTGCTTTGATGAATGGGGCTCCATTGTCTGTGATTATCTCTTCAAGAGCACCCCATCGACATAGAAGTTCTTCGGAAATGAAGGATCCGATAGCCCTAGCTGATTCTGTTCTCAGCGGGCGCCATTCCGGATAAGCGGAGAGGGAACAGCGGGCATGCAGAAGGAGTTTATAGCCGTTGGACTTGGGTAGGAACATGGTGTCGATGTGGGCACGTCGGAATAGGTGAGCAGGTGTGGGAACCATCGGAGGGATGAAGATCCGTTTGGTTTGGTGGATCTGACATTGATGACAAGTTCGGATGAACCATTGGATGTTGTGATCAATGTAGGGCCACTAGAAGCGGTCAAGTAATTGGTTTTGGGTGATAAAGGGGCCTTTATGGCCTAGTCCGTCATGAGCCTACTGGATGATATCCAGTCTGTGAGGTTCCGGGATAATGAGCTGGTGCCTTCTGTTGGGTCGTTTGCGCCAGAGACGGTCATCGAATCAAAGAAGTTGGAGGCGGTGCGTAGGAGTCATTTATATTGTTCGTCCGAGGTGTCGGGTGGGCATCTTCGGGTGATAAGAAAGTTATGAATGGTCCGAAGGTATGCGTCTTGTGAAAGGGCTTTTTCCGATCGAGGAAGGGGTAGTGGGCTGTCTGTAGCAGTGAGGACAGAGAAGGTGGGAGGTTCCGAGAGGTTGTTTAGTGAAGAAAGGTAAGGTGATGCAATGTGTGAACGGTTCGGGACGATTTCAAGTCGATTCCAGTTGATAAGCTCTACCGCAAAGGCATAGGATCAGTCGATCCATTCCTCATGATCATCATCAGAGGGATCGTCTTCAGGAGCGGGAGGTCTTCGGGATAGTCCATCGGGACCGGAGTGTAGATGGGCAGGAATGTGGACAAGGTCGAAGTCGAATAGGAGGATTCCAGCTATCCATCAGTTGATGGCTGCATTGGGCTGGATGTCCGGATTGTTGAGCATGCCTTTAATGTATTTGGCATCGACTTCTACTGTGAATTTCGGAAGACCAATGAGCCATATTCGATATGCCTGGAGGGCGTGGAATAGTCCGTATAGTTCGAGCTTAGCTTGTGAGTATCGGGACTCACGTTCGTTCCAGGTAATTGATCTGAATTGGGATGGGTAGCGCTTGCCATCTTCTCCCTGTTGTTGCAATATGAATCCGGCGGCATACATGGATGAGTCGACAGCTAGAATGACAGGTCATCCGGAGTGGTAATCGATAGGTTTGAGAGCGGGGGAGTTGATGATGGCGTTTTTAAGGGTTTCCATGGATCAGATTTCTTCTTCTTCGAAGCGGAAGGGGACGTCCTTTTTGGTGAGATTTACGAGGGGTCGGGCGTGATGCGCGAAGTCTTTGATGAAGATTCGGAGGACTCCGCAGGTCCCTAAGAAAGATCGGATGTGGGTAAGCTCTTGGCAGATGGGCCAGTCTCGGATCTTCTGTACTTGGGATTCATCCGGAATTCTTCCTTCATAACAGCATATGTGTCTGACGACTACAACAGCGGGGGCACATACTGTGGTCTTCTTTCCGTTGAAGGTTCCGCCAAGGATTTTCATCTAGTGAAGGACTCGGTTGAGGTTGTTGAGATGTTCCCTTACGAACCTTCGGATGTGCGGGTTTTGTGGAATAGTCTCGAAGAGTCCTCCCGGGAGTTCGTAACGGGTTTCCGGGCCTTTAACAGGTATGTCGTCTATGAAGGGGCTCGCAACATGAGGGATTTCTGCTTGGAGGATGTGGGTGACATCTCCATGCATAATTTGTGTTGAGTTGGTATATCCCATAGGAATAGAGGTTAGACGTTTGGCCCCGAGTGGTGTTTGGAAGGTGGTGAGGTCTTGGGATCGGAGGTCAAGGTCGCATTGGTCAAAGGATACAAATAGGTTGAGGGACCCGTAGCAGGCAGGCTCTTCCGGCGAAGGATTCCGCGAATTGTTCTGTGAGTGGAGCAACTGCGGAGTCGCGGATTGAGACTTTGTTAAGGGGTTTGAGATCGTGGACAAGTCAGAGAGATTTCCCATCTTTCTTGAGCACGCAGAACCATTGGGAGCGATAGGATGAGTTAGACTCTTCGTACACACCAGCGGAAATCTTTTTGCGGATGACTTTAAGGACCGCGTCAAAGATTCCGGGTGGGATCGGAATGTTTTTAAGAACCCAAGGGACGTGTTCTATAGTGGGGAGGAGGATCAGGTCGAAGAATTCTTCCAGAAAACGACCTTTCTCAGTCTCCTCCCAGGCGAATGCTTGTTCCTGGGTTTTGATTACGTGGTGGGCAAGGGTTTCTTCTTCAGGCCATAGGAATCCGTCGGGATTGACATTGTGCTTGTCTTTCCGTTCTTGGGTGTAAACGGAGCCTGGCATAAATGGCGGTGGATGGAAGGGAAGTGATGGAAGGTCAGCCAATAGATCATGGTGTTGACGTCAGACGATGCAGAATTCTTCGGGTAGCGTTCCCTTGATAGGCAAGACACGGTCCGCCACTTTCTTATATTTCTTTCTGGCATAGGTGGCATGAGTGTAATCATATTCATTGATATCTGCAACATAATCAGCTAAGGAGGACTCGTGTACAGATACGGGAGTGAGAAGGGAGTCTGGGATGTCAGAGAGAGGGATGTCGAAGGTTGCTGCCTGTCCGCAGGGGTGATCGTCGTTTAGGTTGTTCTGGGATTGTTCCGATATGTGGGAGCGGATGATGTTGTTCAGGGGAGTTGGGGAAACAGAGGTCATGTGTGGGGAAACAGATACGTTGTTGGGTGTGGAGGGCGTCGGTGGAATCAAAGTTTGGTAAGAAATAGGACCCGAGAGTACAGATGGCGAAGGTGTGGGAACCGGAACAGGGGTTTGGGTATAATCCGTACTCTCAACATTTAAAAACCCGTGGGGACGAGTTTCTTGTTGGGCTTCCGGGCTTGTGGTCATGTAGATACTTTAATCCTCTTTCCGGTGTTTGGATCCATGATGTTGATGTGTTGTGAGCTGTCCGGATCGATCCTGCTATCTAGGTTCGTGAGGAGATAGAAAGGTTGTCCGAGAATCATATCACAAGGTAGTTTTTCCGCTACCTGCACCTGCATGTAGAAGGTACAGGGTCTGATGACGACCGGGAGGTTTTTAAGAACTCCTAGGGTGGGGGCGATGGTGGAGTGTGATGACTCCATGTGCATGATAAGATCAGATCGGATCGGGATACCAAGTCGTTCCCAGACGTCTTTCTGAATGACGGTTATCGCGCTTCCGGTGTCAAGGAGTGCTTCCTCTTTCTGTCTTCCGTCTAGGAGGACGTCGATTACTCAGATGGCGGAGGCGTCGTCGGCTACAATAGTGTCTTCGTCGGGTGAGTTTGGCATGGTATAGAAGCTAGAAACAGGGTCGTCTGAGTTGTCCGATAGGTTGACGGGGATACGTTTGCTGGTGGTGTGATCTTTGATCCTTTTCCGGACATCCAAATGTGATGCCAGGAGGTGTCCGACTGTGGTGGTGACAGTGGCTCCAAGGACATTGTTGTAAAGTTGGTCCGTCAGAACTGGATCTTCGGCAGGAGAGTGGAACCGGAATTGGGGTTCTTTGGGTTGTGGGGTCGGAACGGATTTGATCAGGTTGTGTATGTTAGAAGGCGGGATTTCGATGATGGGTTTTGATGTTGGTCCAGGTTTGGGAGGAGGGGTTTTCTGGTTCTTGTTTCATTCTGCCTTTTTGGCGATCTCGTTTCCGAGCATAGTATGGAGGACCGTGAGTGTGTTGTCGTCTTCGGATGAAGACAGGATATCTTCCGGGAAGAAGGGGAGTGGGGAGGTGGTTGTATCATACATAGAATGTGGATCTGAGGGGGGAATCATCTCAATGATGGCAGCAGTGACGACGGGGGCCAGTGAGGCGAGGTTTCCAGGATTGGCACCATGCCAATTGTTGAATTTCTCTGAGAGGGTGTTGCCAGTGATGTCCCAAGGGAGGTAGTTGCCGTTTGGGAGAACCATTTGTCTTCGATCGTTCCGGATGCACTTCCCAGCTCTTATAAACTCTTCGGCCATAACACATGTCCGGATCCGACAATTCAGAGATCCGCAAAAGATGCACGGGTTAATCTGCTGTTGGGGGTGGGTTTCCGTTGGAGTCGGGTAATTCCGGGGTCAATCGGTTTGGTTTTTCATCATGGTGGTCATGAGATTTGCCATGGTGATGGTATCACTTGACTCTGTTTTGGGGGTTGTGCAGGATGTGGTGGGGGTGATGGGTGGCAGTGAAGTGATTGGGGAAGTGGAACAAAGGAGGAACTGGGTGGCATTGTTGATGTCTTTCATGGGATATGGCTCGTCGGGGTGATGATTCGGCATGGTGATGGATAGTCTGTGTTCGATCCGGTACAGGGTAGATATTCCGAAGCCTTGGGCAAATAATCTGTCGATGGTCCGTTGATCGATCCGGTTGGTCCGTAAAAGGTGGGATGAGATCTGGGTGAACTCTCGGAAGTACTCTCCTAGATCGCCTCAGGTGTACACCCCTTTGGAAGCAGTTTCCTGAGTGAATCGTTCGAGGTCTGCGACGTTGTGCAGGGTGTTGTTGGTGTTGGAACCAGGGTAGAGTGTTTGGATGTCGTCTCTGAAGGAGTTCCATGTCCAGGGGTTAGTTACTCCAGGGCAGAGCATTTCCCAAAGGAGAGCAACATCGTTGTCTAGGAAATACAGAGTGTGAGTGATTCGTTCTTCATCAGTAGGGTTCATCCCGAGGGTTGTGTACATCATGTCAATGTCGGAGAAGTATCGGTTGAGGTGTGTGGGGTTTCCGTCGAAGACGGGGGCACCGGAAGAGTGTCGGAAAGGTATTCGGGCTGGGTTGGCCATGGCGGGGGAAGATGTCGAAGGAGTGGGAATAGGTATGGTGTTGGGGCGTGTGGTGAGGGGTGTTTTACTTGCAGGTGGAAGGTCTACGTTTCCTTCCGAAGGGGTGTTGAGAAGGGAAGCTGAGGTCGAGGGGTTGATAAGGGCTTCGATAATGAGCTTGTCCGAGGAGTCAGAGGTGGGTGTAGATGTTGGGAGGACAGGTAAGGATTGTGAAGAGCGGTTGAGGCATGCGGAGCGGCGGAGTGGTAGAATACTGAAAAGCAGACGTGTTAGAACCCCTCGCGGTGGGCTCCAATTATGTAGAAGGCGTGAGGGATCTTGGGGGAGATTCCTCTCGTTCGTCCAAGGGGTATCGGAACAAGTAGGAACTGATTCAGTAATCAGATGATGATGGACAGGGGTTTCAAGCTTATGAAAGCTTGATATATTGGGTAGGAAGGGAAGGTATGTATTGGGGAAGATGTGTCTGTCTTCTTTAGTGATTATCTACTTGATATATATAGAGGAGGTGAATAAAGGAACTTCTTTGTAGGTATGTGTACAAAGGATAGTTCCTTTGTAAGAATATGTGAGTGGAAATTAGGTAGATAGGTGAAAGGAAGATAGGAAAAGGTAGATAAGATAAGGAAAACAAAGAAAAGAGACTTTCCGATCGGTTTGAGGTGTTTCCGAAGGAGTTCGTGGTTTCGGAAGTCCTCCGGTTAGAGGCGGACATTATCGGAACGTTTATTGGAAGGTCGGAGGGGTCGGGCTTTTGGGATATGTGTATATGGATTTGGTGAGGTTGAGCTCATGTGTGATGGAGAGGTTTTCTGTTTGTAGGGAGAGTGGATCTCCTACAACGTGTACCAAAGTAAAATGGAACGTGAGGATCACTACAATCCATCTGTTAATACTAGCTTGCAGTGCGATGTCTGGGTTTGCTAGTATTCCTTTGATATACCGAGCGTCAACTTCTATAATGAGGTTCTGAATGCCAATGAGGTATAGTTAGGGTGATCGCAAGGCTCGATAGAGACTGTAGATCTCAAGTTTCGGTTGAGAGAACCTTCTTTCTCGATCGTTCAATGTGATCAAACTGAAATGATTATAGTACTGTTTCTTTGGGTCATCAGGATCACATTGGCAGAGATGAAAGCCAACCGCAATATAGGAGGTGTTGACGGTGAGTATGACAGGGGCGTCAGAAGTATAATCGAGGACTCGCAGAGTGGGCGATTCTAGAAGAGCTTGTTTCAAGTCCTCTTGAGTGGCAAGTTGATCGGGACTGAATTCAAAGGGCATATCCTTCCTAGTGAGCTTGACTAGGTGGTTCGCTTGATGCGCGAAGTTGCGAATGAATATTCGAACGATTCTGATAGTGCCAAGGAAGGCTCGAACTTTGGAGAGGTCTTTACAGGGACCCTAGTTTTGGATCACTGAGACACATGATTCATCGGGTAGTCATCCTAAGTGAGTACATCGATGTCTGAGAACGGTGGTTTCTTCTGCGCACAAGAATGATTTATAGCCTGACATGGTTCCACCGCAATATTTCATTCGCTGAACTATTCAATTGAGATTCCCAAAGTGTTCCCATATGAATCATCGAATTCCGTTGTTCTCTAGAATCATTTCATAGGATCCGTTGGGGAGTACGTATTGAGTTGTGGGACCCTTTACAGGGATATTGTTGATATAGGGGATCGTGAACTCAGGAATCTCCAGTTAGAGGATATAGGTGACATCGTCGTGAAAAACGGGCACGGAATTGGTCCATCCCATGGGTAGGGTAACTAGTCGATGAGCCCCATAGGGTGTTTGGAATGTGGTTAGATCGCGAGATGAAGGCGCGATTACTCGTTCGCCATATCCAATGTAAAGATCAAACATAGTGCTGCAGGATCGACCTCCGAACTGTTCAGCCAAGTGTTCGGGAATTGGCATCACTCCCGAATGTCGAATCGTGACTTGATTAAGTGGTTCGAGACTATGAACCATTCTAAGTTCTTTCCCTCCTTTCTTTAGAACAGTGAACCATTGCAATCAGTAGGAGGAGTTTGAGGGTTCGTAGATGCCAGCATCGATTTTTCACTGGATAACTTTACAGGCTTCATGGTAGATACCTGGGGGAATTGGAATATTCTTTTGTACCCAGGGCGTATGTGGTACTACTGGGAGATCGATGGGAGGGAAAAAGTCGGATCTGAAACATCCTCATTTGGAGTCGTTCCAGGTGAAGGCGAGATCTTGCTTTCTCATGAAATTGTGAAGGAGAGCCCTTTCCTGAGGCCAAAGGAAATCTCTGGGGTGAGCTTTATCGAAAAGCTCCATCCATTTGATCATATATCGTTCGGTTGGAGTAAACATCGGGGGGTTTGGGTCGAGTGTTTGGCATGTCTGCGAGTGGATCGCCAAGGATTTTTCAAATGATTCGGAACTTGTTGGGGAGTTCAGCTACTACGGAGTGAACTTTCTTTGACACAGGTTTGTATTTCTTTTTCGATGCAAGGAAGGTTGCAATTTCCATTGATCAATCAAGACGGTCAGAATCAGAAGGTCAATCGCTAGTCAATCAAGATTTATAGATAAGGTCGGGGAGATCACAAGTGGATAAATAGGGATGGGAAACTGTTGAAACTTTATTTGATGCGCATAGAGGCACACAGGAATTGATAGATAGCATAGACGTAGCGTGGTTGTAATCTAGAATTATCGCGATCTCTCCTTGATCAGGAATCAAATCCTCGATGAGCGAAAATCCGAATGATGCTTTGGTAGACCTCATGGAACCATCAGAATCGTGACAGTCCTTCCGCTGTTCGGATCGCAAATAGTGATTGTCTGGTTTTCATCAGCAAAATTCTTGACGAGGCTTTGAGCTAAAATGTTGAACGGTCTTCCAAGCAAGATATCATAGGCGGGAGCGCAAATAACGTGGATTTGAAGGTAGAGGGTTATGTTGCCGATCTGACAGGGGACATTCCTTGCGAGACCTAATGATTAGTCTATTTTGCCGTTGGCCGATTGCATATTGAGTTGAATGGTTGGGTTATAGATTAGTCCTAGGTCATGGAAAACAGCTTCGGACATAGCGATTATCTGAGATCCGGGATTGACGATACATTTGATCATTTCTTTATAATCGATCAACATGACGATCGATTGGAGAGCATGCAATTCCTTTGTGACAGTAATGGTGTGAGGGGTTTTGTTGGATGAGAGGGTGTTCAGATACGATTCGTAGGGGTCAGGAATGGTGATGGAACAATCGTTGTCATCGCAATAGGGAAGAGCATCATTCAGAATCGCTTCTACTTCGATGGTTTTGACCGCGATCAGTTGACTAGGAGGCTGAGTCCGTCTAGGCATTACTGCCTCTCGAACCTTTGATCGGACTTTGGGTGAGAGGATAGCAACTCTTCGGGGGAAAGCATGATGCAAGGGGTTTTCATCGAACGGGTATAGACATTGGGGGCAATTTTCGAATCTTGAATCAGTGCTTGGGTATGGTATGAGGGGTCTTTGTCTCTTTTCGCCATTGGAGAGCCAAAGTTCCAGATGTGGGGCAGTACGTAGTTGGACTCTTTTGCTTTCGCGAACGGATGTTCCATCGTAGCAGGTTGGGTTGGGGTGGTTGCGATCAGAGCACTCAATGTTTTGTTGGCCGCTTTCTCTTTGTCAGGTTCCTGTCGTCAAGGCTGAACGATCTCTACTCCATCAAACATCTTCTTGCTCCTTAACATGAAAATCTCTTTTTCGAGAGCGGCGATCTGTTCATTGGTGGATAGTTGGTAAGTCTCGGTTGCTGGATCGCATTGGATTCCTACTGAAATTCCATACATCATTCCAGCGGTCGGAGTCGGGTTTTGCTTATACTATTTGTCCATTTGTTCTTTCAAGGTTTTTCCCAGCATTTGCTGGGGGTTAAACCTGTCGTTCGGGGGTACAATCCTTCCTTCGAAGTTCTTCTTGCATCGACCATTTTGAATATATTCTCGGCAGGTCAGGCAGCTTCCAATGAAGTGATCGGGACTTCCACAGAAGATGCAAGTTTTTGGCTCGAATGGGTCAGGAGTGTTGGGTTGTCGTTCTAATGATTGTGGTGATCGAGGGGGTAGGGTTCGTTTCGGGGGACCTCTATTGTCCAGGGTTTTGATGAGCATAGTCATTAGTTTCTCCATGAAGACGCTGAGGTCTTCTTATTTAGTGGCGGGGGTAGTAGTTGTCATCGAAGTTGTAGTTTCATGCGGTAGGAAAGTGTTCAGAGATGTTCTATAGAGAACGAAATGGGCCACCTCATTGATATCATTTACCCCGTAAGGATCATCAGGGAAGTGATCAGGGAACTTGATTTCCAGTCGTCAGATGATTCTAGACCAGAGTTCGGGTTGGAATCCTCAGATGAAGGCGCGACTTTGTTCCACTTCGGAGATTCTATTCTTTGATAGCAGGAATTTGGTGATTGCAAGGAACGATCAGAAATATGCTCCAAGTTCATTCGTGTTCATGATTCCTAGTCAAAGCTGTTCTCCGACTATCTTGTCCATGTCGGCAATAGACCATTTTCGATCATCTTCTGATCCTGGGTAGAGTTTATAGATGGCTGTGACAAATTCATTGAATGTGTGTCCAGCTTGGAACTCCGTTTGGTATTCCCAGAGTTCGGAGGTATCGATGTCGACATATTTGCAAGCGTAAGTCTTCTTAGCATTGTCGTTATTGATGCTACAGTTAGCGAAGAGACCTCTGAGGTCTTGGAAGTATCTTGGAAGTTCATGTGGTTGTTTAGGGTTGAACTTCGGGGTGGTCAAGTGACTGCGAGTGGGTATAACTAGAGTTGGTGGAGTCATTATAGTTGTCATAGAAATTGAGGGTAAAGACGAAAGTGATATAGTAGAGGAGGGTTCGTCGGGTGAATTGGGATTATTGATCGAAGTTGAATTTTGATTTATTGGAGAGTTGGGAAGTGTTGTTTGGGTCGGATTGATGTTTCGAGTGAGTCTATCTCATAAGGTTGTGCTTCGAGTGACTCAATTGTGCGTTGGGAATGGCGGTTTGAAGGACTGAGTTGAAGGAATCTTTTAAGATTTAATAGTGGGCCCTCACAGTGGGCTCCAAAATGATACGTCTGCTTCGTGTATGAGAACCGAACACAGAACAAGGTGTGAGGATGACTATAAAGAGTCTCGACACAGTGTATAATTGATAATTGTGGAAAGGGAGTCTTCAATTGTTTGCAAATGTAATTGATCGGGGAATCGGAAGAATCGGAAGATTGAAAGAGGAAGTCTTAGAAGATCTAGAAAGGATCTAGACTTGAGAGTGAGAGAGAAGCGAATATCTAACTTGTTGGATCACTAGCTACAACATACAGTATATATATCTTCTAGTACAAGGATCCCTTTGAGTGTATATAATAAAAGGGAAGCCTCTCTAATGATCTAAGGGGAAAGTAGTGAATGGAAATGAAGAAGTCAAATGAAAAGGGAGAAATAGAAGAGAATCGATGCCTTTGAATAGTGTCTTCCCTTTGATATACAAACTTTTATTTGCGTTCAGAAAGCGTCGATTGCATTCGGAGAGTTCGGTGAATCTTGAACTCATTCAGGGTGTTCGGGGGCTATCAGGGGCATTCGGAAGGTTCGAGGTCATGTTCGGAGGACTTGATAGGCATCTAATATTTGTATAGTTAAATATACGGTGCTCAGGGGATGGAGGGGTTGTATCATTATCCAGGCCAGATCTTCTGGTTTCACGGATATCGCCATTTCTCAACCTTTGGATGGCCACTCTGTCCTTGAGTGTGAATGTGCCCAGTCTCAAGGCTGCTTCATTTTCTTGTTCGAATGACCTGTTCTGGTTGTTCCTCTTCTTACTTCCATGTCGATGTTTATCGACTTGATCAGCTGCGGCTTGCCATCTCTGATAGACGGAGCTCGTCTCATCTTCTTGTCAAGGACGGCGAAGCTCAGCTTCTGCTTGTTGCAGAAGTTTGTCTTCTTCATCCCTATCTGGACAAATGGTTGTATCCATCTTATTTCAATGGGTGTTGTCACTATTCTTACACACCATGACCTTATTAAGGTCATTGGCAAGCTTCATGAATTCCTCACCACTAATTCCACCCATTCTCATCTGAACAAGTACATTGACCCTGTCAACTACATCGGAGAGCATCTTGCTCGATGCCTCGCAATTCTGCAGGTGCTTTTCTTGTTGTCTCTTATTACGGGTGACTGTCGACATCTGACTGGGTGTGGGCAATGGTTCTCATCACTCATATTGATCATCTATTTCATTACGCTGTAATAGATTTAACATCTGATGAATGTATACTTGTTCATTCAGGTTTCATGATGAGGAAGGGACTCCTGTCCTTGTTTGACCCTCAGTGAGGGTGTGCATTAATGTATCAAGTGTAGGGTCGATTGTCATACTTATACGCTGACTTGTGGTCGGTGATGACTCCTCTCTTTCTGTGAGTTGGGAACTGCTATCATCTAAGTTGGCACGATGTCTTCGTTCACTCTGGGGTGAATTTACAGCCATTGCTGGCCATCGTTGGGTGTTGCTAAGGTCGTGACATGGCACACCTGAATCAGTGATGGCGCTCGTCTGCGCCATTCCCTGGTCATCATCGTTAGGCAGTTTGCCTTGCGAGTTGCGCGCCGTTGAGGCCCATGTGATTCGAGTCTTCATGTGGGTCTTCATCATTGACGGAGGCTGTGTCATTGACAGGGAAGCTTTTTCAATCAAAGTTGATCCACACAGATATTCCACAATTTCTTGTGGATGTGCAAAAAAGTGTAAGGGTTGGGGTAAGTTATCACACTTTGCTCAATACCAGGATATGCATAGAACCAATGTATTGGGGCAATCTGGTATAAGCAGGAGTGGGATGTAAACTTATTGTTTACCTAAGCATAACCGGTACTTAAGGTATCCGGTACAAATACATACAAACACAGTGTGGTGGCTGTATGTAACATATCTGTTACAACCCATCTCTTCCACAGGAAGTTACCTTGGGTCAGATGAGACCCATCTGAATGAAACTTTCAGGGTGAGTGAAGACTATGAGCATAGCTTCAGTGTGTTGATATATTCATCCCAGTTTTCTGTCCCAGATAATTGGATGCGATTACCTGACCACATATGCAACAATCTGAATGTCCAGTGCATCATAGATCTTGCAAGTAGCAGAAGAGCAGAACAGTCTGCTCGGAAGCACGTTGCTGAACATCAAGTACATCTATGTGAGGCACACTTGCAAGCTTTACATCAGGACCTATTGGATGTGGACAGGGACCTTCAAGAGGTTAAGGATTGTATTACCACTCTGCGAGATCATTTATTGCAGGGGGAGGATGTGGGTTTCATTGATAGTCCAGATGCCGTACTCTCACTGGCAGGCTATCACTCTGATAGTTCCCCCAATGACTCCAGTAGTGCCACTAGTTCCTACTCTGAATAGTGGATGTTTTAGTGTATTCTGTTGCCATGATGAAGTGTTGTGACTGCTGTACTTACAGAGCTGGACCTTGCAGATGAAAGTGGATCCATTGCACAAAGCCTGAGTGAGCAGATCCCAAGGAGTTTGGTTCAGCCAGAACTAGTGGTACGCATCATGAAAATGTCAGAACATTCCTTTTCTGGTTTCAACTAGCCAGCGTTGTAGCTCGGATATAGGCTAGTCCTATGATAGGTCCCACTGGATAAACCTGCACTGCCACATAAGCACCAGCTACTGAGTGGGAGAAGTATCGGTGGGAGATCAGGCCATGCTTCATCGGTATGGACCTCTTGGTGTGTTCTCTCCACCCTTCCATCATGTCCTACCCCTATGCACCTGATCTTGTACAGTGCCAACCTTCACCTTACAGCTCTCTGCCTCAACCCTTCAGCACACCCAGTGGCAACCAGGTTGCCCCTGGTTCAATAACTTACACCACCTCAACTAGCCCTGATGGCAGATTGCTCTACCATTCTTTTAAGTATGTCCTTCAACTCACCCCTTCCTAAACTGCATTCTGCTCACCGATGGTCTTCAATCCTGCTCAGGGATATACCCCCCAGGTGTCAGGACTGAGGTTCCAAGGGGGTTCTCTGGGCCTAACACGACACAATCAGGGTTGAAAAGCGTTCCAAAGAAGCTATTGGATTCGAGGCGGAACCACAGTATGTAGACAAGTAAGTCAAAACTAGAGTAGTCTACTATAAAATGCGTATGTTATATATGCATAGTAAATAAAGGGATTTTTATGAAGGACTAAGAAGAACGAACATCTAAGGGTTGTAAGGACCTTGTATGTAAGGGGAAGTCATCTACAATATAGCCTTCAAAGGGGACTCTAACAGAATGTATGGGATGAAAAGTAGAAAGGGAAGAAAGGGACCATTATGGATGGTCCGAATGGTGGAGTGGCTCAGAGTGCGCCAGTCGAGTGCGCTCGGATGGCGCACAGCTTTTAGGGATTCCAACGAACCAATTTCGGAATGAATCCGATCAGTAGATCTTGAGTTATCTTTGGTTTAGTGCGCAGGACGAGTACACTTAGATCGCGCAAGATGATATGACATCATCCAAAGGTGCGCAGAACGAGTACGCTCGGATCGTGCAAGGTGATATGACATCATCCAAAGGTGCGCGAAACGAGTGTGTTCAGATGGCGCAAGGTATCGGGTTTGAGATTTCTGACACCAGGTAGGTCTTCATTTTATCTTGTAATCAATGACATCCTGATTTCACTAGTTATCAGACCCCTAGTGGTGTGGTAACTGGCATCCAGTGGGTTCCAACAGAGGCTACAAATATCCTACCAGTTGGCACTCAGCCTGCAAATGCGGTCTGTGTTAACCTCCCTTTGACTTCTCACTCACTGCCTCTTGGAGCTGTGGTCCTATCAGTAGCAAAGACCAAAAGGCTATCAAGGGATGGTGAGCCGTCATCCACTCGTTCCTGATTCCAGATCTGATCTTCACATCCACTATAGGCAGAATGAGGAAAAGGAAGCATCTAAATGTCTTTGGGATAAAGATTGTGAAGACCCCGAGCTTCACAGGGCACGCAAAATGGATGCGCTCACTTATGAATGCAGAAAGAGTGTCAATGCTGGGTCTGTTCCACCCAGTGTTGACCCAGGTTATCTCAATCTGTACTCTGGGTATGGTAACTATAGCCCAGCTACTGGTACCGCCGACCTCAACTGTCATTTCGGGGACTTAGGTTTTCATAATGAAGACAAGCAACATGTGTTTGTAAGGTCTCAGTAGACATTTCCTTACTGAATGCAATGCAACAGGCAGCAGCGCACATGTTTGCCTGGCCTATTTATCAAATGCAACTGTATATCCTACTCCCATTTGCCCAACCACCTATACTGCCCAAGGAGTCCCCTATAGACCACCTTCCCATGCTCCCTCACCCAATGTTTGGCCATGGATATGCCTAGATCTACCATGCCTGTGCCTGGGACTATGGCTGGCAGTGGTGTGACCAGTTTCCCTCAGACTAGCATTCCCATGTCTAGTGGATCCCCCTACACCCTGCCGAGGAATATCCCCATCGAACTGCAACTGCAACAACTACAGCTTGCCACCCCCAAGGACTTTTCCAGGCCTGTCAACGCTGCTCTATCTTATACACCATTTGAGACCATAAAGATCCAGGACATGGATGACTTCATCAACAATCTACCCAGGATGTTATTAGTTCTCCCCCCTCATGATGTTTATCACAATGATTGGATCCAATTTGTACAGGTGTGTCTTGATTTTTCCCCTCCCCAGGATTCACCATAACAAATGCAGGACCTTACTCATGCATGGATGGGAACCCTTCCTATCGCTGAGCTCATTGATGGTTGTGTGCCAAAGTGTGCTACTCTTACCACCGATCTCATCAATATATGGAACAAGTCATTCTTCAATTTGTGCAGTGGAGAAGTTGCCTTGTACAAAGGCTGTGAGAAACATTCTGGCCCCAATACTGGCCAAACTGAAGATAACTGTGTCCCTTGGATTAGGTCAAATGCTGCTTTGTAGGCAGCTGAGACCTGCAGTTCTAATATGGCACATATGTAGGTACATATGCAATGCGAATGTATATTATTTTTCAGCAGGTGCAATGGTACAGTAAGGACTGGATTTTAAAGGAGTGAAGTGATGAGAGAGTGGGGCACTAGTCAACCTCAAGCTGAGCATTAAAATCATCTTCCCCAATCTTCACAAATACAAAATGGAGCATACAATCAATGCCAGTTACTCTGCTGGGATCAAAAGGCAAGGGCTGGTCAAGGGCCCATATCAATACATTGTTCATCCACACATCAAGTGTGTAGGTGCATGCATGTGGCATTGGCAGGATGAGATCTTCAGTATGCTGAAAGCGATTGTCAGAGTCCATCCTATGCATCAAAGTAGGGTACACACATTTATCAGCAAAAGGGCAAAAAACCATTATGCAGTTTTAGCCCTGGTAAATGCTAAAAGGGAATATATTATGAATTCAAACCAAGCACCAGTTTTGGCACACAATGTATTCTGACTACCAGAAATGTAGTACAATTATATTACCTTTTAAGTGGAATATCAGACTGATCAACCTGGCACTATGTGTGCCAGAATTTTGATCACTTTACATGTACTTATATGCAAGGCACTAGACTGAGTTTACTATTTTAAACTAGAGACCATCCTGGTGATACTGGTACCATATGTGCCAGAATTTCAATCACTTTACATGTACTTACATGCAAGGCACTAGACTAAGAGCAATAAGTATGTATTGCAAGATCAATGTACTTAGCAAAATTCTGTTCCTACAATTCTGCAAACCCTTCTATTTCATCCAAATCTCTGGATGATTCATCATCCGATTGGCTAACACTAACCACTGACTCAACATCTGGGTCTTCTCCAGCAACATCACTAGTAAGTTCCTCGCAATCCACATTGGCTTCATTCTCTGCACCTACATCTCCTGAGCCTACCTTTTCCACATCCAAAGGGTCCCAATCATCAAAAACGCATCGCGTGGCCTCTTATGTGGCCTTATACCCAATCCTGTGACCTCAGTAATGCATCAGCATATCCCTATCAATGAAACTACAGCATTATCAGCAAAATTGTAGTGTAATAACATTAATACTTACCAGTTCACATAATAATACACCCAATCTTCATCTCCTTCCCCAGTTTGATGAACGTCTGAGGGTCCCAGATACCATGAAGCCTGCCTGCTTGCAAAGCAGAGTATCAGGTGTACACCATGGATTACATCTTGTGGGTCTACAAAACCAATGGCGCCTGGATCAGAGGCTGCAAGAAAGCCTACTTGATGGAGTCATTTTGCAGCCTAGCCAGAGGGGGCATCTAGGTTGCGCCCAAACCACTGCACCCACAGAACCTCTATTCAGTGGGGTTTCATTGCAGTGCTCGTGGGTGAATCAGTAATATGTTGGACAAATACATGAAATATACTGATGACTTGTGCATACCAATATGGGTGAGGGTTGACTAGGTCATCTTCATGGGACAAGAGTATGATGTCAGCATGACTTGAAGGGTTGATGGAGTCTTGATCTCATCGGCGGTTGTATGTAGTATAGTTGATGCGTGATGGTAGATCTGGTTGTTGACAAAATGAAGGGTCTGTTGTTGAGCAGGAGTGAACTCAACTTCATTCCCATTATTAGAAATCTCCAGCAAACATGTGAGGAGATGATTCTTGAGGTTAACTATAAAATTCTGTTTTTTTAGTGGTCAGAATAAGATATCTCCAGGGTGAATGAAAAGAGACAATATACTGTATATGCAGGATCATTGGAATGATCACCAATCCACTTGTAAATGTCATAGTGCTGTTTCATAGACACTGACATATGGTGGTGAACATTGGGAGGGGTAAAAGGGAGGTTCTCCTCATTGGATCGCAAGCATGATACCCTGAGACCTTGCACATGTTGGTTCATCCGATGGAGTAGTCATTCCCACCATTGTTATTGTGCAATACCACCAGCATATTTGATCTTATTGGTTGTTGGATAAAACTGTTTGACACAGCAATGCTCCAGCTCACCCTGAAAAATGATCAGAACTAAAGATGCATTGACTTATTAATACATACAGTTTGTGTCGTATAATTATCTGTTGTTCCATATCGCTGGATTGTATTTGCATAGTCTCTGAGGGCATGTAGCTTGTAGGTTGACAGGTTGAGTATTTTCTTTTCCCACTCACTTCCCACATCTGCCTTGCTTTTTCCTTTGGGATTGACTGCTATTCATCATTGTCGTGCTGTCTCTTCCTGCGGGAGCTTGGTGGTGTGGAAAGATTCAGAAGTTTCTTTTGTAAATTGTTGTAAGTTCTTGCCAAGTTGTGTTGTTGATGTCTCAAGGAATCCAAGTATCATATCTGTGTGGAGTCGTAGTTTGGCAAGTCCATGCCATGTAGCAAGCTCAAAAAGAAGTGTCACTATGAGCTCATTGTAGGGCGACAGTAAAAGATGGTCGAATATGGGTACTGCGCACTGTACATCAATTTGTATTAGCATGGATGTAAAATAAAACAGAAAAACAGACCTGGAGCAAGTCTTAAAAGTCCCTCCCTGCTAGTTTCTTCATTCTGGAGGCATTACTACTGAATCTTTGGATGGTACTTCTCCCGAATGTAGGAACCAGGTGAAACCTAATTGAGAGAATTTAATCAGTATAAAATCTGAGAATGCATATTAATTACTTACCTCTTATTCAGAGTCTGGATTGCATCTCCACCATACACATACAGAATCTGGATCAAGTGCGTAAAGGTAGCCTTCCACATGCCAAGTTTGAACTCATGTAATAAGTCTGGAATGAACATTGTGTGGAAGTCAAAATCATATGGAGAGAGTCGGATGGAAAAGGCATTCTACAACTAATGTGAGTGGTATATTCAAGATGACAGATGTACTCACTCATGTTGGAACCAAAGACTGCAGGCCAAGGAGCACCTCTATCCACAAGCTCTTGAGGCTCTTACCACTCTCATACACCCACCTCCAGACTTGGTCAATATTACTTCTTCAGGTGACGTTGTCTTTCTGAATGAGTATATTCCACCGATGTTGATCCAATTTGCCCCCAAGCCTGAAGATCTCAGCCTTTGGAACAAGACAGTGTGGACATGGGAAATTAGCAAGGTACTGGATGCAAGCGAGTAGGACTCTGACAATAAATATGTTAGCAAAATATATAGGTATGAGAAGAAAGACATACTTTTCTGGGTAATCCACTGAGTGTGTAAGGAACCGAAACAAAATGCAGTGCCAGATCCCATCTAGAAACTCAAGTATAATGCCATACATATAAGCTTGCATCAAGTTGTTGTCCAGGAGGATAAGCCAAATGGCATGCATCAATTCCCGCTTCCAATGGGTAAGTACAGCTGCTGTTGCTGGTATCCCAAACACTTGTTTGTAGAAGTCTTGAATGGTGTTGCTAAGCTTTGAGTAGATGTTAGTATGCTCCAGCTGTATTTGCATGAACACACCTTTGGAATATATGCGATATGGTGGGCTGAAAATGATGTTGGCATGCTGCGAACATATTTTGAGAGGTTACCAAGAAAGAAATAAATGGGCTAGAGAGAAGCATTGCCAAAAGAGGCGAGATGTGTGGAATCGGACCATAGCATGATGGCAGCAATGATGGTCTCGAGATTACAGTCTTGAGGTTGCACACGGATTCATTTGTGTTCCTCAATCATTGCATCCAATGAAAATATTTTGGAATAAATCTGTTCCGCTAATATGTCTGCTTCGTGTATGAGAACCGAACACGGAACAAGGTGCGAGGATGACTATAAAGAGTCTCGACACAGCCTATGATTGATAATCATGGAAAGAGAGTCTTCGATCGTTCGTGATCGATCAGGGAATTGGAAGAATTGGAAGAATTGGAAGATCGAATGAAGAAGTCTTAGAAGATCTAGAGAGGATCTAGACTTGAGAGCGAGAGAGAAGCAAATATCTAACTTGTTGGATCACTAGCTACAACATACAGTATATATATCTTCTAGTACAAGGATCCCTTTGAGTGTATATGATAAAAGGGGAGCCTCTCTAATGATCTAAGGGGAAAGTAGTGAATGGGAATGAAGGAATCGAATGAAAAGGGAGAAATAGAAGAGAACAGATGCCTTTGAATAGTGTCTTCCCTTTGATATACAAACTTTCATTCACGTTCAGAAAGCTTCAATTGCGTTCGGAGCGTTCGATGAATCTCAAACTCATTCGGGATGTTCGGGAGCTATTGAGAGCATTCGGAGGGTTCGGGTTTGTGTTCGAAGGACTTGATAGGCATCTAGTATTCGTATAGTTGAATATACGGTGCTCAGGGGATGGAGGGGTCGTATCACCGCGGGTGTGTTTTCTAATAGTTTCTAATATTCTTGAAATGGGGATATGTGAAACTTGACTGCTGCCAGTTCCTGAAATGCGGTCTTGACAACTTCAGTGATCCTGTGGTAATAGAGTCCTTCAACTTGAAAGATGGGAGCCTCATCCTCTGACCAATGTTTAACCTTTTCTGCAGGTAAACTGATAGGTACAGATTGCTTGATCCATCTATCATCAGCAGAGAAAACCGGTGAGGTCTTATTGCAGTGTACATCTAAGCAAGCCACCTCACAAGATGCAGAAAAATCTGCAAGGTGATTCTTATTGAAATCTTCAGTGAGGATAACCTCGTTGACCAGGCAGTCAACCTTACCAAGAGACTTCAATTTTGAACTAGTATAAACCCAGTTCATCAGTTGGAATATTGTAGGATTTGCGAATGGGGCAAAGAAGGAAGATGCAACCCCAGACCACCAAGGATGGGATCCAGATGAGGGTTTATGTTCCACAAGCTCTAGAGCATCACAGAGATCCTCTAGGGTGGCTATTTCATCAGGGGTGTAAGTAGGGAGGGAGCCAAAATAAATATGGTATATGCTATAGTCATCAGGTAGTGTTTCAACCAACTTTTGGGTAGTGGGGGAAGAGGCAGGATGGGCAGCTGCGATTAGGTCAATGGTAGGGACTGGTGGTAGGGCGACTGGCGGTAAGTCATCCTGATACCATTTAGGTAGCCAATGTCGATGGATTAGAAGACCTGATGGTCTATATTCCAGAGGTATGTTAGGCTGAATTGCTTTCAGTATTATTAGAGGATCTTTCAATGAAGTGAACACACTGCAATCATTGTAATCTCAGCCTCACTAAGTCCTCCAAGATCATCCTGATAGTGAGGCTCATTCTCAGCATACCACTGTAATTTTTGGGCTTGTATATTATCAAGATCACTCTGCCTCTTTTGCAGGACTATGGTGGGAACTGATTTGTATTGTTTGCAAAATCGCTAGTGAGTTGCGGTTGCCTTTGCAGACTTAAAGGGTGTCCTACAACCAGGGCAGAGGTAGGTCATACTATGCTTGGCATGAGATTATATTGATATATGCTACAGGAAGGAATGTGAGATGAGATGGTATGTAGAGCAATGAGAGACTCACATTAAACACTGAGAAGTAAATGTATGCATGTACAAATAATGTAATACAATCATATGCACAATTACATCATTGATCTGAATTTGGACTTCATATAAAAACCTCTTCCCCAAAATTTTCACCCCCATTCCCTCCCATCATGTCTTCACACTCACCTCCCCCTCTGGAACCATGTGAATATGCCCACTCTGCTGCTCTAACTCACATCCTTGGAGAATCCTGGCCCAATGGCAAATGCAAAAAACCTGAGTATGTAGCTCCCACACCTAGTTTTTTACACTTGCAAATTTCTTCACAGTCACTCGAATCCGATAGCACCATATCTGAAAACAGCCTGATGGTTTCCACTTGGGATTCACCTGTTTGTGGACCTGAGGCTTGTCTTGCTTGATGGTATGGAGGATGAGTATGTGACAAAGGCCTGGGAGGAGGAAGGGGTTGAACCACAGTAAGGTTGTTATTTTATATCCATTACTTATAATTTGTATGCAGCTATGACAGGCCCCAGCCAAACAAGACTGTACAGATGCGGACCACCCAAGAACATCATGTCCGACTCTACTAGTATTTTTTAAGCCTTATTCCCAACTTCTTCAATATTGCTTTCACCTTTGAGAAGGATCTGGATATGATGGATCATTTTGTGGACATGGTAAGTTATGTATTTGCTGAACTTTTCATATCCATGCTAATGTCCATGCAGATGTCCTAGGCTGCAAGTAATACTTGGAGCGGAGATATCTACTTACTCCAGACTCACAGAATCCGGTACATCCTTGCAGGAGACTTTGACACTGCTGCTTTTGAGCTAGTGCTTGCCCCTTATGGCCCAAAAGTGCAACATGGGTTCAATCACAAGCAGACAGCATGTCTGCTATATCCACAACATCGCCTTCATGAGTTTGATATTGATCCAGAGTAAGTACATCTCAAAGATAGGTTATTGGATTGATACACTCAAATTTTACAGGGGATTTATGGCAGCAATCAATGATACTATGATTTTCATAGGTTCTAAGGAGTTCCCTCACTTTCTTTACAATGATACTATCACATATGATCTGGATAAATGAGAAGTTGGCCTTTTTCATGGCCATGTTCTTGTCCATGTATGTACTACTTGATTCTAGCTTCAGATAATATTCCACTAATGAAATTTCTCACTGGAAAGGTTTATTGACACATATTTATGGGGCCTAGCACTGCAGCAACTAGTAGGGCTACCAAATCTACCAAGGGATACAAGGCAAAGATCCATCGGCTAATAGCGCTGACTCCATGCACTATTGCATATACTTGTGTAATAGCGCATTCATACACTGATAGTCTTGCTGTGTGGCTACTACTAGTGATCCTGTTATTAGACTCAGTTTATACTCAGCTTGGTTGAAACCTGGAACAAATTAGATGGCAAATTTGACTTAGAAATATTCTACAACACCATCTTGAAAGCTTTTGATCTGGATAGGGGGCTTGGTGGTCATTGGGTCAAGGAAATGCTCAGATGGTGGAATCAGTAAGTCAATCCAACCAGTTTTGTACCTACTGACATGTCTATAGAGCTGTGCCTGCCTTTGGCAATGGTTATAGTGGAGACAATTGCCAGACCTTAGAATCTGACCCAGAATGTGATGATCTTGAAGTAATGCAGTGCATAGCCCACCATTGATACACTGAAGGGAAAGGGATGGAGGGTGAGCCTGAGGATGACATAGAACAGTTGTATCAGGAGGATGACACACTAGCTAATCAACACCCTCAAGATTCCAATCAAGAGAATGCACGCAACCATAATCAAGAGTAAGATGGTCATCGTGGTGCTCAGGGAATGGAAGGACCAAGATGAAAGCCTGGGCAACAAATAAGTTAGGGGTATACAAAGAAACGCTATCCATCAATATGTCTCACCCCCCCTGCCCCCCAATGATAGTGACTGCTCATCCAGGTTGAGTAGTCCCACTCCCTTGGTGGACATAAACAGGTTGATGGTTCAACTGTTGCTAAAACCTGGGGGGAATGAAAGAAAGGTGGTGCCTACAAGACCACATTGGCATCCCAGGCAAAGAGTCAGAGGAAGAGGTAAGTTCCCTCTCCATTGCTTTAGTGATTTTCGGAGGGATTAATGTCTGTGGTGCTCAAAGAAATTAACCCATGCAACCTGCATACCATGCCATTAACATGGCATCCTCATTTGATAGACTAACTCCATGATGTTTCTGCTCTCTAACACTTTGTTTCTCCAGACTTATGTGTTTTCATCCCAGATATGTTCACCTTTGCTGCCTTCTCATCTAGCCTTCTTGTCCTGCTTCTCATCTCACTGCTTTCTCATCTCACTGTATTCCCATCCTGCTGGCTTCTCATCCTGGGCTCAGTGTATCCTCATCTCATATCACTCATTTTCACTGTATTCTTATCTCACATCACTCGCATGTTCTGTTGTCTTTTTTTGTTACCACTGCTGCATCATGTTACATTGCAAATAAATTATCATTTGAACAATAATTTGTTGTGAATTACCAGCACAAGCAAGCCAAAGATTCTGATATCACATCTGGTAGGGAATTTATGCTCTGGCATCCCTTGTATCTGGTTAAGAGTCCATAAAAGTCAAGAAATTGTGTTGGGAGATGTATCACCTTTTATAAGACTTTACTAATTGTCAGGGCTAAAGTTGGATAAAAGGTCTACCAGAGTTTGCGGACTATAAAACTAAATACAATGTCTACCATACTTTTATGCCTTTTAAAAAAGCTGAACAATGTATAGTATCTGCCAGCCTTGTGAGACTTATATGTGCTTGTTTGTCTTTTTAGGTTTATATACCAATATAAGCCCCTCACCCTTTTGCTGATGTTGTAGGATCCATAGCATAGTGCTTCATCAGTGATGTTGTACTAAACATGGATCTGAGAATAGCAGAATTAGCATCACTTCATGTCTGTAAAGGTGTCAACTGATGAAAAATTATCTATTATCTGGGGGCAGAAAGTTTACACCACTCAAAACCTTCACAAACCATTGTGCACAATATGTGATGTTTTGATTGTCTTGATCCTGAGTATTGGCCTCTACCAGACTGTCAAAGATGAGACATGATGGATGTCCTATCCCTCGAAGATACCTTGCCACTGCAGCTCATAGTTTGGGCAACAATAGCCATACTTGAACTTGAAAATCTTTGTCTCCAAGCATGGAGAAATGCAGACATTGGATGCTATTCTGCAGACATTTATTGGCCTAGATACATTGAAAGATTTTGACAGTCAGAGTACAAATTATATTCCATCCTCAAGGTTGCAGACTGTAGCCAAATTAATAGACATTAAATAAACATAAAACAATATTTTGGGGCCTTCCAAATTTGGGGAGCTTTCAGAAACTATTGGAATATACAAGCAGTAACAAAGTGTAACAAGTGTAACAGGAAGTAATAAGGAAGTAACAAGGCTGCAGCCCCCTCCTTGCAGAATAACTCACCTTCATCAGCAAAAGTGCCAAAGTCATGCATAACCAGTTAGTGGAAAAAGGCTATGTAATGTGAATATAATTATATTTTCATACTCGTATCCTTCCTGCAAGTTGGCCGAGCCTAAGCGAATCTGATATAGCTCATGCTTAGTCTCACTAGTCTAGCAGACAATTATCCAATAGTAAAGCAGTCTGGTAGGGATCATCCTATCTGGATGACAGACTACTCATCTTCCAAGCAAGGTAAACCATAACTGGCAAAATTGAATGGCACATACAAGGTTGGTAAGAGACTTACAGGTACCTTTTAGGATATATCACAGACTTCCATCACCACATGTAAAGCATTTACAAGGCTGGGGGCCATGAAATGTACATATGTGGTTGCTTAAAGGCTTCCAGATGCCTTTTGGGGGGCCAACAGGCTTTGGGGCAACATATAAGGTATTTGCAAGGCTGGCTATGGCATATATTATTGTAAAAGGCTTGGCACTGGAATAGTGTCAACTTACATCTCCGCAAAGCCTGGCAGCCCAACCTCGCCCTCTTCACCCTCCCCATCCTCTGCACTGAGTACATCATCATTGCTCCCATTATTATCATCCTCGCCTTCATCTGAATTGTCATCAACCTCTTAGATCTCCAGGCCCATGTACCCAAAATCTTCTTCATCCTTACTGACACCATCATTCACAGCCTCACTGGTATCCACATTAGCTTGACTAATGCCTGCCAGTTCCTTGTCATTGCTATCCCCCACATTCTTGTCCAACATATCTTATTCTAACTTGGTATCCTAGCTTTTGTACTGCATCAGGTCTAAGCGATCGCAATCATTCAGGAACTTGTTTGGTGCCTCTCATACAGCTGTGTGGCCAATGCTGCCACCATGGAAATGCATAACCATATCGCGATCAACAAACCTGCATGCAAAAGGTGAGTGCAACTATAATTTAAAAATGATGTTACTATGTACATAGCAACATAATAATACATCCAGTCTTCATCATTTTGTGAGGGTAGTCAAGTGATAGATGGCAGTAATAAGTCATTTGTATAGTCAAAAGTGAAAGCCAGTATTAAATGTACACCACGTATGACATATTTTGGGTCAAGAAATCCAAACAAGGTGGGGTCCTCATTATTGATAAAACTAACTCAATGCAAAAGCTTTGCTTTCCATCCAGATCGGTGAGTTGGATCCTGGCCAAACCATCTGACCCACAGAAATTCTATTTGCCACACTCCAGGTTTGATGCTGGGGTGAGATGGGAGGCCTTTGAACTGCACTACTGCATGAAAGACACCAATGACTCACGCATACCAGTATGGATGTGCTGAGTCCCTGTCTTCCTGAGACAGAAGCATAATGTTGGCATGGGTATGTGGATTTAAAGAGTCTTGTTCATGTCAAAGATCATATGTAGTATGATTCACTCAAAGAACCTTGTGTCAGTAGATACAGTTGTTGACAAATACAATTGCATTCCATTCTGTGGATGTGAAATCAGTCTCATCACCATCATAATCTAGTTCAAAGATTCATCCAAGGAGGTGGTTTTTCAAGCGTGGTAGGAAGTCCTTGATAAGATAGGTAAATCCACACACACGCATTAGAGAAACAACACACCTGAAGGGCCAGATCGTGTTGATGTTCACCAAGCTATTCAGACAGATTGACTTTGTGTTAAACATCTGCTGATATGTGGTGATGAGCATCAGGTGTGCTATATGGGAGGGATTCCTGTTCATCGAAACAGACTGCAGGGTTCCCAACTGTTGATAGTACAGCTTGTCTGTGCTTCCTCTTGTGTGTTGTAGTCCCATTGCTCTGCTCCAACTGTCTCATCCTGTGCAGGATGTGTTCTCGGTGTTGCTGTCTGCTAATGCTATAAGCAATTTGGCCTTTGTGTGCCTGGGGGTAAAACTGTTTCACACGCTGGTGCTCAAGTTCTCCCTAAGTAATAATAAGTATTATATCTGGTAAAGATAGGGAGAGATGTAGTTACTGTTTGAGTTATATAGTTGTCAGTTGTGCTATACAAGCAGATCGCCTTGACATATCTGCCTACCGCATGAGTCTTGTACTGTATGTGCTTATGTTGAATCATTTGAACTTGCTTGATGGCTCATCTGTATGAGGGGTTTCCTTGCTTTTCTGTTTGGTGGTTATACCTTTTTCTGTGAGGGCAGCTTTCCAGCATCTGCGTGCAGCTTCCTCAGAAGGGAGTTCTTGGGTATCATACACCTCACATGTGGTAGAAGAAAACTGGCGGAGTAGCTTTCTGAGCCTTGTTGTTGAGTTATCAAAGTTGTTTATTGTTGCCTCTATATAGAGCCAGAGTTTTGCAAGTCCATGCCAAGTTGTGAGTTCAAAGAGAAGATCCATGACAATGGTATTGTGGAGTTCTGGCAAAAGGTTTTCGAAAACAGGAAGTGCACACTATTAGAATGGCAATGAGCTACTAGACAGAATAGCACAGGACAACATCTCACCTGAAGGAGATCTTCAAAGTCCCTGGCTGCAAGTTTTTTCATACTGGATGGATTGCGGTGGAACTTTTGAATTGTGTCACACCCAAAAGTTGGAACTTGTCAGTATCTAATGCAAGGTCAATTAGAATGAGAAATAGTATTGCATAAAAACTTACCTTTGATTCAGAGTTTGAATCAGATCACTACCATTTGCATATAATATGCACATAAGGTGGGTAAATGTTCCTTTCCATATGCCTAGTTCAAACTCATGAAGGAGATCAGGGATGAACATTTGGTAAAAATTGAAACCAAATGATGAGAGGCATATAGAAAATGCACTCTGAATGAAACCCATAAGTAAACTACAAATACAACTGATCACAATCAGTACTCACCCATGTTGGGATCAGCCCAATACTTTGTCAATATGCACACTTGTAAGGCTTTTACCATTCTGATAAATCCATCATCAGACATGCTTGATATCATCCTGGTGTTTTTTAGCATCTGAGTGTCCATTTTGAGTGTGTGTTATGCAATCGCAGGATATGCCAAGAGCTAATATTTTTGACTTCTCTACTAGGTATCGCGGACACAGATGGTTGCCAAGAAACTTGATGCAAGTAAGGAGGGTTCTGTACAAAATAATCAATAATATGTTATATGACTATATTCATTATAACTTACTTCTTGGGGTAATCAGCAGAATAAGTGAAAAAGCAAGGAAAGACCCACCACTTTATCCCATCTGGAAACTCCAGGATGATTCCATCATAGTATGCATGCATGAAATCATTGTCGAGCAGCAAGAGCTATATGGCTTGCATAAGCTCTTGGCGGCAGTGCTTCAGTACCTTGGCTGTCACAGCTTTGCCGAAATTGGCATGGTACCAGTCTTGAAAACCATCATCAAGCTATTCATTGTGTGAGAACTTGGAAGTAGACAGTGAATAAATACATACCTTTGGCAGATATGCAAGGTGATGTGCTGCAAAGGCAGAGGGCTTTCCATGTGTATACTTGGATTGGTTTCCAAGGAAAAGGTATATTGGCCAGAGAGATGCATTTCTGAAGCTTGTAAGGTGGGTGGAGTCAGACCATAGCATAATTGCTGCAACCACTATCTCAAGTTGGCAACCATTACTGCAGGGCTGTGATCAGATCTTCTTATGTTCATTGATGAATGCATTGCCTGTATAAAGCTCAGAAAAGACTTGCTCTGACTCTAAATCTGATGTGGGCTTCCACCGCCACTCAAAGGGTGAGAGGTGGAAATGCTCCGCAGAAGGTTCATTGAAGGCTGCCTTGATAACCTTGAGAAGGCATTGGTAAAATAGTTTAGGAACACTGTATTGAGGTGCATCTGTTTCTGATAGATGTTTGGCACCCTCGGATGGAACAGAAATGTTGATTGGGGTCTCGATCCAGCCATCCTGGGCTGAAAATGCAATACCAGGTTCATCCTCCCACTTTTTTTTTTTTTTTTTTTTTTTTTTGTGCTATAGGTGTCTGTCTAATATTACACATTACAGTGGATTGGGTGTTTTACTTGTGTGGCATTGGCTATTGTTTGTCTTGTCGCTGTGTCTCAGGGGGTCTGCTGTCAGACTCCCTATCCCTCTGTGGGGATAGAGCCCCGCGTTGTATGTGCAGTTGGTATGTGGCCTGACAGGTGCATCTGCACCTTTGCTTGTTCCCTTTTCGCCTCTCTGCTTCTTGGTTAGTTTTGTTCAGTTTATTTGCATGGGTTTTGTGTTTCATTGCTTGAGTTGAGCATTATTTAAAGGGCTTTATCTGTAAAGTCAGGTAGTTAGCTGATGATTATAGAGGAGCCTTGTGTGATGGAGTTGTTTAGTTGGTGATGGTTCACCAGGCTGGTTCAACCACTCTGAAGGTTGAATTCAGTCTTTTAGTTCTGTGCACGTATCTCAGTAAGTGTGGCAGGGCTTTGTTGTTGGATAGTAGGTAGGGTATTGAGTGGGCATTTCGTCCTAGGTGTCTTCTGATGTGGGATCGTTTGTGTTGGTATTGAGGGCAGATAAGTAGGTAGTGTTGTACTGTTTCATTTGTTGGCAGTATGCAGTGTGGGCAGTGTGGTTCTTGTATTGCTGCTATTCGGTGTAGATGGTGATTTAGGGGGATGTGGCCTGTTCGTAGTTGGGTGAGTAGGGATATCTGTCTGTGGGTGAAGTTGTTTGTCAGCTTTAGGTATGATGGTGAGGGTAGTGTATCATTGTATTTCTTTATTTCTCTATATCATTTGGAGTGTTTCCACTCTTTCGTCCATTGTTTCTTCATGTTCTTCATATTCTTCATGTGTGTTTGCTTTTGGGCACTTGTGCTGATCGGTAGTGGTTTTCGTCTGAGGAATGTTGGGAGGTCTTTGGTTGGGCTTGAGTGTCCTTCCACTGCAGATTTTGCTTCTTGGTCAGCTAGTTCATTTTCCTTTATTCCTACATGTCCTGGGATCCACTTGATTTCTAGGTCAATAACGCCTCTTGTTTTGGGTTGCCGTCTTTGTCCATTTTGGTTTGTTAGTCTTTGGTTTTTGTTGTTTGATTTCCAGTCTTCTTTGGCATGTAGGTTAGCAGCTAGGTTGTGTATGATATCGAGGATGTAGTGACTGGGTTTGGATTGTTGGTTGTCGAGGGCTTGGATTATGGCTTGATTGTTGAGTCCACACATGGCTTTCAGTATCCGTCTTGTTAGGTTGGTCAGTAGGTGGAGGCTGAGTATGAGTCCTATGCCTTCAGCTTCATATACTGTGTGTTCATTAGCTTTACCTAGGTGGTATTTCAGTGTTCATCTCTGTGTGTTCCCAATGTATAAAGTTTCTGCTGCTCCTACTCCATTTTCATAGCACGAGCTGTCAGAGTACACATGTATTTGGTTGGTTTGTGTGGTTTGTATTGCGTTGGTGATGGCTTGGTTCTTGTCTTCAGCTATCGTTGTGGTGAATGGTGGGATGTGGTTGCTCCATCGTCATACTAGTTTGATGGTTTCGGTGGTGCTGGGTTAGATGTGAAAGTGTTTGAAGAGGTTGTGGAGGGGCGATGGGTGTCTTGTTCTTTGTAGTTTAGCTACTTGTTTTACTGGTTTGGAGAGTGGGTGTGTCAGTGGTAGGGAGGCAAGGCGGCAGGTCGCATGCATGCATATCTTGTTGAGGAGTAGGTAGGGGGGGGGACGTTCACATGGGCTTCTAGGGTGTCTCAAGCTGTTGTTCGCATTCCACCTATGATGATAGAGGTTGCTTTTCTTTGGATGGTTTGGAGTTTGTTGATTACATTGATGGATCCCATTCTTCATTTGGTGTTGGTGTTGGTTGGCGGTACTGGGGTGTACCAGATGTCTGCAGCGTATGTGATTCTTGGGACTGCTACAGTCATGTATAGTTGTCTTAGCTTGAGGGGATTGATACCAGTTGCGATTCTTCCTAGACAGCAGAATTGGTTAGTCCATTGTATGGCTGATGCGATTACCTTCTGGGTGTGTGCGCCCTATTTTAGTTTGGGGTCAAAAAGGACACTGCAGTATTTGTACGTATTGGCTGGTAGTACTTCTTGTACCATTTGTGTGTCATCTGTGTTTGTTTGGTTAGTGCGAGCATGTTGGGGGGGAGGTCCCATTTTGTTTGTGGAAAGTTCATAGTTGCTAGTTTAGTCAGCTCAAATGGTGAGTTATGTGTGGCTGACTAGTGGAAGCCCCCATCTGGTCTTTCCATCATGTTTTTGAGTATCTTGTGTGAGTCTTCTAGTGTGTTGGCTGTTGCCAGGAACATG
Source organism: Porpolomopsis calyptriformis (assembly GCA_951640195.1). Taxonomy (NCBI): domain Eukaryota; kingdom Fungi; phylum Basidiomycota; class Agaricomycetes; order Agaricales; family Hygrophoraceae; genus Porpolomopsis; species Porpolomopsis calyptriformis. The sequence continues at coordinate 740,818 of OX621171.1, read as the reverse complement.
ACGTCATCTACAAATCCTACTGAGAGTTTGTTGGGGCCGTTGGCTATTTCCATTAGTGGCACATTGTAGAAGGCATAGAGGATCATCGAGAGGCAGCAGCCTTGTGTTGTGCCATTGTTTAGGGGGATGGGTGGTGATGTGTAGTATACATTCAGTTAATTGTACGTACTTTTCTGGTACTCGTCGAAGTCTCATGTTGTGTAGTAGTGTTGTTTTGATGGTGTTTGGGAAGGTGCCTTGGACATCGAGGAATAGGGCTGCCACTACTTTTCCTCTTCTCCATGCTTGTTTTATTTGATAGGTTACTAGATGTATTGAATCAGTGGTTATTCTTGCTCGTCTTCCTCTGAATTGGTTTTGTGGTAGTACTAAAGTTATACCAGTAGTGCAACTTTTTTACTGAGAGGCTTATAGCTGCTTTCTCAGAGCTCTGATATCCTAGAAATTCAAACTGCAGATGCTTTAACATGAATTCTACACATATCATTTTTTTGGGATTTTTCCGATATGAATCTGACGAATGCTATCGGAAGTGCGAGAGGGCCTTCAGAAAAAGCCATTTGGTCATGTAATGCAATGCAAATGTCATGTTATTCCAGGGAGTAAATTCAGTTCCCACCAGCCAGCGTGAGTAACCTGGATTCCTCCATTTCATTATATTGTTCCTATCTATGGTGCACTCAAAAACTTGGGATTAGAATGGTTGGAACATATCATGGCTACATGCAAAAATTTGTGTGGAGATATTGGCTAGATCAGTGGGATTTAATGTATGAATGTCTATACATTGGTCACATTTCACAGTAAATGTGGCCTCCCTCATTCATGTATCAACATTTGTTATTTCTCAATAGATGATTTTCTAGTATTACATCATAAATACACCCTGGAATATTTTCAGAACCATAAGTTACAAAATGGTTGTGTAATTGACCATTTTCACTTCCTGACCCAGTTGCATTGCATGTGCCATGTTAGTAGGTTGTACTTTTCACTTAGGTATAACAGGTTGTTGGCTACTAGTGTGGTGAATAGTTTCCCTATAGTGTCGAGTAGTCCTACTGGTTGGTATGCTTTTAGGGCTGTGTAGTCAGGCTTTCCTGGTTTGCGTAGTACGACTGTGGTTGACTTAAGCCATGGTTGGTAATAGGTGTCAAGTTCAAGTATCACCCTGTATATGAAGAATAAGTGGTTTGTTAGTTGGTCAATACTTTTTATTAAGACAATGTTTGGTATGCCGTCTGGTCCTGGTGCCTTGTATGGGCTTAGCATTTGTATTTTCTTTCAGATTTGCTTTTTGCTGAAGTAGTTTATTCCTTTCAGTTGGTTGGGGTATACTGTGTCAACTGGGGATTGTGGGTTGTGTGGTGGTGGTGGTGGGAAGAAGGATTTCATTAGGGCGTGGCATTTTGTTTCATTTGTTTCATGTTTTGTTGTGGTGCCATCTGGTTTGGTTATTCGTAGTGTTGGGATTCGTGTCTGTGAGTAGTCAGATAGTAGGTCAGTTATGAATTTGTTCACTGTGTATAGGTCCTTGGTTGAGAGGTTTTCGAGCCATTCATCCCAGTGTTGGGCTTTGGCTTGTTTGATTAGTTTGGCGTATTCTTTTGAGGCCTCTTTGAGTTCAGTTTTTGCTGGGTGGTTGGGGATGTTGCAGAAATGGTAGGCTTCTTGGCTGATTCAGTTTTTCCTTTTTCTGGTGTCTGTGAGCTCTTTTGTCCACCATCTTTTTCTGTATGGGTTGGGTTTAGTTATTGGTATGGTTTTGGAGATGGTTATCTGTATGGTTTTGATCAAGTTTGACGTTACTGTGTTTAATTGGTTTTTGGTTTGTATTTTTTAGGGTGGTGCAATCATTTTGAGGTTTTCTTGTAGCTTCTTTGTGAATTCCTCCCAGGGTGCTTGTCTGAAGTTTCATTGTTCTCGTGTTGTCATTCTGTTTATAGTTAGTTCTATGGTACTTACTATCGGGAGGTGGTCTGTAAGTGGGGGTCTTAGTGATGGGTTGATGTTGCATTGGGTGAATGGGTTGTGGTCCTGGTGTGAATACCATACATTGTCTGGTCTCGTCCAGTTGCCTGTGTTGCTGGCTTCAAGTGTTGGTAATCCTTCCGGTAGTGCCATTTTCATATTGTATCTGCTGATCATGTCTATTAGTGGTTCAGATAGGTGGTCATTTCTGAATAGGTGACTGTTCCATGGTTCCTCCCATAGTGGGTGGTGCCTGTTGAAGTCACCCATCCATATTGTGTTGTTGTTGTTGCTTGGGGGGTTTGCTGTTAGGTGGGTGTTGAGTGTATTGAGGGTTTCGTTGTTTGTGCAGTCGCTGTATATGTTGAATATGTCAAGTGATTCTTGTGCATTGTCTATTCATATGGCTGTGATGTTATTGCTTTGTATGTCTACCTGTGAGTATGAATCAGTATCTATGTTGGTGTTGATGAGGATGAGTGAATGGAATCATGATTTGTTTCCTAGGGTTCGGGGGGTGGGATATATGGTTCGGAAGTAGTGGTTTCCTCAGGAGTTGCCATAGCTGTTGATCCATGGTTCCTGTATTAGTATTAGATCCCGTTCCTTTGGGTTGGCTGTGTTGAGGATGTGTTCATGTGCTGGTTGTAATTTGTGTGCATTTTGCTGCCATACACATAGTGTTGTTGGCAAGGTTGGTGGGATTCTGCTCATTGAGAGGGGGGTAGGTTTGTTCCGTCTTCGTGGGTTTGATTTGTTTGATTTGATTTGCATATGAGCATGTCAATGGTCGTTTGGCGTAAGTTTCTTGTTGTTTTGTTTGTGTATCTTTGGTTGGTTTGGGTGGGTGGTTGGGGTGGTGTTGTTACATCTGTTTGTATTGGTGGGGTTGGTTGGGATGGTGTTGGGCTTGAGGGTTGTTGGGTTTGCTTTCTGCTGGGTTTCGGTGGTGGGAGGTTGGTTCTTGCATTTGGTTTTGGGATGGTCTTGGCCCATGTCCATCTTTCATGGGTGGGGAAGAAGGGGAGTTTGTTTTTGGGGTTTCTAGTATTTAGTTTGTTGATTCTGGTGGTATATTGTGGGCATTCTCTTGAGTTGCTAGTATGTTTCAACGTTGGTCCGCAGTTGACGCAGCAGGGGTCGTTCTGGAGGTTGCAGTTTTCAGTTGTATGGTTGTGGCTTGCGCATAGTGCGCATCTTTCGTTTTCATTACAGTGTGCTCTTATGTGGCCGTAGCTTTGGCACTTGTTGCAGCATAGGGGTTCTTTGGCATCCTTGTGGGCTGCTACAATGTGGTCATGGATTTGTATATGGTTGGCTAGAAGTGAGTTAGCTGTTTTGGCAGTGGGGCATGTTACCTTTAAGTTGGCCACAGTTTAGTTGGGTGCTCGTTTTGCTGGGTTTTTGGTCCAGTTTGCTGAGGTTATTGTGTTCAGCTCGAGGTCATTTTCTTCTTCGATTTGTTGTAGCTGATCTGTATCTGCTGGGTTGAAGTCAGTAGTGCATGGTACAAATCTTAGAATGATATTGAATGCTTGTGTTTTTATCGTTGATGATTTCAGTAGGACTTCGAGTAGGGCCTGGAAGTTCTGGGGGTTTTGGGCATGGTCTGTTGCTTCTGGTGAGTTGAATTCTAGTAGCAGAGTGCCTGGGTTTATCAGCGTGATGTTTTTGATAGTTGCTTTGACGTTATCAGTGTGGGTTAGTTCAAGGGCTTTATTGCACTCTTTGCGGAGTTCCTGCATGGCTGTCTCTGGTGTGCTGTTGGCGAGCATTGGTATACTTTCCTCCGGGTTGTATTGGATTATTATATATCATTCAGTGAGTGCTTGTCACTGTCTCATTTTCATTTCTTCATAGGTTTGGTATGGGGGGGTAGGGTTTGTGGTTTGTCCTGCTATTTTTGCCCACATAGGTTGTGCGAGTGTTGGAGGTAGATCTTTCTGTGTGTTGGCATGGTCTTTCAATTGCATGGCAGTGTTTGCTTGGTCTTTTGTTAGTGCTTCTAGAAATTTTGCTAAGTCTTTAATTGATTCTATTATGGGGCTTAGCTTGGTGTCTAGTTTTTCAGTGATTAAGTTGGGCATGTTGTTGTTTATTTTCTCTCCAATCTCCTCAGCCAGTTGGGTTGTCTCTCAGTTGTGGAGGAGGAAAGCAATAGCTTGGACTATGGGGGTTAGCTGAGCGGGGATGTTCGCAGTTAACGATATCATCATTAGTATATCACTTAGCTTGTCCAGGTCGTGTGGTTCTTCTTCGAGAATCCAATTCTTTTTCACTAGGAAGGATCTCGCAGATTCTATATTTGTTACTAGGCTGCTGTCGCTACCTATAAGTGTCTGGATGTCTTTCCATGAGGGTAGGGATGTTTTGTTGGTTTTGGGGTTGTCTTTATTTAGGCTGGGTGTGCTCCTTCACCCAGTTGGCATTGGGTCATTCTGTAACATCGTTTGTGTTAGTTAGGTCTACATCTCTCTTTTGTAGGTACATTGTACTATTTTGTGTGTCCATTGGCTACTGGGGTACTTTCGGGTTGGTTTTTCTGGGGTCTTTTTTGGGGTGCCATGTGGTAGAGGTCCAAAAGAGGTTATCCTCCTACTCATCTAGATGTTCCGCCTCATGGGTAGCGCAAAATCCACACAAGTTATCAACCTTGAAATCTAGGGCCAATAATACATTGTTCACCAAGCAGTCAAGGTCTGAAAGCAATTTCAGATTGGTACCATTGTAAAACTAATTCATAAGTCAGAAAATGGTCACATTGAGGAAGGGTGTGAAGAAATTTTGTTGGATGGCAGATAATAAACCAAATGATGACCACCAGGGGCAGATGCTGGTTGACATCATGTTTGGATTGAAATTTGACAAATCCAATATGTGTTGTAGCATGTAGAGTTCATCCGGTGTATATGATGGCGGCCCACCTGGATAAACATGATATATACCATAGTTATTGGTCTCCATGTGATACGGCTCTGGAGTAGATTTTTCAGGGGGATATATTTGCATTACTTGTGGTTCCTCAGGCATTGGAGCTGCTGGGGGGGGAGGAAGTGGAGGGAGAGGGGGTAGATTATCATAAAAGTGTGCCAGCATCTGTGTATGGTGGTGCGGAAGACCAGAAGGCCTATAGTCCTGCAGTGGTGTAGGCTCTAGCTATTTATTCATGGATGCATGCATAAGACATAGTAGAGCATGATGAAAGATTATAGTATGCTTACCTCTAGCTATAGCTCAAAGCCCTGTCCTGCCCCAATATTGTTGGTATCTGAGGCATTCAAGACCTCACAAAGCTCCTCATATTCAGCCTCAATCTCTGCATTCTCCCACTGGGATTGCTGAAGCTTGGCTCACCATTGATCTAGCAAGACCTTTGTGGCAAGCGCAATCTTTTGCTTGCAAGCTCATTTATGTGTGGAAAGGGCAGCACCCAAGTTAAATTGCCATCCACAATCTTGACCAGGGCATATGAATTTGGCCATAAGGACAAGCAAAATGAGGAATATCAATAGGCCAGGAACTGTAGGCCTGAGATGGCAAGCAATCATGGATTTTTCATTGAAGTTGAGATAACCCAATTTGGTAGTTCAACTTCAACTTTTGGATGATATCATAGCAACTTAGAGTCGATGCGTTCAAGAAACTCTTTCCTTCTTTCTTACCACTGCCATGTCATCTGAGAAGGATGTTGAGAATACTCCTCTTATTGCAAGTATACTGCAAGCAGGCATCTCATCAAAGAAAAATATGTACCACATGACTTGTTTTCCACTCACTCTTGGCTGGGTTGATCACTTTTCAGATTTACAGCCCATATATCTTGAAGCTATACCACCTTGCTGCACAATAGATACCTCTTTCTCTCAATCTGTTCATTAGTTTGATGAGGATTTTCTATGCTGGACTCAAGTCTGATAATCCTCAAGCTGAGTGTGTTCTGTTTCATTATTGCAGTAATCCTGTCCTTGTAATCAATCAAAACAGGTACATGGCTCAGGAATTAGAGCTTCATGAAAGAGTGATGGATCTAGTCCCTGGATTTCATGATACAATCACAGAATTTTATCAAAATCCTAAACATCTTAATATTTTTATCAATATGGTATGTTATATCTCTTTTATACTTCGCCACTGTACTTATGATGTGGACAATAGCTCAATAAATGGGCTAGTGAGGCTCGACACAAAGACACTAGAAGTATCAAATTTGCTGGTCTCAAATATATACCATGTGACCCAGCTGTCAACTCCATCAAACCTCCCATCACAAGAAGCTAAGGCAAGAGCATGCGCAGCTTCAATCACATCACAACTGCTCATTTGCTCTATCCATATCGTGATGTGGCTATATTTGATGTGAACCTAGAGTATGTTATCAGTTGCAAATCCTTATGGCTGATTTGATTCTGAAAATCCAATAGGGATTACATGGAATGCATTCAAGATGGGAAGATTAAGATTGAGACTAAGCACTGGCCAACATTTTTGTACAATGAAAATATACCATATGACCCAGCTGAGAAAGATAAAGGACTGTTTCACGGACATCTTCTATTGTGTGTAAGCACACAGCCTGCATAAGTTTACCTTTATTAATGTTGCTTTTCCAGCTCTACTGACATATCTTTACTGGCCCATCCTCTGCTTTGAATAAAGTTCAAATAGGCAGAAAGCACTCAAAGGTGGAACTCCATAATATGACCATGGTCACTGGTTATACTATTGCCTATGTCTGCGTTCAGGTAAGGATAATCACATCTGATTCATACCTGTGACTGACCATTCTATTCAGGGATGTAATATACTCAGTTCTACAGAACAATAGGCCATTACAGATGGGAAGTTCAATATGGAAAAGTTTTTTGACTTGATTATTAAATTATTTGAGTATGAACCTGATGACCCCTGGGTGACTGAAACACTCAAATTTTGGAATCAGTAAGTTTTATAAACCACATTCTCATTGCTAGCTATCCATGTTTCCAGTGAAATACCCAGCCTCCACACTTGCAAAAGAAAGCCAGTAGAGGAATCTGATAATTCCGAAGATGATGATGATGACATCCTTGTTCAGCGAATCGCATTACATAAACAGAACAATATGGAGACTGAGGTTGCGACTTATATTGCCTGTAATGTGACTGTTATTAATATCATCATTTATACAGGATGAAGATCAGGGGACAACTAATGATACACAGGACCATGATATGCAGGCCCTCCAAGATCAAGAGAGATCAAATTACTTGGATGATTAGGGCCATCAAGATCCAGAGACACCCCACCATTGAGATACAAGGTCAAATGCACACCAAGAGAGAGATTCATCATCACCTCTGAACACAGGAAAAGGGACCATAGGATCATCACACATAGGCCAAAGGACCCCCAGGGAATTGTCGAACACCAGAAACACTTCCACTGGCCAAACAAACTGAGGTGCAGTTTTCATTCAATATTTTATCATTTATTTATTATTAAATACACAGGTACGCTGAAACGTACTTGTGGTACTGATGGGCATGGAGATGGGGATGATGAAAATGATGAACATCTCCACCATCGCTCTGATGGAGGAGGCGATGGCATTAAGAGGAAGACAAAGGGCAAAGGAGTAGAGAGATGATACGGTGAGTATCCCCTATATCTATTTACATTACTAACTGTCTAGTCTCAGTCTAGCTTAATACCCCATAAAGGAGACTGGTTTAAATCAGACTTTTTTAGATTTTCATATGCGCTCATTGGATTCTCGCAAATCATTACCACCTGGACTCATGCTGCTACTCTGGTTCTTGAATGTCTCACTTTTACATTCTCACCTTTGCTTTCTGCTTGTTCATATCTCAGACCAGAACTTCTGCTTGATCCCATATGTCATCTGCTCTGCCTGTTATTGCATTGTCTCTGTATGGTCTGCTACTAATACATCATGATGAATTGGAAGCCTTGGTATGACCTTGTGTGATCTTGTATCACTTGTAAGCATTTGCTGGCTTTGGCCCACCTTGCATAGTCTCGTCTGCACCCCAGATGACACTAGTCTGTTACTTTTATACATGTCCAGCCAGCCTGTCACCAGCAAACATGATAAGCTAGTCTGTTGCAGCTTTTATGGTCTGATTGTTAGATATATCCTTCCATGTGTTGCAAGTCATTTAGGTCTAGTATTATTTGAAACCCTCATACTATTCTGCAAGTTCTATGAGACTTGTAGAACATGAATGAAAATCAAACACTTAAATACTCAGGTATTGAGTGACACAAGACCTATAGAACTTCTACCACTGTTATTGCTATAGACACAATTTCATGTGCTTACATGGAATAGGCACTTTTGCTGATGTCAAGCAGGATTATGGATGATACTACTTTCTATGTATTGTTGAGAGAAGATGAGGACTCAGAGTTAGAGGATGAAGGTGAGCTTCAACAACTTGGCATTTTAGTGCTGAGTGGAGCTCTTGAGGCAAGAAGTCTTCATACCAAACGTTGAAGCCAAAATCAATATTATCTCACATATCCTAAGCTCCTACCACACCCACGCCATGATACCCCATGGCAGCAGCTCTATCACAGCTGGAGTGATTGGGCCTACATCACTACAATGAGCCTCAACATTGCGACCTTCCACACTATCCTTCAAGGCAGTTTTAGGGATGCATAGAGTATATCCTGCATCCCTCGCCAAGATACTTCCTCCACTGGCACCCCACGCATATCCCACCAGTCCCTTGATGTGGCTGGCACCCTCGGACTTGTACTTCACTTCCTAAACTCGACTGTGCAAGATGTTAGTCTTGCCCAAATTTTCATACTTGTCCCTGCAATGATATCCCATTATATCAGCTTCGCAATAAAACTTCTCCTAGTCACTCTCTGTAATCTAAGGGACACAGCAATCCATTGGCCATGCAAAGATGAGTTCTGAAGTCTCAATGACCTTGTCTGTCATGGTCGTAATTTTCTTTTCTTTTCTCTATCTTATCATATGCAAACTTGTATCTTATCTTGGGAATCCCCACATTCTTTCGTTGGGATTCACCATTACCTTTCTCCAGGATTCCCCACTACTCTACCTATATGCGGACACCTTTCATTTCCATTGTGTTTCAACCCCCTTATGATTCATCATCGACTACAATGACTTATCCCTTATCTTTAACACATGTTATATCGCACTGACTCACACAGATAAGTAGTCAGTATATAAAGGGTACCTTTGTACGTATCAGACCTTAAGTCTGATTCCTCGTTAGCTACTCATAACAAGGACTTGGAACTATACCCTATATCTCTTGGGACAGAACATCCGAAGTAAAACGTGTTCCAAACAACTGGTTTATAACAAGAATCAGACTTCCTTCTAGTTCTCTCCCACTTGCTTATCCAAACACTTTTCGTCACTGTGATCATCGATATCACTTCTTTGACTCTTACCCACTCTCATCCTAGCTTCTACCGATAACTCAGATGTTGAAGAACAGTACGAAGACCCTCTTTCAAGATTGACCTTCTCAGCTACCATCCGAGGTCAAGAACCATCTTTTTCCTCTGATCTCGAAGAAATGTTAGCTGCTCCCACTCCTACCCCTGCTCCTGCTCCCCTAGGACCTCGAACTCAATCAAGAACAAGAGGACTCTTCTCTTCATCTTCAGCCCCAGCAACAAGACTAGTTCATCAACAAACTGCTACCCCACTAGGACGATATGGTTCTCTCTATTCCCAACTTTCCTCTGTGACATCAATGCCAACACCAACAGCTCCAACAACTCTACAACAACCGACATCCACTAACATGTCAGGAACATCCACCAATGCCCCCACCAACCCCCCTACCATTGACATCATGACCTTGATGGCTACTGTTCGCTAACTCGAACAGACCATCGCTCAACAAACATAGCTAATTGCTCAGCTCCAACAACAACAGCCTCAACAACCTCCCCAACAACCTCAACAACCTCAACAACCTCCCTTGCCTCAACAACCTGCTCCTCCCCCTATTAAAATCACGAAACCCGATGAATACGATGGGTCTGCTGCCAAATGCTTGAACTTCATTCAAGCTTGTCGTCTAGTTCTTGACGACAGCCAATGGTCTGACAGACAGAAGATTACTTATGTCTTGTCGTTTATGAAGATCGGTGTTGCCCAATCGTGGGCTCGACAACAGACTCAAGAATTCAATCGTACCCAATGGGTTGGAGCTGACTACGAGGACTTTATGGAAGAGATTGAAGAGTGCTTTGGAGATGTAGATGCTAAGGTGACAGTGCAGGTCAAGATACAAAAGGTAACTCAAGGACTTTCCACTGTGGACAATTATAATGTACGATTTGGAGCTCTCGCGGATGAAACTGGTTTCAACGACGACGCGCTCAAAGTTTTCTACCGAAATGGCCTCAACCCTGGAATCCTTGAAAAGATCTATGCCCTTGATCCCATCCCTGCCACCCTTAACACTTGGAAAAGAAAAGCTTCCACATTTGATCAACAACGTCTCGAACTCGCACTTGAGCATCGTGCCGCTCCTCGGAGTAACTACTATACTCCTAGGGAGACCGTGGCTCGAACGACAACCCGAACTCCCTCCTCTGCTCCTGTCAAACAGGAGACAACTTCCTCAACATCAATATTGCGCATTCCGTGAGGCAACTGCTATCGCTGCAGAGAACCAGGTCATTGGGCGAACAAGTGTCCAAATTCCCCTCTCGCCTCTTCTTTGTCAGCGCGCCCATTGAGTAGTGCCCCTGCCGGATGACGAGGAAGACCAAACACAGGGTGAGGTCGAGGATGAAACATACGAGGTATCGAGATGGAACGAGTCAACGAGGTGGTTTCCCCAGTTGTTACGGAGGAAACTATTCGAGTGGTGGACAACTGCGGGATCGATCGCTGGCTGAAGGAAAGAAAAGCTCAGCTCATCAAGGAACTGAAAGAACAGGGTTTTTAAGGAGTCTGAACGTTTCGCCTGCCGTTATGGATGTATCTACTCAAGAATGTATCATCACTCCATGCAATCTATTCCGAATTCTTGGTACTCTTGAAGAAGGCAATCTCGGACTCATTTTGGATGTTTGGATTGAAGCTACCGACACTGGTCAATGTGTTCCGGCCACTGCTCTAGTTGATAGTGGAGCCTCTGGAAATTTCGTGGATGAATCTTTCGCAACTCACCACAACTTTACTTTAACACGATTGGAAACCCCAATCCCCGTATGGAATGCCGATGGATCTGAAAACCGAGGTGGACCCATCGAGAACAATATTGACATTTGGTTAGAGGCTCCTGGAGGACACAATGAGCAGATCCGATTGGAAGTGACCGATCTCGGATCTAAGATGGATATTATCCTTGGCTTCCTGTGGCTCAAAAAGCACAACCCCAACATTGATTGGAAAGAGGCAACACTGGCTCTGGATAGCAAAGCTCTCCCTCTTCCACGATGGATAGTCAGCGATGCGGAGTTACCGGGAATGGAATCGGTCACGCTGGCCATGAATCGACACATATTGAAGTTGGATGAATCCTGAGCTAGCACGGTGGAAGAAGATATGCGAAAGTTTGTACCAGAGGTATACTGGAAAGACTACTCTAGTGTCTTTGCCAAAGAATCCTTCGATCGCCTTCCACCACATTCGGAATTCGACCACACCATAGAACTGGATGAAACCTTCAAACCAGTCAAAGGCGCGAAATATGCAATGTCCCTTCTTGAGATGGATCACTTGCACAAGTTCATTGATGAAAACCTATCTACTGGACGAATACGAACTTCCAAATCGAAACAAGTCTCTCCATTCTTCTTTGGAAAGAAAGCTGAATCAATTAATGCTAAAGGTAAAAGCGCTGGCTTATGCCCTATCGAAGACTATCACTACCTTAACGAACACACGGTCCCTGATCATTATCCTCTCCCCCTTCTTCATCAAATACTCCAACGACCTAAACTCCTAACAGCATCCTTGTTCACGGTCATGGATATCTGATGGGGATTCAATAATGTCAGGATCAAGGAAGGTGATGAATGGAAAGCCGCTTTCATCACTGAAGCAGGCGCCTTCGAACCTACTGTTATGTTCTTTGGTTTGTGGAATTCTCCAGCCACCTTTCAACGGATGATCGACACAAGATTCAAAGAAGTCCTGGACTCTGGAAACGTTTTCATTTATATCGATGACGTACTTGTTTGTGGAGATGATTTATGGGAACTGCGATACTGGACCTTCAAAACCCTGGACATCATGAAGAAACATGGACTCTTGTGTAAACCTGTCAAATGCCAGTTTGAGAAGGAAGAAGTTGTTTACCTCGGGGTTGTCTTATCCAAGGGATGAATCACCACCAATCCAAAGAAGGTCGATGCAATCATGTCTTGGCCTATCCCTGAAATGGTGAAACAACTTCAATCCTTCTTAGGCAGTGCGAACTTGTGGCGAAGATATATCAAGGGTTTCTCCAAAGTCACTACCCCTCTCTACGAACTCTTGCACAATGAAACTGTGTGGGAATGGACTCCTTGAAGACAAGAAGCTTTCGACAACATCAAGTCCCTCTTGACAAACGCGCCCGTTCTTCATATTCCTGATCACAATCTCCCCTACTGCCTAGAGACCGATGCCTCTATCATCGGAATCGCGGGAATACTCTCTCAACTTCATGATGGACACTGGAAACCTGTTGGCTATCACTCAAGATCTACTTCCCCTGCCGAAAAGAACTACCCAACTCACGATCTAGAGCTCCTGGCGATCATCGATTCCTTTAAGCAATGGCGCCATCTACTTGAAGGAGCAAGACACGATATTCTCATCAGAACAGACAGCTTGGCCTTACGGTATTTCTCCAAGAATCTTCGCTTGTCGAATCGCCAGACTCGTTGGTCTAAATATCTGTCCAGATTTGGGTTCAAAATCGAGTACGTTCCAGGTAGGAAGAACAAGGCTGACGGCTTGTCTAGACATCCTGATTACTTGCCTGGTGTCGAAGCCAACATGGAGACTGAAGTTCTGATAGCGTGTGACCGGTGGATTAATTTGATTGTCAAGTTGTCGAATTCGAGTCTTCTTTCTAGATTACGCTTCAAAATCCCACTCCCACAGAAGATCCAAGACAAACTCGAGGATGCCTCATTCGCTTGGACCCAAGCTGATGGGCTTGTATGTGATGTTGAAGGTCAAATAGTGGTGCCGGAGGAAGTATCTTTGTGCACAGATATTATATGACTGTCCCATGCCTACCCCCACGCTGGCCACCCTGGCATTGAGAAGATGAAGGAACTCGTGCTTCATAACTTTATTTGGGATGGTGCCTCACAAGACATCACCAACTACATCCGATCCTGTCCAGCTTGTCAACAAAACAAGAATTTCCCCTCAAAGCCGTCAGGACTACTCCAACCCATACCCCCTTCTATGGAACCATGGAAAGAGATCACCGTCGATCTTATCGTCGAACTCCCCAAGTCACAAGGCTATGATGCTGTAATGGTCATTGTCGATCGCTTCACTAAACGTGCTCATTTCATCCCGACAACTTCCAATCTCTCATCAGAAGGTGCTGTGAAACTCTTTCGGAATCATGTCTGGAAACATCATGGATGGCCCCAAAAGGTTATATCCGATCGTGGAGTACAATTTGCATCCAAATTCACAGAAGCCCTCAACAACTCCTTAGGAATCATCTCCAGTCTCTCCACTGCGTATCATCCCCAAACAGATGGTCAAACGGAATGTACTAACCAAGAACTCAAGGTTTATTTACGTTTCTATACCAACTTTATGCAGGACGACTGGTCGGAATGGCTTGCTTCTGCGGAATTTGCCTACAACAATCAACAACACTCTGCTACTTCACAATCACCATTCTATATGGAATACAGACATCATCCCCACCTCCCCATGACTATTCTGGATCAAAGCAACATGCCCGCAGCCAACACCTTTCATGAGTGCCTCACATGTGCACAGCAAAACGCCAAACAATCTTTATTGAAAACAACAGAGTCGATGAAGAAATACGCCAATCGCAAACGGAAACCCTCACCCTCCTATGGAGAAGGAGATCTAGTTTGGTTGGACACCAAGAACATCAAGACGACATGGCCTTTGAAGAAGCTCGACAATCAATGGACCGGACCATTCAAGGTCTTGAAGAAGATATCAGACCTTGCTTATCTGATCAACATCCCCAGAACATGGAGACTACACCCAGTCTTTCACGTTTCACTCCTGAGACCCAATGTCGGAAATGAATTGCTCCACCCTGATGTCATCGACACATTGCGACCTCCCCCCAATCTGATCGAAAATGAAGAGGAATATGAGGTTGAGTCCATACTACAACATTCCGGAGCTAAGCGACGACGAAAATATTTGGTCAAATAGAAAGGCTATCCAATCGAAGAAGCCACTTGGGAAGATTGATCGAACATTTTACGACACGCCAAGGAAATTGTGAAGACATATGAAGACTCAATTCAAATGGCGACCTGATTCTATTCATTCGTTTGTCATCATATCGTCTGCCAAGAATTGACCTCTATTTTTAGAATCACTCCTTATAAACTATGAAGATGTCTCCACTTTCCTTCACGACTCAATAACTTTGTTGCAATGATTTAAACCACTAGATCACAATAAACTCATCATGCCTGCTACACGATCCACTCGATCCCCTTCCCCCCAAGTTGCCATCCGGTGTGCTGGACGAATCCCCTCGTCTGCCATCTGTTCCCCCACCCCCGGTCCCTCTACTATCGCTTCCTCCTCCCAACAACTACATTGACAAGCTCGCGCTCGCGCAGAAGATTTCTTTGAAGTGCGAACCCCTCCTCCTGAAGATCCTGCCGTTACCATCTCGCGCCTCACAGTTCATAGCAATAGCATCAGCAACTGGAACTGAGAGCTTCGAGAAGAATGCGACGCCCTACGAGCCGAGATCGAATCGTTGCGAAAAAGTGTTGGATTTTGGAAAGACCGCTGGGACAGAAGTGAGCTCAAGATTTGGGAGCTTCAATGACAGAAGAGGCAGATGTGGGTAGACTGTTATGATGTTACCACCCATGCCATCATCGCCAAGCTCGTAGAAGAGAGTCGCTGATCTGAACAGCTCACCAGAGAAGATTTCCTTTGAGCTCAACAAAACCTCGCGATGATGGAGACGTTGATCGAATACGGGAAATTGGTCGAATATCCAATCGACCTTGACTTAGAGTATCCAGACGATGATGACGACGTCACGACAGTCCAAGCCCCTTCCCCCATCAAAGTGGCTTTGGAAGCCAACCCCATTGCTTCCCTCTCAGTGGTCATCGAGGCCCCCGCCACTGAGGAAGTCCCAACCCAGGCCTCAGAGGACGAAACGACTGACACCACCCAAATTTGAAATTCGGGACGAATTTCCCTTGAAGCCGAGGTGTATGTCACGGTCGTAAATTTCTTTTCTTTTCTCTATCTTATCGTATGCAAACTTGTATCTTATCTTGGGAATCCCCACATTCTTTCGTTGGGATTCCCCATTGCCTTTCTCCGGGATTCCCCACTACTCTACCTATATGTGGACACCTTTCATTTCTGTTGTGTTTCAACCCCCTTATGATTCGTCATCAACCACAATGACTTATCCCTTATCTTTAACACATGTTATATCACACTGACTCACACAGATAAGTAGTCAGTATATAAAGGGTACCTTTGTATGTATCAGACCTTAAGTCTGATTCCTCGTTAGCTACTCATAACAAGGACTTGGAACCATACCCGATATCTCTTGGGACAGAACATCTGAAGTAAAACGCATTCCAAACAACTGGTTTATAACATTGTCCTTGCATGCCATCCCCTCCTTGCTGGGGCATTTGGGACCATGGATGGGTTAAACCTGCCAGTGCAGGAGTCGATGGACTAGGAGATCAAGAATGCAACTTACAATGGTTGGTTGCATTCTCACTTTGTTAGCTCAGTTTTAGTTTTTTCTGTGTCAGGTAAGTGTTGGATGCACTGGTTCATGCATTCACTGAATTGCTGTAGGTCTTATCATTGCCTGTCAACTCAATGCTCCCAGTAGCTGGTATGACTCACGTGTTGTGCAGCCAGTATATGAAAAGCTCCAGCACAATACACCCAAAGGATTTTACCTTATTACTGATATTGTTACAGCCACTTCATTTTTCGTCTTGCCCACCTTCCTTATCTCCAATCTTATCTTTCCTTATCTAATCTCTTATCTTATCTTCTCATAGATCAGAGGTGATAACGCCATTAGCTGATGAAGACGTGCTCTGCAGTAGCTGCGCAAGGCTATGCAGTGCTGTGCATTAGTTAGCCATTCCATGGATCATCGCCGTGGTTATCACAAATCACAGCCCAGACCTGGGTAGATACTATCACCTACTGGGTAATGAACACCCCCCTACTAGTGAACATGTTGGTTTTCCTCATCAAAGCATAGCCACATTTCTTAGCTACATGTAATACATTATGTTTATAGCACTACCTTCCATCTCCAACAAGAATGAATGCGAAATATAAAGAACTCGAGGAGATAGAAATTGTGGTCAATGTCACACTTGAGTGTAACGATTAATGAAAGTTTGAGTCGGAGCTGTAAACTGCGAGTACAGATGCCAACAAATGGCCGTCAGTCCCAGTCGGACTTTCATTCTGCCATTGTGACATTGCATTATCTAAGTGTGACATGTTCACTAGTAGGGGGGTGTTCATTACCCAGTAGGTGATAGTGTTATGTTGGCAGGGGGACTCAGGTCGCTAGACGTAAATCACAGAGAGACCAGCGCATAAACTGGTGGTGACAACGTTAAAGGACCAATCTAGGGAAGATACAAGCATTCTGTGCACTACTTATATCTACCCAGGTCTGGACCTGTGATTGTGATAACCACAGCAATGATCCATGGAATGGCTGACTAATGCGCAGTATTGCGCAGCCTTGTGTAGCTACTGCAGAGTTGCTGCGGAGCATGTCTTCATCAGCCAATGGCGTTATCACCTCTGATCTATGAGGAGATAAGATAGAAGATTAGATAAGGAGAGATAAGATAAGATGAAATCGAAGATAAGATAAGATAACACAAAAAAGGAAAGTTGGTGAGACAACAAAATTGAGTGGCCGTAACATCACCCTCTCTTCAAATTTGCATCCATGCGACGTTTAGAACAGGTGTTGGAGATGTCTTGAGCAATCTCGCAATAACCACTGAGGCGCGTAACAGGGAGAGGTAGGGAGATGATATTGATATTGTCAATGAATTTCTAGGGTGGACAGAGGAGAGACTAGTTGATACATTCGGAGTAAGCGACTGTGACCATCTAGCTATAACACAGCAGTGATTGCATTGACAGGACTAAATTCATAGATCCATGCTCGACAAGCAGATGAAGGCAGATGGGGGAGGAAGATGGAACCATTGAAATCGCGTTCGAGTAGTTGATTGACTTCTGTGGGGTAGAGTGGGATGAGAACGTCGATATTATCACTGACCTTCGGTGATTTGTAGTCTTCGCCAGTGGAGTCTGTGATTGGGTCATACAGTCGTTCATCAATTCCAAAGAAGTTGTCTATTCGAATAACACAGAGTCAGAGTCGAGGAGCTGGTTGATCGGGACGGAGAGCGTGAAACTCGTTGATCGATTCTTGGGCATTCCTGATGTTTGACTCGGGTTCCTAGGTGTTTTCTTCACTGGTGTAGCCTTCCCAGTGTACCAAATATTGTAGTTTTCCTTGTCGCAGATGAGAGTCTAGAATTTCATCGATGTTAGACGGCAGTCTAGGGTTGATCGCAAGGTTTTACTTCAGGCTCTGGGTGTAGGGTTTTAAAGGGTTGGAAGACTACTGATTGGGGTGTTAACGAAAGAAACAGACTTATCCTAAGTCTATCTACTGCTAGCTTTATATACTAGCTAAGTATGAGTCATATTGACTACGTGTGAGTCGTAACGACTATGGATGAGTCATGTAGATAAGGAGAGTGATGGTTGACTAAATATAGATATGGCTTAGTCACCTTGTATTACTAAGCGGAGTTTGGGTGGCTAAGTGGCTATTGGTGTAAACTGTCTGATGTAAATGGGAATAGACGAGCAAAGGAAAAGGAAAAAATATATCTCTGACATTCACCTCCACAAAAAGGAAATTCGTCCCGAATTTTGAGGAGACCCTTCGAAGCGAAGGAAGGGTGTCAAGGGGAGGTGTAAAGGGATGGTAGAGGTGGGTAGAGGGGTGATGAGATGGGTGGGCGATGAAGAGGAGGGATGAGTGGATAGTTGTCGGATCAAAGACTATCCACTAGGTATACTTTTCCTCAACTCTCTAGTAGATATCACCTTCTCTAACCACACATCCAGAAGGGAGGCGTAAGGAATACTGTTCGTTCGGAAACAGCATCCGGTCCCTAGGTCGCGCCATCATAAACTGGGGGTTGAAGCAGGTGTCCATCTGGGTCAAACCAGTGGTAACGGCCATCCAACTCCCGGGCACGTCGCAACCAAGTTTCAGCCAGCTCCCTACACATCACAGCATTCTCCTCCAGGTCAAGGATCCTTTCGTACTTGGCATCCATCATCGAGCGGTACCCGTTTCGGGCAGCATAGAGTCAGTCGGCGACGCGATGGATGCGGTGCGAGATGGGGTCTTCGGGGATAGTGGGGGTGGTGACGTCGGATTCGTCCTAGTCCGGTATAACCATCAAAAGTTGGCGCCCAACTTGGTACGCCTCCAGCCAATCTTCGAGTTGATTCTTCTTGTCGTCAAAGTCGCTGTCCTTGTCGAACGTGTACCAGTGACGGTCATAGTTAAGTTCGCATCGACGTGCTCCAGAGATAAAAGGGACATAGGTTTTGGGGCACCCAGATAGGTGCTCGACCTTGGCAAAGGGGAGCCCTCGGTAGTTACGGTTTCGTCCCAGCTTGTCGATAGTATCGGTACGTCGTTTCGGCTTCTTGAACCGTCGGGTAACCAAGACACTGTTGGACGAGGAAGAGGAGGAAGAAGAATCGGGGGGGAGGTTGGAGGTAGAAGCGGTGGGATTCCCTCGAGGTGGACGCCTCCCAGTCGACTTGCGAGCATAAAGAACTTGGCGGGGCATTTCGTGCTTCTTTTGATGATTGTCGGGAAGGGGAAGTCCTTATAATCGTTGGAGATTGAAAAGGAGAAAAAGAGGCTCAACGATCGTGATGTCGGTAGTATTTGTGAAAGAGAGTTAAATCGCCGCTTGAATAGACTTTTCATAATTCATTAAGACATCTTTTGCGTGCTTGAGGTTCCATCGTGGTTCCCAGGTGGCTGCCTCTATTGGGTAGCCTTTCCACTTGATTAGGTATTGTCGGTTCCGTTTTCCTGGGGTGTGATTGAGAATACGTTCCACTTCATACTTGGGCTCTCCTTCGATCACATCTGGAGGTGGTCGGAGATTGTCATCTTCTCCGATCGGGGGGTGGAGATCGAGATTCTCTTCTAGAGCCTTGAGTAGCGAAACGTGAAACACGGGATGAATCCTCCATGACAGCGGTAGCTTTAGTCGGTAAGCCACAGGCGATACTTGTTTTAGAATTATAAAAGGTCCGAGCCGGCAGACATCCAGTTTCTTTGCGGGCCAGCCAGTTTTCAAATTCTTGGCATCAAGCCAGACCCTTTGTCCTTCGTAAAACGTGGGTTCCTTTTGACGTTTTCGATCGGCATAGAGCTTCATTGAGTTAGCGGTCTTTTGAAGAGACTCTTCAGCGTTCTCTCTAGCTCTAGTAAGCTGCACGTAAAACTCGTTGGCATCGGGATTTGAGGTTTGGGTTGGAACTGATAAGGGGGTGTGAGGGTGTCGGCCATATTCAAGCCAGAAGGGGGATTGGTGAGTGGAGGAATGTTCTTGGTTGTTATAAGCGAACTCCGCCGGAGCTAACCAATCTTTCCAATCGTCTTGCATGAAGTTAGTGTAGAGCCGTATGTACTGCTCTAACTCTTGATTGGTTCGTTCGGTTTGTCCATCTGTTTGGGGGTGATAGGCGGTAGAAAGCCCAGAAGTGGTTCCTAGGAGTTCATTCAATGACGTAGCGAACTTCGATGAGAATTGGGTTCCTCGATCAGTAATGATCTTCTCTGGCCATCCATGGTGCTTCCAGACATGTTCTTGAAATAGCGCAGCAGTTCCTTTAGCAGACAGGTTTCCAGTTGTTGGGATGAAGTAAGCCCATTTGGTGAATCTGTCCACCACAACTAGAATAGCATCGAATCCTTTTGAGTTAGGGAGTTCCACGATAAGATCAGCAGTGATCTGTTGCCACGGTTTAGTAGGAGGGGGTAACGGTTGGAGAAGTCCAGTGGGTTTCTGTGGATAAACCTTGGTCTGTTGACAAGCAAGGCAGGACTTCACGTAATTGGTGATATCTTGTGGGGCACCTTCCCATGTGTAATTACGGAGGAGCAATTCCTTCGTCTTCTTAATACCGGGATGGCCACCAGTGGGTGTGTCGTGGGTCAATCGAATAATTTCTGTGCGCAAAGATACGTCCTTTGGCACAACTATATGATCTCCAGCATCGCACACAATGCCATCTACGTGGGTGTATCCGGAAGAGGGATCTTCAATTTTGGCCATGATCTCGAGAGGTAAGGGGGAATGAAAACAAAGCTTGGATAAAAAGTTGGGGGACGATAAACTGATAATCGCATTGATGAAAAGCGCATTGACAAAAAGTTCTTTTGGCAGAAGGACCTTGTCCTCCACCTCCTCATAAGACTCCGGGTAATGATCTGGACGTTTGGAGAGTCCATCAGCCTTATTCTTGATTCTAAGCTGGTAACTGATTCTGAACCAAAAGCGAGCTAAAAATTCAGACCATCTAGCCTGGCGCCTGGAGAGTTGACGACTGGTCATGAAATATTGGAGGGACTGGTTATCAGTCTTGATCATAATAGGCTGTCGTGTCCCTTGTAGAAGGTATCTCCATTCATTCAAGGCAGATATGATGGCCAAAAGCTCTTGGTCATGGGTGGGGTAATTTCGTTCAGCTGGGAGGAGGGTCTTGGAGTAGAAGCCAATGGGATGCCAATCTTCTTCGTCATTCTCTTTCTGGGTCAAGACTGCACCCAGTGCAACACCAGAAGCATCCGTCTCCAGAAGGTAAGGAAGATTTGGCTTTGGGGTCCTCAAAACAGGAGCAGAGGTAAGCGCACTCTTGAGGGTATCAAAAGCACGTTGTTGCCTAGGAGTCCAAATCCATTCTTGATCCTTTCGTAGGAGCTCATTAAGAGGACGAGCAATCAGGGAGTAATCCTTGATAAACCTCCGCCAAAAGTTGGCAGTGCCAAGGAAGGATTGGAGATCTCGTTTCTTCTGGGGGATAGGCCAGGTTCTGATCACCTCAACCTTCTTGGGGTTAATAGCAATGTGGCCTTTTGAGATCATCATCCCCAGATAAATCACTTCCTTTTTCTCAAACTGGCACTTGACGGGTTTGCAGGACAGTTGATTCTTCTCCATGATCTCTAGAGTTCGTTCCGTCCAATAGGTGAGTTCAGTGAGGTCCTTTCCCATGATCAGGATATCGTCAATATAGATATGGACCTGCTTGGAATCGATAACCTCTTTGAAGAGAACGTCGATCATTCGTTGGAAGGAGGCAGGCGAGTTTCGCATTCCAAAGAACATAACGGTGGGCTCAAACAGCCCTCGTCGAGTGTTGAAGGCTCCTTTCCATTCGTCTCCTTCTTTGATATGAATATTGTTAAAGCCCCATCGGATATCCATGACTGTGAACAGTTCCGCTTCTGATAACTTGGTCTGTTGAATAATCTCAGAGATGAGAGGTAAGGGATAGGCGTCTGGGATTGTGTGAGCATTCAGATAGCGATAGTCTTGGATTGGACGTAGTCCAGCATCTTGTCCTTGGGCATTAACTTCTTCACCTTTGGCAGCAAAGAAGAAGGAGGCAGCCTATTTGGAGTTCGATCGTCGTATTCGTCCACTTGCAAGTTGTTCCTCCAGGAATTCATTCAGCTTTCCCTGTTCGTACTCAGTGAGTTTGTACACCTTTCCGATCTTGGGTCTAAAGGTAGGTTCGAGATCGATCGCATGGTCAAATTCTGGTCGTCGTGGGGGAAGTTCATCGAAGGTGGTCTTCATAAACACCTTCCAGTGCCTCCAGTATTTCTTCGGCACATACTTCTTCATATCTTCCTCCACGGTAGTGGGTCTTGCATGGTCTCCCAGTGAGACCAATCTGATAATCTTGGCATAGGAGTCGCCATTCAATGTAGAGCCTACTCATGACACTATCACTCCAGCCTGAGAAGTCTTGGTTGGGGCCACAGTCTGACGTGAAGTCAGTGTTCCAGCCTTCCAGTCAACCAGGGGATCGTTACGTTTGAGCCACGGGTAGCCGAGGATAACCTGTATCATATCTCCTAAATTTGTCACTTCCAAATGGGTTCGTTCCCTAAGAAAATCTGGCGTCTCCATCCACAGGTCTACAGCATATTCGATGGGACCTCCTCGGTTGTCTGTCCCATCTGCGTTCCGCACAGGGATTGGTCCTTCCAATCGATAAAAAGGGATATCGCGCTCCTGCACAAAATTCCAGTTTATAAAGCATCCAGAGGCGCCAGAGTCTATCAATGCACTGGCGGCAATTCGTCTACCAGTGTCTGTGGTTTCCAACCAAAGGGGTATGGTTAAAGCTTCTTCGCTCGAATCAAGTGCACCAAGAATTTGGGAAATAGATTGCATAGGGGTAGTGGTACACATAGAAAAGGAGTCCGCAACGTACGAGCTATTGTCCGGACTGTTCAAAAACCCTGTTTCTCCAAAGCTCTCTTCAGCTCTTCTTTCCTCTTAGGCTCCCAGTTGACGATACCACACTTCTCGAAGTCTTGACGAGAATCTTCATTGGAGTTGACCTCCTCAATTGAGGCTGAGGTCTCCAGAACTCGAACATTTCTTCCTCGACCGGGTTTCTTTCCTCCACGACCTCTAGCTGCTGGGGTGAAGGGGCGGCTTCCAGAACCAGAAGTACTCGTCCTAGGAGCATTGGGACAAGAACTGGCAAAGTGGCCAAATCGTCCACAGTTGAAACATGCTCCTTTGGGAATTCCTCCTAGTGAAGCAGGCTTTTCTTCTTGTTTGATTCTGGGGGCAGCAGGGTTGGAATAGGTGGAGGGACCAGCAGGTGGTCCTTGTCGGTAGGGGGTGTTGGTGATGCAGGTGTTACGAGTCTGGGGCTTAGAAGATGTTCTAGCCAGGAATTCTCGATGTCGTCTGTCAAGTTCTGCAGCACGAGACTGCCATTCAAAGAGGGTGGTGGGTTGACGATCTGAAAGGTAGATCTGTCGCAAAAGGGAGGGGTTGAGTCCGTCTTTATACAAAGTCACCGAAGCTTCTTGTCCGTATCCAGTATCATGGGCCCATCGATTGAAATTGATGTTGTACTCCTCTGTGCTCTTGTTGAACTGCTTGACGTCCTTGATCTTCAGTTGAGCAGTTGACTTGGGGTCCAAGTCTCCAAAGTCTCGGGTGAGGGCTTGTTCAAAGACAGCCCAATCGGCACCAACCCAGTTCAACGTTGTGTAAGCGTCTACTTGACGCTCAGCCCATGGTTCTGCATTTCCTCCGATCATAAATGACAAGGCATAGATAATCTTGTCGGCCTCTGAGATTCCTGGTCGTCCCAAATGATTCAACTTCACTTGACGCAGGAAGTTGCAGAACTTGGTGGGATCACCAGAGAATTCGTCAGGAGGGTTCATTTTGATCTTGGCGGGGGCAGGGGCAGGGGCAGGGACAGGGGCAGGGGCAGGGACAGGTTGGGGGAATACTGGGGGTGCTTGGAGAGGTTGTGGGAATAGCCCAAGAGGGGCAGGGACAGGTTGGGGGCCTATGAGGTTGGCCATCAATACTTGAAGTTGTTGTTCGATTCTATGACTCGCTTGCACTTGGTCTTGTTGGACCTGCAGCAATTGTTGATAATCCTGCTTCATGATCTCAAAGGCTACGCATGGATCTTCTTCTTCATCCTCATCATTGTCCTCAGCTCGACCTTTCCCTTTTGAGTGAGAGGGACCCGCTTGTTCTTCTTGTTCTTGTTCTTCTTCTTCTTGGGCAGGGTCAACCGTCTCGTCGAGGATGGGAGCTGGGGCAGGAGGGAGAGAGCCTTCCTGGGAGAGAGGGATAGCAGGGTGAGGGATAGTGGATGATGAACGAGTCAAAACCATTGGTGGAACGGTGGCAGTTGGATATTGGGGGGCTTGACGGGAATACAAGGGGAGAGAGCAAGCCTAATCGATGTTAATGTCTGGGTGGTGAAATTGATCTCGTGGGTGAAGACCTTCAGCACTGGCCAGACAGAGTAGGGGTTGTATAGCGTGGAGTGAGCAAGAAGGAAGTCTGTTTCTTGTTAGACGGCAGTCTAGGGTTGATCGCAAGGTTTTACTTCAGGCTCTGGGTGTAGGGTTTTAAAGGGTTGGAAGACTACTGATTGGGGTGTTAACGAAAGAAACAGACTTATCCTAAGTCTATCTACTGCTAGCTTTATATACTAGCTAAGTATGAGTCATATTGACTACGTGTGAGTCGTAACGACTATGGATGAGTCATGTAGATAAGGAGAGTGATGGTTGACTAAATATAGATATGGCTTGGTCACCTTGTATTACTAAGCAGAGTTTGGGTGGCTAAGCGGCTATTGGTGTAAACTGTCTGATGTAAATGGGAATAGACGAGCAAAGGAAAAGGAAAAAATATATCTCTGACAATCGACGACATATTTGGAGTCGCCTTCTAGTTGGATAGGAGGAGGGGGAGCAGGTTTTTTCTGATTTGGAAATGAAGGAGAGCAATAAGGGGAGAGGTAGGATTCGTCGAAGACTGGGTGGAGTCCTAACCATTCATGGGGGAGATCGAGCTTGTAGGCAGAGCAACCAACCTTTTCGATGACCTTGAAGGGGCTGAAGCATTTATTATCTAGCTTCTTCATTGGTCATTTGGTCTTGATATTGGTAGCAGCTAACCATACTTTATCTCCTGGCGAGTATTCCTAGGCAGTTCAGATGTGCTTATCATGTGCAGTCTTCATTGTTTCATTTGCTCTCCTGAGAGCAGCTTCAGCTTCTTGGTGGATGTTCTTTATGCAATCAGTGAATTCGGTTGCAGATTCATTTTGGACTTCTCTTGTGGTGTCATTTCCTTTCCAGGGGTTCTGGCCATAGTTGTCGTAGAAGGGGGTCTGTCGCGTGGCGGTGTGAACTGAGTTGTTGTATGAGAACTCAGCCAATGCAAGCCATTCCTTCCAATTATCCTGGCGATGATTGACAAAGACGCGAAGGTATTGTTCAAGCATCTGATTCATTTGTTCAGACTGGCCATCGGTCTGGGGATGGTAAGCTGTGGAAACATTCTGGGAGGTGCCCAGAAGGCGAAAGAGATCAGTCATGAACTTGGAAATGAATCGTGGATTGTGATCGTGGATGATACGTCAGGGGACACCATAATCCCGGATGACACAATCACGAATAATTTTCATGAATCCTTCGGAGTTCAGCTCGATGTGGGTGGCTTCAAACTTGACAGCCTTTGAGAAGTGATCAACGATCGTGAGGATCGCGTTGTAGCCCTGACATTCAGGTATGGGGCCTACAAGATCAACTGTGATTGTATCCCAGGGTTGAGGAGGAGGATCGAAGGGGTGGAGCAGGGTTTTCACAGGGAGTCGGGATGCCTTGGTGCATTGGCATGTTTCACAACCACAAATATAGGTCTCGACATCTCTCCTAATGGTGGGCCACCAGTAGTTGCGACACACAGCTTCAGAGGTCTTGAAGGAGCCATAGTGTCCTGAGAGAGGGTTGTCGTGGTATTGAGCAATGATTTCGCCACGGAGTGGGGTGTCCTTTGAGATATAAGTCTGGTCCAAGAAAGTCTTGATACCATCGTCTCGGGTTTTCCAATTGGTTTTGCATTTTTCTTGAAGGAGCGTGACTTGTTTTTCGGAGTTCCAGTATGAACTTTGGATTCAAGAATGGAAATTAGTGGGTTCAATCTCATGTTGAACCTGACGAAGATCTACAATAGGGTGATCCAAGGCAGGAAAAAGATTAGATGGGAGTAAAATAACATCGTCATTGTCATTCACCCCCCTCTCAAAACCCGGTCGCCTCAACAGGATATTGGCCTTGGAGTTGGCCCTGCCGGCGACATGGTGGAGAGTGAAGTGATAGTCCTGAAGCTCCATGAGCCACCTGGCCTGGCATCTGTTCAGCTTCTGGGGTAGCTTGAAGTACTGGAGGTTGGCGTGATCCGTCCAAACCTCAAAGACTTGTTTAGCAGATAACAGCCATTTGTGGAACTCCTGGAGTGTAGTCATAATTGCGAGTAACTTGTGATCATAAATTTGGTAATTTCGTTCCATGGGGGTAAAGGCCTTGGAGACGTAAGCAATGGGCTTCCAAATGTTGTCTTGTTTTTGCAATAGTATAGCACCCAATGTGTAGTCTGAGGCATCAGTTTCCACATGGAGCAAGTCGTTATCATTAGTGATTGAAAGAATGGGAGAAGTAGTAATGATTGTTTTCAGGGGGTCAAAGGTGTCCTGGCATTCAGTGGTCCAATCGAAAGGAGTGTTTCCAGTCAGCGTATTAAGAGGTCAAGTAATCCCAGCAAAATGGTGGATGAATCGATGATAGAAGTTGCAAAATCCAAGGAAAGCTTGGATATCTCGCTTGCATTCGGGGGTTGGCCAGTCAGTGATTCCTTGGACCTTGACAGGGTCCATCTTAACATGGCCTTCAGACACGATGACACTGAGGTATTCCACTTGGTGTTGGTCGAAATCGCACTTCTCAGGCTTGAGGTAGAGCTTGTGTTCGCGAAGTGTGGTCATAACTTCGTAAATGTGTTGGTGGTGCGTTTCGAGGTCCTTGTCAAAGATGAGGATGTCATCTATGTAGACCAAGACATGTCCTTCGATGATTTAGATGTGGAAGATATGTTTTGGAATGTCACGGGTGAGTTGGTGAGACCGAAGAACATAACAAGGGGTTCAAACAAGCCACAGTTGGTTCGGAATGCAGCTTTGTGTTCGTCTCCTTCCTTGATCTGGACATTGTTGTATCCCCAGCGAACGTCTAGCTTGGTGAAATAGCGAGCATTCTGCAGGGTGTCGATCAACTCATTGATCAGAGGGAGGGGATACCGGTTCTTGACAGTCATGTTATTGAGCTTTCAATAGTCCTGGATGGGGCGTAGTTGACCATCTTTCTTCTTGATGAAGAAGAATGGGGAGGCAATGGGGGAAATTGATTTTCAAATTCGTCCAGTGCGGAGATTCTCTTCCAAGAATTCATCCAGTTGGGCACGTTCATCCATGGAGAGTGGATAGACCTTACAGTCGAGCTTCTCTTTGGTTCTGGGGAGAAGTTCGATCACATGGTCCCAGTGTAAGGGTTTTGGTTCTTGCCTTGCTCAAGACCAGACTGAATACGACCAATATCTATTGGGTGCGGTATCTCTGGTACAAGCAGTGGCAATGGGTTAAAACATACTGTAAATAGTGGTAAATACAGCCTCTATACCACTCTGAGGTGCCAAACACCTATTAACACTGATCACCTGCCTCTGTAGGCTCTGTAACAGCCATATCTGTTACACCCAGGGATGACTTGGGGGGAGTTCATCAAAGTCTTCCTTTGTAACAGATATGGGTGTTACAGAGCCTACAGAGGCAGGTGATTAGTGTTGATAGGTGTTTGGCACCTCAGAGCAGTATAGAGGCTGTATTTACCACTATTTACAGTATGTTTTAACCCTTTGCCACTGCTTGTACCAGAGATACCACACCCAATAGATATTGGTCGTATTCAGTCTGGTCTTGAGCAAGGCAAGAACCAGAACTCTTACATCCTTGGTGAAGACATCTTAGAATTCGTGGAGGTATTCGGGTATGATTTCCTTCCAGGTGCAGTCCTTCTTCTGGGCTTCCCAAGCCTTAATCACAAGATCCTGGGACTTTGTTCCCATCAAACGAATCTGGATGGCAGGATTGAAATCAACCATGAGTAGTTGATCGCTATCTTCGAGTGTGAGTTCATTGATGTCAACAGAGTCAGGAAGGGGGGAGGGATGACAGTCTGGGGGGTATCGATCGAGGATCAGGGAATTGGCTTTCCAGTCAATGGAGGGGTTATGAGTCTTCAACCAATCATGTCTGAGGAAAATCTGTGATTTGCTGAGGTTCGTGATACCGAAGTTGATCCATTCAACATGAGTGCCGACCTTGAGCTCGAGCACAACCATTTCGGAGATGGGTCCCTCAGAGTTGGGTTGTCCATCAGCATTGTGTACCAGAATGGGTCAGGCGAGTTTAGTTGTGTGAAGATTGTTTTCATGGATGTACTTGATATCGATACATGAACCTTTGCAACCGCTGTCAATGAGAGCAGTTGCGAGGTATTCAACACGATTATCCAGGGTAGTGATGACGGTTTTAAGAGTCAATTGATTTCTGGAGCCTGAGCTGCGAACAAATACATGGGGTTCCTTGAGTTCATTAAGGGCTTGAATGGCATCCTCTGTTGAAAGAGCATTGATCTGATCGATTGTGGTTTGGGTCATCTCCAATGATTGGGTGGGGTTGGACCATTTCGAAAGAATGGGGATTGCGTAATTAGCCTGTTCCTTAATAGTGTTAACGATTTCTAAGGGGGAAGAAAGAGAGTTGATGTTGATTGAATCGACAGAAGGGAGAGATGATGATTCGGGAATGGGGGAGTCAGGGAGTTCAGGGCACTCAACACTCACATCTGGCATAGACAGGGTTGGACAAATTTCATTGATGGGCTTGTCGGTATTAAGTATTGTACATGCTGTCGTAGTGGTACAAAGGAGAGAAAGAGGGGAAGGGGTAGCTAAAAGGGTGTCCGATACTGTCTGTTCACAATGCCAGAGTAGGCATGATTCTGTCGAATGAAGTGAGCGCATCTTCATCGACTGTCACCAAAATCCTGTTCATCATCATTGGGAGTGGGTTTGTCTGAGCTGTGTTCCTCTGTGGAAAGGAAGTTCATCAGCTGTGTGATCTTGTCGACAGTTAGTTCGTACTGGAGAGCGTGAATGTTGACCTTCTTGAGTTCTTGTGGGCATTCCCGATGGAAATGTCCAGTTTGACCACAGTTGTAGCACCTATTGGTTTGGCGCATCTTGCTCAGGTCCATCGGTAGTCCTTGACCTCCATGGATGGTGCCCAACAGCACTTGCTTGTCCTGGGGGAGGGGAGGATGGAATCGTGGAGCAGAGGGATGAAAGGCCAGATGAGAAGGAGGGGCTGAGGGGTGTTGGCGATGTTCCTGGTCTCGGAAATGTTCCATCAATTGGCCGATGGCCATGACCTTCTCATGGTACTTCGGGTATGTGGTGGGGAGCCGAGGCGACATATACATTTGATGAATAATGCCCTGGTTGGCATTCTTTTTGAGGATCCAGATGCATTCTTTATCCTGGCCGACGAGACCAGCTTGGCAGAACAAGAGTTCCAACTTCACAAAGTAATCTATGATACCTAAACGTCCTTGCGAGAAATGTTCAACTTCTTCATGAGCATGTTGCTCCATGGCATGATTGGTAAAGACGGCATCCAAAATGTCCATGAAGTCCTTCCAGGGGCCGATGGGAATGAGGTTCCCAGTGATGGGGTCCATTTGGCTGAAGTAGTTGTCCACATACTGTTGGGCCCACTCGGCGGCGATGCCTTCCTTCATATAAGAAAGGGTGACGAGGATCATCTTTTTGGGGTCTGTGACTTTGCTGCTGCAAAGGAAGATAATGACTTGTCGGAACCAATTCTTATAGAGTTTCTTATCGCCATTAAAGACATCTGGCTGAGTGAGCTTGATCGTTTTGGATACTGATGCCATTGGGGTTGTTAGTCGCGTGGGGGGAAGTGGGTTCAGGTTCAAAGGCAGTGGGGGAGATGAAGAAGGAGAAGGAACCAGAGAAAAATGAGGGGGAGGATTTGGTTCAGAGGGGGATGTAGACCTTCGCGGTGGGGGAGAGTCTTTCGGTTTCCAGGGGGGTTCTGGAAGTGGTCATTGCGGGGAAGTTGAGGTGGTTGCCTTCATAGGAGTGGATGACAAGTGGGAAAGCGGTCGAGGTGGTGTTTGGAGGAAACAGGGACATCCAAACGCGAAAGGTGAAGGTGTTTCTATAGGTCACAGAGAAGGGGCAGGGAGAGTGGTTGGTCTGAGAATGGAGAAGACGGAAGGAGTCAAGGGGTCGAGTATCTGAGATGATAAAGGTGAAAATATCCCAGAGGTGTCGATGGTGTCCTGGAACTCTAATTCGTCGTCTGTGAGCCCATAGCTAGGTTGACAGGATCCTGCACGGGGTGGCGTGGTGAAAGATTATCTTGGACATAGATCTCTCTGATGTGACCAGAGGATCTGCAACGGTAGAAAACACGGATAGAGGAGGCGAGAAAGTTGGCAATAAGAATGGGAGTGCGATAGACTCTGATGCGAACATGATTAAACGTGCGCGGTTCGATTTTGATGAAGGGGTCAAGTCTGTCATCTGAGGAATCCAGAGGGGATGGGGCAGTATAATATGAGTCCAAAGAAAATGAGGAATGAGACGAGGCAGGGGAAAGGTTGGCGGAGGCGGGAGGAGTGAGATCGAAGGCAAGGTGGGAGAACTCGAGCACAAGAGCTTCAAGTTGTTCTCGTTCGATGTCTAATGCGTCGACAGCCTGTTGTTCCAAGTAGCTAATAAGTGTACTGGATGAGGCCTGAGGGGATTGATGAGGTGGGGAATAGGATGGGGGCAGAGTGGAGGAGGAACGATCCAGGGTGGTAGTTACACTTGGTACCAGGTGAGGATGTGCTGAAGCATCTCTCATGGTTTCCAAAGTGAAAGAGGTTGGGTCGAATGGGGGAGCCTGTCGGGATTCTGGATAGGCAACACAATGGTTTTTGTCTGATAACTCAAGGCAAAAATGGTCAGTGTCAGGTGAATCTTGACCAGCGACTCTTGAGAAGAAAAGCAAGGTGAGGGAGGAGATTTGTCCTTCTGTTATATTGGCAGGGGGACTCAGGTCGCTAGACGTAAATCACAGAGAGACCAGCGCATAAACTGGTGGTGACAACGTTAAAGGACAAATCTAGGGAAGATACAAGCGTTCTGTGCACTACTTATATCTACCCGGGTCTGGACCCATGATTGTGATAACCATGGCAATGATCCATGGAATGGCTGACTAATGCACAGTATTGCGCAGCCTTGTGCAGCTACTGCGGAGTTGCTGCGGAGCACGTCTTCATCAGCCAATAGTGTTATCACCTCTGATCTATGAGGAGATAAGATAGAAGATTAGATAAGATGAAATCGAAGATAAGATAAGATAACACAAAAAAGGAAAGTTGGTGAGACAACAAAATTGAGTGGCTGTAACAGATAGTATAAGTAGTGCACAGAATGCTTATATCTTCCTTAGATTTGTCCTTCAATGTTATCACCCCTAGCTTATGCACTAGGCTCTTCATTATCCCTCATTCAAGCAACCTGAGACTCCAACTGCTGACATAACAGAAGGACAAATCTCCTCCTCTCACCTTGCTTCTCTTCTCAAGAGTCCCTAGAGAAGATTCATCTGACATGGACCGCCATTGTTTTAGGTTACCAGACAAAGGCCATTGCTGTTGCCTTCCCAGAATCCTACCAGGCTCCCCCAACTGATTCATCCTCTTTTGCCTTAGAAACCATGAGAGACCCTTCGGGACATCCTCGCATAGTACCAAGTGTGACCACCAACCTGGATTGTTCTTCCTCCACTCCACCCCTATCCTACTCTCCCCCACACCCATCCCCCTAGGCTTCCTCCAGTACACTTATTAGCTACTCAGAGCAACAAGCCATCGACGCGTTAGACATCGAATGAGACCAACTTGAAGCTCTTGCGCTCGAGTTCTCCCACCTCGCATTTGACATCACCCCTCCCGTCTCTGCCAACCTTTCCCCCACCTCATCTCACTCTTCCCTTTCTTTGGACTTGTATTATACCGCCCCGTCTCCCCCGGATTCTTCAGACGGTCTTGACTCCTTCATCGAAATCGAACTGCGCACGTTCAATCGCATTCGCGTCAGAGTCTATCATACCCCTGTGCTTGTTGCCAACTTCCTCACTTCTTCAATCTGTGTTTTCTACTGTCATGGATCCTCTGGTCATATCAGAGAGATCCACATCCAAGATAATCTTTCACCATGCCACTCCATGCAGGATCCCGTTGATCAAGCTACAGGCTCACAGATGACGAATTAGAGTTCCAGGATGCCATTGACACATCTGAGATACACTCACCCTTATCATCTCAGATTCTTGACCCCTCAACTCCCGCAATCCTCAGACCCACTGTTCTCCCTGCCCCCACACTGCGACCAACAGAAACACCTTCGCCCTTCATGTTTGGATGTCCTCATTTCCTCCAGACACCACCTCAACCTCTTTCCCACTTGTCATCCACTCCTACAAAGGTGACCACCTCAACCTCCCTGCAACAACCACTTCTGGAACCCCCCCGGAAACTGAAAGACTCTCCTCCACTGAGAAGGCCTCCCTCCCCCTCTGAACCAAATCCTTCCCCTTCTTCGTCTCCACCCCGCCTTCAAATCCAAACCCACTCCCTCCCTCGCAAACAACTCCCATGGCTTCAGTCTCGAAGATGATCAAACTCACCCAACCCGATATCTTCAATGGTGACAAAAAACTCTACAAGAACTGGTTCCACCAGGTTATCATCTTTCTTCGCGGCATTGACATCACGGATCCTAAGAAGATGATCTTGATTACCTTGTCATACATGAAAGAAGGCATCACCGCCGAGTGGGCCCAACAGTATGTGGACAATTACTTTGGCCAGATGGACCCTGTTACTAGGAATCTCATCCCTCTCAGCCCATGGAAAGACTTCACAGACATTCTGGATACTGTTTTCACAATCATGCCACAGAGCAGTGTGCTCTTGAGGAAGTAGAACACTTCTCGCAAGGACATTTAGGTATCATAGATTATTTTGTCAAGTTGGAACTCTTGTTCCACCAAGCTGGCCTCATTGGCCAGGATAAAGAATGCATCAGAATCCTCGAAAAGAATGCCAACTAGGGCATTATTCATCAGATGTATATGTCGCCTCCGCTCCCCACCACATACCCCAAGTACCACGAGAAGGTTATGGCCATTGGCCAGCTGATGGAACATTTCCGTGACCAGGAACACCACCAGCATCCCTCAGCTCCTCTTTCTCACCCAGCTTTCCGTCCCCCCACTCCACGATTCCATCCTCCCCTCCCCCAGGACAAACAAGTGCTGTCGGGCACTATCCATGGAGGCCAAGGATTGCCGATGGACCTGAGCAAGATGCGCCAAACCAACAGGTGCTACAATTGTGGTCAGGTAGGACATTTCCATCGGGAGTGCCCACAAGAACTCAAGAAGGTCAATGTTCACGCACTCCAGCATGAACTAACTGTCAATGAGATTTCAGAGTTGATGAACTTCCTTTCCATAGAGGAACACAACACCAACGAGCCTGCCCCCAATAATGACGAACAGGATTTTGGCAATGGTCGGTAGAGATATGCTCACTCTACTTGACGGAATCATGTCTACTCTGGCATTGTGAACAGACAGTATTAGACACCCCTTTTGCTACCTCTTCTCCCCTTTCCATTCCTTGTACCACTATGACAGCATGTACATTAAATAATACCAACAAGTCTGTCAATGAAATCTGTCCAACCCTGTCTATGCCAGACGAGAACACTGAGTGCCCCGAATTCCCCAACTCCCCCACTCCCAAATCACTGTCTCTCCCTTCTGTTGATTCAATTGACATCGACTCTCTTTCTTCCCCCCTAGATATTGTTAATGGTATTAAGGAACAGGCTAATTACGCAATCCCAATTATCTCAATATGGTCTCACCCCACCTGATCGTTGGAAATGACTCAAACTATGATCGATCAGATTAACACCCTTTCAACGGAGAATGCCATCTAAGCCCCCAACGAACTCAAAGAACCCCATGTGTTTGTTTGTGGTTCAGGCTCTAGGAATCAATTGACCCTTAAAACCATTATCACTACCTTAGACAATCATGCCGAACACCTTGCAACCACTCTCGTTGACAGTGGCTGCGAAGGTTCATGTATTGACATCAAATACATCCATGAAAATGACCTTCACACAACCAAGCTTGCTCAACCCATTCCTGTACATAATGCTGATGGACAACCCAATTCTGAGGGACCCATCTCCAAAATGGTCACACTTGAGCTCAAGGTCAGCGATCATGTTGAATGGATCAACTTCGGTATTATGAACCTCAGCAAATCTCAGATTTTCCTCAGACACAACTGGTTGAAGGTTCACAACCCCTCCATTGATTGGAAGGTGAACTCTCTTGTTCTCAATTGATGCCCCTCAGACTATCATCCCACTCCTTTCCCAGACTCTGTTGACATTAAAGAATTAACCCTCGAAGATGGTAATCAACTGCTCATGGTTGATTTCAGTCCCACCATCCAAATCCATTTGATGGGAACAAAGTCTCAGGACCTCGCGATCAAGGCTTGGGAAGCCCAGAAGAAGGACCACACCTGGAAGGAAATTGTCCCCGAATACCTCCACAAATTCCAAGACATCTTCACTAAAGAAGACTTCAATGAACTCCCCCCAAGTCGTCCCTGGGACCACGCAATTGAACTCCTCCCCAGCACTGAAGAGAAGCTTGACTGCAAGGTCTACCCACTCTCCATGGACAAACGTGCCCAACTAGACAAGTTCCTAGAAGAGACCCTTCGCACTGGATGGATTCGAAAATCAATCTCCCCCATTGCCTCCCCATTCTTCTTCATCAAGAAGAAAGATGGTTGACTACACCCCATCCAGGACTACAGGAAACTCAATGACATGACTGTCAAGAACTGATACCCCCTCCCTCTGATCAATGAACTGATTGACACCCTACAGAATGCTCGCTATTTCACCAAGCTAGACATTCAATGGGGATACAACAATGTATGGATCAAAGAAGGAGACAAACACAAGGCTGCATTCTGAACCAACTGTGGCTTGTTTAAACCCCTTGTCATGTTCTTCAGTCTCACCAACTCACCTGTGACATTCCAAAATATAATGAATAACATCTTCCACATCCAAATTGTCAAAGGACATGTCTTGGTTTACATAGATGACATCCTCATCTTCGATAAGGACCTCGAGATGCACCATCAACATGTTTACAAAGTAATGACCACACTTCGTGAACATAAGCTCTACCTCAAACCAGAGAAGTGCAATTTTGATCAACGCCAAGTGGAATACCTTGGTGTCATCGTGTCCGAAGGCCACATTAAAATGGACCCCATCAAGGTCCAAGGAATCACCAACTGGCCAACCCCTGAATGCAAGTGAGATGTCCAAGCTTTCCTTGGATTCTGTAATTTCTACCATCAATTCATCCATCACTTCGCTGGGATTGCTTGACCCCTCAACACGTTAACTGGAAACACTCCTTTTGATTGGACCACCGAATGCTGGGATGCCTTCGACACCCTGAAAACGATCATTACTACTTCCCCTGTTCTGTCTATCACTAATGATAACAACCTACTCTGTGTAGAAATGATGCTTCTAACTACACATTGGGTGCTATATTATCGCAAAAACAAGACAACGTTTGGAAGCCCATCACTTACATCTCCAAGGCCTTTACCCCCATGGAATGAAACTACCAGATTTACGACTGCGAGTTACTCGCAATTATGACTGCGCTCCAAGAGTTCCGCAAATGGCTGTTGTCTGCTAAACAAGTCTTTGAAGTCTGGATGGATCACGCCAACCTCCAGTACTTCAAGCTGCCCCAAAAGCTAAACAGGTGTCAAGCTAGGTGGCTCACAGAGCTCCAGGACTATCAATTCACTCTCCACCATGTCACTGGTAGGGCCAACTCCAAGGCTGATATCCTGTCAAGACAACCAGGTTTTGAGAGGGGGGTGAATAACAATGATGATGTTATTTTACTCCCATCTAATCTCTTTCCCACCTCGGATCACCCTATTGTAGAGCTTCGCCAGGTTCAACACAAAATTGAACCCACCAATTTCCACTCTCAAATTTGAAATTCATACTGAAATGAGGAAAAACAAGTCACGCTCCTTCAAGAAAAATGTAAAACTGATTGGAAAACCCAAGACGATGGCATCAAGACCTTCTTGGACCAGACTTACATCTCAAAAGACACCCCACTCCATGGTGAAATCATCGCTCAATACCATGACAATCCTTTCTCTGGGCACTATGGTTCCTTCAAGACCTCCAAAGCTGTGTGCCGCAACTATTGGTGGCCCACTGTCAGGAGAGACATTTAAACCTATGTTCATGGTTGCGAGACATGCCAACACACCAAGGCATCCCGATTGCCTGCGAAGACCCTGTTACACCCCTTCAATCCTCCTCCTTGACCCTAGGATACGATCACAGTCGATCTCATAGGCCCCATACCTGAATGTCAGGGCTACAATGCGATCCTCATGATCGTCAATCATTTCTCAAAGGCTGTCAAATTTGAAGCCACCCACATCGAGTTGAACTCCAAAGGGTTCGCAAAAATCATTTAGGATCGTGTCATCCGAGATCACAGTGTCCCCCAATGCATCATCCACGATCGTGATCTGCAATTCATTTCTAAATTTATGACGGATCTCTTCCGCCTTCTGGGCACCTCCCAGAATGTTTCCACAGCTTACCACCCCTAGACTGACGGCCAATCTGAACAGATGAACCAGACACTTGAACAGTACCTTCGCATCTTTGTCAATCATCGTCAGGATAATTGGAAAGAATGGCTCACGTTAGCTGAGTTCTCATACAACAACTCAGTTCACACAGCCACACAACAAACTCCCTTCTATATTAATTACGGCCAGAACCCCTGGAAAGGAAACGACACCACAAGAGAAGTCTGAAATGAGTCCCCGACCCAATTCGTCGATCGGATGAAAAACATACATCAAGAAGCTGAAGCTGCCCTCAAAAGAGCAAACGAAACCATGAAGACCACCCATGATAAACATGTCTGAACTGCTCAAGAGTACTTGCCCAGAGACAAAGTATGGTTGGCTGCTACCAACATCAAGACCAAATGACTAATGAAGAAGCTTGACAACAAACACTTTGGCCCCTTCAAGGTCATTGAGAAGGTCAGCCACTCTACCTATAGACTTGATCTCCCCCATGAATAGTCAGGACTCCATCCGGTCTTCAACAAATCCTACCTCTCCCCCTATCGGTCTCCTTCATTTCTAAACCAGAAAAAACCTACTCCTCCTCCCCCAATCCAACTGGAAGGTGACTCCAAATATGTCATTGATGAAATTCTAGACTCTCATCTGCGACGAGGGAAACTTCAATACTTGGTACACTGGGAGGGCTACACTAGTGAAGAAAACACTTGGGAACCTGAGTCAAACATCAAGAATGCCTAAGAACTGGTTGATGAGTTTCACGCTCTTTATCCTGAATGACCAGCCCCTCAACTTCAACTCCGTGCCATCCGAATGGATGACTTCTTTGGGATTGATGAACATCTCTACAACCCAATCACAGACTCCACTGGCAAAGACTATAAACCACCGAAGATCAGTGATAATATTGACGTCCTCATCCCACTTCACCCCACAGAAGTTGACCAATTACTCGAACACGATTTCGACAGTTCTGTTTTCCTCCCTCATTTGCCTTCGACCACCCATCAAGTATGGATCTATGAGTCCAGTCCTGTCAATGCAATCACAGTTGTTCTACAACTGGATGGTCAAGGTCAATTACTCTGAATGTATCAACTGGTTTCTCCCTTGTCCACTCTGGAAATACACTGACAATATCAATATCATCTCCCAGCCTCTCCCTGTTATGTGCCTCGATGGCTATTGCGAGACTGTTCTAAACATCTCCAACACCTATTCTAATGTTGCGCAGATGCGAATTTGAAGAGAGGGTGATGTTATGGCTACTTCATTTTTCATCTTGCCCACCTTCCTTATCTCCAATCTTATCTTTCCTTATCTAATCTCTTATCTTATCTTCTCATAGATCAGAGGTGATAACGCCATTGGCTAATGAAGACGTGCTCCACAGTAGCTGCGCAAGGCTATGCAGTACTGTACATTAGTCAGCCATTCCATGGATCATTGCCGTGGTTATCACAAATCACAGCCCAGACCTGGGTAGATATAAGAAGTGCACAGAACGCTTGTATCTTCCTTAGATTTGTCCTTCAATGTTGTCACCCCTAGCTTATGCACTAGGCTCTTCGTTATCCCTCGTTCAAGCAACCTGAGACTCTAACTGCCGACATAACAGATATGGCCTTCCCACGTGGAGGTGATCAGATCTGTGGCCATATCCACACTCCCATCAAGGAAGGGAGCCAACTTCCTTCCAACCCCATTAATCAAACAAACTTGCTCAATTTCAACTAACAACTGCTGTCATTTCGCCAAATGGCAGAGTGGGGTAATCTCACTCTGCAGTGGACATTTGGTTGACCCTGTGTACCACTCCTGATCAACTACAAACAGTGCTGCACCAATATTTTGGAGATATGCGTCTGACTGTGCAACCTTCGCACCCTTCGGGTTAGCCTTAATCAAATATGTACTGTCTACATGCCTATCTGGAGAGCTAGGGATGAAGAGGATGTGTGGGGTTCATTTGAGAATATGTTGTTTGCAGATCAGCAACAGAATGATTGTGTTTGTCATTTTCATATGGTCGTAGGAACTTTTAGCGGCTTTATTTTGACATTAGCTTTTTTTATTTCAAATGTAGGCTAATGAAAACTATTTGACATGAAAAAGAAATCAGGGAGGGATGGGTATAAGAGAAAAAAGAGTGTGGGCAAATGATTAGTCCATCACAATGTTGGACTGCATGGAATCAATGTAGATGTAAGTCTCTGCACTACCAATGCTTGTGCTGGAGGTACTGGAGGGGGTTTCAGACTTGGATGCATAGTCCTCCCACTTTAAAGATTGACATTTCTGCTTCTGAGAGGATCATTTGGCTAGACTGCGAGCCTTGCTTAATAGGGCAGCTATCTCTATGCGGTCTGCACAATGCTTGGCAGCATACCTTTCATAATCTGACTCTGCCAGGTGAGTACGCAGGCTCTCTAGGATAGCCTGGGTGTTACAGAGTTGGTTGGACAATGTGAATATCTGTGCCAATTGCAGAGTGCACATGCTTCTGTCCTCACTTCATGCAGCCTGCAACTGAGGGTCAAGAATGCTGGATATCAACCTCAAAAGGTTGCAGGACATAGTCTTTGGTTTTGTATTTGGCGTATCTGGCTGACACGCAATCGGGATGGGAATATCAGCAGGTTCAGTCTTGACCTTAGTGGGGTTGTATGGCAAAACTGTAGCTAGGAGTTCATCATTGCTACAACATTGTGGTCAGTGACTTTGTTAGCGATCTCTTCATCATCAAGATCCCTCATTCCAACTTTATCATTCATGGCTGTAAGGATGGCATGCATGTGATCGATTTCTGGTGGGCACTTAGTGTCCCCAGTCAGCTTTCCTATGTGAATGAGCTAATGGGATGTATATATATTAGATACATATAATGATCAATACAATAAAATAACACTTACCTGCTTGAACTTGGACTCGAGCGATCGATACTCTCGAGTTATTTGTCCACGTACCCTTGCCCACTTGTAAAAGGCCTTCCCAACCTCCTTCCAACCCTTACTTCCAATGGGAAGTAGGTCCTCCACAATGTCCAGGAGGGTGCCAACCTCTTCTGGTGAATAGTTTGTTGAGCCAGTGCCGCAGCCTCACTTTTTCTTGACAATTAGTGGGGAAACATCAGCAATGGCGCCTTTATGCTTCAAGGCAATGCATGCCTTCTTCACAGCTGGTTTCTTTTTGATGTGGCCAGCCCCACCAACCTTGGTTGCTAGGTGAGTAGGTATACTGGGCTGGGCTGGGGGAATATTTTTGATGTCGGGATCCAATGAAAGCGAGGAGGGGAGTTAAGGGACTGTGAACATCGCACTTGGCAGCCCATTGAGAGCCATCAACAGCTGTATTAAGTTAGTGTATAGTACGCATATTAGAATACTAAAAAATATGTACAAACTTGTACTGTCCTTCAGGTATACCATGGGTGGGAGTAAAGCCCTCACTGAATGTAGACAACCTCATCCAGCACTGGTGTGAGTATTAGTGTGTGGTGGGGGAGGTGGAAACATACCAGTTGTTGAATTGCATCTACTTCTGAGGCAGAATAGCCCCAAGGCGCAGTCAACGCGAGGGGGGCGCGATCATTTCCGGAAGCGATGGTGTTGAGTGACTGGGTACAATTGGCCATTGGAGAATCCACAAAGATGTATGTCTAAATGAATGACTTTGTGCTAAGGAGGGGAAGTGGGATAGATGGTGACTTAACGCAAGACGTAAGGCATTTTATGGCAGCAGCAAGATTGCTGTCATAGATAGACTGCAAGACCCAAAGTGAGGATGACCTGTGAGAACAATAAGAATTGATAACCCCTAAGGAGAGGCCAGAACTTGACATCTGATGGCCTCAGGTGTAAAAGTCAGGTGGTCCAAGCTTACACAATATACTACAACATTGGGAGCGTCGAGCATATAATGTTGGAGGGAACTGGAAGGCCCTATCCATTTTTGGATGGATTGGTCATTTTAATCTTAGCGGAGACTCAAATTATAATCTACAATGTCTTTTTACATCTGGAAGGGGGGGCCCCCTTCCAGATTAAAGTTTATAGAGAGGCGATCTCAGACATTCGGACCTTGTTGCAACACTGCTGACTTGGCATGATCAAAATTTATTGTTTAAAACATGTTCTAGATGCTATGGATTGGCATCCATTGAATGACTTGTTCTGCTGATGTGATCTGAAAGGTACAGGCTTGCGCAAGTAAATGCTTTGACAATGGCCCAATTGCCTGCTAGTATCAACTGTGTAATAAGTAGATAAAGCTGTGAAAGAGACCACATACCACACAGAATGAGGGGAACATGGTGGTCAAATGGAGATCCAACCTGGCCTTGAATGCCTTGAATTCAGCTGACGATAACAACAGCCTGTTTGGCTGAACATTTAAAAGGGTCAATATAAAAACTGCTCTCTGTTATGATTTGGTAGTCGAAGGTTTTACTTCTCACATTGGAGGGGCTGATGAGGAATAGGAATTTGACTAAAGAGTGGGGGAGCTACCTAGGAATTGAACTTAACCTACTGACTAAAGGTCAGGCTTTATATACTAACTACCTGAGTTGCCATGAGTCAGTCATAAGGATGATTACAAAGAATCTGGAATGTGACTAGTGAAGAGTCACAAAAGGAATAACGGAAACGGAACGTGACTTATAAAGAGTCACAAAAGGAATAATGGAAACGGAATGTGACTCGTGAAGAGTTGGAATGAAAGTACATGTAATCAGTCTCTATATATATAAAATGGTAAGATGGAAGGATAAATGGAATAGAGACTAATCAAGTATGACTAAAAGAAAAAAGAAAAAGTACATCCATGATATACACCCACACTAAAAGGAATTTTGTCCCAAAATTCAAGGCAACCTTTGAAAGGGTTGTTGGGTGCGGTAGAGGGGAAGGACTAGGATAAGTCCTTGTTAGGAAGGGTGGTCGATGGGGAAATAATGTCAGCCAGGGAAGTATTGTTATCATCAGGGATAGTAATGGGGTTCGATGATGAGCCGGGGGGAATGATGAGTGGACCCAGGAAAACAGGGGGAGCAGGGGAATCAAGATGGGGAAGTACCTTTGTGACTTCCTCATGTTTCCCAATATTTCACCTGTTCTCTCCAGTGTTTGCTCATTCTCCTTTCCTAATCCAACTCCAACCACTGATTGTATAACTCTTTGTTCAATCTTGTGATCTCGCTCTTGTAGTAATTGACATCCTTCTTCAATGACTTGATAATTTGCTCAGGTGGGATGGGTAGTGCATTAATCTCTTCAGGCCACATGGAGAGGGCCCAATTCCACGTATGACAGTTGTGTTGCCAGAGTTGTCTGGCAAGCTCAGCCTCTCCATAGGCAGACAATATGGAGGCAAGTGGAGGGGGAGCATGACGAGGGGGTTGTCCTCCAGTGGACGGGTAGGAGACCCCTCCTACCCATCGTGTTGTCCCTGTGAGTTGGAGTTTGAAAAGGGTGATGAAAGTGAAAATACAAAAGAGGGGAGTTGATACTGTGAAAGAGCGATTAAGTCGCCATTTGAATTGATCGTTTGTATTCTAGAATTCGTTCTTTTGCATGAAGGAGGTTCTTCTTCAATGGGATAGCTGACCCATTTAACCAAATACATATGACATCAGGTAGACCTGTAATGTTGAAGAATTTGTTTGACCTTGTATTCTTCTTTCACTTGAATGATATCTGGAGGCAGACAGAGATTATTGTCCATTTCTTCTGGATGGAGATTGGTATTTATATTGGCGGGTCTCAGGAGTGAAATGTGAAAGACGTCATGGATTTTCCAGGAGATAGGGAGGGCCAGGTGATAAGAGACTTTTCTGATTCTTTCTAGAACTTTGAAAGGTCCAGTGCATCGGACATCGAGTTTGAAGGTTGGACGACCTTTTTTAAGTTACGCGTATGAAGATAAACAAATTGACCTATTTGGAGTTGGGTATCTTTCTGTTTGTGATCTGTGAAGCGTTTCATAGTTTTGGCCATGGCTTCTAGAGCTTTTGAGGCTTCTTCACAGGCTTCTGTGAGATGATTATGAAAGGTGTCTGCTGCAGGGTTGGAAGTGGAAGTTGTGGGGACAGATGGGATGAAAGGATGTTGACCAGTATCAAGATAAAAGGGAGTGTGTTTTGTCAAGGAGTATTGTCAGTTGTTATACACGAATTCAGCTGGGGATAGCTAATTGGACTAATTGTCTTGCATAAAGTTAGTGTATAAATGAAGGTATTGCTCAAGTTCTTGATTGGTATATTCTGTTTGGCCATCAGTTTGGGGATGATAAGCAGTGGATAGACCAGAAATGATTCCCAAGTGAGCATTGAGAGCTTTCACGAATTTAGAAGTGAATTGTGTTCCTCGATCAGTTATGATCTTCTTTGGCCAACCATGGTGTTTCCACACATTGTCCCTAAAGAGTTTTGCAACTCCTTCTGCTGAGATATTTGAAGTTGTCAGAATGAAATAAGCACATTTAGTAAAACCATCTACAATGACTAAAACAGCATCATAGCCAGATGATTGAGGGAGCTCTATGATTAGATTGGCAGTGATTTCTTCCCAAGGTCGACATGAAGGGGGAATAGGTTCAAGGAGACCTGCAGGCTTTGAAGGGTAAAGCTTGACTTGTTGGCAGGTCAGACAAGATGATATGAATACACAGATGTCAGGGGTAGCACTACTCTAGGTGTAGTTCTGCAACACAAGCTCACATGTCTTCTCAATTCCGGGATGGCCTCCCTGGGGTAGGGAGTGGGTCAATCGAATTATCTCTGTGCATAGTGATATGTCTGCTGGCATGACAATATGATCTCCTGCATCTCTCACAATTCTGTCAGTGAAGGAGTAGCCAGAAGAGGGATTGGATAATTTGATGCAAATGTCCTCTGGGATTTGATCAAAGTTGGGGAAGCAAAGTCTTGATATGAAAGAGGGTTCAGACAAGGAAATGATGGCATTAATGAAACGTTCAGAAGGAAGGAGGGCTTGACCTTCTAGTTCTTCTTTTTCTGAATGATGGTGATTAGGTTGGTGAGAAAGTCTATTGGCTTTATTTTTGACTGCATGGGAGTACTCAATTTTAAAGTTGAATCTGCCTAAGAATTCCATCCATCATGCTTGTTGTCTGGAGAGGGATCCATTTTGCATAAAGTACTTGAGCACTAATTTGTCTGTTTTTATCAATACAGTATCCCTTGCACCTTCTAAAAGATAGCGCCAATACTTGAGGGAGGTAACAATCACAAGCATTTCCAGATTGTGGGTAGGATAGTTGTACTCAGCAGGGAGTACGGATTTCGAGAAAAAGCTAACAGGGTGCCAACTATTGTTGTGTTTCTGAGACAAGACCATGCCAATACTGAAATCTGAGGTATCAGTTTCTAAGAGATAAGGCAGGTCTGGCTGGGGAGTGAGAAGGATGGGGGCTGTGGTGATGAGATGTTTGAGCT
Organism: Porpolomopsis calyptriformis; assembly: GCA_951640195.1. NCBI lineage: Eukaryota > Fungi > Basidiomycota > Agaricomycetes > Agaricales > Hygrophoraceae > Porpolomopsis > Porpolomopsis calyptriformis. Next base: position 696,595 of record OX621171.1, on the reverse strand, counting down.
GTTCAAAAGCTTTTTGACACAAGGGAGACCAATCCCAAGGTTAGTCTTTTCACAAGAGGCCACAAAGGGGACCAACAACTGAGGAGAAACTTTTGATATAGCGGCGCCAGAAGTTGGTAGTGCCAAGGAAAGATTGGAGATCTTGCAACTTTTGTGGTGTCAGCCAATTGATAATAGCATCCACCTTTTTTGGGTTGATAGTGAGTTGACCTTTGGAAATAATCATACTAAGATAGGTGACCAAGGTCTTCTCCATTTGACATTTGACAGGTTTGGCGGATAGTTGATTCTTCTCCATAAGCTTGAGGGTTTCATCAGTCCAGTAGCAGATTTCTTCAGCAGTGTCACCCCTGATAAGGATATTGTCAATATAGATGTGGACACAGCCAGAGTCCAGAACAGGTTTGAAAAGAATATCAATCATTTGTTGAAAAGATGCTGGGGAATTTTGTAGTCCAAAGAACATAACAGTCAGTTCAAAGAGTCCATGATTAGTGATGAAAGCTGCTTTCCATTTGTCACCTTCCTTGAGTCGTATGTTGTTAAATCCCCATTGAATATCAATGACAGTGAAAAGAGAAGCTATAGCAAGCTTTGGTACTTGGAGGATTTCCGATAAAAGGGGAAGAGGGTAGTGATCAGGAATGGTCCTTGAGTTAATGTAGCAATAGTCCTGGATAGGATGTAAGCCAGCACTGAGACCTTTGGTATTGATTTCTTTGGCCTTTTTCACAAAGAAGAAAGGAGTAGCTTGGGGTGATTTCAATGGATGTATCCAACCTGTTTGGAGATAGAGTTTTCTGACTTGGAATTTAGTGTTTGGGTAGAGGTTAATCACATGATCGAAAGGACATCAAGGAGGGAGTTTGTTACATTCTGCGGTATGGAAAACATGCCAGAAATTGTGATAATGACTGGGAATGAAAGATTTGATATCCTCCTTGATGGAAACTGGTTGGGAGTGGTCAACTCTGACCAAACGGATAAAAGAGTCATGTTTCAGACTCGAATCAAAGACATAGAGTTCTTCCTGTGGGGGCAACACTCTGACTCGCATACTACTGAACAGTGTGTCACCAGACACAAAAGTTAAGGTGCCTTTTGTCCAATTTATGGTGGGGTTGTGTCACAAGAGCCATGGGAAGCTAAGGATGACCTGCTGTTTTCTTCCCAAGTTGGTGACCTCCAACCATATTCATTCTGAAAAAGATAAATCTGGTGCCTTGATAAACAGGTCTGCATTATGTGTGATGGGACCTCCTTAGTTCTCAGAACCATCAGTGTTTCATACTGGTATAACCTCATCCAATGGATAGGTTGATATCTCCATTTGACAAATGAAAGCTTCATCAATAAAATTCCCTGAGGCACCAGAGTTAATGAGTGCTATAATAGCCACTTATCGAAGATTGTCAGCACTCATAATCCAAAGATAAAATTTGAGAGCGCCTTTGCCCTGTTCAAGTGTGCCAAGAAAATGAAATCTCTTCATAGATGATGGTACACATACATGGGACACAGCCAAAGTGCTCAGGCTCTCAGCACTTGGCCGGACTAAAAATCCTTTTGCTCTTTTAACGCTTGAGCTAGCGCAGCCCATCTCTCCTTGTCCCAATTTACAATTCCCATATCTTTCAAGTTGTCCTTCACCATCCTTTTCTCTTTCTCATTGTCCTCCAGTACTTCTTCAATCTGTGCTTCTGATTCCTCTGTATCAACCTGATTAATTGTTCAGACATTCTGTCCTTTACCTTGACTGTGATTTCCTCCTTTTCCTTGAGTGGAAGCTGTGGCTTCTTGACATGCTGGAATGTTATCAGCACAGGGGCTTCAACATTTGTTAGCATAGTGTCCTTTTTTGCCACAGTTGTAGCAAGTAATGGAGGAGTTATCTTGTTTCGCAGTTTTGAGAGAGGCTTCTCTCAATTCTTGTTTGATCAGGGATGATGTGGTAGTGGCAGAGTGGGAGGGGTTTCCTTGGGGACTTGATCTGGCTTTGGACTTCTTTCCTTTCATTGTGGAGCCATTGTAATACTAGTTCATTAGGTTAAGAACTGTCCCATTGAGGAAAGGCTTGTAGATATTATCTGCGATTGCTGAAAATGACATCCCAAGTCCAGACCACCAGTTCCCAAGTCCACGATTGCTATCGGCAAGTCCAGGAGAATCACAAAAGGCATCCAAGGATATGTCTTGGTCTGGTTGATATGTTGGGAAGTTGGGATATTGCTGGTAAAGTCCAAATTCATTTGGTTCAGTTTCAAAGAAAGTGTGATTGGAGGGATTTGGGGAATCAGGAGGGTTGGGAGGATCAGGGATATGTTCAGACTCGGAAGCCTGAACTTCATTGTTCTGTGATAGTAGCACCTAGGTAACAGGAGGGGGCATATGGGGTACTTTGGTTGTAGATGATGGTAGGTAATCATTATATTGTTGAGGGAATCATTGGATGCGGCCAGAAGAGGTTGGGGGGGGGGACATGGGCTTCAATGTGATGATCAATAGCAGCTTGAAACTATTAAAT